>OZ025292.1:450574791-451774791 GCA_964019185.1 Maratus speculifer | reverse complement strand
TTCCTTTTTTAAATTATTGAACTGTTTTTTAGTTGGTGGCAACTCGAAAGAAATAATTGAATTAGCAATTAAAAACGAGAGACTTCTATAATGTCAAACTATGATAGGTATAGCGCTTCTACCAATTTTAAATGGGTGCTATTTCCTTAATATTGGATACTTTTTGACAGGACTTTTGAAAGGTTCATACCTGAATTAAAAGCTTTCAAACAAGCTATTACACGTCGCCGAATGTTTCCTGGTAGGGGTTATAATTGAGTTGTTTGTCTTTTTTTTTTTCTTGTTTCAGGAGAAAAAAGTAACAAAACAGGGGTTCTGGATCTCCATAACTAATCGGTGGATCTGGATGATTTATTGTAAACTTTGAGGTCTAGAGTAGGACACTTTACCTTTTAAATCTCGTCTCGATCCCATGATTGTGTCTAAAGTTATTAAGAGGCAAACTATGGACTTTAACATTTGAGATGCGACTGAGCTCTACTATACTGCGTATGATAAAGAGGGAATCAGTGCTTGGAATGCGTTTTAGTAGTATTAAACAATTTCACATTTATAAAATTGATATAAGTTGTTCAGATTTACTACAAGTTCATTCCTGTATACAGTCAAAAGTTTAAGCACAATAGCAATTTTAAAATAAAACTTTAGATATTACCTTTAATTTCAGTATCTGTCTTGTATATGTTAATAATAGCTACTTTTACACAATATTCATTTAAATTAACTTTTAAATTTTATTTCAAACCATGGAGTTTAAGAAAAGAAGAAAAATGACCGTGTCAAAAGTTTAAGCACAAAATCGTTTATATGCAAATTTTACAGTCTGACGTAAGCGGTTGCGCTCACAAACAATTTCTGGCTGTATAAGAAGCAGTACGCTGTAGTTTTTGAGTTAGTACAAAATGCCCAAGTCGAAAGAATTTTCAGAGGAGGAGATGATAAAAATGTGGAGTATGAGAGCAAAATGTAATTCTGTTTTTGAAATTGCAAGTGCATTAAAAAGGTCAAAACAAGGTATTCATCAAATTTTGGCTCGTTATAATGATTTTAAACGAAAATTTCGTTCAGGAAGGCCGCAAGTGACTAGTTTGAGCGAAGATAGTCGCGTCAGAAATTTGGCTTCAACTGGTAATTACTCCCTTTCGGAAATAAAATATGCAGTTGGAGAACAAATATCGAAAAAAAACTGTTTATAGAAGAGTTTTCGAATTCAAATACATCAAATACTGTAAAATGGCTCGATTACCATGTCTCAAACGACACCATAAAGAAGCTAGATTACAATGGGCCAAAGAGCATATGTAATTTGGTGAAAAGTGGCTGAATGTCATATTCAGTGATAAAAAAAATGGAACCTCGATGGCCCTGATGGGTTTAAGTACTATTGGCATGATCTCCGCAAAGAACCTAGGAGTGTATTTAGCCAATAACATAATGGTAGTTATGTAATGGTATGGAGGGGCTACTTCTTTCAATTGTCAGACATCTCTAGCATTCATCAGTGGTCGTGAAAACTTTGAAAACTACCAAGAGACATTTGCAATCATTTGCTTCCTGTTGCCGAGGTTTTTAGGCGGAGAAAAATGGTTATTTCAACATGATAATGCTTCCATCCATACCTCAAACTCAACTTCATCGTGGCTTAAGTCGAAAACAATGTCTGTTTTGAAATGGTCGGCGATTAGTCCTGATTTAAACTTTTTAAAAAATATGTGGGGTATCCTCGCTCATGCAGTTTATCCAAATGGAAAGCAGTATTCTTCAGTTAAAGATTTGAAAGATGCCATTGAGAATGCTTGGTTTAAAAATGAACCAGAAACAATACAGAACCTCATTTTAACGATGGAAGACCGTATATTTAAAGTAATTCAGCAGAAAGGAGCAATAATCAAGTATTAATTTTTTTATTATTATTGTTCTGCTAAAGACTAAAAAACTACTGTGCTTAAACTTTTGACACACTCATTTTTGTTTTTTTTGATAAATTTTATTATTTAAGATAAATTTTATAGCATGAATCTCTTAACTATCTTTTTAAAACTACAATTTGTAGGCTATGTGAAAAGGGAAGTAACTTTCACACATTAATAAAAATTTATTTTGAAATTTTCTGTTGTGCTTAAACTTTAGACACGTACTGTAATAGAAAGTATTAAGTATTTACAGGGACACACAAAAATATTTTGGATACTGTATTGTATCAGAAGTAAATTTTAAAATCTTCGCTACAGTACGAACGCACCTCATTTGCTACGTCCGACATGCAGTTTCCGACTTGTTTTTGGGTACGCTTGTAATCATGCATATAAGTAGCCTCGATAGTCGTCATTCAATTTGTCTGTGTACGTATAGCAGAGCAAAAATCTACCGAATAGAATAGTTTAAAATTTAAAATATACAATTGTTGAGTTATTTTGTCGAGTCATTTCAAATTTCATGAAAATCGTATGTATATTTTAAATACAGAGGCAATCAAAAATACTAAGTAGCATTATTCCCAACGGGAAAAAAAATATTTTTGGGATTTGGGAAAAATTTGGGAAAAAAATAGTTTAAAGTGCTTTTTAAACATATTATGCTCTTTCGAACATAATAAAACTAATATGCATTTATAAAGTGAATACTAAAACATACAATTCTGAAAAATCTGTGGTGGAAAGAGTATTGACTATTAATTTATATGGCTACGCAAAAGTATTCCATTGCATAGTGTGTAGGGAAAACATTGTTTAGGGCGCATTCTAATTAAGTTAAACTGTTTCATATATTATGAAATTTATATATTTTGCTAAATTTTACTACAGGTTACTTTCGATATAATAGAAAGCAGATAACATTTATAGGGACACGCAAAAAATTTCGTATACTGTACTGTATCCGAAGTCTACATACTATTACACCAAGATCTGAATATTTTAAAAACTTTACAGCACGAACGCTTCTCATTATTTCCCTCAGTACGTACAGGTAAGCGCAAAAGATTTCGGTCATTATACTGAATCCGGAGAACAATATACTATAATACTAAGATCTGAATATTTTAAAAACTTGTATATTGTACACTGTAAAAAAACTACTGAAGGTCTGAAATCTTCGCCTAGAAATGCAAAGACGACAGATTAAGAAAAAGAATCAGATTTCTTCAGAGATTAAGGACATATACTGTGTATGGAGTAAGGTACAGTGCTTTGTGTTAAAATAATAACCCAGACAAAGATTAGATTAATTTTGAAACACGATTATTGAATCGGTAAATTAATTATAACAGATGTAATTTTTCCATTTTTCATTATTGGGTGAAAAATGGAAAAATTACATCTGTTATAATTAATTTACCGATTCAATAATCGTGTTTCAAAATTAATCTTGAGCAATTTCTGCAGTTCCATATATTGACCTTCGATTTAATCTGTTGAGCTGATCCAGAGTATCAGACCAGATAAAAGTGATGGTTGAGGTTAATTGGGTGAAATAGTCCTCCAGTGTTCGTATCCGGGATAGCACAGTTGGTAGAGCATTGGCGGCTTCAGCCAATACATCCCTGGTTCGAATCCTGGCCCGGACTTTTTTCACCCAATAATGAAAAATGGAAAAATTACATCTGTTATAACCAGATAAAGATGTTGGAAGCCTGGTCTGCAACTAAAAATAATAACACTGTTTTGCCCATTTTAGGCAAATTTTAAAGAGGGTACAGAAACAGATCTTTGAGACGAGATCAATTCTCTAACTCTGAAGCTATTCATACTGTAAAAAACGAAAAAAAAGACCAAAATAAGAATTGACCTGATATACAATGCCTTGATAGCATACAGCAAGAATATTACGTTAATTGTTTATAGTTTTTAGTATTAAATTCTATGCGTATTTTTTATAAAATGTACTTTTGATCCGTATTCTGGAGAGTTTAGAATTGATTAATTAAATTTACATAGATTCAAATGGAAATAAATAACTCGGTTTTCGTCAGTTTCAAAATTCTCTGATAGTTTAATGGATTATTTATCAACCAAAACCAAGCTGTCAATATATATGTATTTTATATATGTATTATGTATATTATGTCCATATAATTATAAAAATCAAAGTAATGTTAATGGAAGTTATTTATATTAGATGTGTTATCAACAGTTCATCGAAGAATTTCCTCTTTATATATCTGTGTTCATTATTTAACACTTTATTTTAAGTTATTTAAATCTAAACTTAAATAAATATGTTTATATAGCATTAACGTTGTTTTCCACATTGTTAGAAATTATCATAGGAAATAATGTTAGTGTTTGAATTTAACATTCTCTAACATGCATTTTTTAAATTATAGCTTTTGCGCAAGGTATGGATTATACGGTATCATTAAAAAAAAAGTAGTTTAAATGTTTAGTATTCGAATGTTTTGTTTTATTTTTCAAAGTCTTAAATAGAAGAAATGATGAAAAGTTCTATCGCATTTTGGTTAAGCGGAGAAGTGGCTCTAACAGTTTAACATGATTTAGAGTTCTCCATATATTTATTTATTTCTAGTAGCGGTTTTAAATGAAAGATCTTTAAATTTTTTTTCTGCAAAATTAGCATTTTTGTTCCATAATAATCGACTTAAAGACCTTGAAATTGTTGAACAACATTTTGTTTTAACTTTAGTGGAATAAAATGTTCCTGTATGTCGTAAATTCTTAGATTGGCAAGCATTAGGTGAAATTATCTATTTCCTATAAAAGGCAAGATCGTTTTAAAACATGGCAATACACAAAAACGAAAAATCGGTTCGAAAATACTTCGGTCTTCAGTAAGGCCTAATAATTTTAAAAACGTGACTTTCTGTAAATATCAAATATAACAACTACAGAAATGAAAAAGAAACATGACAAATGAATGTATCAATACAAACCTTATGTCAGAAAATACACATGCTTCAATGAATGTCAAGATTTTCTTTGCTGGCTCTGTATATTAAAAGATTCGTGATAATATATTGATCACATTTTATGCAGCAAGATAAATGAAAGTTTTACGAGTATTATTCTTTTTTATATGGAGTGCCGATTACGTAAGACATAAAACTGAAACCATCTTTCAAATACCTGCTTCTTATGATATGGGGTTTGAATTACTTTTATTCAAATTTAGAAAACTATACTGAATGATCCTCATGAAAGAAAATATGAATAAGTGCTTTAGTTTAAATCGTTTCTGAAAAGACTAAAGATTTTCGATATCAGACTAAAGAAATGTAAAAGCTCTTACAATTGATGTTCTATAAAAAAAAAGGCGCAAAAGTATTTTAAAAACGTTTTATGTAATGCTTTAATGTATAAAAAGAACCATCAGTTTGTTCTTTGTAGTAGAAAGAAAAGCGATATTCTTTAAACAACTGATAAAATATTCCACGCAGGTAATTATTGAAACATACTTAAACAATACAATTTTTATTGTTTAAAAAATATAGTTCTTGAACAATTGATTTTCATATAAATAAATTGATTTCGAATGAAAATAGAATAGGGGCCCACGTGATAAAATCTCATCGTTTTTTTTTTTCAACAAACTCAGCAGAACTACACGAAGATTTGTTTTACTGTTTCACAAATTCGTGTATAATTTGCTCCTGACTCCTATGCCTTAAGGAGTACAATACCTTTGACATACCGTAAAATGGGGTGAATAGTATCAGCGGGGTTAATAGGAAGAAACTTCCCGGTCATTCAAATAAATTCATTAGAAACATGTGTGATAATATTTTTAGCTGCCAATTTTTTGTAAGAAGGTAATAACATTAAGAGTTGGGAAATTCAGTTTTAACATGTTGGCACCACTACTGGGGTATATAAATTTTTTTCAAGAGGATCCTCAAAAACCTCATTTTATCACCGTCTTCAAAACTTTGTATGTAACCACAGTATTTTTCGTATTATAAACCTAAGAGAGAAGATTTTTAATTAATGATAGACCTGTAAACATTATGCTGTGTTAAATTTTACTTATTTCTAAACTACATAATAAAAAAAATTGAAAAATGGCTTGTAATATCAGAGGTTTAAAATTTACGGGGTGAATCGGAACACGTTTTCTCTCATGGTTTATTTTTCTATACAGTAATAGTTTCATGCAATATATAAAAACATATTTATGAATATGTATTGTAACAGTATTTTGTTTGATCTAATTACTTGAAGAGCTTAAAGGTGCCAATAAATTACTTTGTTAAACACAAAAGTCAATGCCCAATCCAACAGACATGGAACACACAATAAAAGAATTTAAAAATGGCAAATTAATTAGAAAAACTGCACAGAATTATTTTCTGACGTCCACAACATTACGCAAACATCTCAGAAATAAAAAAAACAATTAAAAAATAGAGGGATGCAAACAATACTAAGGACTGAGATGATAGCGTATTAATAGATCGTATGAATACATGCAGCGATTGGGGCTATCAATAGATTCACTTACCCAATGACTACTAGTAAAGGACAATACAGAACATAGCTGAATTTGCATTAAATTCTAATTCTGGTATTCAAATATAATTTCTTTAAATACATTTTATTTTTTCTTGATTTCAAAGTTGTTTTGTAATTTTTAAAAAGGCATATCTTTACTTGTATACAAAATAAAGACTTGATTTCACAGTAATTACGTGTTCCTATTCCTCCCTTATCATTATTACCTGTTTTTATTAATCTTATTAAAGTTTGGATTGGAATAAATAAAGATTATAATATTTGTTCCGATTCATCCCGCAGATAGCGGTGAATCGGAAGACCATTAAAATAATAAATAATATATATATAAACAGTAAAAATGTTTCGTTTTTGGTTAAAAAGTAAAGAACAAAACGAGACCGAAGTTTCTAGTAGAAAATAAAAAAAATAAAAAAATCAGTTATTGCTTTTTTTTAACGTTAAAGTTGAAAAGTGTTCCGATTCACCCCCATTTTACGGTATCTCTTTGATTTGGGATAATTCTGTAAAATATGATGGCACAATGCTTAATACTAAAAATAAAATAAAATAAAATAAAATAAAATAAAATAAAATCTTGTAGCACAGCCCATTTAACAAAACTGATAGATTTTTTTTAATATAACATTTTAAAAATCTTTCCTATTTTTTTAATACCAATATTTTTGTTTCGATTTTTTCCCCTATCCATTAAAATGTATTACATAAAAATGTGCATGGATTTCTAAGATGCGTGGGATTTTACATTTAACATGATTTTTACTTACCCATCATACGTAGTATAGGGTAAGTCTTGCAATCGTTTTGAAAATCGAAAATTTTTTTTGACGGATTTATACGTTTTAGACACTGGAGATTTCGAAAAACATATTTTTAGAAAAAAAAAATTGCCGTCCGTCTGTCTGTCTGTAAACGCTCTATCTCACGAACAAATTGAGATAAAGACTTGAAATTTTGTATGCACTTAGTATGTAAGAATGGGACGAAGCCTATTGAATATCAGCAACCTCGATTATTCGGAACTACTTTTTCCGGATTCTCGAAAAATTCGTTTTGATGAAAGGTACATAAATATTTTCATATTTTTTTTTATTTTAAGGAATGCTTGTAAAAGGCAATAAAAAACATTTTGCATAAAGAACGAAGTCGATCGGATTATTAATTGTCGAGATATTTGTAATCCTGTTTTCCACATTCTTCGATTTTTCATGATCCTGTATTTCATTCAGATTTCAATTCAGAGGTATATTTTAATTGAAAATGAGACGCTTAATCCGACGCAGCAAACTGTTAGTTAATAAGATTATTATTTTTGGAGTTATAAGGATGTTTCTTTTACCTAGTTTGGTACTTCTTGAGTAGTTTGGCGTTTTATATAATTTGTTGAAATTGGTGCATCAGCAAATCATTAATAGAGTATTACTATGTGTATTAACAACATTTAAATTTAGTTTTGGAATTGAAATGCATTGCATAAATAGTTTTCGCATGTTTTATTTTCATATGCATATAAATGATGGGTAAGTATTACGATGGCCTCCAACGACTAGTTTCCTATAGTGTACATTAAAAAATGAAGAAAATTCAACAAATTCTCAAATTACATATATTTTAAAAAATAACTATAGACTTAAATGTTAAATCCATGCACAAAAAATTAAATACACATAAGAGAACAAGTTTTTAAAAATGCTCCTATTTGCAAAATAGACCAAGTATTTTGTTGTAAAAATAAGAACAGGGGAAAAATAAATTTAAAGTTTTCATTTGCATGGGTAACTGCACTGGATCTAATTAACAAAATTATCTAACCATTATCTATGTGTTAGATTAATGCAGAAAGATAGGCCGAGTAATAAATTTATTAATCTACCTAGGGAAATTCAAGTATTTGCTAGATTTCTTTTCCGATATTGGCACTGGTTTGACATTTTTGTATGGTGCTTTAGATGTTAGTGTTGCATTTTTAAACTTTTATTACACAGGAAAGAATTCATTATTTTTCCTTGTGTATGATCAAATGTTAAGAACATTTTACTCAATGCCAATGCATGTTCGGAAATATGTAAATCTGGCGTCATACCGATGATCGCAACACGCGCCAGCAATCTACCCTAATAGCATGCATGGTCACAGTGACGTCACTGTGAGTCACTTTGGTCACATCACATCTGTGACCAAATTTCCACCACTCACTGACATCACATTGTGACTGAAATGTGACTTTCTTAAAAATCTTTAGAAATTTATAAATATCCTTCAAAACATGTTATTAACTTTAAAAAACATGTTTCTCGCAATTTAAATATCGTCGCTTTTGTCACAGTTTAGTCACAATGTTAATGTCAAATTAGTCACAAATGACACATATTTCACAAATTTGTCACATTGTGACTACTTTGTAAAACGTCACAAAAGAGCTCTAAAACGGCCATAACGACTTCACATTTTAGTCACTGTGACTTCACATCGACGTCACATGACGTCACATCGGCAATCGATGGTCACAAAGTCACAATGTGACTTTCCCATTAGTAGTATATGTTTTTTATTCAAAATAAAAGTTGCGTTCTTTATGAATGAATATATATTTTTATTTTTTAGGGGTGGGACATTTTTGTAAAGATTTTAATGTCATCTAATCCACCTCTCCCACACACAGTTTAAAATCATAAATTTATTGTTTTATTTATTTATTTTTATTTATTTATTTATTTATTTATTTTTTATTTATTTATTTATTTATTTATTTTTTTTTTTTTTTGCCCATTGGTTTCTTTGTGAATGACAATAAGTATCCGCGTAGAATTTCCCTTACCATAACTTAACACATTTAAAATATTTTTTCTTTTCTTTTTTCTCTCAATAGTTAAGTTGTAGCAAAAAATAAAAAAAATAAATTGCCCTTCTCCCAAATAAAGAATAAATTAATAAAAAAATATTTAAATATATTTATTTTTATAAGTACTGAAATTTTTAGATTATTATATGTTTGATATTTTTTAGAATCGTTGAGTTGTTAAATTTGTCCCATCCCCACACCTAGCAAATATACACTGCTCAAAACAATTAAAGGATATTTGAAGTTTTTTATAAAATAAAGATATAAACGTAATTTTTTTGCCGAAAATAGAAGAAGAGAATCATAAATGTAAATTTTGCTGGTTTTCAAATTGTGGATTATGCAAATTTTGAGTTCGACGTCAAAAACGTCGCTTCAGCGGCAGCGAATGAAATTTAACTTTCAACTGGAAAAAAGAGAATGAAGACAAGGGTGATCGGCATTCAGTGATTGCTTTGTTTCGATGAGTACGATGTCTCAGCGAAGTCATTTGACAGATTCAGAAGCTTGGAGAATTGTTTGTAGGTTAGAAGGGGGCCAAACTCAAGCCCAGGTAGCGCAAGCCATTGGAGTGTCACAAAGTGTCATTTCCAGGATCTGGAACCGTTTTTTGGAGAGTGGGTGTGCAGGCCGAAGACCAGGGCAAGGTCATAGACGGGCAACAACGCCCAATGAAGATAGGTATTTAGCGTTAACAGCTCGGAGACACCGAAACATGAACGCTACTCTTTTCAACAACACATTCTCTCGGCTACAGGCACCGCTATTTCAACTCAGACTGTCCGAAACCGGCTCCATGCTGTAGGTCTGTATGCTCGCCGACCGATGGTGTGTGTTAGATTAACATCAAGGCATCGTAGCGACCGCAGGAAGTGGGCAACCGAGCATTTCAACTGGAGGAGAAATGAATGGAGCAATATTCTGTTTTCTGACGAGTACCGTTTTTCTGTGCATCCGAATAATAGGCGTATTTTCATCTGGAGGGACCGTGGCAGTAGGAATAATCCTGCGTTCGTGCACGAAAGTGTCAGATTTGGCGGTGGAGGAGTGTTGGTGTATGGTGGCATCTCCATTGACGGGCGCACTGACCTCTACATCATTCGAGATGGAGCTCTGACTGGTCGCCGATATAGGGATGAGATCCTCAGACCTATTGTAGTCCCTTACGCTGCAGCAATCGGAGATAACTTCATTTTAATGGACGATAACTGCAGGCCACATCGTGCAAACCTGGTGGAGGATTTCCTTTTCGAGGAAGGAATCGTTCGAATGGAATGGCCAGCGTGTTCTCCAGACACGAATCCAATCGAGCACGTTTGGGATTCTCTAGGAAGACGAGTTTCTGGCCGCCAACAACCCCCACAAACTCTCCAAGAACTGGAAAGAGCTCTTCTGGAAGAGTGGGGCAGAATACTCCAACTCGTCATTAATAGCCTCACTGAGTCCATGCCTCAAAGGTGTTCAGCGTTGCTGGCCGAAACCATACCCCCTACTGAAAATAATTTTCTTTGAAGAAAACACCTTTTCTTATTCTTTTTTCTCATATGCACAAATTGTGTTTTTTCCTTTTGTACACAAATGCGCAATAAAATGCATTTTTTTCTGCAAAACGTGTAATTTATTCTCATATAACCTACTATGTCTGTCGACCATGTATCAATCAGCTAAAAAGTTTCTCAGATACAAAATCCACCTAAAACTGCAATATCCTTTAATTGTTTTGAGCAGTGTAGAACTATTAGCGGGTATTAATGCATTTTTTTTTCAATTTTCATTCCTGTTAAGGAAAAAAAAAACCATATTATTTAGTTTTAATTTTTAGAACTTTGCTTAAAATAAGCCATTTAAATCTGCAAAAATATGCTATCAGTTTTCCTTTATAATTGCGTAAAATTTAAACGGCAATTTTTTTCTATAAAAAAATACTTTTTATTTATAATGCATACATTATTATTATTGTTATTATTATTATTACTGTTACTATTATTGCTATTATCATTTAGCAAAATTAGACAAAAGTATTAATTACTTTACCAGACTGAATATTCTTAATAAATATTTGTGTATTACTGGGCTAACGAGTAATGACTAATTATTGTGAAATATTAATTTAAAATGTTTTATTGCTTAAAAAAATATATGAATATAGACAGGGAGGAGGCAGCACAGACAATTACCTCATCGAGTTCACGGATGGAAATCCAGGATTAGTTAAATCTCGATTCGCATATTAAAATGCAATCGGTTTCCAAATTATATCTTGGTAGTATAAACACAAAAAATCAGATTTTTGTGGTTGACTTGTAGGTTTATTACTATGCTTTCCTGAATCCAAAAGTATAAAGAAAAATGGAGGATTCGGAGCAGGAAAACATAATGGTAAATCTGTGAGTCAAACACTATTCATCAGGTTTAATGAAAACTGATAATCGAACATTGAAAGCTGATCATCGATCATTTTTGTTTATATGTGTATGGTTGCGAAGAATTCAGAATGGTATTATAGTGGAAAGCTGCAACTGCTCATTGAAATTTTTATCCTTAATTATTTTACGAGATTAAGAGGACACAAACTATAACCTGTTTAAGGATGTTGCATTTTATAAATTCATCAAAATTCACTTTTGATCTCATCTTATCACTCATTCTCATCAAAAGTTTAAAAATATGTTTTTCTGAAATATGCGTTTTATAAACTGTTAACCTTATACATCTTTTCTTTCCATTTTTCTATAGTATTAAATTCATAGCTTTTAAAAAGTTTTTTATATTATAAAAAAAAAAAAAAGCCACTTTTAGGAAAAAAAAAAATGAAAGAAAGAACAAGAGAGGGAAAAAGTGACGCGGAAAAGGGGTGACCGGAAAAATGGTGACAAGAAGAAAAGTGTCTGGAAAAAAAGTGACAAGGAATTGATAAATATTGAACTTGTCGGTAAATAAGTAATAAAAATTAAAGTGATAAAAAATTCTAAACTATATCATTCTCGTGAGCTAGCAATTCCCAAACAGTGGCACGCGTACCCTCGGGGATACGTTGCGGGTCGGCTGAGGGTACGTGACAATAATGCCTTAAATAAGTAATGGCTTAAACCACAAAAATGTTAGAAATGATAATGAAATTTTTATCTATTTATTATATGGTTGAGAAAAGGTAGTTGCTAATAAAAAATACTATTATTATTTATTCCAATTTATTTATTATTAATATATATTATTAGAAATTTTTATTACGTTAAATGAATGATTTTATTATATTAATACATTAATATTACATTAGATATATATAAATATGTTATGTTATATAAATATAAAATAAAATAAAATAAAATATTAATATTTATTTTTATAATATTAATAACGATAGTAATAATTTTGTTATATTGTTAAAATTATAAATATTATTAAAATATAAATTTAAAAAACATAAATAAATATAAATAAAAAATATGATGCATTATAGAATATAATATATAATATGCTATATATATATATATTGTAATAAAATATTAATATTTAATTTTATAATATTAATAACAATAATAATATATATATTTTTTAAATGTACTCTTAACAAAGCAGGATATAAAGTTTATATATTCATCACACTAATTTAGCTAAAAAGTTACAATTGAATGATAAATTTAAACAAGATTTGGAGAGTTTTCGCATCCGGCCAACATGATAATATACACGTAAGACATGGTGACGTCACTGTGACGTCGTTGCGAAGTCACATTGTGAATTTGTGACCATCGATCGTCGATGTGACGTCGCGTGACGTCGATGTGAAGTCACAGTGACAAAAATGTGAAGCCGTTATGCCAGTTTTAGAGCTATTTTGTGACGTCACATTGTGACCACTTTGTGAAGTGATGTGACTAGTTTCTGAAAAATATGTCATTCGTGACTACTTTGACATTGACATTGTGACAAAAGTGTGACGATAGTGACGATATTTAAATTGCCAGAAACATGTTTTTAAACTAAATAACATGTTTTGAAGAATTTTTGTAATTTTTTAAAGATTTTTAAAAACGTTACATCTCAGTCACATTGTGACGTCAGTGAGTGGTGTCATTTTGGTCACAGATGTCATGTGACCAAAGTGACTCACAGTGACGTCACTGAGACCATGCATGCTATGAGGGTACCTTTTACAACTCGTGAATAAATGCAATCTTTATGCATTTTTAAAATGAAATCGAAAACGATACGAAGAATGTGAATTGGATATTTCCGTATTCGCTGCATGCCAAGAATTATTAAACTAAGAAATCGAGAAAAATATATTGTTATGCATGTATTCATTATATGTATATATTTATCAATATGTATACATGGATGCATATATTAATATGCATTATTATTTTTGTATGCATGCATTTATGTATAAGTATGTACTCAAATGTATGTATGATTTTATAGAGAAATTTCCATAATCAAGTTCTCCGAAAATTGGCGTAGTTTTGCGAACGTTGTTTGACTTCAGTTTGGCACAAATTTCATTTCATTCTGATTAACCGTTTTTGTTTCATTTTTTGTAATAATACAGTTTAAGGAATACATTATAATAATGTAAAAAAGAAGAAAAAAAAGCATGAGTGCAGACATAAATGCATTACGATTCTTTTTTTTCTCTTTACAGCGTTTATTAATTAACTTTTTTTATTTGAGAGATTTATAAACTTATTTAAATAACCAAATAACCGAAAATAATTCTACAGCAAACGATTTTAATAACTCTGACGTAATTTTCAGCAGCATATGCGTTTTACTTTTTTGAAGAACTCCGTAAATTTAATCTTATAACACGTGCAATGAAGTGTGAATCGTATTAAATACATGAATTTAGGCTTTTAGTTAGTAGTTAGTAGTTTAGTTAGTAGTCCACCTGTAGGCCGAGCCTACAGAGATTTTTAATAGTTTAAATGTTTTCATAAGTGTATGGTTGTGAGCAAAAATTTAAATATTAACATAAAGGAAGCGTTCGGTTGAGATGAGAAAAACAGCACGACGTAATCAAAAGCAGAGAAATCTCACGAAAAGAAGAAAGCTAACTTCCGATTATTCCGAGAGTGGGGATATAACAAGTGAAATTTATGGTGCGAAGAAATATTATACAAAGATATCGCAAATTACCTATGAGGGTTGTGATACGTGTCATATGATATTATATTAAATAAGGCTGAGTTCTGCTTAACGTACAATTCCATAAATGGCACTTGGAAATTTTCTGTCGCTATTTCAATGGATCCAAATCCATATTGTTAATTGTCTGAAAAATCTCAGCTACATTGAACAAATGGTGATCACGCAAATACATCCAGTGGTTTATCGTTACCCTATAAGAGCCTCACAGTACGGATACTGCAGAAATGTAATCAGATTTAAACAAAATATCGAAAGCTTTATTTCGCACCTGCCTATCAATCTTGCAGATATCATTCCAATTGGTCAGTCACAAAAATCTCATTATCAGGATGTCCTGAATTTTCTGTTCGCTCACAACGCAGTCGAGATGGCTTGAATATCACAATTCTATCATTCAAGTATCATAATTGATGCAGATTTGATCGCTCACTATCTGAAAGTGGTGTTGTATCTCAAATTTTACCAACAACAACCGACTTTACGTAAGAGATCATGATACTTTGAACGAAGAAATAAGACTCGAGCCATTTAGCCGACTACTTGAGTCAGTACATTAAGGATGTATTCGAAAAAACGTCTTTCCTCCTTCAACAGCTCGAAATTTTCCGATACAATTTCAGACACATTTTTTAAAGTAGAAACATGAAACTTGCTGAGGGGATTCTTGAAGAGACGTATGAGGTGCCGTGTGATGTCTTTTTACGCTCAATTCATTAGAATTTGAATTATAAACAATTACCTTATCAGTATGACCCTTTTTTTTTCGTTCACAGATCTCCCACTTGGAGAGAATCGGTTCAAAATGCCGTTTTTGATTGCTTTTTTTGCACTATTTTCTGCCTTTATCAAAGAATCGGCAATCACGGCATCTTGTCTACTTTCCAAATAAGAGAGTTTGAAAGTTTGATGAATTTGAGATCAAAAATGAATTCAAAAATAAATCGGAAAAATAGCAGTTTGAATCGAAATACACCCTTAAACAACTTAATAAATGACGAAATCCGTGTATCTCATCCTTCGTTAAAATCGAAGTCTATTATCGAAGTACATTTCACAGTGCAATTCAAATTTAAAGAATGGGGGCGCTTGCCGATAGAATAGCATTCGAGAATTACCTGCGGCAAATGATGATTGAATAAATATGTGAAAATAAATATATAATAGCTGTTATTAAAGTATTCTTTTATATTATTTAATATTAAATGTAAAAAAATAATTTTTTATTAATTTTTTTTAATTGTTTATGCGACTCAATTGCTCTGACCTTTCGGCCTGACGGATACTGGTATTCACTTATGCTCGTATTCACCATCTACCTCAACCTGAAAATTTCGCTCGATCGCTTAAATGAAATTCACGATATTATTTGATTGGACATTATCAAGGAGTCATCCAATCAGGATTAAAGTTGAATATTGTTTGAGCGGTCGACCGAGGTTTTCGTCTTATAATCGACCGGTCTTATAATCACCCTGTATATTGTTCGTTTACTTACTCTAATGTAATCTTATCTAATATAAATAATAATAAATAATTTTGATCTCGAAGAAAAACTAGCCGCATGTGGCTAGTTCAAAATCCACGTTAATACTTCCGGGAAAAATAAAGCATAGCAGCGCCATCGGTTAGACGATTTATACCAAAATCGAATCAGCAACAATTTATTTCAAAATCTAAGTTAATCTAAAGTTATATGAAAACAAGTGCGTTATTTTTTGAGATAGAACCAATAAAGAAATCATAAAAAAATCTGAATATACGTATCATGTATTGATTGTAAGTATCATGTTACTCCTAAAAGTAAACAGCACTAATTTATATCAAGCATTAAATGAATCCGAAGTTTGGTGAAAATACGTTCATTTGTTTTTAAGATATAGCTACTGAGATAATCATGAATAATTCCTCATAGCAGCATCGCCAGCTGGTCCGTTTCACACCAAATAATAATAATAATAATCCAGCATCATATTATATCTAAGACTGAAAGACTAAAAGTTTGTAAAGTTTTATAGAAATCCGTCCATTAGTTCTTGAGATATAGCTGTAACGGAAATCTTGAAATAGGAACACGTAACATGCAAACCTGTTAGATGGTTTACACATAAAACAATTCAGATTAATGTATATAATGGATTCACTGAATTAAAGTTTTTTTATTCTGTTCATTAGCTCTTGTGAAAAAGCTCCCACAAAATGTGTGTCATATGCATTTTGTAAAAACATGTTTTTCAGGTTTTTTGATCTGCCATATCATGTAAATCTGTTAAAAATCTTATTCAATGTCAATACCTAATACTCGTAAAGATAGAAGAAAGTATATAACAGATAATGTTTTGATATGTCTTGAAAAAACTGCTATTGAAATTGGACAAATAACATTATTCGAAGAACTCTAAGACATTATCACCTTAATGTTTTTTTAAATATATCCTAGTGTAGCATATCAAAAAATATATATTTAAAAATAAAATATGTATGCTGATGTTAAAAATATTATCAAATTAACAAAATTATTTAAATAATAAAGTACAAAAAGAATATATTTTCTAGCTTTTTCCCCATAAATTTCACTAATTAAATTTTATCTTTCTAAAACACATAATTTTCAATTTATAAAAACATTATAATAACTAAAAATTCCCATTGGGTTGTATTCACTTCCAATAATCTTAATAAGTTATCGACTTTTATACTTTTTAAGTTTTTAAACAGCATTATTTTTCACTCTTATCAATATTTAAAAACAAATAGATTAAATTACATATGCCCTTAAGCTGTGACTCTACTCATTTCAACAATATTTCTGTTCAGTTATTTTTTTTAACTAAAAAAATTTTTAAGAGGTTTTGAATTTTTATTTTAAATTAATTTAATAGAAAAAACTTTAAATATCCTTAATTGTTGCACTTATTGTCATTTTTTTTAATTGAGTATTACCTGGAAGTTATTCAATCGTGTAAATGAAAATAAAATGCATAATGTCATAATGTCAGAAAAAAATATTTTTTTCTGATAAAAAAAAAATATTAAATAATAAATAATAAATAAACGCAAATATTCCATCAACACGAATTTTTATGCAAATGATGTTAAATAAAGAGATAATATATATATATATATAAACTAAAAGAAACATGACACATGAAACTTTTTCCTTAGAAAAAAAAATGACAGTCAATAATTTTCGTTCAAAAGAAACTAATTTAAACCTTTAGGAGAAAAAAATACATATATAACGATTTTTTGTTTTTGTTTTCTTTTCATCAAAATAGAAAATATTTTTATTGATATTAGATTTCTTTTATAAATACTAATAGTCCAAGAGCACAAAAACCTACAGGATAGAAATAGGACAGAGTAAATTTTCTATGTCAGAGTGAACTGGAACATGTGTCAAAAATCAATACCTCTAGTGTTTCTCTCGTAGGTTTATCATTGTGTAAGTACAACAATTAAAGGTATTAAAACATGGAGGACCGGGAGCAGGAAAACACATCGATATACCGATGAGTAGACCCCAAACAATATTAATTTTTCGCTTAAGCACCACTTCACTTCCGGCAGACATTGTCCGCAAATACTTCCGACATGTTTATTTATAGTGACAGACAAAAATATCCCATTAAGTTACGACAAATGGATAAAAGTCATTCCAAATGCATTTTTAATATATTAAACCCTTTCAAACATAGTAAAACTAATATGATTTACGAAATGCATTAAAATATACATTCTGTAGTACATGCGATGAAAAAAATAGTTGCTATTCATGTATAGGATCACACAAAAAGATCCCATTTCATAATGGTATAGAGAGAAACTGTTATCTCCGTTTTTTAATTATGATAAACTATTTCATATATGAAATGGTTATCATATGTATTAATCATATAAATTATCACATATTCTATAATGAAATTGCTATAAGTTGGAGAGGCTTACTATAAGTTATTTCATTTATAATACGCAAAGCGTAACATTAAAATAGACACTCAAAAGATTTCAGATAGTATATTCTATGCGAAGTACTCTTTATTATCGATTAACAGCAAGAAATGCATTTTTAATTATGATATGCGCTTGTAAGTTTCATAATATATGGTTTATATAAATTCTGTAATTGACATATGGGGCTACACAAAAGAGTTCGTAATGGTTATTCGTTATAAGCTTTAATTATTCAAAGTTCATGTTATTCATTTTCACGCTGAACTGCATATAGTTTACTAAGAAATCATTCTAGAATATATATAAAATGATATAAGGGCCACGAAAAGAATTCGATACATGGCCGTCTATGGATGATAAATTATGGAAATATGATCTTAGCAGTTTTAAGAGGGTTTTAGTTTCAGTTAAATTTTAGCTAAATAGTAGTCTATAATAAGACACTAGGTAAATTACAGGCCTGAACAAAATTATTCAATTATATTTCTGATTATCAATAAAAATTTCTGAAAGAGATATTTCAAACTCTTATGCGTTTTCTTGCTAAAATAAGTTTCCACTTTATCGAAATTGTTCTTTTTTTAAAAGGTTAATAACTCGGCTAATTACCGACGATTTTTTAAATTCATTTTCAGCAATACTTTTATGTTTCTGCTCCAGTGCAGCTCAACAATTTTTCTGAATACCCACAAATCGAAAATTTATGTGTAATGGAAAAATGCCCTTTTCTCGAAAACCCTGTGATTTGAGGTAATCACTACAGCTTTTTTACAAGATTTAAGTTAACATCTACCACCTCTATTTTGTATGATTTTATTTTCTATAGATTCAGAAATAGATTGAGAGGATCATAGTTTTTCGGAACATTTTCGATAATATCTCCGAAAATATAACTCCTAAAATTAAAAGAAATGTATTTTTGAGGTTAGCGTTACGAATGCTATAAATGGACGCCTCGCACGATATACAAAGAAAATACGTTTTCAAGTAACTTAATAACACTTTTCGCAGATTTCAAAATGCATTTGTGAACGTTTAATAATCTGTAATTATGTGGAATTTTAACTTTCCACACTTTTAAGTTAGGAGTAAAATGGCTATGTCATACACAAGAGTGATCTTATAGTGGTTCTGTTTTTACTTTTTAAGTACGAAACCCTAAAAAAAATCTAGCAAATACTTGAATGCCCAGAAGTAGGTTAACACATTTATTTCTTGGCCTATCTTTCAGCATTAATATAAGAAATGATGGTAAGATGAACTGACTAAAGTGCTTTTGGCATTGAATGACAAAAATTACTTTTCGTCAAAGAAACAAGTACCGTAAAATGGGGTGAATAGGAACGAAACTTCCCAGTCATACAAATAAATTCATTATAAATATATGTGATGATATTTTTAGTTGCCAATTTATTTTATAACAAAGCTATAACTTTAAGAGTTGGGAAACTCAGTTTTGACATATCTGCACAACTACTGGGGTATATAAAAAAACTTCAAGAAGATCCTCAAAAACATCATTTTTTCAACGTCTTCAAAACTTTCTATATAACTACAGTATTTTTCGTATTCTAAACCTAAGAGAGGGGATTTTTAATTAATGATAGACCTGTAAACTATATTCTGTGTTAAATTCTACTTATTTCTAAACTACATAATGAAAAAATAGAAAAATGGCTTGTAACATCAGAGGTTTAAGATTTACGGGGTGAATCGGAGCACGTTTTCTCTCTTGGTTTATTTTTCTATACAGTAATAGTTTCATGTAAATATGTAAACATATGTATGAATATGTATTGTAACAATATTTTTTTTGTTCTAATTACTTGAAGAGTTTAAAGGTGCCAAGAAATTACTTGGTTAAACAAAAAAGTCAACTCCTAATCCAACAGACATGGAACACAAACTATAAAAGAATTTAAAAATAACAAATTAATTAGAAAAACTGCACAGAATTTTTCTCTGACATCCACAACATTAGACAAACATCTCAAAAATGAAAAACCAATTAAAAAAGAGAGGGATGCAAACAGTACTAAGGGCTGGGGATGAGGGCGTATTAGTAGATCGTATTAATACATGCAGCGATTCGGGCTACTCAATATATTCACTTACCCAATGACTACTAGTAAAGTATAACACAGAACAGGGCTAAATTTGTATTAAATTCTACTTCTACAATTCGAATATAATTTCTTAAAATAAATTTTAATTTTTCTTGATTTAAAAGCTGTTTTCTAATTTTTAAAAAGGTATATCTTTACCTGTATATAAAATAAAGACTTGGTTTCACAGTTACTACGTGTTTCTATTCCACCCTTATCATTATTACTTGCATTTACTAACCCTATTAAAGTTTGAAACGGAATGAATAAAGATTATAGCATTTGTTCCGATTCACCTCTATCTGCGGGGTGTATCGGAACACCATTAAAAAAATAAATAATATATATATAAACAGTAAAAATGTATCGTTTTTGTTTAAAAAGTTAAGAACAAAACAAAACCGAAGTTTCTAGTAGAAAAATAAAAAAAAATAAAAAAATCAGCTGTTGATTTTTTTTAACGTTAAAGTTGAAAAGTGTTCCGATTCACCCCATTTTACGGTACTTCATGTGTTTCACTCGTAGTATAGTAAATTTCGTATAGTAAATTTGGTATGCGCTTAAGCTTGCTCAGAGAAAAATATTTTTATATATATTTTTTGTGTGATATTTTGTGCATGTAATAATGAAATCAATGTAATAATGAAATAAAATATATAATTGTATTTAATAGGAAAATATTCAAGCACTAACAAATAAACCTTTTTTTGTAAAATTATTAAATACTAGTAGAACTCGCGACTTTGCTCTCGTAATAGTTGAAATATGCGAAATGGTGTTTGTATGTCTAATTTGTATTAAAAGTATTAATATAGTAAGGAAAAATTCACGATTTCGAACACCCTTTAAGGCACATTTTGACTAAATTTCATTATTACGTGAATTATTCCGAAATGAGACAAATTATTAAGAATTTAAGATAATTCTAAATAAACGATAATAGAAACATTTTTTAGAAAGAAACATTTATGCACAATTCATACGTTCCTTTTAGTATTCATCTGAAGTATTTAATTTTTAAAAAGCAATTTTCGTATAGAATCACATCTTAAAATTAATCATCATGTCAAAATTGAAGGTTTTTCTAAGGATCTACGATCTCTCAAAGGGTAATCGGTTTGATATTTCCTAATATTCAGCAGAAACTTAATTGAGAAAGTTTTTAAAAGCTTTATTTAGAACATTTGTTTGGCTTACGCCAGGTGATAGTAACACCGAGATAGAACATAGACCATGTAGAATCAGAGATGTTGTCATTAATTTGAAACCATTATTTGCAATCGGTTTATCACTTCCTGAGATTTCTTTGGTTTTTGTTCTGCGATTTCTCCCCATTTCTAATCGCTCAAACATGTAAGACTGGGTTATTGCCCGCTAGGTATAGGCCAGGACAGCGGTTAGAAACAATGAAAGAGCTGTAGCTAGTCCATTACGGTCTAACAATAAAAAATTAGTCCAACAATATATCACATTAGGGTGGTCTTAAAAATGTAGAAAAGTGTCCCATTTTCAATACACAATCGCGCATCCTGAAATACACCATCCAGCACCTCCACCAATTGGAAAAGTCGATTGCAGGAATGGGTTACTGTGCATGGTTATCATAGACAACAGGCTAATAAAATATAGTAATTTCATAAATATAACTCAATTTTTTTTAGATGAAGGAAAAACTTATTGTTACTCCCTCGCATACATGTCTCACAAACATTCATAATTTCGAATTCTCGCCAGTAAACAATTTTACCAAAGTTTAGTCATTTTTCATAAAATACCACACAATTGTTTTATTAAGCACTTACACTGGTTCACAATTTTACTTACTAATGATACATAGTATAGGGTAAATCTTGCAATCGTTTTGAAAATAGAAAAAACATTTTTGATGGATTTACATATTTCAGATACTGGAGATTATGAAAGACATATTTTTAGAAAAAAAATCCCTGTCGGCTGGGCCTATAGGCGGAGGTAGATTTCGAAGAGTGATCATTTCAAAAAAAGAAAAAAAAATGTATATGATTAGAGATAAACCCAGTTTAATAATTTCATTTGGCCGTTTATGAAAAATTTTTAATTTCATTTTCTGCAAAAACTTGTTTTATCAAAATCACCTTAAGAAAAATTCAGCTCAATTGCCCATTATGACAACATATTTTGAAATAGATTCAAAATTTATTAAAAAATCGACCAAAACAGTACATTATACAGTTCCTAAATAACAAAAAACTGTCAGTTGAAAGCATTTGAGAAAAAAATTGAATTTAAAAATGAGTCATAAAATAACCGATTTGTTGTTTGAATACATCCTTAATTCTTTAATCATAATTGCTTCGGAAAATTTGTGCGAAATACTCACTTTGACAGCATTTTTAAAAATATATTCTATCTTTATCAAAAAACTGGCGAATGCGTCACAGTATATAGTACCTAAATAAGAGGATCTGTAAATTGGATGCATTTGAGAGCGAAAATGGATTTTAAAACGAGTCATAAAAAACGCAATTTGCTATGTGAAAACTAAATTTTCAAATCTCGAAGACTTCGGGAAATTCTGTTCAAAATACCCTTTTTGGTAGCCTTTCTCAAAATATATTCTGTCTTTATCAAAAAACCGATCAATGCATCACATTATATAGTTCCTAAATAAGAGGATCTGTAAATTGGATGCATTTGAGAGCAGAATTGGATTTAAAAACGAGTCAGAAAAAAAACGCAATTTCTTATTTGAACACTTCCTTAAATTTTCAGTCACGATGATTTCTGAAAATTCTGTTCAAAATACCCTTTTTGGTAGCCTTTTTCAAAATATATTCTGTTTTTGTCAAAAAACCGATCAATGCATCACATTATACAGCTCCTAAATAAGATGATCTGTAAATTGGATGCGTTTGAGACCAAAAATGGATTTAAAAACGAGTCAGAAAATAACGCAATTTCTTATTTGAATACTTCCTTCAATTTTCAGTCCCAATGACTTTCGGAAATTCTGTTCAAAATACCCTTTTTGGTAGCCTTTTTTGAAATATATTCTGTCTTTATCAGGAAATTGACCGATGCGTCACTTTATACAGTTTCTAAATAAGAGGATCTACCATTTGGATGCGTTTAAAATCAAAAATTAATTTAAAAATGAGTCAGAATATAAGCCGTTTGGATTTGAGGTTTTTATCTCCAACTCCTATTTTTGTTTAATTTCTTTTTGCTATACGAATTGGTCCTATGAAAAACTTGTCAATATAAAAGTTGTAGATATTTTTGAGAAGATGTAAAATAATTTTAATCATATTTGATATCTTAAAAATTGACGGAGTTATGGATTTTTCTCTTTTTCCAGCGCCCTTTTTCTTTTCGTTTTTAATTTTTTTCATCGGTAAAAGTTGGTCCTATCAAAAACTTGTAAATACAATAATTTTAATAACATTTATAAAAAATTTAGTTGGACTTGATATCTTGAAAATTGACGAAGTTATGAATTTTTTCCTCTCAAAATCCCTGTTTTTTTTTTTTGCCCCTTGAGCCCATTTCTAAATTTATCAAAAATCTGTCATGTATATACTTTTGGCCCATTTTTATGAAGTAATATAAACTTTAAACCGATTCGATATCTACTTTAATTAAGAACTTATGGCGTTTTTTCGGTTTTCACAAAAACGCCCCCTATTCCGACCCCCTTGGTCCGATTTTGCCCATTAACGAACTCAGCCAAGATTTTATCCTCATTGATTTTATGTACCAGTTTGGTGGAGATTGGTGAAGAATTATAGAAGTTATCGTGTCCATAAAAAGTGATATATATATATATATATAGATAGATAGATAGTTAGATATATAAACTGGTGCGATTGCAATAGGTAGTATTTCTTACAAAATCTACCTAAAAGTGCCGTCCGTCTGTCTGAGTGTCAGTAAACGATCTATCTACCAAACAAAATGAGATAGAAAGTTGACTGCTGATATGCACTTAGTATGTAATAATAGAAAGAAACCTACTGAATATCAGTAACCTCGATTATCTGGAACTATTATTTTCGGACTCGCAAAAGTATTCGTTCCAATGAAAAGTATTTAAAAAATTTTGATTTTTGATTTTTTTTAAGAAGTGAATGTAAAAGACAATATAGAAAACATAAATTTTGCAAAAAGAATGAGGTCGATCGGATGACTAGTTGCCGAGATATTTGTAATCTTATTTTCAACACTCTTTGATTTTTCATGACCCTATATTTAATTGAATTTTCAATTCGAAGATACATTTTAATATGAAATGAGACGCTTAATAATAAACTATAGTTAATGTAATTATCATTTTTTGTGCATTATAAATATGCCTCTTTTAAGCAATTCGGTATGAATTGCTTATCTCTACAATCAAATCTATCTCCAAATTGAAGATTAAATACCAAGTATGGCTTATTTCACATTCACGTGACCTTAAACGCGTTAAATATGTTTCTTACGTGATCAAATGATTTTTAATTTGACGTTTTATTTGTAATATTATTAATCTCTTATTAATTTATTTGCCATTTCATTATTTAAAATAAAAATTCTACCAATTTGTATAACTTACCAATAGTTCGGATATTTATAATATTTGTCAAAATTGGTCCCCTCAATTCAGTATTAGAGTATTATTGTGTGTTAAAAAAAAATAAACGTTTAAGTTTTGTTTTGGAATTGAGCAGCATTTTATAAATCGTTTTAACGTATTTTATTTTCATATTTTATAATATGCACATCCATGATGGGTAAAAAGTTTACGACTAGTTTTATCATTTCAAAAGTTATTTCAGTGTTCCACGACTACATTTTCTGTCGTATATATTTAATTTATGAATTAGTGAACACATGTATTTATGAATTAATTATTGAAAAACTAATGGTTACCTTTTTTTATCACATGTCTGTCGAATAAAGGTTATTCGAAATCAATACTCTTCCCACAAGGTATTTGCTTCTAGACACACTAATTCACTTGTTATACAGCAACGTCAAAATTCATCTTTATTTCCAAATTCCAAAGTAACTCTTATACAATATATTTTGTAAATTACTAAATGATATAATTTTTGGAAATAAACATTTCAGTATTTGACAAATTATTTAAATGTAATAAGTGTAAAATGAATGCACTATAAGTATTTAAAATTATTTTAATTTTCGTAACGTGAAATTTCGAAGTGGAAGACATTAATACCTTTAAATCTCCAACAACTAATCAAGTAATAGTTGAACAAGAGATGAATTAAGATTAAAACACTTCCAGTGAAGTATGTTTTATTAAAGAGCCCACAATACTCAGTGAAAAGGACCAGGGTGGTAATGTTTACGGGGGCGTTATTTTCAAATATCTAGCTCAAACTTTAATATTTTTACATTTAGGAGATCTGAGCACTGTCTACAATCGGTCCAGTTTTTACTTTTTCGATTTTGATTTCGGATTAAAAAAATTACTATAACTTTTGAAACGGTTGAAACCAGATCTGAAAATGAAACTATCATAATACGAGTATTTAAAAAAATGTAACCAAAATCAGAAAAGTAAAATCTAGCCCGGTTGTAGATAGTCCTCAGCTTTCCTAAGCAAAAAAAGAAAAAAAATCATGTAAAAATATTAAAATTTGAGCGGGATATTTGAAAAGAACGCCCCCGTAGATACCATTATCATCCGGGTCATTTTCACGGTGTAATGTGGGCTCTTAAACAATGAAAATAGGTTCCAAAAACTGTCAATGGTTGACGCTGCAATAATAAAGCTTCACATAGTTACAACAAAAATTGAGTGAGAAATTTATCGCATATTTTGTCACACATTTAAAATATTTTTTCTTTGTTTCACGGTTTGAATTTAATAAAATGAAATTGTTTTGAAACTTTCATATTAACATATTAAATAATTTTCATGATTTTTGAAATTTTTTACTTCATTTAATTTTTACATTTCTTTGCGATCCGCTACGAATTTTCGCTACTAAATTTTTGAGCTAATATAGTTTGAAGCTATAATAGATATAATATTGTACGAGCTAATATAGTCAACGAGGATGCAGACGAGTTAGCCAAAATCGTAGCGCAAAACACAAATAATAAAAACAAATACTATATGAAAACGCCAATCTCAAAACTTAAACGCACACTTAAAGAGCTAACAATTAAGCAATGGCAGTTCGAGTGGGATTACTAGAATAAAAACCTATCATTATTTTCCAACAGTAGATAAATCAGACACGTAAGTGACTTCTTACTCACACAAATCTACACAGTACTATTTCCAGCGTATCGCCATAGATTCAACAAAGCGGACACTCCGGATTGTGAATGCCGATCGGAGGATACGCCGAAACATTATCTACTCCACTGTCCACTCACCCAACAGCACCGCTTGGTAAACATAACAGCAAATAATGATAAACTATGGCACGAACAACTAGGTAAAAACAAACACGTACAAAATAAAGCAAAAACAGCAACTAGGTGGCTCCAAGAAAACTGCAACAGTATCACAATATTAAAGCAAACAAACGCATAAAACAAAAAAAAGCCCTTTCATTTCGGTAATCCAGCAGGAATATAATACTATACGTTGATTTTTATATGTTAATTTTATGTGTTATATGTTGTGTGTTTAAAAAAAAGGCCTAGGATTTACTCCTATTCCCAAAAAAGTAATTAATAAATAAAAAATAAAACTGTCTGTGTTTGTCTTATGTCCTCTATCAGTGTGCAGTAGTCGCCCAACATCAACTGTAATGATGACCCGCAACAGGATCGCCTCAACATATCAATTGCAAGCACAACGAATGTTATTAGCAGTTCAGCAACTTGTGCATTATGGCATAAGAAGCTTCAACCGCCTACGAAACTGCTTGTCCGTCCATTGTGATATGTTATAAAAATAAAATTAAGAATTAAAAACATATAAAAGGCCTAGGAATAACCTAACGCCAAAGAAACTGTTTCTGTTTTAAGTCCACCTGTGGTGTCCGGTAGTCACATAACACCAGCTGTAACCTTGGCGGGCAACAGGAGCCCCGAAACAAAAGAATTCGACGAATGACGTCGCGACGCATGTCAACAGCGGTTCAGCAAGTTGTGCAATATGACACAGTAAAAAGTTTCAGCCGCCTCCAGCACCACATGTCTCTCCCTGTAGATTGTATAGCTTGGTAATTAATACTGTTCCCTTTCAAGCTTCCCTACCCCCTTTTTGCAGTCGACTGAGACCGGTAGTGAAAGGAAAGTGGGAGGGATTTTATTTATTTATTTATTTATTTTTATTTTTATTATTATTATTTGTTTATTTATTTATTTATTTATTTTTATTATTTATTTATTTATTTATTTATTTATTTTTATTTATAAATACTTTTTATAATTTTATTTTCGTTATACATACATACATACATATATATATATATATTATTTCTTTTTTGACAGCTCAATTCTTTATTAGGTACAACAGGACCCAGTCCGCACCTGTTCCGATGGGACAGTTCGCGGAGCTATTTTTTCTCTGTGGGGTGCGGTAGAGAGGCGTGATCTTCTCTCCCTCTGCAACGCTCTCGTTTGCCGTGACTTTCGGCTCAAAATTTTCCTTCCTGCGGTACGACATAGCTTTTTGGCCATTCTCTTTTCTTATTAATTCCCTCAAAATCGCCCCCACTCTCAGCTAAATTCAGTGCCACCGTTTAGGCTCAAAATCATCCATCCCCATTTCGTCTGGTAAGATGAGTACTAGGTGTGCGGCAAGAAATCACACAGTTAGCCCTATGTGCAATAATCTACAAAGATTACCGACAAGGCACTTAATCTAAATAGCCAAACCGGGTGCCTGTTGTAGTGGACCGTCACAAAAATTCCTGCCATGCTCACTAATGGCGCCTGGTGCATGTAAAATCCGTCGAGGGTGCAAAATCCTCCAAGTTACCTGGGAATTACACATCTGGAGGTGCCTTGCCAGGTGAAGTCTCATCATCTGATCAAGGTTCTAAATGACGAGACCAGCTTGAATAGCAATTTGCAGTACAAACAACAGGATGCAACGCTAAGCAAAGTATTCAAAACAAAGTGTGCTCAAACTAGAAGCAAGTATTGCAGATATGATGACGTACGAAGCTAAGAAATCGGGTCACCCGCCTCGATACCTGGCATCTAACCCGTGAAGTTGAGATAACTCGGCAGGTAACGGCCTGGTCATTTGTTAGAAAGAAAGAAAAGAGCCAATATGGTAAATTCCGCCCTTAATTCTAAAATGATTCTTCTGATTTTGTACAGCAATTTTCAAATTTTTCGTGTTTTTTTTAATGCGAATTTTAGTGGGATTTCACGATTTGGTACGATTTTCACACATTAGTAAGTTGAATCGAGTTTCAATTTTACAACACAATATAGTATTTTCTTCACTCATTTTGAGTTTTCTTAATTTATTTCAAATTCATGGAGCGATTTTTTATTGTGATTTGCAGAGCTTTTTCGCAATTCGTTCTGTTTCTTAACGGATCCGGCAGCACCGATTAAATTAGTTAATATTAAAAAAAATAAATAAATAAAAGGACAAATATTGAAATAAATAAATAAATAAATAAATCATTTTGTAGCCATATTATATATTCATATTCAAATACTTTAATACAAGTTTACACATTAACAAAAACAGTTAGACAAAAAAACAATATTTCCTGTAATTGTCTTTTTCTAAAAATGCGCGTAATCAGGGGGGGGGGGGTGGAGTTCCCGGGCATCCCACCGCTCACGCAGACACAAGAAGGATTTTAAGACCGAAGTAAAATAATCGCATTCATAAAAAATAGAATAATTGAAAACAATGTGATAAATCATCTATTGGATCTTTGGGATTTGAGAATTGTATTTTATTGAAAGGAGTATAAGTTATTTTAAAATCAAATTTTGACAAATTTTTTTTTCCAATTGGTATTTATAAGATTTTTTGCGAATGCGGTAAAACGTACATTAGTCAAACGAAGCGAGCTTTGAAATAACGTCTGGGAGAACACAGTGCTTACGTGAAATAAAACGTTCCGCTATCGCTAACCGCTCTTGGTCCAATAGTCACAATTTTCAATTTTCCGAAGCCTCATTAATACATTCATCAATTTATGATTCAGAGTTTTGGATAGCTTTTCACACATGGAAAAACTCTAATAATTTAGTTAATGACATGTCCAGTAATCCCATATTTTCTCATGTTTGGCTTTCATTCCTGTAATTTCATTCCTCCCTCCCCCGCTTTACTTGGACTCTTTCAGTAGGAAGAGATATCTGATTGGTCTCCTTTGGAATGCGCGTGGCAGTTTGCTTTTACTGTTGTTTTGCGACATTTCATGGTCAGTTAAGGCGAACTGACCATGAAATGTCGCAAACGCCTTAACAGCGAACTGCGATGCACGTTTTTATTTTTATTTAACAATGTTACTTGTCCTTTAAGTTTTACACGTATTTTAAGCACTGATGATGGGACTTTAGAAGTCCCGAAACAGCTGTATGCTTTTTAACATCTACTATTTTTACATAATTTGTGCTTTTTAACGTTGTTTCTTTATTTATTCATATATAGGCACAAAGTACAATCCTCCCCTCTCTCTTCTAATATGATAACCTATTTATAGTTTTGAACATGTAAAATAGAAATCACATACCTTGGTACCATTTCGAAAGTATGGTGATTAATAGTTGTTTTTTCCCTATCTAAAGTAAATATTTAAATGCATGTTTTTTTTTTTTTTTTTTTTTTTTTTTTTTTTTGTAATCAAAGTTTTGTTTAAAGTTTGAACAATATAAATAAATTTAGTAAGTATAATTTCAATTGTATTTTGAATTTAAAATGTTTCAAATCAAATGGCTGTGTGCTTTACTTAGTAAAACTCTGATAAACAAAAATAGTGGTAATGAGGATACTTGAGCCAGAGAGACTGGGTATCCTTGAGCCATGGCTCAATCATCACCACTAGGAAATTAGACGTGGGTGAAACAAACAAAAAATAAAATTATGACCTTATATTCACTAATAAATTTTCTTCTGGATAAAAGGGAAAGTAATTTTTTATTTTATTTTTTCTTAAAAAAATAATGACTTAGAAAAAAAATAATTAAAATTGTATATTATTTTAATGAAAATATCAATTTTAATTTTCAGTTTGACTAACAAAATAGCTTGTCTGGATAAATGTAAAAATAGTTTACAATTTAATTTTTATTACATTAAAATAACATTTTTAAACTGCTTTACAGGTCATTATCTCTAATACTTTAATTAGGTCCAACATATTAAAATATTTATTTTTTAATGTAATATATTACAATATTTTATATTGAAATTGTAACCTCTGTTACTGTAACATTTTTTTAAAAGAAAATAGGAAGAAGAATTCGTAAAAAGTGTGATCGAAAAACGAAAAAGCAACAAAAATCACAGTCCAAATGTACCTGCATAGAGCCAAAAGTGAAGACAAAATCTTTTCCTGTGAAAAAAAAAGTGTTTGAAAGAGTGGAATGATACATCTAGCCCAGATTCCGACAGCTACTCAATTGAAAGCTCGAGTTCCACAATATCATTCGAGGAAAATTCTGTCAATCATGGTGATGATATGAACAAAAAACCTTCTATTAATAATTGGTTGCTAGTAAAATATTCCGGAAAGAAAATTGTAAAAAGATTTGTTGGACAAATGCTTAAAATTTCCCAAGATGGATTGAAAATTAAATTTACTTGAAGAATTGCAGATTCCAAATTTAAATGGCTCCCAACTGAGGATGCTGCTACCATCGATATAACTCAAGTTGAAATGATCCTTCGACCACCAGTTATAACGAGAAAAAATGATCGTATTACTAGCTTTGTTTTCTCAATTGGTTTTGAAGGACTTTAAGCATCATAATTTATCATTATAAAAATATTTGTGAAAAAATAAAGCGAAAAAAAATTGTGGTACTTTTGTGGGTATTTTTCCGTACTAGCGCAAGTACCTTTTCACCATAGCTCAAATATCCCCCTCATTGGGATATTTAAGCCAAGATATATAAAAAAAGTAAAAATTTATTAGACATAGAAAAATAGTTCAAAATTAATTGAAAGTGATTTTCAGTTGAAGAAAAAATATCAAATTTTCATTTTATAAGCATTTTAGTTTGTTCTAATAAATTATAAAAAATTAAAAAAAAATTAAAATTTAAAAAGTGGCTAAAGTATCCCCATCTTCCCCTATTTAAAAATATGGAAAAGACAGAAAAGAGGAAACGAGCTTTAGAAAAATCTGAAAGACAATTCAGGATATTTTTAATGAAAAAGTATCTGTCCTATATGATGTCAAACCTCCGGAAGCCACAGTAACCAAAGAAAGTAAGAAAGTTTGTTATACTCTTTTAGAGGCGGTTCTAAAATCCGTGCTTAACAAACGCGAAACTTTCTGACATATTTTATGAAATTTTTTTTTAAACTTAAAGGCATAAATTAAAGGTACAAGATTGGATTTCAATAGACTTGTCTATTGAAGTGATTTGGAATCGAATTGCGTATTCCACTTCTTGATAAATAAAAAATTATCGAGTTTAAGGGACTTTTGCGCATGGCAGCAAGATTTTTTTCTTTTCTCTCGTTTTCACACCCGGATTTTTTTTTTTTAACATTAATTTTGATAGTATTTTATGAAAATTACGTTTAGAAAAATATGGAAAACGTCTTTCGATTACAAGTTTTTTAATAAAAAACAACACATGCGGTTTCACGCCTTTTTGAGAAAAGAGAATTAAAAAAAAGTCAATGCATTTTCCAAAGAAAAAATAACTTAAAAATGTGTCAGAAAGTAATCTTTTTGTATTTGTGAACAGCTTTAAAAAGAATTTCAAAAAAAAAAAAAAAAAAAAAAAAATAGAATTTTTTTAATTCTGTAATGTAAGTTAAGGTGGTCTGTGATAAATTTATATGCATGTATGTATATGTTGTTTATAAATATGTTTTGTTATTATTTTCTAAATTTACATATTTTTCGAATTTAAATTTAAACAATTAAAATACAAAGTTTTAAAACTAATTTTAGCTGACTTACATTTTAAATTTTTATTTCAAAATTTAATATTTAAATGATGTATCTTCTGACATAATAAGTTTTTTTTCTTTTTTAATCATTCGTAAGTACACACACTCACACAAAAAGGAATAAATAATAGTTCTCATTTAGAATTTAGAAATAAATAATTTTTTTTTTATGTAACACATTTGAGAAAAAATTCTAAAAAAAATTTTCTAGGAAAAAATATTGTAAATAATTTTTACTGACAACTTTTACGATTTTCTCAAAAGAAGGTTCATGAATATATATATAACTAAAAATAATTGAATGAAGTCTAATAACTCCATTTTTTATAGAAATTTTGTCATTTTTTTCTAGAATCTAAAAATTAATAACGTTTAAGGGGGTGAAGTAAATATTCGAGATTTTTCTATTATTAGTCATTTTTCCGAATAAATTTACTATAGACGCGACAAACAATGGTAGAGGCATTGTTCCCTTAAATTTTGAAATGTACTTTTTCGGAGGCGGGGGAGGGGAGCAGGGCCTGATTAATGCACAGGCCTGGGCCCATCAATTTCAGAGGCCTACATATTATGTTGCTGTTTTTTCCTTAGTCAAGTACTTTTCAAATAATATTGTTTTATAAAATATGAAACATAAAAATTAAGTATTCTGAATTACTCAATAAAATTTTAAGAAGTTTATAACCTAGGCACTTTATGTAAAAGTCCTTTTCATTTTGAGAGTGCCTCTAATTTTCAAAATTTACCGTGCCCAGATAATCTAATGTGAGAAAAATGCAAAAAACTGTATATTGGACTGTATATGTGTCTATTGGATTCAATAGATATAAGGATTTTATAATGTAAGAATTATAGTTTAAAATGATTACTTGACCATTAGAGAAAAGAAAATATTTATAATTTTGGATAAGACAAGTTTTGAGAAAGACGTCTTCATTTATTCTGCAACATGAACTGTGGATCATAAAGGTTTGTGAATTATACAATTGCTTTTTTGAGAAAGTGGACGGTAATTCATTTTCTTGAGTATTCCTGTAAGTTATTTTTTTTTTGTAAACTTCAAACTTTCACCCAAAAAACTTTGTCAAGTCATCAAATAAATCTACTTTTTCTGAAAGTGTTGCCGGAAATGGGGAGATGGGGGGGGGGCAACTTTTTAACAGGCCCTTCGCCCAACTTCAGCTTGGCCGGGCTCTGGAGGGGATTAAAATCTATTCTTTTCAAGTTGTTTAAATTGACTAAATACTAAAAGAATGAGGTACTGAAGTTTTTTACGTCCCATGAGCAGCGCTCCTAAAACTACCGTGTAAATCAATTTTTATTAGTTGTGCTTATTTTCTTACATCGTTGTTCTTGTCTTTAAAATTTTCTTAATCCTCACGTTCTCTTTTGTTCAATATGATCTGAATTTAATTGTTCATAACTTTTTTTACAAAATGTTGTGTTTGTTAAAAATTTGTGGCTCAAAATCTTAGATATATAACAACAAATCGCATAATATTTTGAAAAAAAAATCTTTAGTTAAACAAGTCAGAAATTGCACGCAAGCGTAGCAAATCAGGCGCGTTCATACTTCAACGAAGAAAAAATATATTTAGGTTGTGTAATAGTAATAAATTTTTCAATGTCAGCCGTTAAGTTTTAAGATTTAAGCTTTAGGCGAGAACCTTAATTTTAACGTTTTTCGTGTCAATTTCACTAGCATGGTGGTAAAACATCTCTTTAGTATGCAGAATTTTTTTATTCGAACACCGGTTCTAAAAGTTGGAATTTTCATACATCAATGGATTTAATTAAAAGAAATTTCTCTCTCCCCCCAATTTTAGAGTTTATTATGGTGGGATAAATAATCACTGACATTTATAATATTCAGCTCGATTTTCTTTTAATTGCGTTTATTAATAATTCAGCATTTTAAATTTCGTTTAAACAATTTTTTTCATTTATAGAAATTTAAAACGTTATTTATATTTCCAGTATTTTTTTATTTCAAATTTTCAAAAAAAAAAAAAAGAAAGAAAAAGAAAAAGAAAAGAAAAGAAAAAATAAAAAAAAACTAAAAGAAAACGGCATTTTGGGTTTTCTCTTATTATTTGATTTAAACATTTTTATTTGATATAAAAAAACAACTTTTGTAATTATTTTAAAATTACATTTATTAATGCTTCCATCGATGTAAGAATTTAATAATTTAAACAATTTTAATATTTAATAAATTAAACAATTTATTAATTAATGGATAAGATCCTTTAAAAGATATATTAAATCTGGGTCCATACTTGCCGGTGTGATCTAGTTTCCAACCTTCATACAATGAAATCTGTTTGCCCGCACTTCATCGCTAGATCTTTATTTCAAAAAAATTACCCTACTACATAAGGAATGTTTTCGCTTTAGGCCACTCCCATCTGGCGTCATGAAATCTGTTGCTCGTTCACCGGTGACAGTTCGTTACTGATTTGTTCGTTTGCGAACTACATCGGTATTTGTTTTCTTCTACCAATATTACAAAAAGCAGATGCACTGAAGTCGAAGAGCAGATTCAGTTTTGTTTCACCCGTTCAAGAAAATGTTATCTGACGTCCATTATGTATCGTAGTTTTCTAAACTGCCCCTGTAGATCTTAGAGAATGAGAAAGAGCCTAATGCCAAATCTCAAAGGTTTCACGAAATATTCATTACAATGTGGCACATGTTGAAATTTGATGAATTTTGCAGGATGAACAAACATCCTAGAATGAGAAACTGACTTCGCTTTTTACTTTGTGGAGATTACTATCTTTGGATTACTAAATCCGTTGCATTCTTTATATTTACGCCACGACCGTCTGCAAACAGCTACCATATTATCTCACTCGGTGTTATACATTAAGTCAATAAAACATTTTTCACCGCAGTCGGGTAAATTAGCATCCCAATCCACGATTTGACTATTAAAATGTTCGACCTGTTATTAGCTGTTACCTACGAACTTCGCACAGGTCGGACACGATGTCACATCCTGCTCGTAAAAATGCCGTTTGTCTAATAATCAGCATCATCATCAAGAGTATAATCAACAATACTTAAGGTTCTTAAGGAATTTTTTCTTACTAGCGGATCTTGTACTACCAATCTCAAAAAGAAGCTTTTAAATGTTTGATGACATCAGACACCTGGAAATTTTGCTACAGCATATCACTAATGTGACAACAAATAGAGCAATCCCAATTCCATTAATTTTCTTTTCTTTTTTTTATATAAAAAACCCTATCCTGTCAAGACTAAAAACATATGTAATATTAAAATATGCAAGTGAATCTGTTTTCACATTACATGTATTACATCTTATTATCACATTGCATGTATTTTATTAGGTAGGTTTCGTATGAAATACTACCTATTGCAATCGCACCAGTTTATATGTCTATCAATCTATCTATCTATTTATATATATATCTCACTTTTTTATGGACACGATAACTTCTATAATTCTTCACCAATCTCCACCAAACTGGTACATAAAATCAAAGGGGATAAAATCTCGGCTAAGTTCGTTAATGGGCAAAATCGGACCAAGGGGGTCGGAATAGGGGGAGTTTTGTGAAAACCGAAAAAACACCATAACTTTTTATTAAAGTAGATATCGAATCGGATTAAAGTTTATATTACATCTTAAAAATGGGCCAAAAGTTTATGCATGACAGATTTTTGATAAATTTAGAAATGGGCTCAAGGGGCGAAAAAAACAGGGGTTTTGAGAGAAACAAATTCATAACTTCGTCAATTTTCAAGATATCAAGTCCAACTAAATTTTTTGTAAATGTTTTTAAAATTATCTAAAGCTTTTGTTTTTAAAAGTTTTTGATAGGACCAACTTTTACCGATGAAAAAAATTAAAAACGAAAAGAAAAAGGGCGGTGAAAAAAGAGAAAAATCCATAACTCTGTCAATTTTTAAGATATCAAACCTGAGTAAATTTATTTTACATCTTCTCAAAAATATCTACAACTTTTATAATTACAAGTTTTTCATAGGACCAATTTGTATAGCAAAAAGAAATTAAATAAAAGTAGGAGTTGGAGAAAAAAAACCTCAAATCCAAACTGCTTATATTCTGACTCATTTTTAAATTAATTTTTGATTTTAAACGCATCCAAATGGTAGATCCTCTTATTTAGAAACTGTATAAAGTGACGCATCGGTCAATTTCCTGATAAAGACAGAATATATTTCAAAAAAGGCTACCAAAAAGGGTATTTTGAACAGAATTTCCCAAAGTCATCGGGACTGAAAATTTAAGGAAGTATTCAAATAAGAAATTGCGTTATTTTCTGACTCGTTTTTAAATCCATTTTTGGTCTCAAACGCATCCAATTTACAGATCATCTTATTTAGGAACTGTATAATGTGATGCATTGATCGGTTTTTTGATAAAAACAGAATATATTTTGAAAAAGGCTACCAAAAAGGGTATTTTGAACAGAAATTCCCGAAGTCTTCGTGATTTGAAAATTTAAGGAAGTTTTCACATAGCAAATTGCGTTTTTTATGACTCGTTTTAAAATCCATTTTCGCTCTCAAACGCATCCAATTTACCGATCCTCTTATTTAGGAACTATATACTGTGACGCATTGGCCAGATTTTTGATAAAGATAGAATATATTTTTAAAAATACTGTCAAAGTCAGTATTTCGCACAAAATTTTTCGAAGCAATCATGATTAAAGGATTAAGGATGTATTCAAACAACAAATCGGTTATTTTATGACTCATTTTTAAATTCAATTTTTTTCTCAAGTGCATTCAACTGACAGTGTTTTGTTATTTAATCACTGTATAATGTACTGTTTTGATCGATTTTTTTAATAAATTCAGAATTTATTTCAAAATATGTTGTCAAAATGGGCATTTGAGCTGAATTTTTCTTAAGGTGATTCCGATAAAACCAATTTTTGCAGAAAAATGAAATTAAAAAATTTTCATAAAGGGACAAATGAAGTTATTAAACTGGGTTTATCTCTAATCATATATATATATTTTGTTTAAATGTCTCTTCGAAATCTACCTTCGCCTATAGGCTCAGCCGACAGGGATTTTCTTATCATCTATTGGCTGTTCTCTAAACTTTCTTGAAATTATATAAGCCATAAACTTCATCTTTTAATCTGATTACACGGCCGACTACTTAATATATCCTATCCTAATTTAATTAGCTAATAAACTTTATCATTGAATCCGCTTCCTCAACATATATTTAAGCAATTTTCTTTTCTGTGCAACTGATGATAATGATTCTTGTACACTAATGACTGTATACTGTGGTACCTAATATATTTTGCAGCAAGAATAAAATGTTTTGGTGTATAAAAGTTTTTCGTTTATTTATATTGTAATGCGCTAAGTAATCTCTCATTGTAACTTTCAAACTACGTTGGAAAGTTAATTAAAATGCAATTTGTTTCAAATCATAAATTATAAATTTAAATCCAAATTTGTAGTTTTTTTATCAAATAAACTTGAAAATAAAAATAACAAGATTACTAAATGGAATAAGTGCAAAATTTAAAAACTATACTTTTTTTGTTCGAAAGCAGTATAACAGTCTCATCAGAATGATCCTATATCTAAATTTTGAAAGGAAACTGATAATCCACCTATTTATATGAATTAAGGGGAGGTGCATGAGCCCCCAATCCCCCCTCCTATACATATCGAATGAACTTCAAAAACCAATCAGGAAACGCCTTAGCAGAATATACCTATATACAAAATTTCAAGTAGATCGAATATTTTTAACATACGTTACTGCATTACGCACGCACGAACGAACGTACGTAGATACGTACAGACCGGGCGGGCACATAAGCTCTCAGGATATGATAGCCTGTGAGCTAAAAACTATACATTTTCATTTTTTCTTTTTACTCTGTTCGAAAGTACTATAACACTGTTTTCCTAATGAAGATCTCAGATAAATATTAAAACGTTAATATTCTTATTATTTTTATTATTTTTATAATTTTTAAACTTTGCAACAAATTTGTACATGATATAGTAACCTTGTTAGTTTTATTTTTAAAAATATTTGTAACATTTAGGGGAGTAAATGTCCAGCTTTTTCACTATTTATATGCTTATTTTGGTTATTTATCAAATAGTTTCATTACATTATTTAAAATGTTAGTTATAATTATTTACTTTTATTGAATCTATTCATTTTCTTTTAGTATAGCCATTTATGTGATATGTTGAAAATCTTCTAAATTTTATGACGGAAATGTCAAAATTTAAAATTTTGAAAAACGTAAAGGACATTATTTTTCTAATTCTTTTTTTTTTTTTTTTTTTTAATATTCAAGTCATGATTATTTTTATCTTTTAGTATTTTTTTTATATCTAGTTTAAAAAAAAATAATAGGTCTTTTGCTGAATGTTTAATTTTGTTTATTATTTGTTTAAAAACTTATTAATGTACCTTAAAACTTTTAAAAAAATGTACTTACTTTAATTTTGATGCATTTTTCTAGTCATATTTGAAAATTCCTCTCATGCAAACTAAAATAAAATATTGCTTGCAATTTAAAAATTTTGAGAAAAAAAGACATTTAAAATCTATTTAATTTTTATTGCTTATAAAATTCGTTGAAACATTTTATTATAATAATATCTTTTTTTATTCAAACATAAAGAATAAAAAAAGAAGTTACCGGAATTAAAAAACTTTTCTATTTTTCTTAATTGTAAAAAAAGGCACGAGAATAATTTAAAAAAAAAAACGTATTTTTTTTTAGAAAAAATTAATATAAATGATAAATTAATGCTAACTTTGTCTTGAAATTTCACATATTTATTATTTCTTTAATAGCGAAATACTTGAAAAAAGTTATCTGAACAAGAAAAATATAAATTTAATTTACTGTTTCATTAAACATAATTAATGTATGCAACTATATAAAATAATAAATCTATTCGTATTTAACACACATTTAAAATGAAATCAATATTTAATATCAACTATTTTTTATGATTTTATTTTTGTTTTTGTAGTTCGAGCATCTGTTTCTTTTACAGACATTACAGAAAGGTTTTTTATACAATGTATTTTCTTTTATTTACCTAGTTTGGTAGAATACTAAATTTCCTTTTAATTTTACATAACACAAAATCTACTTGGACGAGTGAGCTGCAATTTTGAAATTGTGTATTTGAATCTTAATAAATTAATTTCTGCTAAAAAATCCATCTGTTATAATTTTTAACACTATGTTTTCCTTTCAATAATTTAAAAAAAAATAATAGTAATTACTGTAACTTATGATTTTCTCAAAAAAAAAAGTTTTTAGTTATACTCCAAATCTATTTGTAATAAATCCTAAATCATCATATCTTAAAGTACACAAATAAATGGTTTTCTACTCTGTACTTTGATGTAAAGTGTAGCAATGTATTACGGTTGACAGAAAAAAAACTTTTTTTCCTATTTTTGATTCGCTTTACCTTGGAAAATTTGTGTTTAGAGTATCTTAGAAAAAAGGGAAATACAAAAGAAATAAATATTTACGTAATGGCGGTACCGCATAGAGTCAAAAACTCCACAAAAATATGATTTTGATCATTATTTTCTAGAACAATCAGCTAGAGGGATATTTTAGTAGAATAAAGTATTGGAATGATAAATAAATATTAGAAATATGTGCACTTTGAAATACATTCGCAGCGTATTACGTTTAAAAAAGAAATAAAGGACAAATTTTCATTCGAACAAAAATTGCTTTTTTTGGCTGTTTTTTCTTCCCTGTAATTTTGCCTTGTAATAAAATATAGACCTTTGCTTGCTTTTAATGTCCTTTGGCATTTGAAGTAAGATTGGCTTGAAAAACTAGGCTCTTTAGTTCTCAAAGAAAGAAAAATATATGTCGCTCTTATAAAAACACCTCTGAAATTGGACCCGACAACATTTTGTGACGCCTCAGTTACAAGCTCCACGCATCGTTCGATTACTTGGATGCAACATGAAAATTGGTCTTAGTTCCACTAAGCCACTCTTTCACCTGATCCTGGACCGTGACTTCTTTTAGAGCCGAATGATTTAGACACAAAAAAGAGAAAATTGCTAAACTTCAAAATACTATGCAGAAATAAGGAATCCAGTTATTTCCTTCTTTCAATTTCCCTCTGACTGGCGCTTTTTGCGCCTGCTACCGAACCAAATCTTATCTCGGGGTCGCAAAATTTAATAAAACAGGAGAGATCGAGTAAAATTGTTGCCACTTACAGGAGCCACCTTAAATAACATTCTTTGCCAGTTATAAATACATTTTAAGCTAGACAATTTTCTGTCTGTTTAAGGGAATAAAAGCATAAATATTTTCGGCAGAAAATATTCTTCAAATTATTAAACCAACACGATTTTACACAGTTATGGATAAAGCTGCGTGGAAATTTTTTTCTTTTAATCTGGGTACAATCTCCTAATCTATGTGGCTATTTTTTCAGATTATACATATGAACGTATAAATTATGACTGTACGATTTTAAGACTCCATATCAGCACTAACAGTGAATTTACATGCAGTAACTAAATTTTAACTATAATTTTACCAAAAACTGTAAGTTTAAAAAAATAAGGCCTCTAATTAATGGGATATATTCTACATTTTTATGTCCATATCTCTCCATCAGTGATTCTTTGCAGAAATGGAGCTGGTGAATTTGTAGTAGAGTTGCAATGAATTATGTTGATGTTTTCTTTAACTAGGAAATTGATTTGGGATGGTTGAAAACACCAGATTGACTTTCTTTTAGAAACTAAGTTTCCAGCTTTTACAACTCGATTAAAGATTCCAAATGATTGGGTATTCCACATTTTAGAATTAAATAATATTACAATAATTTAGTGATTTTAATAAAAACTTGGTAAATTCTCAGTATAATTAACAGACTAAAAATCATTAATTATAAATAGAAGTTTTCATATACGTCCATTAAAAACATTTCAAAAATATGCATTAAAGTATTTAATTGCTATAAAGGACGTTAAATACTAATAAAAACATTAAAAGATCTTAACAATTTTACATGTTTCGATTGAATTTACTCAATCATCATCAGAAAAAAGAAAATACAAATAAACACAAAGACGGAAAATGACAATAAACTACTACTAGGTAAACTATTATTAGGTAATAGTTTATTGTCATTTTCCATCTTTGTGTTTATTTGTATTTTCTTTTTTCTGATGATGATTGAGTAAATTCAATCGAAACATGTAAAATTATTAAGATCTTTTAATGTTTATATTAGTATTTAACGTCCTTTATAGCAATTAATACTTTAATGCATATTTTTGAAAAGACTAAAAATCGATAACTTTAAGCCAAAAACCATGTTACAAAAAGAAAAAAAATGAATCGAAAATGTTATTGATATCAAAAGATACCCCCCCCCTAGTCCTAGAGATATCTTACGATATCATTCGCGAGATCACCCCCCCTCCACCTTAAAATTTCAGCGTTATATTTGCACAGACCCTAAATACTGGCTCTCTATCATTTATCACATTTCAACAGAAATAAAAATAATTTTTAAGATCCTGCAAAATGTAGTTTGCTGTGGGTAAGGTGTTGCGATGCAAGCGAGTGTAGACTCCTTCCTCATTTCGTTATTCGCTTTTGTGTTTAATTTTGTGTAAATTTCACTATCGAATGAAATAAATCATCGCAACGTATGAATATCATAATTACTTTGTGTGTGGGGGGGGGAGGAGGTAGATGTATTACTTAGAGAGAACCTCCTTTTTAAATCTTGGATTTTTAAGAAATATTTTGATTTCTGTACTGTGAGGTTTAAGCAGAAAGGTTTAAAATCAGAAAAGAAATCTTAGATAACTAATGTGAAACTCATATATTTAGTATTGGTGATTGCGTCATAAAAAAATCTTTGACAATAAAAGCAGGTTATTTAAAAGAAAAAAAGATATTCGTACTTTTATTTAAAATATTAAAATGTGACTTGTCATACACACATAAAAAATGTAGTTAAAATTTTAAATAACTAGAAAAACTTTAATGGAAATACAATTTCTACCACAATATTATCCGTTGTTTTATTTTAAAATGATATAAGCCTGCTTTTAAACAATAAGAGAATTAAAATTAAAAGAGAATTTAATTTTTTTATTCTGTTATTACCTGCCATGTCGTGTCTTGAAGTTTTAATACGTGAATGGCTTAAATTATAATTTTCCTCATTTACTTTAAACTGATTTTCCAATATAGAAGATTCTAAAGCTCTTTATTCTGTATCACTTGAGCAAGATATATTTTATGTTCTTTTTTTACAAATTTCGCATTCTGAAATGCCGGTACCTTCTATTTTACTCATTTTCAAATACAAACAGTGGAACAAATTTCCAAACGTGACCTGCATAACTTGAAATATATTCTTCTCTGCCGATAAAAGCAATTTAAAATACAGTGAAACATTATTTATTTGCCCGTTCAGTAATCAAACTGTAATTGTGTTTTAAATGAAAAATATCCGAAACAGAATAACCTTATTTGTTATTCAATATTCAAAATAAAGATAATGATGTGTTGTTTTCAAATAATGATAAATGATGAAAAAAATGAATAATATTAAAAAAAAGAAAAAGAAAAAAAGATGCACAGCATTTTGCTTGAGAAGTAATGTGAATAAATGTATACTTAACCTTTTTAGGTTTGGTGTACTATTAATATTACATGTGTTTTCATTGAATGTTATTTTGCTTTAAAAATTACTTTTCTTACTTTCTCATATAGAAATAATAGTAAATGGCTATGAAAATTTTTTTGTGATTTCACTTATGCTTTGACATTTCATAATAACAATAATAACGAATTTTGCTTAATTGTCGTTGGACTATTGGCAATTCCTTTATTTTATACATAGATTTCATTGTTTAAATTTAAAATATACGTCACTTACTGAACCTATAATGTAAACTAATAATTATTAAACCTTGTTGAAATATGATATTTTCAGAACGTCTCAAAAAATTCTTACTTATCCTATTACCATATCAATATGAATTGAATAGTACACAATATAAGTACATTCGTTAGATTTAAGACAATGAGATAATCTCTAAACTTCAGAAAGTCTATTCGGATAGTTACGATTAACATTATTTCAGTAAAAACAATTTTGTTCTCAAATTTGAAAAAATTCGAACCCGAAAGATTAAATAAAATACGAAACCAAAGTCATGCAACATACATAATATATAAAGTTTCTTCGAACCCTAAATATTATCAAATTATTTCATACAACAGAAGAAGATATCTCAATAAATAAAATAATTAAGTAAATAAATAAATAAAAAATAAAAAATAAAAGCAAAATAAATTAAAATAAGTAATTTTGAACACATTCTTTGAAAGTGAGGGCAATAAAAAGGTTTTAATTTCGAGAATTATTCATTCAAAATGTCCGACGAAAGAGGGCAGTGCAACCATATTTAGTAGTATCAATTAATAGATTGGGTAGCTGCCGCGGGCCCTGCACCATTTTACGTTATGTTAGAGGCCGACATTTCCGCTTATTAGCACACTTTTGAAACTTCTTTCAAATATTAGCGCATGAACACGCATTATATACAAATCACACACTGTGAACAAGGAAAAATGTATATTTTTCGTGAGTACAGGGACTCGCATCGTCCAATATACCATGACTAATGTATAAAATTAATAACAATGTATAAATAGAACTGAAAGATCATCATGTTCCAGCAACTCTTATTTTTGTATGTCCCCAATGTTTACTGACATTTAGCTCGTCTTTCATATATTCGGGCAAGGGGTAGGGACGCGATCAATTCGATTTTATTTACAACTGTAAATTTTATCTTATAAACGGCTATAACAATTTTAACAAATTTTTCCATTTTATCATTTTAGGATACAGAAAGACCGTTGGGCTTGACTATACGTTCGAGAAAATTCGGCTTAGTGGATCGTTTTGCGTAATAATGGATCAGGGTAAAGCTAAATGCATCTGAAAAACGTCTCGATCAATTTTATCTAAATTTTTAATAAAAACTTATTTTTTCACATAAGAAAACTATTGGGATATTATACTGCTATGGTATCCAGTAACGAAAGAAAAGTGAAATTTGAATGGCCCAAACGGTACTACTTGCGTAATGACTTGTAACGGGACTACTTGCGTATTGGCACTACTTGCGTAAAGAGCCTGAAACTTTCTTAAGTTGACAACAACGTGATAACTTTTTAATGATTTGGTCCTCACTTTGCTTTAATGCTCGAGTATCTCTGAAGTTATTCAATAGTTGCCAGCAAGTCAGGACTACGTATATACGTTGAAGATTAATTTTTAGTCATTTGAGGAACTTTTAGTAGGTCCAAAGTATGGATTTTAGCAAAATAATGCGTCTATTTATGTTGCATACAAAACAAGAACTTCGTTTAACTCTGAAAATACAACTGATCTCAACCGGCCGGCGTATATGTCTGATCTGGGCCCAATCGAAAACCTTTGTAACATCAAATATCGTAAGGTTTATGCAAATGTTTTCCTATACTTTTCTGTTAATGAGCTTCGAGCTACTGTTGAACATGTTTCGTACAAAATAGACCCCCAAGTGACGCAGCATTTAGTTTCTTCGATGATAAGTCACATTCTTGCATTAATTGAAGACAGTGTGAGTGCAACTCGATTTTAATTTGTAGTTATTTTTCTGTAAATACACAAGTTGTCTATACTTTTGCCAGAATGTTATTTTCTTTCTTTTTTCTTTTTTTTTCTTTTTTTTTTTGTTATATATTATGTAAAACGTAAAGTTTATTGTATGCGAGTAAAGGATAAGTCCCAAGTAATGTATGACAGACAAATTACAAAAATTTGGCACATACTTCTGAATATAAAAGCGTAATCGATCATTGTCTAAACTTTTGTTGAACACTGTACGTAGTAGTATATATATATATATATATATATATATATATTCTACAACGAAAAATTAAGAACTTATATTGTAAATAACTATTTTGCTTATAAGATGTTATTTTATTAATGAAACATTTAAAATGTATTAAAAATTAACATGTTTCAACTCCATCATTGAGTCATCGAGAATATAAATAGAAAAATTACACAAAGAACGAGAAAATGTGGAATAAATAATGGTTGAATTTAAATTAAATATATAATGCCCTTTATATTGCCGACACTGGCCATAGGCGTTATTATTTCAACCATTATTTATTCCAGTTTTTCACATTCATTGTGTTTGTAATTTTTCTGTTTTCATTCTGAAGATGACTCGATGAAAAGGAGTTGAAACATGTCAGTTTTTAATATATTTTAATTTTTTTATTATAAAGGTAACGACTTATAAGCAAAAATAAAATATTTTTGTCGGACGTTCCCGCTCAGCCCGCACAACTTTGAAAAAAGTCCGTAGTAGTTATAGCCGCCACTACCGATATTATTAGGTGATATCGGTCACCTACTGTGAGGATCGTGTAAATGAACTTCAACGCTGTCAATAACTAAATTATCAGTTTATTCTATGTACACAATATAATACACTATATACAATTATAACTCGGATATGGATGTTCCGGTTAAACATTAAATTAAATACCGTAAAAAGTTGGTTGTGTACTGTTCAAATTACACCTTCTCCTCTTCACTCTACATACGCTCGATTAACTCTATCGGAGATCAATTCTGAATCTCCCGACACATGGGTTCTCAGACTACGCTATTCGACACAAAGCACTCTACACAAGGACCTCTGTCCTCCACTGCTCTCCAGGTACCACTCTGAACTCTCTATCTCCGTGAAAAACTGCCCTTCTCCATTCCTGCATTTCCCCAATGGAAAACCCCTTTTCGTGGAAATCGCTTATTTCCTTTTTTCCGTAGACGTCCCAGAAGGTCAAACACTCCCCTCTGTCATCTTCTTTTTTCATCTCGCTGCACCTGTGCATGTACACATTTTCACCCCGCTTTAGAGAAAGAAAGAATGTCACCTTGAATTTTCAGTACACAGCCCATACAATACATAAGATATTAAGATAGCAAATAACATAAATTCCAGTTTTACAGCAGATGTTTACCCAGAACCTGACAATTGTAAATAACTATTTTGCTTATAAGACGTTATTTTATTAATGAAACATTTAAAATGTATTGAAAGTTGACATGTTTCAACTCCTTTTCATTGAGTCATCTTCAGAATATAAATAGAAAAATTACACAAAGAACGAGAAACTATGGAATAAATAATGGTTGAATTTAAATTAAATATATAATGCTCTTTATATTGACGACACTGGCCATAGGCGTTATTAATTCAATCATTATTTACTCCAGTTTTTCACATTCATTGTTTTTGTAATTTTTCTCTTTTCATTCTGAAGATGACTCTATGAAAAGGAGTTGAAACATGCCTGTTTTTAATATATTTTAAATTTTTTTTATATTATAAAGGTAACGACTTATAAGCAAAAAAATATATATATTTATAATGTAAGTCCTTACAATTTCGTTGTAGAATATGTATTATTATTATTACGATATAGTTATTAATGAACGTAATCAAGACTTACAAGGAAGATCTCCATACGGGGATACTCCAAAAAATCTGAATATATTAGAGAATGTTCTTCTCATGAGGATATATACGTCCATAAAAAAAATTTCGGCGGAACCTCCGTTCCCTATCCTTAAAAAAATAATGAAAATTTCTTTATTTGGCGATTTATCATCGGTTGGCGATGAAAAGCAATTTTAAAAAATGCTTTTTATGTCAATTACATTTTAAAGGAAAAAAGTTTCATGTTCAACTTGTTTAGATAAATTAAATAAATATCTTTGGTTTTTTCAGTTTTAGTTTGTTTTAAGCATAATTTTGTTATATCGATATTTATGTGTATTTATATTCAAATTTAGCAAACAAAATTTGTGATTTAAAACGAAACTCAAATTTAAACTAATTAAAATTGTTTCAAGTTCAAAGTACAGTTGAGCATTGTCAATTTGATTTTGTTGCTATGGAAATATCTCGTTTTTGTTTTTGAATACGTTTAAATATATGAAAACAATTTTTCTGAATAAGAATTTTTTATATCTGAAAATATTTTTTCCAGAGGTAAATAAAATAACTACAGCAATAAATTATATATAAGGTACCCTGGGGTAATAACGCCACGTTAAGGTTCTACCAATTTTCACGGCTTAGTTTTAGATTGTATTTTTCAAACAAATATAGGATCTGATACAGCAACTCATTGACTATCTATATAAAATAAAATAATTTAACAGATATGTATTCATAAAATGTAATGGCGTTTTTTCTTGACCAATGCTATTTGGCGTTAATACCCACCTACATGGGTAATAACGCCATGCAAACAAAACTACGAAATAAGATGGAATAATTGTATGTAGATAGCCCAATTCTAAAAATACAAACTCTACAAACTTAGAAATTTACAAATTGCATTCTAAGCTATTGAAAATGTTCAATTTTTTGTGAAAGTGTAAGAAAAATAAAGGTGTGGTGTGGGAGGGGGGGGGGATGAGGCAAAAGAATATCAGACCGTGAGCTTCTTTTTGCTTAAAAAGGACAGCTTAAATAGAAATATGAGAAACATTGCACAGTTTTAACTGTGTTTATTTGAATCAGTATTTTGGATGTAGCTCGGCCACTGTAGGGAATCAACCGGGGTATTAATGTCAAGGATTGGCGTTATTACCCCGATATAGTTATTGCGCAGTACATTTTAAATTACAAATTATCTCGAGAAGATATCCAAAATCTTCAACAACATTTTAAAAGTACATGAAATGCACTACAAATTTATGTAATTAACAAAGCATTTCCGAATAAAAAGATAGTCTTCACATCACAAAACGTATGTCGCAAATTTTAGATCAAGCGTTAATTTTAGTTGTTTGTAAAAACAATAAGACCTAAAAATGAAACAAATTAACTTGAAGCTGTTTTTTGCGATTTATATGACTCAAAACCCTTCTGCGCAGAGCACATGGGTGTCATTTACCTGATTATTTCATAATTATGCAAAATATAAGAACTTGGCGTTATTACCCCGCCTGGTGCTATTACCCCAGGGTACCTTATATGCAATACAATATATATATATATATATATATAATATATTAAACTGTCTAATTGTTTATGTTTAAATTCATTAAATGCCATTTACACACATTCTAAGAATCCAAAAGTTTTAAGTTGCATTAAAATCAATTGCTTTTAGCAAGGAAAAGTGTTGCCCGCCAAATTGCGTGACACTTTCTTTTTTTCATTCCAAATATTCGAAAGTGTTTTATTTTTTTACAGGTTTTCTTCTGTAATTCCGGCGCTAATTTTGACTGATCCTTTATTGCATACGTGAGTAGCTTAATTCGTATTTTTTTTAAAAATATTCTGAGTATGCCCAGTATGAAGACCTTCCTTGTTAATGCTTTTATATTTCACACTGATTCAATTTTATTGCTCCAATCTTCTTCTCTCGCTTTCAAATAGTACGTGCTCCGAGTTTCGTTTCATTCGAGTTTTCGTTCATGCTAGAGACAGCTCCAATCTACATTAAAGAGTCTGAGGAATCTTAAAATTGGAAATTTTTTTTTAAATGGGACCATATTCAACAACTGATATCTTAAAATTTTTATTATATTAAAATGCAGTTTTTATTGAAATAAAAGATATAAGTAAGTTTTCTCATTTTATCCCTTTAAAAAATTACAAGGCGAAGAGTTAGCACTTACAGGACGCTCCAAAATGTCACATATATTTCACGCAGAAAATTGGTATAACAGCTTATTGGCACTATTACAAAACAAATATGGGAGCTAGAATGGAAATTTCGGTGCAGACTTATACATCAGATTGTAATAGATACCTTAAGTCTAAATAAATTTATATTTAAAGCTTTTTTTCTCTCTTGAATGCAAAGTTGTATTTATCTAACAATTTTTTGAAAATTTCAACAACATAATCACCTAAGAAATAAACTTTATTGAAAAATATAAAGGAAATTTTAGATTCAGTTTATACAGATTAACATGAAACATACATTTTAAAAATTTCATGTGAAAATACTAATAAGATTTTGAGATATCGTGCGCGCTATGAAAAAAATGTCATTTGGAGAAAAATGGTTTTCAAGTTTCGGAAACGCCACTTCAGCTATTAAGCGGGTAAAATTCTCAAACCTATAACTTTTGTTCTAATAAGAATTTTGAGAAAACAATTACATTAATATGTTCAGAAAAATAGCAATTTAACACATAAAAAATTGAAATTTCGAAAATTTGGAAACTTTAAGAGCCCTGAGACCCTTTAAAACTATCCTGTATATATTATTAAATATTAGAATTAAATGTAATAATACATCTTTAAAATATTTTTATACGATTTCTGTTATACCTATGCATATTTTCTTACTTGTACATACTTTCATTTACTAGAAACAGCAAGAAAAATAGGGATTTTCAAAGCGAAGAAAATAGAAAAATAAAATCTAATGCGCTGGAATGAAAGTATTGGACGGTGGCCCATTTGAGCTCCACTATAAGTGCAATTTATTTAGTCTTTATATAGTCTCCTTTCTTCTGTATTTATTCATAATGTGATATTCAAAGTCTGTAGAGAGAAAGACTCCATAAAAAGGAAATATTATGCAAATATAAAGCATGTAACAAACTTTTATAAAAGCTTTTTTTCATAAATCATACTCGTACGTTAGAAAAATAGTGAAGAATAAAAAGAATATCATGTGGCATACTCCATTAAAGTTCAAAATAATTTTTAAATAGATTATATTCTATTAACATTGCTAAATTAAGTAAACAGCAATTTTCAGAAACATTTCCAGAAATTTCAGAATTCTGAAAAAATATCTTTTTTTTTATATATATAAACAGAGAAAAATTAAAAAGACTTTCGAGAAAAAAAAACATACTTCCATTAATATATGAAGAAGTTAGTTAGAGATATACATGGAGCCTGACCTTGATTAAAATGCCTGAAATCAATTTGGAAAGAAATCAGGTTATTTGTTGTGCATGTCGGCTCCATTTATACAATGCTGTAGAGTTATTTTTAATTACTGCTAAACAGAAAAAAAAGAACTAATTTACACACACTTCAGGAGAAAAATCAGTGATTTATTTTTTCCAGGCGAAAAAGAGCACTGAATTGTCTAACAAGGAAGGTCCCCATTCTGGAAATACTCAGAATTTTATGAAAAAAATACTAATTGAAGTACTTATGTATGTAATAAAGAGTCAGTGAAAATTAGCGGCGGAATCACAGAAGAAAATGTGTAAAAAAATAAAATATTTTCAAATATTTGGCGTGAAAAGACGAAAGGGTCACTCGATTTGGCGAGCAGCCCTTTTCCTCGCCAAAAGCAAACGATTATAATGCAAATGAAAACTGTTGGATATTTAGAATGCGTGTTGAAATAGTTATTTAATTAATGAATGGAAAAAAGTTTTCATAGATAAAAAAAATCATATTGAGAAAAATTATCTTCATATATTTAAGCTTATTCAAAAAATAAAAGCCAGGGGTTTCCATAGCAACAAAATCTAATCGACACTTTTCAATTGGACTTTGAGCTTGAAACAAATTTATTTAATTTAATTTATGAATTTCGTTTTAAATATCAGATTTTGATGATTAAATTTGAATAAAAATACATATAAATATAGATATAACAAAATTATACTTAAAACAAACAAAAACTTACAAAACTAAGTTATTTAAATTAAATTTAGCAAAATAAGTTCAACATGAAACTTTTTTCTTCTTAAAGTGTATTTGACAAAAAGTATTTTTTTTGAATTTACATTACAACGCCAACCGGCGATAAATCGCCAAATAACGAAATTTTCATTATTTTTTTTTACGGTTACTGAATGGAGGTTCCGCCGAATTTTTTTTTTTTTTTTTTTTTTTTTTTTTTTTTTTTTATAAACGCATATATCCACACGAGTAGAACATTATGTAATTTTTTCAGATTTTTCGGGGTATGCCGTATGGAGACCTTCCTTGTAAGTAACTGGCTTCTTATTGTCATTGACTCGAATTTATATGTGGAGAAAAAGCGTATTTTTTTCTCGATACTTACAGTTTTTTTTGATAATCTTTTATATATATTACACTGAATTTTTGATTAAATTATTTGAAATAACAGAACCTGTTCTCCACGAGCCGATCAAAACTGTATAGAACTGACCGTAGCAGTTGTCCCCGCACTTAATTTACGCTTAACAAGCTGATAGGTTGATTATTATTAATGAAATCTGCTTATTCCGAAGTCCTGCTAAACCAAACAGCGTTCATTCCCAATTAGTTCGGAAAAGCGCGAAGCTGATGTATTCGAATTCATATGTGATAATTAAATGGTGATATTTTAGTTGCTTTTATTGAAATGGAAGGCTAGATATTCAAATATAACAAAAAAATCTCATATTTACAAAAATAATCTGTAGATATTAATTTGTTTTGTAGTTTTACTTTCTTCTATTTCTATGCTTAAGATAAAGACATTAAACTCATCAATACTATGATGTAACTTCTGGTATTGAATGGAATAAATTCTGCAAATCAGTAAATTTTGCATTTAAAACAATATTACCTAAATCCCCCCCCCCCCTTTATACTCAATCAAAGAACAACCAAAACTAATGTTGGAAGAATTTAAATACAGAATGATCTTGTATTTAAATTTGAATAAAATCTGATAATGCTGCATAAACATCCATTTATCTAAAGAGAATTAGACCCCGTCCCCCCCTTATGTTTATTCACTAAAATCCCCAAAATCATCAGGAAATGCTTTATCAGAATAATGCTATGTCCAAATTTGAAGCATATCGTATATTTTTATCATGAGTTATCGCATTACGTACATACCGGGTGTCCCAAAAATGACTGATGGATTTTAAAATTCAATAACTTGCAAACGGTGACAGCTATTTAAAAAATTTTTGCAGCAGGGTTAGGTATAATGTCAGGAGTTTTTTTACCGTAATTTTTCATTTCAGTTCGCATATCAAACAATAGGTGGCGTTGAAGGCGATTGAAGGACAGGTCGACGCTTCACTCAGCACTGATCACCTGGCCTTCAATCACCGTCAGCGCCACCTATTGTTTGATATGCGAACTAAAATAAAAAATACGGTAAAAAAACTCTTGGCATTATACATAACCCTTCTGCAAAAAATTTTTAAATAGCTGTCACCGTTTGCAAGTTATTGAATTTTAAAATCCATAAGTCATTTTTGGGATATCCGGTATATACATGCATACATACTTAATTACGTGCATACATACACAGAACCAGTGGGCACATTAATTCTCAGACTTTGATTGTCTGCTGAAACTTTGAATAAAATTTCAGTGGAACATTTCTTAGTATATACAAAACTTCAGTGAAAATCCCAGATCGTTTAGTGTTAATTACATTAAACAGCCATATTACAACCATATAAGTTTCATAATTTGAAAACAATGTATATTAAAAGTAACTTTAGTCCATTTACGTAACTTTAAAGTGTTTTTAAAATGTCATAAAGGATCAATTTATTTTTATCAATAAACCTAGGAAAACGTTATTCCTTTCCTTATAGCTTCATTACCAAAACTGAGGGGAATAAAAACTTTCTGAGATTAACGAGAAAAGTTTGGACGTTGCTTAAAATGTTTTCGCAAAAACAGAAAAATCATGAAGTTTACCACAAAATTTCTCTGAAGTTGAACCTTTTTCTTTTTTTTTTCGAAGATTATAACATTAGTTTCAAAGATTTAAATAGAACAACCTGTTTCTTAATTATAAAGTATAATTTTCCTATAAAATCAAAATAGAATTCTAAAACATTAAAAAAAACAATAAAAAGACATTTATAAGAATAGAAGTGAATTTTGTTAATTAACATTTTCCAACAAATTTGAAAAGTGTGCATGCTTTCGGTTTGTCTGGCTGTCTGTCCGTCTGTCCGGATGGCCGTCTGGCCGCGTTCTAACTCTCATAAATATACTCAGATTGCCATGCATTTTTTCAATGTTATTGAGGTTTACCCTAGCACAAGCCCTATTATAAATGAATAGGGCTATTCTACCATGAATAGTTTATTTACAGGGACAGTCAAAAGTTTTCCATTAAATTAAAGTAAAAATCGTTTCCATTAAGTAAAAATCGTTTCAAATATATTTTAAAGATTTTACACCATGGCATACATATTCATATTTACATACATGCACTAAAATATGTATTTTGTAAAGTATGCGGTGAAAATAATTGTTATTATTAATATACAGGACCACTGAAAAGATTCCAATTCATAATATTAAAGGGGGTGTTGTTTGCGACATATTTTAATTATGGTAAGCGGTTTCATGTAATAATAAAATTGATATACGTTGCTGAACCTTAATATGAGTTATTTCATGCATAATACGAAGTGCATAGTATTTACAGGAACACACAAAAGAATTCAAATAGTATATTCTGTCCGAAGTACTGTATAATATGGATGATAGCTGTTGGAAGGATGAAATTGATTTTTAATTCTGATATTCGCTTTTAGTTTTACTAAATATATGCATATAATATAATGTATATAAACTTTAATAGTAACACAATTTATATATACAGGGTTACATAAAAGATCTTGGGAAGTTTACTGAATATGAAAGTAATTTACTTAAAGATGCTTTTTAAATGAGCTGTGCATTTTTATGTTGAACTGCATTCAACTAAGACATTTTTGTAGAATACAGATAAAATGATATACAGGGTCATACAAGGAACAGGATACATAGTAATTTTAGATGATAATTTCTGGAAATGTGATTTAAGTAGTTTAAAGAGTACTTTTGCTTGAAAAAAATTTTAGAAAAATACTTTCTCATATTAAAGGTACTAGGCAAACTACAGGACTACACAAAAGTATTTAAATATGATTCCACTATTAGTATAAATTGCAGAAAGGAAAAATTTAACCAGTTAGGGGTTTTCTTGCTATTGTATTCTTTCCTATTATATAGTCCATGTATCAACTGACAGATCAAATACAGGGCTGTTCAAAAGTATTGGAATACGGATTTGGATGGGACAATAATACTTTATTTCTCTGGATAACAAAGTTTTATTACAAATTACATCCGAAATGTTGGAAAGTGTTTCATAATCTGTGCTTAACGCATAATTTTTCTTACTTGTTTTGAAATTAAGTGCAGTAATCTCTCACTTATGCGAAGGTTCAAGGGACTGAGTAAAAACGACGCATAAATAGAATTAAAGTAAAAATTAAATTTTAAATAAATGTTAAGACAATATTGACTTTTAATGGTTAATTAACATATAGATAACCTACTTTTACTTTACCTAATCATTATAGATAGCCTACTTTACTTTATCTTTAATGATCGGGTTTCCTACAATTATGTAACTAAACAGCGAAGAATAAATGATGTTCAATACATTTGAACCATCACTCAAACTTATATAACTAATAATACAAGCCCCATCATAATTCGTTTTTTAGAATATCTTAAACAAGTTATTGTTTCATAATGAGGTTAACCTGATCATAGAAGTTTTTATCATATTTTAGAAATAAGTAAAATAGAGATATTCCATACTAAATGCTTCCCTAGAACTAGAGATCGATCGAAACTTTTCTTTCGTTTTAGGCATAAAAAATGTGGTTTGCCAAAAATGCTGACGAAAATTCCTCCGGAAAGAAACTTGACCGAAACTGTATTCTGAATGTACTTTTTCTACTTACGGAAAGTTTGAATATTGCTCAATGACTTAAATTTTATTGGCTGAAATAAGACACTCCTTATTTATTGAGATTTTATAATTCTTCTGTTTTTACTATTTAAGAGCCTTAATTTAAAAATCAGACAAAGTGTGATAGCTGTATATTTTGATTTGTTTTTATATGTTGAAAACGATCATATTTGATGAATAATCTGTAATTTAAAAGCTTTAAAAAATATCCTCTTTTCTATAGAAATTGTCAAAATTCAAGGTTGTGAATGCCATTTTTCGTGAAAAGTGAGTTTCTTTCCTATTCTATAAGAAAAAGTTTGGGCTACTATTGCTTAAATAAGATATTAAGTGCGGTAAAATGGACAAAAACGTCATTTTGACTGTACTTTGTGGCAACATAATAATGTAAATTAACAATGCCCCATGGAAAGAAATACATTCTGGTAGAGTTACACTAACAGTTTACGCCAAAAGGATTTTGGAATATTGTTGTTTACAAGAGATATAGTGCTCAAAATATTCCAGCATTTTACTTTTCAAGAAAAATGGCATTCATAACTTTAAACTTTGGTATTTTCAATAGCAAAGAGGAATTTTTTCAGGGCTTCAAAACTGCAGATTATTCATTTAATATGATTTACTTGAACATAAAAAAACAGCAAGGCAATTAAAAAATACATCATCATAAAAACATCATTTTTTTGTCTGAATTTAAAAAAAAATGGCTCTTAAGCACGGAACCCTAAAAATGTTATTGCCTATTTACAGTGCTGCAAATCTACCGTTTTAATATTACTGAAAATATAATGTACGTTATCTTTATAAAATTACGCTTGTGTTTGACATTTACAAAATTTTAAATATATAAGCTTTATTGCAGTTTTAAAGAGAGTAAATGTAATTATTGTAAGCGAAAAACCGCAATTTTAAATCAAAATCTACACAATGAATATATTTTGAATTCGGATAATTTTATTTAATTTTCTTTATCTGAAAATACCATCTGAAATTTTTTTAAAACAGTTTAGTTGGAAGAAAAAATTCTTTTCAAATTCAATTTTCAAGCTGTAAGTTTACTTTAATCATGATATAAGTTTAGTTTTTTCCAATTAAATTCCATAGCTAGAGACTACAAAGTTTTAACTAATTTACTTAGCAAAATTTAATTCAGACACACACTACGAAAGAAATGTTTAAAGACGGAATTTAAACTTCTCTAAACTAATTAAAAGTATTTTATAAATACAACAAGCTAGAATAGTTTAAATCTGTAATACATAGGATTTTCATTAATATAGTATCTCAATAATTATAAATGTTACATATTGTAAAATTAATTGTTACTTAATATATCAATATTATAAAGGCCAAACACATCTGTGCGTAACGCATACGTCATTTTGCAAATGGCAACACTTTCACATGCAATTTCCATTTTGAAATTTTCGCTATTGCAAATTTTTAAACGTGTAAACATCCCACATTTTCAATTTTCTACCATCGTATAAGGAAAAAAATATTCCTTTAAATGCAATTTGTCTGAAAACTGTATCTTAATTTGTTTTTGAGATATTAATTTTTTTTGTAGTTTTAACACCACTTTTATAAATGTCTCAACAGAAGAACATCATTTCTATTAAAAGTAAAGGGCAAAAAGCCAGAGATTAAATAGTGAAAATTTTTGAAATCAAAATATCTGATATCTTTAAAATATCGTCTGCTATAAAACCAGGTGAATTTTAATTTTCATTCACACTTTCAAAATTCAAAATTTCCATTTACACTTAGATGTAGATAAACAGTTTAATTTCTGTTCCCAGCTAATGGCAGTCGAGACTTCAGATTTTGAATTTAAATGATTTTAAAATGATCAAATTAGAATACCATAATAAAAAGTGAATACAGGTATGAGAGGTGCATATGTAAATTTTATGACGGTAAAAATGGTATAGGGTTTAAATTTCACAAAGAAAAATTCTATGATTGGGTCAAAGTAGAATAAATTCTGCTCCTTTGGAACACTAAACAATAAGAGCCTTAATTGATAACTTTGCCATAATAACAGATCTTTTTTATTTTTAACGGCTTACATTACGATTAAAGTTTAATTTTATTAATTTTTAAGACCGAGTTTTATGGAAATAGTATTTCGTTAACCTTAGGTTAAATGTCATTTGTTTAAGAGTTAGACTTACGAATAGAAGGTGCATTTTTTTAATTGTAATTAATTTTGTAGGCTTATTATAAATCAGTGAAACAGTTTCTTTTTAAATATTTTCTTTCGTTGAAATTCGACGGGTTCTACCTTGTGTTAATAAATTTGAAAATTTTATTATTAATAGTATTATTATTATTATTTAAAGCAATTTAACTTAAAGTAAAAGAAGAGAAAAAATCTTTCTAACTTTTAATACGTCTAATATATCACTATAAATCATGTACAAAAAATAATAATATTGCTGTATGTAATTTTTTTGTTCAAGGCTCGAATGAGACTCCTACAACACTTTTTCATTTTTTCAGAAATCTGTTATGTTTAAAATTAATTTAACAGCGTGAACATGTTAAGAGAAGGTTAAACGATAATAATGCCCTTTTTATGCGACAAAAAAAGAGTAACTCAAAAAATTAGTTCATTTCTCTTCTAAAACAATAACACAACGATTGTAAATAATTCTGCAAATTATCTAGTCCTGCATCTAAGTACGATTGATGTGGCTATTTAGAAGTCTCCTATGCATTCCAAATGATTTAACAGTATTACTGAAAGAAAAAGAAAAAAAAATCCGTCTTTTTTTCTTTCAACTATTGCAATTCAAAGAAGGAGCCTCATATGAGACTCAGGGTGACATGAGAGTTAAGTTTTAGTTAAATTCAATTGCTGGATACACCTCAGAATTAAAAATCTCCTTTTTGCGGATTCAGAAATCCTTAAGCTGCATGTCGTCGTTCTTGATGATCATGTTGTATCAAAATAAGGTGACATTTAAAAAGAAGTAAACTCTTAAATCTTTGACAAAAATTTTTCCTGACTTACGGCCACACTCAATGCATTTTAAAGAAACAGTTCTGGTAGCTGTTTGAACAGCAGCAAGTTGCTATACACCCTCAAATCGTTCAAATTTAGCAAGCAGATATTTCTTTTTATGTTCTTTCTATCAATATTTATTTAAAAAACAGAATTTTTTAGAACTGTTTTTTAGAGAATACTGAAATATAGGAGTTATTGTTTCTTCATTTGTTATTTTTGTAGTTGTTAAAATTTTTAAGAATATTTGTTATTATTTTTATTATGTTGTTCTTTATGGTTTAATCCGAAAAGAGTAATTTCTCTGTGTTTTGCAAAATCGTTGAAAATGAAAAATTGGTCGATAAAATTTCAACATTTCAAAATCTCTTTTTAGTATTTTCATACTAAACCAAAATAAAAATATGTATGATTTATGCTTCTGTAAACAATATTGTGTTAATACACTGGGAAAAAAAAATATACCGCCTTCACCTAGAATGAATAGTTAGTCACTTTCTGAATACCTAAACTAGAATTATAGATGACCGAAATATGCGAATAGGTTGAACTACTAAGCTGAATTACCTAAGCGAAATTACCTAACATTTCTAGTCTCTTGTTTTCAAGGAGACGAAACGATATTGACTCGTCTCAGTAACGAGAAATTATAGCTTGAGTTCGTAAATAGTTCCAAAAACTAGAATTATACTTACTAAATCAAACCTCTTGTGTTCGCATCTATTTGCTGAGGTTTTTAAATAAGTATTACAAGGAGAATAAAGGAAAGTTCTCTGGAATTCCTGTAGTAGATTCTAGAACTCTCATATAATGGCAACTAGAATTTATAAGGATAACATGGAACTATTTTTTCTAGAGCCACAATTTAGATTCTAGATTCCAGAACTGTATTTTTTTTCTCAGTGTAACTTAACCACTTACTCAAATTATTAATATCTCCCCTTAATAAGTATTTAAAAATCCGTTATTTCTGGGGAACAAATTTTCTAGATCATATTTTAATCATTCCTTACCAACGAAAATTTCCCTAATAAATTACATTAATAAATACATGATAATCTTCTAATTATTTATAAATCATATTAATAAATTAGTCTTAATCAAAACTTGTAGGAATATTATAACAGCGTAGATAAAATTACAATCTACGTTACAAATACGTAAATATGAAGCAAAATCGACTATGTAAAATCAAATCCATAACAAGCCCCCAATAGCTAGGGAGGAAGGGCAGCAGACTCCATTGCAAGAGATCCTGAGTTCGATTTCTTCCAAACAAGAAGACAGGTTATATCTACCCTCCACCCCTTGTCATTAAATACAGACACTCAAAATTAAATGTGCTTACCCTAATAGCATGCATGGTCACGTCACATCTGTGACCAAAATGCCACCACTTAATGATTTCACATTGTGACTGAGATGTGACTTTCTTAAAAATCTTTAGAAATTTATAAATATCCTTCAAAACATGTTATTTACTTTAAAAAACATGTTTCTGGCATATATCGTCGCTTTTGTCACAGTTTCGTCACAATGTTAATGTCAAATTAGTCCCAAATGGCACATTTTCCACAAATTTGTCACATTGTGACCACTTTGTGAAACGTCACAAAAGAGGTCTAAAACGGCCATAACGACTTCACATTTTAGTCACTGTGACTTTACATAGACGTCAAGTGACGTCAGATCGACAACTGATGGTCAGAAATTCACAATGTGACTTCACAACGACGTTGCAGTGACGTCACAATGTCTTACGGGTAGATAGCATCACCAGCCATTGTACTGCACTTTTGACAAAATCTATATCCTCAAACAAAACGAAGAACGTAATTTCTTTAAATTGACAAAGTTTCCGCTCAGAAAATTTCCCAAAAGATCAAAAATGGAGAAAATTTCGTGAAATCTGAGTATCAATTCTTGAGTGTGTGCAATAAATGACTTGCAAAATAATTTTCGTGATCCAAATGTGTTTTTCTTTACAATCACTATTTTTTTATAAACATTTTAAAAATATTAATGTGTTCTGTATTCATAAATTTTAAAATATTATTACATTTATATTTTTATGCTTTGAATTCACATCTTTTATTTTATTTTAATTCTGTTTTGTTCTTTAATTCTTTCACACTTTTATTTATTGTTATTTTTTTCCTATATTATGGCAAAACTTTCTTTTCGTGTGCTTCTCTGTATTTAGTGTTTTACCTTACAGCTATCAGCTTCTATCTCACACTTTGTCGGACCTTGTGTTGCACCTTTCTCTTCATGTGTAATCTGATCCGCTTACGAACTAGTCTTTACATATGCTGACGACGACTATTGAAATTTCCAGCTTGAAACGATTCCTGTGTGATCTTCAAATTTTATATTGATTTATGCAAAATTTTATAATTTATTTGTGATTTATCACCGTTTTTCGGTGATATTTCAATAAATAAAATTTCCTATTATATAAACTTGTATTTTATAAATAGAAAAGCCATGCTTTGTTTGGATTCGAGAAGCATTATTTCGTTAGATAAATATTTGAAAATAACAATATTTTTATGTATTAATTTTACATCTTTATTAAGCAAAAACGTTATTTTATGTTTTGGTGCATTTTAATTTTACAAATGTAAATTCAATCAAATAACTAAGAATTTCCTCAGAATTTTTTATTTATGATATGAGAGTGGGAGGGGGAATTTCATATCCTGCTTCTTTTTTTTTTTTTTTTTTTTGAGATAAATATTTTCCAGATAGTTGCAGGGATCTTTAGCATTTGAAGTTACATATCGTTAATAACATAAAAATATATGCTTGCAAAAATTTAAAAACCATGTTTCTCTGCCATTTTGATAATTTTGATAAGATGCTAAAACGACATTTTGGCGCCATTTTCGATTCCTTCGCCAATCGCGCCAACCAGAACAGGACATCGAACTCTTCCCAAGACGGGTGTAATTCATATGTTTTCGAAGCAAAATTTCACAAACTGTTTTGAAATTAATTCAAAGCTTTTTTAAAGATGTTTATGCATTTTTCAATAGCCTCTGGTGTTTTCTCAAGTGATTTGAAATAGTGTTTCCAACCTTTGTAATTTACATCAAATAATCTTTGATAGTAATCTTAGAATAATATATTCGAAGAGAGTTTGAAGAAAGATTCTTCTCCTGTTTTTTGAAAAAACATTTAAAATCTCCTCTCGTAGATACTAAATATCATTAATTGTAAAAATTTTCATTTTATTAATTCTTTTTATCTGCATGTTAATACATGAGAATTTGTAAAATCTCTCGCAAGGAAATTTTGTATTGAATGCAAAACTTTGACTCGCGACAACGCTACGTATGTCAATTGATGTTACTTTATCTCCAGTGTGATTTATCTAATGTTAAACATTGAGAATTATGAATTATAACAACAAAAGCTAATTTCAGAGTTCCCTTGAGTAATTTATATTTTCAGAATTTAGTTATTGGTAGAATCGGAACGCAGCCATTTTCATGAGTTGAATGACTTTAGTTTTCAAATTTAACTATGATTATTCGCGGTATCTGGTCTGATGGCCTGGGTCCTTTTCTTTATAAATAATGTCTGCAACATGGTCTAAAGCCTCGTTTACTAAACCTTTTTCGGTACACAAATTAGAAGGCAACATTACTTTAGACCCAATCAATAAACTAAAAAATAGTTCAAGTCCGTTTGTCAATTCAGAATCGGCCAATTTTGTTTTAGTACAAATGTTAAGAACTTGAATCAAGGCAACAGGTTGACGCAGTTCTTTCAATTTTTCATTAATTTTACAATTACTTTTATTTATTTACAACTCTTTTGTATATTTACGATTTTTGTTGCCACTTTAGAAAAAATAAACCATAATATAATTCTTTTAAAATGTGTAAATATGATTTGCGTACTTAATTTTGGTAGATTAATGAAAATATATTTCATTTATTTAGTTAATAAAGATTCTATCTATAATTACATACTCCGATATTTATTTTTTATCCTGAAAATATCCGTGTTTCATTTATTTATTTATTTATTTTTTGCAAAAATGCGTCCTTAATGGAAAAAACATGCAAAAAATTAATTAAAATAACAATTATTTTTTTTATTATCCTTTAAAAAATAATATTGTGTAAATCTACAGATCATAATTTATTTTTATGTTTAATTTCAAGTCAAAAAACTGATTTTTTTTGTACGACAAAATGTAATTTTTGTAGCCTGGTAGAGGATTCGCATCACTCATCCTGATTAATTTTAGAAAATGCAAAATTTTACATAAGAGTTTTTCTTATATAAGCCTTTTTACTGAGGAATTAGAAAAAACCCGTTTTTGAAATAAGATATGTTATAAGAAGTTTAATTTTGATAACACCGATAAACATTTAAAAACGTTGACGCATCGTTGAGAGAAGCAATCAACAGTACAAAAGAAATTTGAAATAAACAATAAACAATAGGCAATTTGAAATAAACATTTCAAATTGCCTTTACATACAAAAAAAAATGAGAGACCAAGTTTCTGAGATTACATTGGTTGAAGTAGTTTTAGTTATAATATTTTAAATTCTCTTCATTTAGTACTTTCTTCTATATTCAACAGAAGAAAATAATATACAGTGAAACCTCCAAATAAGGGACACTCCGAATAAGGGACACCTCTATTTAAGGGACAAAACCTCCGGTCCCAGTCCCAAGGTATAGGACGTGTATTGTATTTACCTCTGAATAAGGGACACTCTATTTAAGGGGCACTTGAAAATGAGATTAAAGGAACTGGTTTTTGAATTTCAGATAAAGAAGTAGTCTTTGATGAAAATAAAAATTCAGATTTTTGTGACCTTATCAAACAGACAGACAGTCATGTTGATACAGAGGCGTACGACACAATTTACGGCCATTTATTTACCCAGATTTCTGATTCGACATCAATGCCTTTATCCGCAATGAAAGTAATGCTGAAAATTGTGAGGATGATTATGAAATTGGAGAAAGAAAGAAAATTTTGAAATAATGAACTTTACAGATGCTTTTAGGCTGTTCTCAAATCCAAAAATGGCAACTTTTTAGAGATAAGTTTTAATTTATTTTTTTTCGAAAATGCCTGAAGCTAGCAGGTGTTGTTGTTCAGAAAATGTGCAATCGACCACTTTTTTTTTTCAAATGCAATAGATTTTACAGAAAATATTGACAAAGTGGACGTTTTGAACCAAATTTCCATGCGAAAGAAGAATAACTACTCAAGAAAGGGTAAAAAACGTCTTTGTCACGTGATCAAAATCGCATCTAACTCAATAGGTGATTTATTTACTAAAAAAATGAAAACACAGTTCAATCCCAAATCGCTTCCATATTGAAATTACAGTCAAGCGTTCCAATTTTATATTTTTCCCTTGAAAATGATTTTTTAACTTAAAAACACTTTAAATAAAAAATAAATGAATTCTGATACAAAACGTTTTCCGCTTGCTGAGTAGGGCAGTGTAGAGATTTGTTGTCCTAAAATACGCAAAGCGTTGGAATCCTTTTTTTTTAGGGGGGGGGGGGGATAAGGCTGAGACTAGAGGGAGGCACGTGACCCCCGGGCGCAACCAGAATAGATGGTGAAGGGGGCGCCAAATCAAGATTTTGTTTGGTGTGCTTGATACAAAGAATGCATATATGTGGAGGAGGGGGGGGGGGGCACCAAAATCCATGTTTGCCCCGGGCGCGAAAAAGGCTAGTTCCGGCACTGGGGTGGGGGGAGGTGATATTGGTGGTATTAGAGCATTGTAAATATGGTAAATGAAGGGTTTCAAAGATTTCCATAGAAATATTGAAATTTGTAAAACAATCCTTTTTGACTGATTACTTCAAGTAAATTTTTTTCAAATGTTTTTATACTTTTGTATGTACATAATATGCATAGAAAATACAAATCAATAATTCTACAAATAATTTAATAATTAATGGAAAATTTTAATTAATTAATTCTCTTTTCTTCCGTTTGTCTGATTAACGTAATTTATACACTTCAGATACATTTAAATTTCTCCTTTGATGCTTTGTTATTTTTATATCCTTCTGAATTAAAAATAATGTAAAAAACTCCGAATAAGGGACACCTCTATTTAAGGGACAAAAGTTCCGGTCCCATAGGTGTCCCTTATTCGGAGGTTTCACTGTAATTTCGACAAACATTCAAATTTTAGGGGCAAAGATCCCAAAACACATTTTTTACAAAAAGTTTGCTTATCTGTTCGTCAGTACTTGTGTCGCGACTCTAGCTTCTAAAAATGTATGAAGTTACGCATAGTATTGAAAAAAAAAATTATGTACGCATTTGGTTATGTTAAGTAACTTCTCATTCAATTTTGAAATAGTCTGCCGATTGGGTATTGTAATCACTATGTTGGTGCCAGTTCATTATTGTACTATAAATAAATGCATGCATAGTGTAGAATTGTAGAAAAACTTTTGTGTTATATTTCTGGGTATGGCCAGGAGTTTCTCCTTAAATTTAAAAATATTCTATCGGAAATGGTCGGTGTAAAAATATTTTCGAGTCATTTTTTTATTATTATTTTACCATCGAAAAGTGTATGAATAGTTATGCTTAAAACTGAAAACTTTTTGTGCTTGTATTTTGACTATGGCCATCCAGTCCTGCTAGAATTTGTAAATGTCCGTGCAACAAAGGGAGCTCTCGCCCTGCTAAGCCAGCTGTTCGAAAACAGCTGATGGCAATATAATGAAGAAAAACTATTTATTTAAAAAAAACATTATACTCTAGAATAACTCGTTTTTACTCAGATTAAATGACTAAAATAGAAATTTAAAGTGAAAACTAAAGTGGCTATAGTATTGAATTAATAATATTGAAGTATTAAATTGTATAACTTCCTTTAGAAATTTTAAGGGTTCCACTGTTTTTTAAACAAAAATGCTTAAAATAAGTGTTTAAAAAAATAACAAAATGAAATGTGTAAAATAAAAAAAGAATCACCAGCTAAACAGTCAAAAAGGCATTAATTCGTTCGAAAATACCTTTCTGATAAAGGAAAACATGAAACGTGATAACATGATTATATATCTTTAATTTAACAACATATTAATTAGATGTTAATTTTAATAAATTTAAAATGCAAATGTATATCAAAGATTTTGTTTTCCTCTAAACACCAGGAAATCATTAAAATATGTTTTCTGATATTCTACTAAGAATTTGCAGATTCTAAACAAAATGAAAAATAAATAACCATATTATTTAATCATGGAAATCCAACTAATATATATTATACTAGTTAAAATATGCATTAATAATAACAGTAGTAATATATAACCTTATCGTATTGCTTTTTTTCACCCGTTTGAGTTGTTACAATATCAAAATAATGTAGATGATTATATTTTAATCAACAGAGGCATCTTAATTACTGGATAAAAGAGGCAAATTTAATTATCCATGTAGGCTTTTTTATTTTCAGTCTTCTCAGCATTTAACAAGTTCTACATCATAAGGGACGCAGTTTTTCTTTTAGTTTCATAATAAAGAAGCAGAATTTTAATGAAGCTTTTAATTTCAATTTAACAATAAATAAATAAATAATAATGAATTAAAATTACAAATATATTTAACTTAATGAATGCAAGAAGCTATACGAGAGTAAAACATCTAAATTTCATTGTCATATCTAAAAATCTGACAGAAGTATCATAAAACATGTAAATAATAAAAATAAAATTACATGAAACTTTAAATTTGTTCTAACAAAATTGCAATTTCTAAAAGGATTTTGCCTACTTATTATACATGAAATGTAATCTAGAAGTCGTTCTTGCGTTTTATAATTTAAACCTTTGGGGATGAGTGACCCGTATACGTTCAGCCTAATCAGAATTCCTCATTATTCTCAAAAGTTATTTTCTATTGTAAAGTTTATCTTCTTCAATCGGATCATTTTTGCAATTCAATTACAGAAATTTTTCTGTTATTATAAACTGGTAGTAAAGAATTAAAAAGCAAACAAAAAACTGTCTTTGCGAAAGGGTTAATTTCTACTGATGAATAATGATACACTGATAGTTAGATTATTTTACAGAGATTATTTTAGTGCATCGGATTTCACATACAAGGAAGGTCTCCATACGGCATACTCAGAATTTTTTGAAAAAAATACTGATTAAACTACTTATGTATGTAATAAAGAATCAGTCAAATTTAACGGCGGAATTACATAAGAAACACAGTAAAATAATAAAATACATTCGAGTATTTGGCGCGAAAAGACGAAAGCGTCACGCGATTTGGCGAGCAGCATTTTCCCTCGCCAAAAGCAAACGATTTTAATGCACCTGAAAATTTCTTGTCAACTAATAGTCTAGTCATTTTAGCACCTTTTTTTGCAAATAGCGGAAAAAATTAGAACAAAGCTGGATTTTTGCATAGGTGCTAGTTAAGGTATGTAGTTTAACATACTAAAAGTCCCCATCGATCCGATGTGAGCTTCCGCCTCCAGGGGGCGCCAAAAAGCTTGAAAATAGGTTTTTTGTGAATATCTTACGAACAATGGCATCTAGACAAAAAAGTTCAATTACAAAGATGTAGATAATGTAATTTCCTACAAAAAGTGTCCTTAACATTTTTTCGTCACACCAACCCTTCCCTGCCAAAAATTAAGATAAAGTAAACATTATTGGAAAAAATGTGCAAGAACAATCATAACGCGGCGAAGAGGCAGAATAAATACTAAACAACTTTCGATCCCCCCCCCCATCTCTCCCCCATTGTCTGTATGGCGTTTTCGCGCACTTGTGCAATACGTCACCTGAAAATAATAAGGTTCTATCTGTGTTTTTGAAAAAAATTGACTTATCGATATAGAAATGTTCTATTTGTATCTATTTATATCTCTCGATTAAAACAATGTCGTAATATAATTGTAAGGTTATATGTAAATTATATATAACATCATTTTGATGCAAAAATGCCTTAATAGGTACAAATAGAGCCTTTCTATATAGATAAGTCAATATTTTCAAAAGCACAGATAGAACTGTATTATTCTCAGGTGACGAATAGTCATTGCCCAATATGCTATATCTCTCTTTGCATTTGTCGAAATGTACCACGTACAAGTACTTACCAATGTTTTATTTTCATTTGGTGCTCATTTCGCTAGTATGAAATCACCCTAATTTATTGAACGAAGTATTTATTCTTTGTGAGATTTTAGGAAGGGAATAATTTTATTTTCAACGCATGTTGTAGAAAGTTTTAAATTAGTTATGATAAAATGACTCTTTCTTAATTGCTGATTCTGAGCGAAAAATGGAGATTGATAAAATAGTTCATCTTGTATGAGATGAGGACTGCGTTTCGAAAGATTATGTAAAAATAGAAAAAAAAGCGACTGAAGTCCATTGTGACAGCAAGTTCGGAAAGAAATGACCATAAGTGGAAAATATTTGAAGAAATGGTTAAAACAATAATGAATTTACAGTTCATTCAAAGAGTAAGAAAAATTATTCACGAAAGGATTCTATATTAAATCCTTGAATTCCTGCAATAAATCTATTGCAGAAAAAAATATCACAAATTAATCATCCATTGAAGGAAAAATTGAGAAATGACAGTCCGTTGTTTGGATTTAAGGGAAAATGCTTGTGATATTCTGATACATTAGACGAAGATTTTTTACAGAAGGAAAAAAAGAAAGCTCTAAAGTATCGCGTTTTTTTAATCTAATCATTAACATAAGACATGTCTCATATCTACAGCTCATATTCAAAATATTAGAATAATTACCTTTTTTTAGAAATTGAAAATATCGTTTGGTAATTTAATGTCTTTTAATGAAAATATGCAAACGATATTTTTATTAAGAACTTATTGTTGATTAAACTTACTTGTTATCTTAAATTTAATATCATTTTTGAAAAGATTAATTGCAAAAAAAATTATTTTGAAAAGTCAAAATATTAGAATATTTATTCAAGTGGTTCAAAATATTAGAATATTTCACATTAATTCTCCTTTAATTATTACCAATTCTTAACTGGTGGCATCATTGATTAAATTCAGACTATTTTATTTAAAATCAGTATTCTTTTTTGCAGTTTGTTTCTTTTTCATCTTAAAATGGGCCGTGTGAGTGATATTCCTGAATCTACTAAACTTCGTATGGTTGATTTGTATCGGCACGGTAAAAATCAATGTTTTATAGCAAATTATTTACATTGTTCGCAATCGAGCGTTAGTAAAATACCAACACAATATTCAAAAATTGGAAAATTTCAAAATAATCGCCGAAATGGTGGCCGAAAACCAAAAACATCTGCTAGAGATGACAGGAAACTGAAGCGTATAGTTAAGAAAAACCGTTTTAAAAGTGTGCGATTCTTGCACCGAAAATGGAAAGAAGAAGGAGTTGAAGTTTCTACATCGACAACATTAAGACGTCTCCATAAATTTAAATTTGAATCTCGTGTACCGAAAACAAAACCTCTCATGACTGCAAGACAAAAGCGTATAAGACTGAATTGGTGTAAATCAAGACGTTTATGGAGCAATGAAGATTGGAAAAATATATTATTTAGTGATGAAAGTATGTTTTGTGTTTCATATGATTATCAAGGTATTCGAGTTTGGAGAATGAAACAAGAAGCATTTGATAAAGAATGCCTTAAACGTTCCGTAAAATTTGCTGCTAGTGTCATGGTTTGGGGTTGTATGAGTGCAGAAGGACCTGGAAAGTTATGCATCGTCTACGAAAAGGTTAACTCTCTGATATATCAAGAAATTTTAGAATATTACATGATTCCATCATCAGAAGATTTATTTGAAGATGATTTCATCTTTCAATAAGATTTAGCGACCCTCATACCTCGGTGTCAACTAAGAATTGGTTCCGCCAACGCAACATTAAGGTACTTCCTTGGCCACCAAATTCACCAGATCTTAATCCCATCAAAAACTTATGGTGTATAATGAAGAAAAAACTTCAAGAAAATCCTCCTTCAAGTAAAACTGAGTTAATGGCACGTATAAAGTCTATTTGGGCTAATATTGATAGAAATGTTTGTAAACACCTTGTATATAGTATGCAAGATCGATTGTACGCTGTTATGAAAGCTAAAGGGGATGCTACAAAATATTAACTACCATTTACTTCATATTCATAAGGTAATATTGTTGCGTAATATAAAATATTCTAATATTTTGAACCAATCTAAATTTTATTCTAATATTCTGGTGTGTTTAAGGAAGCTGTATACCTAATTAATTGTGCTGTATTTTATATTTTATAAATGTTAAAATCTTATCTAAACATTCCAGATTTAATTTATAAGAAATTTAATTGCATTTACTTAGTATAAAAAATAAATAAATGACAAATAATTTTTTCTTATTACTTTTTCTCAATTATTCTAATATTTTGAATATGAGCTGTATGCTTATGGAGAAATTTATGGAGAATGGTTTCGAAGCGAAACAAGCAGAAGATGAATCAGACACACTAATTCTTAACACAGTTATTGAAGTAGCAAAGTCTGGTGCGCTTACTGCTGTTGTTGGCGATGATGCTGACTTGCCCGTATTGTTGACTGCTTTAGCATCTCCAGAGATAGACATATTTTTTATTAAACCTGAAAGAGGACGATTTATAACCAACCTGTATTCATCGCACATTCATGATGCTGTTCTGAAAGACCATATATTGTTCTTCCACACTTTTTCAGGTTGTAACTCAACATCAGCAATGTTTGGGAAAGGTAAAATATCGTTAGCAAAATTTTTGAAAAAGGAAGAAGATCATAACATACAATCTGCCAGCATTTTTAAAAGTGATCAAGTATCTTAATTTGAAGGCAGGAAAAACTATTTTTCTAGCTTTTTCTGCTAAGCAAAATTTCTAAAACAAAAGCAGAAATTTCTCTGAACAAGTACCGTTATGTATGTTTCAAGAAAATATTTGCTGTTGGTAAAAAAAAAGCCTTTTATCGCTGCCGCTTACCAAAGATGCAGCTAGATTATACAGTTTACGTATTTATTATCAAGTACACTGATTGAGCAATAAACTACTTTCTGAGAATTGGGGCTGGCAAAATGCACCTAATTTGGTTCCAGTTCCTGCTACCTTACCGCCTGCACCAAAAAATATTATTGAATCTATTTTTTGCATTTGCTCCAAAGGATGTGGAAAAGCATGTGGATGCCGAAAAATTGGATTGAAATAATGTTCTGATATTTGCATAAATTGCTGCTGAGTTTCATTTCACAATACAAGTAGAATTGAATTTGAAGACGAGGAAAATATTGACTGTATCCTGTCCACTGCAAGGGAGAAGGGAAGGACTGTTTCTGAATTCAGTGATGATATCGAAAGGCAAACAAAAAGTACTGAAACCAGCACAACAACGAAAGAAATAAATACAGATAATGACGAATCTGAATCGAGTGTAGAAATTGAAGCTGTGCAAAGAATTAGTAAAGCAGTTAAACGACTTTAATTGGATTAAGCCAGTCACTATAACTGGGATATGCATATGGGGGAAACCACAATAATAAAAATAAGTTGGAAATTGCACGTGAAGCGTAGCAAATGAGGTACGTTCGTACGATAACAAAGTTTTAAAAATATTACTCTCATATATCAATCTCATAAAATTGTAAATAGTGAATTACAATTAAAACGCTCATCAAACAATGTTCTCCCTATACCATTATGTAATGGAATACTAATGTGAGGCCTTGTAAATCAATAACAAATGTTCTTTGCACCACAAATTATGTAAGATGTATATTATAATATGTACTTTATAGTTGCATATAAATTTTATTAAGTTCGAATGAGTGTAACACCATTAAAATGCATCTGAAACATTTTTCAAACACTGACAGTAATGTAACGGAATACTTTTGATTGTCCCTGTAATTGATCTATGCATCCGATTTTCATTAAATTTGAAATAACTCGATAAAATTATGTAATAATTGTGTATTTTAAATTTCAAGCGTATAAAATACATTTGAAACTTTTTCCCCATTGACCATAATGTAATTGAATACTTTTGATTGCCCCTGTAATTGATCCATGCATCCGATTATCAAAAAATTTCAAGTAACTCGACAAAATTATGTAATAATTATGCATTTTAAATTTCAAACGATTAAAATGCATTTTAAACTTTTTTCCCCATTGACCGTAATGTAACGGAATACTTTTGATTGTCCCTGTAATTGATCTATGCACCCGATTATCGAAAAATTTGAAATAACTCGACAAAATTATGTAATAATTATGCATTTTAAATTTCAAACGATTCGGTTGGGTAGTTTTTGTGTTGTTATATGCAGACAGACGGACGGCCTGAACGACCACTATAGGTGCTACGTATTTACATAATTACGAACGCACCTAAAAACGCACTAAGTGATTTACCTTAAGGGTGGTGTGGAAATAAGCATAAATGTATATTATATATTCATTTTTCCAATTCAAAGGTTAGAATTACAGATCTGTTTAAATAATTTTTGTTAAAAGTAGCAGCAGATTTTTGGTATTTTTATAATTTTACTTTCAAATATGTTCACTTTTTTACATTTTTGACAGGGAAGGGTTAATGTGACAAACAAATGTTAAAAACACTTTTTATAGGAAATTAAATTATCTACAACTTTGCAATTCAAGTTTTTTCTCTAAATGCCATTATTCGTGAGATATTCACAAAAAACTGGTTTGCAAGCTCTTTAGCGCCCCCTGGTGGAGAAGGCTCACATCGGATCCATGGGGACTTTTAGTATGTTTAACTACATAACCTAACTAGCACCTATGCAAAAATTCAGCCTTGTTCTAATTTTTTCCCCTATTTTCGCTAAAATGACTGGGCTATAAATTTTAGAATACGTGTAACTAGTATTTAATGAATTTAAATTCGAACAATAAGAGAGTCAGACATATAGATGTATTTTATATTATATATTTCTGTTGCTTTTGCTGTAGTTATTTAATTTTATCACCTTAAAAATAAATTCTTATATAAAAAATACTTTCATATTGAAAAGTATTTTTCATATATTTAAACGTATGACGAAATAAAGGCCAGATGAAGAATGCTGTAGTAATGTATTTCAATATTGGAGAAGTTTTTGTTTCCATAGCAACAAAATTGAATGAAATGAACAGAGCTCAATTACATTGGAGTTAATTTTGAAATTGGAACAATTTTAATTTTGTTTTAATTCATAAAATTTTGCACTTAGTTTTCATTCTAAATACATTATGACAGAAAGTATAGTTAAAACAAACTAAAGCTGACAAAACTAATGTTATGTAAATAAAATTTCTTTAAACAAGTTCAAGATGAAACATTTTTACCTTAAAAAGAATTTGACATAAAAAAGCATTTTTTGAAATTTTATTTTACGCCAACCGATGATAAATCGCCAAATAAACGGAATTTTCATTATTTTTTACGAACGTTCTTTCGGGGTTCCGCCAAAATTTTTTTACAAACATATATATCCGCATGAGAAGAACATTCTGCATTTTTTTCAGAATTTTCTGAGTATGCCCGTATGGAGACCTTCCTTTTTAGTTATAGAATTATGAAAGAAAACTCTACTTTTCCTGAACAAAATAAATAAATAAAATATAAATGGCACTTTTTGAAAATTGTTTTTGACAGATGGTGCTTACTGACACATTCATTAGTAATTTTTTCTACGGTTGTTATAGTTGGTATTTACAGAACGTCATGATTTAAAACATTATCAGACCAGTCTTGAACTGAATTTCCGTTTTGGTATACACCATGGGGGGTAATCGGGGTTGCTCTTTTTAAGACATAGATAGTTTGCCCTGATGGTTTTAAATCTATGGCTTTACGAATTCCAGGAACTTTTTGTTCTAATAAAGGAAGCAGGAGATTGCTCACCAGTTCTAATCATTTTACGTCAATTATGTGCACTAGAAGATATTATTTTTATGCCTAAAAAAATTAAAAAAATTCCTCTTTTCAAACCAATACGAGAAGTAAAAAAAAACGAATAAATAATAAAAGAACTATATATCTGGTTAAGCTGAAAGGACCACCAATGAACGTAACAAACATGTAATATAAACTTTCATTCACCTCTTCTTTTTAAAACTGTGCAAACATATAAAAATAATAAAACATTCGAACATTAAAATTGTGGCTTAAGTGTCTTTCTTTTCTTTTGACATTGTATAATTAGGTGAACTTTATTGTAAAATATCATTTGGTATGTTTACAGTTATGTTATCCCTATTATGAGCTTCATTTCAAAGATGGATGCGGAAATTAATTTCATTCACCATATGTTTTGCTTAGCCCTTTCCGGCACGGGCAAAATTTGTAATAAAATGAGAAATTATCGACTAACACCGGAATTCACAAACGAATTTTGAATTACTTAATTTAAGCTTTTATTGTAAAAGCAAAATTTTACTAAAATATTATTGGTGTCGTTGGCAAGTTTGGAATTAAAATTAGGTATCCCAGACCGGGCACAGTGGGCCGGAAAGGGTATAGGGAAGAGAAAACAATGTACAATCCTATGGGAAATATGCGAACTTTAAGATGTGTTTCTTCGGTAAGTACAGAACTGATTTTGATGAAATTCGGAATCCATATTCACAGGATTAAGTAAAAAAATTATTTATGTTTATTTATTTTTTTTTTAATATTGAAAATGTAATAATTTGTTTGTGCCAATGTCAATCGTGAATTTCAATTATTTCTGACGATTCCTTTATGCTGTCACAGTATTTAGAAACACGAATTTACATTACACATAAGTCTTAATTAATATGAAGAATCCGCGAAAGAAAAAAAAAAGAGTTATTGATACATTTGTTTTTTGTAACTCAGAAATATTTGTAAAAATTATTTTACATATAAAGTTTTCATTTACATGTAGACTTCACCGTACATATAACGATTAAAGGAATAAATTAGAAAGAAAAAAAATTTGTTGGCAATTGTTGTATAAGTCCTGATCTCACATATTCACTTCGTGGTCTGTCATTTGTCGTGAGAGGGGAAAAAATAAATAAAACTTTATTAGAAATATGAATTATAATCTTTTGAGGAAATTAGAAATTTTTCAATGTATTAAAAATTCATCAAATCCATAGATTTGCATTATACTAAATATTACTTATATTACAATGAAACTTGGATTACGGAATATTACGTACACGGAACATTACGTGCCAAACACTTAGAGGGTTCAACAATATTTTTTTCTATTGTTCCGTTAATTTGTTATCTTCAAACTTACATCCTAATAGCCATTTACAACTCAAATTTTCAAATTTATATCCTAACAGCTTTGTTTCATTGCTGCTAAATATTGTTATACATCTAATTAAAGTATATATATGCTTATATATCGTATTATTCCTTTATCATGAAGCTATATTTTTTAGATTTCAATCTACTGACTGCATGATTTATTCCTGGATTATACGTTTGATATTTGGAGAATATTTATTCAGTCTAGAATCTCATTGCTTTTCCCAAAAAAGAATTGCCCAAACATTTCAAATTGCTTTTATTTATATTAAAAAAAAATGTAAGAAAAAACTGTCGCATCATAGCCAAAGTGTATATCAATAAAACTGTTTCCCGGGAAAAAATAATAATTTGCGATAAACAGACTAATGTATGTTTAAAATAATGTCTGAACTGTTCTGGAATATTTACCAAAATTAAGACTTCCGTTTGAACATTATTTTTTAGTAAACTAGTACAGATAGATAGTAATCGTTATCATAACTTTTTTTTCTAAATTGGATTACTCTGTGTAAAAAAAGATTTTTAATTCAGAAAAAATAATACTCCCTCTGTCCCAAATTAGTTGCGACATTTAGGTTGAAAATTTTGTCCCAAATTAGTTGCTACATTTCAAGTAGGTGGAGAGATAAATAACTTCTGATGCAGTTTAGTAGATCGACACCAGTAAAATTATACTAGATGCATAGATAGATGTATACTAGATGTATACTAGATGTATACTAGATGCCAGAAGTGATATTAACTTGAACTTAACCGCTTGGTAACTAGCGACACGTATACGTGCCACAAAAAGGCTTAAGAATCCTTGTTTATTCGCACCAATAAAATTGCCTTATTTAATCGGAGCATTTTGTCGATTGAGTAAGGCACAAATTTCTGTTTCTAAAAACCGGTAACAAATCATTAAAAATTTCTTGAAAGGTTCCCGTCGCGAAGGGGTTAAATTAAAAGAAAACAAATAATAATTTAGAAAAAAATGAATAATATTGAGCGCAACGCTGCACTGGTATGTTCGAAACGATATTTGAAAAATTGTAAACTAAGCCTTAATGCCATAAGTGCTGCAGCTATAAATTCGATGCGCATCATGATGTTTATCATCATATCCCGTTTGCAGAAGCAGGAAAAATATGAGGAAATTTATAGTGTAAGTTTACAAAAAAATTGTAAATGCAGACGAAAAAAAATGCCACTGAGCGAAATCAAAGATATTCTGATAAAACGAAGACAATCACTGCGAAGATTGTCCTATGCTGTTATAATTCGCAAATCAATGTTACACATGATACTCAAGGTGGAAAAATTTTTGGAGCGTATTTCATCCATCACTAAGCAAAGTCTAATAGAAAAAAATAAGCTTGACAAAATTCGATTTTGTTTACAGCATGTTTACGCTAAAAAATACTTTTCAGAAATGTTGGAATAAAATGTTAAATGTCGAAATCGTCAAAATAAAAATAAAAATGTCGAAATAAAAATCGTAAATGAAAACACGATTGATTAGCTTGAAGACAGTTTAAAGTGATTACTGTTTAAAAAGTCTTTAAAAATGGGGTCGTGGCTTAAGAGCGTGTGAACCGGTATTTTTTTTAACTAATTAATTACTTATTTATGGAACGATGGAGGGAATGTTCGGTATGTAAATATTACTGATTGATAGTATAACTCTCTGAAAAATGTTCAAACAAAATCATAAAGTCATAAATATCAATAATCAGTACAAAAGTATTGAAATGTAGCAAATAATTTGGGACTGAGGGAACATAAATATAAATATAACTTGTTATTTTTTAAAAATCATTCAGTTTGACAGGAAATTCATAGGTACATATTTTTATGGAATATATATATTTAAAATTTAAACCACAGCTTAACTAAATTTCATTATTACATGCATTATTCCGAAAGGAGACCTAAATTAACAAGATGAAATAAAGATATTTCAAAATAAACAATAATTTAGGAAACACATGTGAGTGCCCTCATTATGTATTATAAATGATTCAAATAAAATTATTTCATGTTCTATACCATATGTTACGTCGGTTTCGTTCAGTGGCATTATTTTACCACAAATTTAATTTAAAGTGATTGACACTTACTCAAAACATCGAAACGGGCAGCGAAATCTAAAATGGAGGACCAAAATCACAGTCCCGTGAAATCCAAGCGCAATATTGGTCATTGAGCCGCGTCGTTTTCAGAGAATAATCTCTTAGCGGTAGGGGAAATGTCGCCTTATACCTTTTTCCGAGAAAAAATCGTAGCGGCAATTTTGAAGTAAATCTGATCTGTTTTCATTTATAATCAAAATTTTTCACTCTCGTTCTATAAAATGTCATCAAAATATCTTCACTGAGTTAATTTCGATGGTTTGTCGTAAATAAGAACAGACGGTAACAATCGCTTGAAAATTACTTTGCCCCTCCTTCTTTTTCAAATGGAGAACCAAATTCGTGATTTTCACCCTTTCCACACAACCAATGAGGTGTCTGGATTTTACTTGACTGTGAATTTGGCCCTCCATTTTAAAATTTCGCAAACGGGCATCTTCTTTTCTTAATTAATTAGAAAAATGTATGTACATATTATATACAAATATTGTACACTATTTACATTAAAGTTTCGAACATATTTTTAGAACAATTCTTCTGTCGACATTGTCAACAAATATCTTGTGTTCTCCGAAAACATAAACAGAACAAAATCGTCTGCCAAGCGGGGTTGCCACTCGTTGAGCCAAGTTCTGACCTTCATCGCCTTTCTGGCGTTAAAACATGATTCTCCACAAACTCCCCACCTGAATTCATGAGAGTGCATAATGGTAAATCAATAAAACCAAATTCTTATAATAAGCATTGATATAATCAAAACTCAAATAATAAAATAGCAAAAATTTCAATTTTCAGATGTTGACGCATAAAGCATTAAACAATAAAACAATAACATCACGATTAATATAAATAAAAAAATGACACTTCTATAGCATGTAGCTAAATGAACGTATATGGCCAGATATTTTACCTGAATAAAATAAACTAAATATATACACATAATATAAACAAATTAAATACTAATGTTAATATTTCAATAATCCTTTCAATCTGAAAAAAAGTATAATTATATTCAAATAAAACATTTTTTTCCAAATCGATAAATTAACAATCACAAAATACACACAAAAAATTCTTTAAATATGAATTTATAATAAGAAATAAATCACACTTATATATTCAAGCAATAGTAGAAAAAAGTAATAAATTTAAAATTCAAATACTAAAGTCATTGAACATTAAATAATCTAGTTCAAAAGGATTCAAAATTTGTACTGGTTTTTTTAGAGTCTTTTAGCAGTTTTTATCATGCAAACTCGATTAAGCTTATCTCTACCAAGAATCACTTCCTTAAGTACTTTAAGTCCCACAACAGTTTAGATTTAGCAATACCGTCCACTAAGAGAACATCTCCAATCTCCAAATATCTACTCCAATTTTGTGTCGCTCAGGAGTTTTAAATTGATGGATCGATCTTAAATTCAGTATGTCTTGTTTCTTCCATTTAGTCCACAGCTGTTTCAACAAGTTAGTTTGGCATCTTTTTCTTCTTAACAATGTCTCTCGGGTAGAGATTTTATTCTCTAATTCATCAAAATGTAGTGGAAATCGAATATTTTCTCATCCGAGTTCAAGAAAGTGAGCCGGTGTAAATAGCTCTGGCTCGCCGAAATCACTTCGGCCGTTCACGCCGAAATCACGTAAGGGGTCTCATGTTTATTATAGCTTCTATTTCTGTCAAAATTGTTGCCAATTCATCAAATGTGATGAGAGCTCTTCCGAAAATTTTTCTTAGGGGTTCTTTTACACTTTTTACGAGTCTTTCGTAGAACCCTCCCCACCGTGGGGCAAGCTCGATGATAAATTTCCACATAATACCTTTGTTTGATACAAAGTCCTGAAGTTCTTGATCTTTAATGATTTTTTCAAATTGTTGTAGTTCTTTGTCAGCAACTTTAAGACTCAATGCATTATCAGAAAAAAATATTTTACAGTTTCCCCGCCTTAAAATAAATCGACGAAAACACTTTGTAGTCATATCTCTGGTGCTTCCAAATGTTGATATGATTTTGACGTCTCTTTATTATCTGTTTTGATGATTATTGGGCCGGCAAAATCAAATCCTATAATGATAAACACAGGCGATTGTGAGATACTGTCCTTCAGAAGTCGCCTAGTTAGTTGGTCAGCTGCCTTTGCATTATATCGTCTTCAAATTAGACATTTTCTAAGATTTTTCTGACAGATTGTCTTCCTTGTGGAATCCAATATTTTTTCCGGATTTGTGTAACAGTTAAAGAAACTCCACTTGCAGCAATTTTCTGTGTTCTTCTATAATTAGCAATTCTGTTAATTTTTCATTCTTCGGCAATATGATTGGGTTGGTCTCATTTGAATCAAAGGAATCTTCATTAAGTTTGGTTTTTATTCGTAAAATTTTATTTTCATTCAGATATGGACACAGGGAATAAATTCGTGATGTTTTCTTAACAGAATTTCCTTTTTCTAATGACTTAATTTCTTCCTTAAAATTCTTCATTTGTACTTCTTTGATTAATAATTCTTCAATGGCTTTCAATTCTTCAGCAGATAATGTATCTTTACGTTTAATTGGATTTCTTAAATAGAAAACAAATCTTTTAACTCTTGCCAATGTTCTAATTGCCTTCGATAAAGGACTCAAACGCTCAATCTCTATAAGTGGTTTCAGATTTTCTGATAAACAAACATTTTGGAAAATGACATTTCTTTTACCTTCTAGTTGTTTCATATCTTCATCTATTTCCTGTCTTCTTTGGGCCATAATTTTGAACCTTTGACAAACCATGGAGGCCCTGACTGGTACAGATCATCTTTCTCGAGGTCGAGAAGTGAGAGTCCTCTTGTAATTTGATCGGCAGGATTTAAGCTACCGGGACAATGTCACCAGTTCTGTGTATCTGTTAAACTTTGCATTTCCGATAGTCTGTTGCTTACGAATGGCTTCCAAGTACTAGATGAACGCTTGATCCAGTGAAGTACGATATTCGAATCGCTCCAATAGTGAATTTTATCTTCACTTATCTTGAGAACACACATTACTCGCTTTCCATGTCTCGCTCCAATCAGAGCACCTATCAATTCTAAACGCGGTAAAGTTAACCTTTTTTATGGGAGCTAATCTGCTTTTTGATGTAACAAAACTTGTCTTTATACTATTATTCTTATTATATCTAAGACATATAACACTTCCATAGGTCTTAATACTTGCATCACTAAAACAGTGAATTTCTACTTTGTTATACCAGGTTGTCCCTAAAGTTCTGCACCATACAAGCGTCGAAATAAAAAGCAATGGTATCAGAAACACAAAGTATTTTATTCAGCAAAATACAGGCCATTGTGATTCAGGACAGCTAGCCATCGTTGTGCCAAAAGTTCAATTTGGTGATGATACCATGAGGCAGGTTTCGAATCGAAAAACTGTTGACAAGCGTGTTTCACCTCGTCATAGTCATTGAATTGTTTACCACAGAGGAAGTGCGTCATGGAACGAAACAAACCGTAGTCGGATGGGGCAACATCAGGGCTATAAGCAGGATGCGGAAGAACCTCCATGCAATCGAGTTCCGCGAGTTTCGCTTGCACTTTTCTGGAGCGATGAGCTGGTGCGTTGTCATGTTGCAGCAATACTCTCTTTCTGTTTGTCAGAGCGGGGTATTTCTGCACAAGTACAGCGTGAACACGCTCCAGTTGTTCGGCATAGAGGTCCCCTGTGACGGCACGGCCCTCAGGAACCAATTCGAAGTGAAGAATGCCATGGATATTCCACCAAACACACAGCATGACCTTTTTGCCGAATCTGTCTTGTTTCGCCTGGGCCTGGGTATCTTGACCTCGTTTTGCCCACTGTTTGCGATTGTCTGGATTGCGGAGAAACACCCACTTCTCATCCCCAGTAACGATGCGTTTCCAGAACCGATCATCCCTCGGGTTTTTCAAAAGTTCTTGACAGAGTTTCACTCTGTTCTCGGCCTGCAGTTGTGTCAGCTCATGTGGACTTTGTCTCGGTCGCTTATTACTGAAGTCCTGTTCAAGGAACCTCCGGTGCACTGTATTTTTGGATACCCCTAACCTGTGGGCTATCACACGTGTGCTGGTTTGAGGTTCGGCCATGACAGCAGCTGCTACAGCGGTCCCAACATCCAATTTTGGCCGTCCACTTCGAGGCTGCTCTTCCAGGCTCAAATCGCCAGACGAAAAACGTTTGAACCACCGGGATGCTGTCGATCGATTGATCGTATCAGGTCCTTCAACTGCACAGATTTTCTCGCTAGCCGCTTTCGCACTTAGGCCTTTTTTCCATAGAAAACGAAGCACGGCACGTGTCGCGGTTTTTGAATCACACATCTTTCACGATTTCACACTACTACTACGGACGCTATTCTTCTCAATGAGCATACACACTATTCTATTACCTCTACCTGTTCACCTGGCGGCACTTTTTAGCGCATGCGCATCTTACTCTGTCGTCCGATCCACGTCGAAATCTGCATACCATTGATGGTGCAGAACTTTAGGGACAACCTGGTAACTGTCTATTTTCTGAAAATAATATCTTGGAATTTTTATTTTACTAAGATATGGAATCTGTGCACACCAGTTATCCCATATTTTCTCTAAATGTTCTGGGAAATTTTTATCCCAATCGATACCATGTTCCCATAATGATTGAAAAATCATTTTAATTAAATTCGTAAATGGTGATAAAAACCCAACAGGGTCAAAAATTCTTCCAGCTGCTCGAATTATCGTTCTTTTAGTCTTATCTTGACAATGAACAAATTCTAACAAACTCTGATTATCTAATCTAAAAACGCCTTCTTTCGTGCCCATTATCAACCCTAAAATTTTAAACAGAGTTGTATCAGTTGATGTACCAGCACAAACATTCATATCTAAAGATTTTAAATGTTCCTTTAAAATGGTTGAATTAATTTGCCATTTCTGTAAGAACATGTTTGCATGTTGAAAAATTGCTAACGATTCCTTTGAAATTTTTAAAGTTCCATTAACCGTACGTGCTCCTAACAACAAATAGTCCACGTACATCGAAGAGTTAATTTTAGTGCAAGTTTCCGATATAAAGTTGCATACCTCTTTAGATGATGTTTAATTGCAGCTCCTAACAGAAATGGACTCGATGTTACGCCAAATAATAAACGGCACATTTTCATAATTATAATGCTCATTGGGGAATTTTCTTGAGGGAATTCTTCGATCCACAGGAAACGTGGCTTATCTCTATCAGTTTCAGCAAGTCTTATCTGTAAAAAAGTATTTTCAATGTCTGCCACTATGGCAATTTTATAGCTTCGAAATTGCAAAATTAAATCAAATAAATCTGAGTTTTAATCGGGAACTGGGAAGAGTACATCATTTAGAGAAGTTTCAGAAGAAGCATGAGATGAGGCATCAAAAACTATGCGCAATTTGTTTGTTTGTTTGTCTATTCAAATTACGGTGTGATGTGGTAAGTAATATGTCAAATGACCATTCGGTGAATTTATTTCTTGCGGTTCAATAATTTCTACTATTGCTAAAGTCTTATCAATGATTTCTTTATATTTCTTAAATAATGCAGGATTATTTTCAAATCGTTTAGTTAGACTATCAAACCTCTTTTTGGCAACATTATAATTATTTGGAAGATCAAGATTGTCATATTTCATAGGTAATTTAACTTTATATCTGTTGTTCTTAAATTGAATAGAATTTTCAAATTGTTCTAATATTTGTTTGTCACACAAATTTTTATTTGTATTATCTTCCTGAATCCCCAACCCTCCTATAGTCCAAAATTTTTCAAGTTGAATGGACATTTTATCATCTTTATTATTATCCCAAATAGATATATGCATAGCACCCACTAAATTATTTACATTAACTTCTTCTGAGAACGTCCCATGAAGTGTCAAACCTAGTTTAGTTTAATTCAAAACCAGAGTTGGTGAAATACGTTTATATTTCCCTGTCATAATTGACCAATAGCAGTCGCTATCAATCAACAAATCTATTTTATTCTCCCCATCACTTAATCCATTTGAAATATCTAATAACTGTATACTCATTTCTTTTATTTTTTCATTTAACACTGAACTTGGGGCCCGTATTACATGAGAACAAATTTTCTTTGTTTATAATGCTTCCAGACATATTACATTGTCAGAAAATCTCTCTAATATGGTTCTCAATTATAGTTTTCGTACTAGCAAAGGTATGGATTTTTAATGATTCCTGTCCTGTCACCTCTATATTTAAAAATTCTTCCCGACAAACGTACTTTGCGAAGCACTGCAATGTAACATGCGAACATTAATATTTTGACCTTTCCCAATCATTGTTCCCTTTAGAGTTTGTAAATAAACATATTCGTCTGGATTACAGCAAAGTGAAAAAACAGTTATTTTTTCATATTGCTTTTTTTTGCATTCCCTCTATTTCATCTCCTTCAGTTGAAACAAGGTCAAATTTATTTTCCGTTGATGATCTTTCTTTTACTTTTTTCTTACAAAGATAATTTAGATAAGCTCTTGAAGAGCAAATAGTGCAACGAATATTAGAATTTTTACAAAATTTACTCTTATGAAATCTTTTGTAGCATCGGAAACATTTAAGCTTGTTTTGATAAAAATTGTTTTCTTTGTTCCAAATTTAAGTGATACAATTTTGCTTCATATTTCTGGGAACAAAAAGGGCAAAGATTTTCTGCTATTGTATTTAATGTAAATGCTGAAGGATTTCTATATTTTCCTTGAAGAAAATGTTTAGAGGAATTTTGTTTAATTTTTTTTCATAGGATTTATTCTCAAAACTGACAAAAGTAACATTAACAACCTTTTCTCGCGCTTCGATTTTGTGCTTAAGGAACAATAATAAATCATTTACACGAACATCTTTTTTCTCGCACTGTTCTCTTTTAGATTGTAATAAGAGATCATTCGGTATGCATTTATAAATAATGGATAATAATAAACAACCATATTGATCTGATTTCACATGATTCTAAACTTCGTCATCGCTATTTCATTGCACAGTTTCCTCAAAGAATATATGTCTTCGCACTGCTTCTAAATGTAATAATTTATTAGTGTGAGCAGATATTAAAACCTCTCTTTTTTCAAAACGATGCTTTAATATATTTATTGCAGTTGCATATTTTTCACTAGTTAATGGAAGCCCATTAATAGCAGCAGCTGCTGAACCAGAAATCAAAGATTTCAAATAAGTGAATTTTTCTATCTCTTGAAGGTTAACAACTCGTAAACAGCGATTTTAAACTGCAGCCAAAATTCTTGAAATTTGCAAATGTCGCCGGTGAATTTATTTAAAGAAATTCGCTGCAAGTTGGTATTAGACTTTAACTGAGTATCTAATGTGGGGGGGCGTGGTTATTTTTCGTTCACTAGTAATATTAGAAGTTTTCTCTTAATTACGCAAAAATCTAAGCTCTTGATTTACATGTTATAATCGATTCTTTATATTCTATACAATTTTTAATCTCAGCTTGTAAATTTTCAGTTTCGATTTCCGGTTGGATCAAATAATCTAAATTTTCTAGAGATAGTTTATGTTTGAGCTGTGTTGCTTAATAATCCTCCACTATTTCCGGTTTGAAATCACTTTCTTTCTGAATTTCGATATAAATTTTTTTAATCAATTTCGTTACAGTTGATCTAATTGATATGCGTTTTGTAATGTTTATTTTTAAAATTTCAGCATTATTCATTTTGTAGAATAATGTTTCCTCCAATTAATTGTTCGTAAAATCAGGAGAAATAATAGTAAAAAACTTACCCGTTTAATAAAATGCCAATCGCCTTAATCATATTCTTTTATTCACAGTTTCCCGGCAATATTGCACCATTGTTACGTCGGTTTCGTTCACTGGCATTATTCTAGCACAAGTTTAATTTAAAGTGATTGACACTTATTCAAAACATCGAAACGGGCATCATCTTTTTTTATTTAATTGGAAGAATGTATGTACATATTATATATGTTGCGGCTAATACCCGGAGCCCGGCCAATACGCGAACTGACCAAGCTTCCTGGCCAAAACACGAAATACATGAAATGAATAGCGTATTTCGAGTTTTGGCCGGCCAATTCGCGAACTGGCCGGGAAGACTTGGCCAACACCCGAACTATGATGCATAGGTACCATTTTTTTGTAATTAATATAATGTAACATTAAAATGCTCAGTAAAAAAGACTTCCATTGATTATATCGAAAAGAAATATTTTTGTGTACCCAACTAAAATAACTAAAAACGGTACACAATTCCCTTTCAATATCGAAGTTAATTGATAAACAAAATAAGATGACAATTACAAGTTAACCGAAACCTTTACTCGAGTTAGAGCACGGACAGGCTGGCCGCTAGACCATTTGAATTCATAGACACTTTCAACTATGTTCGAAAGGATTAAGCCGAGTGCCTTTATCTATTTCGCGAATTGATGCATCTGGCCATTTCGCGAATTGGCCGGCCAATTCTAGAATTGGCCAGTCATTTATTAATGTTGCAGGCCAATTCGGGAATTGGCCAATTTCGGGTATTGGCCGCAACATATACAAATATTGTACACTATTTACGTTAAAGATTCGAACATATTTGTTAGAACATTTCTTCTGTCAACACTGTCAACACATATCGCGTATTCTCCGAAAACATAAACAGAACAAAATCGTCTGCCCAACGGGGTTGCCACTCGTTCAGCCAAGGTCAGACCTTCATTGCCATTTTGGCGTTAAAACATGATTCTCCACACCATATACATATTGAACAAAAAAAAAAAAAAAATTAAAGAATTTTAGTTAAACTATAACAAAACATTTATCGAAACCAATTTACTATATTCATTTTTTTTTTCATACTGCAATAACTAACTGCAGTTTCATGGAAGGATAGTTAATAAATTTGTCAGTGGATAAGTGAATATATAATATTCGATGTGTAATCCATTTTCAAATATTTCAATATTATTTAATATTATTTAATAGTATTAATCAAGATTATTTTTTTACATGACAAGTTTTAGCTCACACTTATTCTTAGGCATTGCTATGTTAATAAAAAAATACGAAAAAACTGATATCACATAATTAAGCTTTAAGAATTTTGTAAAAAGATAAATATAATATGCATTTTTCTGATAATATAAATCTTATTAATAATCTCGTGTGGCTTTTTTTCACACCTGATGAAAAATCAACATCATAAGCAACAAATAAGATATACTACGTTTGATTTATCATCTAATGGTGTTTGTACACGAAGTTATTGAACTTTGTGCAATTTATTATGCTATAAATTTTATCTATTAATTTATTATTTTAACTGTCCAATAGTGACTTCGTCATCACTTTTCTTAGTATAAATATTTTCTTTATGGAGTTCAAAAATGAGCAACGTTAAAAAGCACCAAATATGTTATATAAGCAGATGATCGGTTTCGGTAGCATTTAGCGTACCGTCGTCAGTCGCTTTTGAGCACTGTTGACGGTACGCTAAATGCTACTAAAACTGGTCTTCTGCTTATATAACATATTTGGTGCTTTTTAACGTTGCTCATTTTTGTACTTTATTACATTGCACCAAGCTCTATCAGAATAATAATTTATTTTCGTTACTGGCGACTCACCCAAACCAGTGTATGTGAATTTTAACTTTTTTATTTTACGTTTTTTTTTAATTGGCTTAATATGTAAATCGATTTTATTTCAAAACTGAAAAAATAATTTCAATTTCAATTGGAGACGATTTTATAGGTAAGAAAATATCAACAAAAAAAAAAATATTTTTATTTGTTTAAAAAGATTTATTATCAAAAGGATGACAATTTTAAATCTAAATGTATTATAGTAGATGTGTCTATGTAGATTTTGATTAGTAGTTTTTTAATATTTAAACATAAATTAACACACAGCACACATACACATTAATACACATTAATACATAAATTTAGATATTGATGAGTTGATCTAGCAGTATTGATGTTAATGAATAGATCGATGGTATGTTCTACTTGTATAAAAGTGACGATTGATGGTTCAATATATCAAGCTTAATTTTTTTAAAAAGTATATAGACTTTTATAAAAATTCGGGGAAGGGCGGATGCTTACTAAATAGGTGTAGATACACTTACTAATTCTATGGTGCATATATTTCTCTTATAGCTTGCTGTTTATCTTAAAAAATATATTCACGTTTTTTTCCCTTTATAGATTTTTTAAAATAAATAAAATATGAAGAAAATTTTCTCGTTTTTAAACATATTTAATTTTGATACCTAACACATATTTTTATTCGTAAAACATTATTAAAAACATTGCGTAATTATCATCATAAACAATGCGCGTAACAGTAAAATTAAAATCTTAGAATCAAAAAATTTTTTTAGAAAAACACATTTGTTTCAAAAATAGGATTACAACTCATTTGATATTTCTGATATTTTCTTACTTTTATGTTTACAAGAAAATAGAATTTGTTTATGAAAAACTTCGTTTTTCAATTTTCGATAGATTTACACGTTTTAGAAGATCTTGAACTTTACATTATGAAAAAGACCTGGCCTTTTTCTGTGCCTTAATATCCTCGACAACTTGTGCAACATCTTGGAAATTTTAGAAGCTCTTTTAAACAACTTGTTAGATAAAAATTAAATAAGGAAAAATGATAAAAAATAGTAATAAATTTTCTTTATTAATCAATGTTTTTTCAATGATAAAATATATTTTAAAAGTTTGATAAATACAACTAAAAACGATAATTCCAATCATATATCCTGAGATCAATGTGTCTAAGTAAATTTCAAAACAGTACTTTTTCGCTTCCCCTCTTGGGTTGAAAATTTCATAACAGTACTTTTTCGCTTCCCCTCTTGGATTGAAAATTTCAAAACAGTACTTTTTCGCTTCCCCTCTTGGGTTGAAAATTTCAAAACAGTACTTTTTCGCTTCCCCTCTTGGGTTGAAAATTTCATAACAGTACTTTTTCGCTTCCCCTCTTGGGTTGAAAATTTCATAACAGTATTTTTTCGCTTTCCCTCTTGGGTTGAAAATTTCATAACATTACTTTTTCGCTTCTCCTCTTGGGTTGAAAACTGATTCATAGAAATCACTCTATGCTTACGCCTACTCCACTATTTCATTTTATCAAAATCCTAAAGATACAAAAGAATCCTTACTACAGTTCCATTTAAACATAATTTTAATATAATTGCAAAAAATACCTTATAAATTTACTTTAACGTATCTGGAAGCATAATTCTCATTTGAAGGAGCCATGTCGTCACTCATAATTCTATCAAAACTAGTCGTTGGTGGTACCGTAATAATTACCCATCATGGATATGTATAATATAATATATGAAAATAAAAAAATGTGAAACTATTTATACAATGCATTGCAATTTCAAAACAAAATTTAAACGTATATCTAAATGTTGTTGATATAAGGTACCCTGGGGTAATAACGCCAGACGAGGTAATAACGCCAAGTGCTAATATTTTTTATAATTATGAAATAATCTTGTAAATGACACCCGTGTGCTCTGCGCAGAAGGGTTTTGAGTCATATAAATCGCAAAAAACAGCTTCAAGGTTATTTATTTCATTTTTAGGTCTTATTGTTTTTACAAGCAGCTAAAATTAACGCTTGATCTAAAATTTGCGAGGTACTTTTTGTGATGTGAAGACTATTTTTTTTAATCCGGAAATACTTTGTTAATTACATAAATTTGTAGTACATTTCATGGACTTTCAAAATGTTGTTGAAGATTTTGGATATCTTCTCGAGATAATTTGTAATTTAAAATGTACAGCGCAATAACTATAACGGAGTAATAACGCCAATCCTTGCAATTTTTACCCCGGTTGATTCCCTACAGTGGCCGAGCTACATCCTAAATACTGATTCAAATAAACACAGTTAAAACTGTGCAATGTTTCTAATAATTCTATTTAAGCGGTCCTTTTTAAGCAAAAAGAAGCCTCACGGTCTGATATTCTTTTGCCTCATCCTCCCCCCCCCCCACACACACACACACCACACCTTTATTTTTCTTACACTTTCACAAAAAATTGAACATTTTCAATAGCTTAGGATGCAATTTGTCAATTTCTAGAGCTGAGAGTCTGTATTTTTAGAATTGGGCAATCTACAGTCAATTATTCCAACTTATTTCATAGTTTTGTTTGCATGGCGTTATTACCCATATAGGTGGGTAATAACGCCAAATAGCATTGATCAAGAAATCACGCCATTACATTTTATGTATTCATATCTGTTAAATTATTTTTTATATAGGTAGTAGTGCTCGCGATGGGATACGTATAGCAGCTATACGTTTAAACGATATACGTATATCCGTATAATACGCTTTTCTGCTATACGGATACTTTCGAATATACGTTTAAACGTATCCGGATACGTATAACGCGTATCAACTAAACGTATATTTAAGAATACGTATATTTAAAGTATACGTATATTCCACGTATCGTATCTAATTTAAATAGTAGACTTCATCAGTCGTATGTCACTGAATTAAGAATAATTTGGAAATCGGTGGTGTTACGACAGGAATCCGCATAGTATGTCCTATATATAAGAGATCGAGCATAAAAAGCGTATACTTTATAAAACATTTTGCAAGAAGTTCACAAAAAATCAGACTCCTGATTGGCCAATCTCGTTTCACTCACTTAACAGTGAAATATCTATCTGGATTCTGACCAAGATTGTAGAAATCGTAAAAAAGACAGCATAGTACCATCACCTGTTGAACGATTTACACACAAAACTAATCAGCACCAATTTCTATCAGGCACTACCTGAAAATATAGGGGAGACTGGGGCACATGTGAACATAGCTTTTGTCTCATAACTGGGTTAATTTCTATAAGCAAAACTACTCAATATAGTAAACAGTACTTTTTTACGCATGGTAATTTTTTTAATTATTTTTATAGCTCTTCTTACTTTTCTAAATAGTTTTATGAATTCAAAAAAATGTTCATATGTGTCCCAACAAAGGGGCAGCTGTAAAACACAAGGGCAACATGTGAACACAAGGAAAAATAATTATTTGACACGTTTTTTATTATATTTTCCATATGTTACCATAATCATTAGTTGTACTATCTGTTAAATTCACCAAAAGAAAAATATATGTATATTTATTTAGTTTCTGAGTGATATGTTTAAGCAAAATATTATAAAATAAAAATAAATAGATTGTTTTTTTGGGGGGGAGAGGGGGGGTTGGTTAGATAATTGATAAAATATTGTTGCAATAAAATAAAAGCTTAAAGAAGTGAACTTGAAAAAATAATAGAATTTAAATTTTGCTTAGGGCTTTTTGTTTGAGAGAGACTTTAGGGAGGGAGCATTTGGATAATATTTATCGGAAATCTACCGAAAGGCGAAAAATTTTCATTCCTATATTTGCCTTATTTGCCTATAAATTAAGGATAAAAAATTGTTTTCCGTTTATAAGCTTCCGCCAAATTTAATTTTTTTGCTTTTAAAAGAAAGGGGGGGTGGAAGTCAATAATGAAGATTTCACAGTAATTTAAAAACTTTATTTTCTTAAAATATAATTTTATTTTCAAAGCACCAAATAACATATCTGTTTAAGAAATGAAAGTAAATTAATACTACACAAGTTTACAACAAATGAAATAGAAAAATTTTCAAAGTTGTTAAACGTAATATTTTTTGCATTAACTATGCATAAAAAATAGTATTGAAAACCGTTAAATAAAATAATATATAACATTTATTGCATTTTAGAAAACATTAAATTTATTTAAATTTCAATTGAACATAAACGAGCTTGTTGCTTTTTATGTATTTGCTGACAGATATGTTTGTAAGTTTCTATACAAAATCAAGTTTATAAGACTGAAATGTCTTCTATTTCAATAAAATTATAGATAATGGAGCTGGCATTATTTTCATGAAGTTAACTAAAATGAACAGAATAACTGAATGATTATTGGAGAATTTAATGTTGTTTTCAGATCTGCTCCAACAAGACTCTTCATAAGAGCCCTACACTCCCACAAGAGTTAAAATGACAAACCTTTAATATTTTTCAATGTTAACAAAAACAATTATCATAAATATTTATTAGTATCCACAATATAAGTTAAAACATTAATTTTTTTTAAAAAAAGGAATAAATAAATAAAATTATTATCTTAGCAAGTTGGAGATTTTACGTTTGAGTTCAGTTAATCAGTATTTTGGCTCCTGGGGACAAAGAAAATGTCGAAGAACTTCAACAATTTTTTTCCAAATATCTATAGGTACTACTATCTTTGGTAATTTTTTGAAATAATAAAACATACAATAACTTGTGAAAAATAGCAATGTTCTCATATGCCCCATTTTCAAGCGTGCCCCAGTCTCCCCCATATATGTTTTTTATTTCTGTGTATTAGGTTTTGAGATAGAGCGTCCCTAAATCTCATGTCACACACAGACAGACAAAGTCACAAACTCACAGGCAGATATTTTGTAACAACATGTTTTTCGGACTCTCTTACCCTTAAAACGTGTAAGCCCGTCGAAAGTTTTCCCTTATTAATTAAATACTTTCTTCTTGTAAAGATTCAAGAAAATATAAAAAAGTAAGTACTGCGCCACAGATCTTCCAAAGAATAGTTTGATTCTACCACAACTAATGTAAGACATTTCATAATAAATAACTTAGTTTTTTGGGGAAAAAACCAAAATCTAAACTGAGGAACGTATTCAGATTTTTTTAAGTGCCTGCAAAACAAGTAGTAGTTAAGTAAACACATCGTAGTTCTTTGAACAAAGAAACGCGATGGGGATACTCTACCGGATATTTCTCAATGTCGTTAATCCGCAGAAAAACATTAAAAAATCAAATTTCATACCTTGAATGAAAAACGTTTAAACGTTTATACGTTTAACCGCTTGCATAAGATCCGTATATACGATGTACCGTATATGCTCTTTTGTGCTATACGTATAAACGCCGATGCCGTATTATACGTATAGTTAATCCGTATTTCGTATAATACGTATTATACGTATACTCGTACAAACGTATAATCGAGAGCACTAATAGGTAGTCAATGAGTTGCTGTATCAAATCATATATTTGTTTGAAAAATAGAAACTAAAACTGAGTCGTGAAAATTGTTAGAACCTTAACATGGCGTTATTACCACAGGGTACCTTACATAGTAATGCTCTATTAATGAATGGCTGATGAACCCATTTCGACAAACTATATAAAATGCGAAACTTCTCCAGTAGTACCGAACTGCGTAAAAAAACATACTTATAACTCCATAAGTAATAACCATATTAACTAACAGATTACTGCGCCGGATTAAGCGTCTCATTCTAATAAAAATGTATATCTGAATTGAAATTTGAATAATATACAGGGTCATGAAAAATCGAAGAATGTGGAAAATAGGATTACAAATATCTCGGCTACTAATAACCCGAACGACTTTATTCTTTATGCAAAATTTGTGTTATGTTATTGATTTTTACTTTCAATCCTTAAAAAAAAAAAAAAAAAAAAAAAAAAAAAAAAAATAGAATTTTTTTTTTTTTTCATCAGAATGAATTTTTCGAGAGTTCGAAAAAATAGTTCCGGATAATCGAGGTTACAAATAAATAGGCTTTGTCCCATTCTTACATACTAAGTACATACAAAATTTTAAGTTTCTATCTGTATTTGTTCGTGAGATGAAGCGTTTACAGACACACAGACAGACAGACCGAAGGCAATTTTTTTTCTAAAATTATGTTTTTCGGAATCTTCACTATCTAAAACGTGTTAATCCGTCAAAAATTTTTATTCGATTTTCAAAACGATTGCAAGATTTACCCTATACTACGTATGATGAGTACGTAAAAAGCGAGCATTTTACAACAATTCTTGTTTTAAACAAGAGAGCTTGCCGTTTTTTCAGCTTTGGTTACTAGCAGATGAAAGAGACAAATGCGTTTCCAAAAAGCCTCTATTCTATTCTCTATTGCGCGAAAAAAAAAAAAAAAAAAAAAAAAAAAAAAAAAGGAGAGGTCAATCCATTTCAAGTGGTCCAGCACTGGTCGCTCGACTATTTTTAAAAAATCTGAAATTATTTGTACAACAACCCTAACATGATGGAAGTTCAAAATGACCATTATTTTAATTCTACTATTTTTTGTTTGTGCTTGGCGGCCATCTTTGTTTCATCGTGTGCAGCGATTTTCACGGATACTAGGATACACAAAATTGTAAATATCTCGTCTTCTATTTTCCCAATTGAAATGGAGTTTGCAGCATTTTATTCAGAATAAAAAAGGCTAAATATACAGTGGTAAAAAAATTTTGAAAAGTAAGTTTTTATAGGTGAAATTTTAGCACAAAATTTACGATTTTTCCAAAATCTATCCGTTTGCAAGAGGAAATTTTTCATGCAAGGGAAATTGTCAATCTTACACAATTTTTTCTACAAATAGGTCCAAAATGCGTGTACTCATACACCAAGTCCCAGATCTGGGAGTTGATTTCTCTTTGCAAAAAAAATTCCGAAATTCGTCAAAAATTTCAAAAATCGCACTTTTTAGGCTTTGATATCTCTAGTGGAGCACGAGATAAAAATCTGAAATTCTGGACTTTGATAGTATTGTGTAGTAGTGTTATGTACAAAAAATTTCAAAAAGGAGATTTGACTACAAGCTGAGATATGACATGGACAATATGTGAAAACAATACTGCCAAACTATTGTAACCTATGTAATTGTTCATACCTCCAAAATTTTAAATTAATTATTTATGGTACAAAGTTAAATGTTAAATACAAATATCTTCTTCAAATGCTTCTGTGTGATTTAAACAATTCAGAATGTATGCTAAGCCAATACACTATTTGTCCAGATGAACAAACCTACTAGAAATGCTATTGCAACAATTTTACTCGGAACACATTTCAGGAAAAGTAAATTACAGACAATGAATTGCAACTGATCGAGTTGACATGGTTTCAATTATTAAACCTAGATAATTTCATTCAAGTTAACAAGGGATGACAAGACTTGGGGGAGCTTCAAATCAAATTTTGAGAAAGAACAGCCTGATGGACTGACAACAGTAACTGGTCGAACTCATAACATCTCTCGTAAATATTGTTAAGCTCTTTGTTGCGCATATATAGTATCTTTGTAAATTAAATGTTTATTACTTGACTGTTTTCAACAAATGATATTTTCTGTGTAAATAATGTAATAAAAGAGACTAATCTCATTTCTCCTAATGTACTCGTAATAGCATTTCTTAAAAATTTTTTAATCACCGTATCTCAGCTTGTAGTCAAATCTCCTTCTTGAAATTTTTTGTACATAACACTACTATACAATACTATCAAAGGCCAGAATTTCAGATTTTTATCTCGTGCTCCATCAGAGATATCAAAGCCTAAATTGTGCGATTTTTGAAATTTTCGACGAATTTCGGAATTTGTTTCGCAAAGAGAAATCATTTCCCAGATCTGGGACTTGGTGTATGAGTACACGCACTTTTGACCTATTTGTAGAAAAAATTGTGCAAGGTTGACAGTCTTGTTGAACAATTACATAATAGGTTTACAATAGTTTGGCAGTATTGTTTTCACATATTTTCAATTTCATATCTCAGCTTGTAGTTAAATCTCCTTCTTGAAATTTTTTGTACATAACACTACTATATAATACTATCAAAGGCCAAAATTTCAGATTTTTATCTCGTGTCCCACCGGAGTTATCAAAGCCTAAAAAGTGCGATTTTTGAAATTTTTGACGAATTTCGGAATAATTTTCGCAAAGAGAAATCAACTCCCAGATCTGGGACTTGGTGTATGAGTACACGCACTTTGGACCCCTTTGTAGAAAAAATTGTGTAAGGTTGACAGTTTTCCTTACATGAAAAATTTCCTCTTGCAAACGGATAGATTTTGGAAAAAATCTTAAAATTTGTGCTAAAATTTCACCTGCAAAAAATTTATTTTTCAAAATTATTCTACGACCTTACATTTAGCCTATTTTATTCTGAACAAAATGCTGCAAACCCCATTTCAATTGGGAAAATAAAAGACGAGATATTTACAATTTTGTGTTTCCTAGTATCTGAGAAAATCGCTGAACACGATGAAACAAAGATGGCTGCCATCCACAAACAAAAAATAGTAAAATTAAAATAACGGTCATTTTGAACTTCCGTCATGTTAGAGTTGTAGTACAAAAAATTTCAGATTTTTTAAAAATGGTCGAGCGACCAAAAAAATATTTTCTGGACCACTTGAAATGGATTGACCCAAGGACAATCTTGGTTTCAGTATTATTCCATATTATAATTGATCTGTATTATTATTATCGATGTTCAGTATTATTATTCATATTTAGGAAGTGTTTAAGAAATTTATCAGATTTTTTAATGCAATAACATGTTTTAAAATTTGTTTCCGAAATGTTTACATTGGATAATAACACAGTCAAATGCGATAATTGCGTTAGGATTTCAGGCATAAAATATTTGGCTCAATTATAGGTAATTACATTTAATCACATTGACATACATTGTAATTTTTCAATACATAGTTTTAATTAACTTCATTAAAATGACATTTATGGAGATTTAATTAATGTTCCTGATTTTTCTTTAGATTGAAACAAATAGAAATATGCTTTTACTTACCCATCATAGAAAATTTCAAGTCTCTATCTCAATATGTTTGGGAGTTAAAGTGTTTATAGACAGAGAGACAGACAAACACACGGACGTCATTTTTTTTCTAAAGATATGTTTATTGGAATCTCCAGTATCCTGTAAGTCTTGCAATCGTTTTAAAAATCAAAAAAAAAAAAAAAAAAAAATGACGGATTTATACGTCCTATATTTGAGATTCCAGAAAACATACTTTTAGAAAAAAAATGCCGTACGTGTACTTGTGTGTCTGTCTGTCTCTCTGTGTGTGTGTGTCTGTCCCTGTGTCTTTACACTTTATCTCCCGAACAAATTGAGATAAAGACTTGAAATTTTATATGTACTTAGTATGTAAAAATTGGACGGAGCCTATTTAATATCAATAACTTCAATTTTCCGGAACTATTTTTTTCGGATTTTAGAACAATTCGTTGTGATAAAAGGTATATATAAATTTTCGAATATTTTTATTTTAAGAAATGGGCGTAAATGGCAATAAAAACACAAACTGTTGAAAAAAACCAAGTCGATCGGATTATTACTTGCCGAGATAATTATATGTTCCACATTTTTTGATTACCTGTATTTTATTCAAAGTTCATTCAAATTCGTTGTACACCGTAAAAAAAAATCTGTGAAGGTACTAAACATTTTCTAGGAAACTGGGATTCCAAGAACTTTTCATGTAACGATAACAGAAAAAATTCATGACATGAATTTTTAGAAAAGTTTTAGTACTTTTGCAGTTTTTTTACAGTGTATACCACCCTGAATTTCATTCAAATTTAAATTAAAAGAGTAAAACTGATAAGTTTGATAAACTGATTCAGTAAACTGATAGTTAATGTGTTTATTATTTTTGGAGTTATAAGAATGTTTCTTTTACGCAATTCGGTACACTGTAAAAAAAAAAAAAAAAAAAAAATCTTTAAAGGTACTACACTTTATCTAGGAACTGGGATTCCAAGAACTTTTTCGGTAACGGTAACAACAAAAACTCAAGTTTTAGAATCGGTTACATGGATTTTTCCTGTTATCGTTACATGAACATTTCTTGGAATCCCAGTTTCCTAGAAAATGTTTAGTACCTTTACAGATTTTTTTTACTGTGTATTACTTGAATAGTTTGGCGTTTTATATAATTTGTCAAATCAGCGATTCATTAATAGCAATACTGTTTTAATAGAGCAACACTATATGTTGATTAAAAATACAAGGTGGAACCCGTCGAATTTTGACAAAAGTAAATGTTTAAGGAGGAACTGTTACACTGATTTATAGTAAGCCTACAAAATTAGCTACAATAAAAAATGCATGTTATAATGATCAGTCTAACTCTGAAACAAATATTATTTAAAGCTAAAATTAACAGAAAAAATACTATTTTTATTAAATTCTGTTGTCCAAATTACTAAAATTAAATTTTAATCGCATTTGTAAAAGTATAATAAATAAAGCAAAATATAATAAAGATCAGTTATTACGATAAGTTATCAATTGAAGCTCTTATGTTTGATATAAGTGCGTATATAAAAAAAAACAAATTTACAGGATCTTAGAATTTATACGATCTTCACGCGAAATCTAAACCCATCATAATTTTCATCTTCTCAAAATTTACATGCGCACATTTCAATTTTTATCAATTTTAAGAGAAAATGGTGCATTTCTGTTGCCATGATTACAAAATTCGTACTAAAAACTATAAAAATATTAATGTGTCTAGAATAATATGAGATACAGCTTTCAAACAAATTGCATTTAAAAGTACACATTTTTCTCTATATGATGGTGTAAAAACTGAAAATATGCAATGTTTAGAAGTATAAAATTTGCAGTACGGAAAATTGGAAAACCGATTGCATGTGAAAGTGTTGCCATTCGTAAAATGGCGCATGCGTTACGCACAGATACGTTTGGCCTTTATAGTATAGATTTAAATATTCGCTTAAATTTTGTTTTGGAATTGTAATGCTTTGTATAAATAGTTTGCACATGTTTTACTTTTTTATATTATATTATGCATATCCATGATGGGTAAATATTAAGGTGGCCCCTAACAACTAGTTTTATTACTTACCCAATCATCCGGCGTATAGGGCAAGTATTGCAATTGTTTGAAAATCGATTTTTTGACAAATTTATACGTTTCGAATACAGGAGATTCCGAAAAACATAAAAAAATGCCGTCCGTCTGCCTGTGTGCCTGTCTGTCTCAGTGTGTGCGTGTCTGCCTGTGTTCCTGTCTGTCTCAGTGTGTGCGTGTCTGTCTGTGTGTCTGTAAACGCTCTATCTCCCGAGCAATTTGAACTACACTGTAAAAAAAGGGTCGATCTACTGAAAAATCTGTAAGAATTACTGGAAAAAAGCTAGCAACGAATAGAGTTAATAGTTTTACATTTTTAATAGCTATTACTAAAACTCACTTGGCGTGGCCGTGATAGCCTAGTGGTCATAGCACCGAACTCCAGACTGAAAGTACTCGCGTTAGATGCTGGACGCCACCGAATGTATGCAATGTAAGTACTCGTTAGATAAAAGGATTATGAAAATCCTGTCGTAGCAGTTACTATGGGTAATTATCTCTGGACTTTCCCTCCCCATTAGAAACATGTCAAAATAGAACAGGTAGCAATGTTTGTTGCTGAACTCTATTGCGGCTTTGCCGAAAATCTTCCGCTCCAGAAGTCTGTCTTTTTACCCACTGGATGCAGATCGGAGGAAGCTACAGCCCTTCGGGCATACGCAATGGTTACTAAAAATAATTTCGGAGCTATTACAAAAATTTGCTTGGTGGCTCATACTAAAAGTTTTAAGTTAATTATACAAAAGATTCTTTTGTACAGTTTACAAAAAAAATGTTTGTTTCACTTGCAAAAAAAAGGTTGTAATGGTTACTAAAAAATTCTGTGGAATACAAATTTAGTAAAAAATTTTTAGTAACCTTGTAACGGACGGTTGTCCGTACTGGGTGTTGAATGCAGACATAACTCAGAACATAAGATAAAACTAGTTTATTTAAAACGGTTAGGGCTCAAGGGCAGTGGAGCAGTTCTTTAATTTTAATAACTGGTAACATTACTAAAAGATTAAACTCATACTCACAGCTCCGGCACTAACTCAGTCGGGGCACTTCGGCTTACTTCTCACTTAAACTTCAGCTAGACTGCTAGATAAAACTTTATTAGACAGTCCGTGGCTGTATATATACTCTTTATTACCTTCGAAATATTCAAAGTAATTAATGTTAACTCTTACAAACGGCAAACTTCTCGAATCAACTTCCAAAACTCTTTGTCAACTCACTGAAGGCTCGATAATACTTGATATAACTCGATCTGGATCAGTCCGCTGCTTATTATCACCACCTACTTGTCGGCTTAAGCCGGTATTTTCCACTAGCTAGCTAACGCCGCTAGACACACCCCACACACTCAAACTCCAAGCTTTTATATGCTGCAAACTGAGATACTACAAATTTACATATTACTTCTAACTGCGACATAACTGTAGAATCCGTGAAAGACACACACGCTCTAGAAAGTTAAAGTAAAAGAGAGGATAGATGTCGCTTTCACGCTTACTAATGTTAAATCATTGACGTCACGATCTCAAACATTCTAGAGTGCCTTTATTACAAAGGTCACTCCCTCACAACCTCTTGAATTTTTTTTTACAGTGTAGAGATATGAAATTTTGTATGTACTTAGTATGTAAGAATGGGACGAAGCCTATTGAATATCAGTAACCTTGATTATCCGGAACAATTTTTTCAGACTTTCGAAAAATTCGTTCTGATGAAAGCTATATAATGTTTTCCGAATTTTTTCATTTTAACACTAGAACCGCGGCGAGGGACATTTTGACCCGTATCAAATGCAGAAATGTTGATTCGAACCGGAAAACTCTTTATAAAATTAGCTAAACATAAGTTGGGCAAAAAATAATTTCAAAATATAATTTGAACCGTTTTAAAAGAAAGTCCCGGTGAGAAATATTTTTATAAAACTTGAATTAATTTTCCCGTGGTTCTAGTGTTAAGAAGTTGACGTGAAAGGCAATAAGATAACACAAATTTTACATAAAGATCGAAGTCGATCGAATTATTAGTTACATAGGTATTTGTAATCCCGTTTTTCATATTCTTCAATTTTTCAAGACCCTGTACACTGTAAAAAAAAATCAAGAGGTTACTAAAAATTTTTTAGTAAATTTGTATTCTACAGATTTTTTTAATAACCATTGCAAGCTTTTTTTTTTTTTTTTTTTTTTTTTTTTTTTTTTTTGCAAGTGAAACAAACATTTCTTTTGTAAACTGAACAAAAGAATTTACTTTTTAGTATGAGCCGCCAAGCAAATTTTAGTAATAGCTCCAAAATTATTTTTGGTTAATTAAAAATTATAGTTAGACTTCTGAAGCGGAAAATTTTCGGCACAACCGCAATAGATGGCAGCACCAAACATTCCTACCTGCTCTATTTTGACATGTTTCTAAAGAGAGGAAAAGTCCAGAGATCATTACTCATGGTAACTGTTACGAAAGAATTTTCACAATCCCTTTATTTAACGAGTACTTATATTGCACACATTCTGTGCATATTTGGTGGCGCCCAGCATCGAACCCGGGTGCTTTCAGCCTGTAGTTCGGTGCTATGACCACTAGGCTATCACGGTCGCACAAGTGAGTTTTAGTAATAGCTATTAAAAATGTAAAAATATTAACTCAATTCGTTGCTGGCTTTTTTTCTAGTAATTGTTATAGATTCCTTGTAACCGAGTAAGTTTACTAAAAAATTTTTAGTAATTACAAGGATCACTAAAATTTTTTTAGTAAATCGACCCTTTTTTTTACAGTGTATTTCATGCAAATTTCAATTTAAAGGTATATTTTGATTGGAAATGAGACGATTAATCCGACGCCACAGTGGGGCAAACAGCCTTCAAAACTGGCAAAAAAATCGAAAAAATGAAATTTTATTTTGAACTACCGACATACGTCACTTTAATAGAGCAGATGTCAATACACATCTTCCTAGTATTAAAATTTGCGCAAAGTTATTTTGATCGTCACTAGAGAAAGAAGTTAAACTGCATATTGTGCTTTGATAATAAGTGAAAAAAAATCAATAATTTTGTTTCAACATTCGTTTGTTAATTTCGCCATAATAATTAAAAAATAATTTTTTTTGACTATGGAACCTTTAACTACAAGTATGTAACAATAATTCATTAACTTTCAATTTGTTTTAATACGATTTTTATAGATATACAGACGCTTAGAATATATAGTGGTGAAATTTATAAAAAAAATTAACACTGTCTACAAACATTGTAGGTTTTAGTTATGAGTTAAGGCGAGTTAAGTGTTAATTATAATTTTTTCTACTAAGTATGAGTTTTAAAAGGTCAAATATGCCAGAAAATCTTGCTCCTTTTTGCCACTTTTTTAATTGTATGGTCATTTTTATACCTAGTCATCCTTAAATTTTTGTTAGTGTACGGGTGTGCAAACATGATTATAAATATTTTCTTTGTTAAATACGAATTTTAATGCATTGTTTATCACAAAACAATGTATTTAAATGAAACTGACTATCATGGAACGTTTTAACAAAAAACTTTTGAAAAGTAATGTGATTTTATGGTATAAGAGCTCCATAATCGGAGAAACTACGAATAAGTAGTTTAAATGAAAAGAAGATTAAATGTTTTAAAGTTTAATATAAATTCCGATGAGCAAAAGCCTGGCGAAACAAGGGAAATGCTTTAGAATTAACAAAGAGTGGCTTGGCAAATCGCTTTCATTTCCTCGATTTGAAAAACAAACAGAAGCGTCAATGAAAAGCAAACGTGCCCATCTTCATATTCCGTCTGAATTTGTTCTGGAAGATCACAAATATCAAGAGTAAAACGGTTATACAATTCTAATTCTACATATTCATTAGTGTATGAGTTTACATATATGAGTTTAAGATCTGAAAAACAGGAAAACAAAAAGTGTGTGTTAGCACTAAAACAACAGAAACAGTTTTTCTTCAGCTGTCTTTATAGTAATACGTACATTTTGCCTGAGAAAGGTTGATCCAATCCTTCAAAACGAGTCGCTAATATTCATTATAAGGTTTGCTTGAGAATAATTAAAATTACTAATTATGTTTACATTTTTAATGCGATATTATGGATGATTTATAAATATCTAATTAGTATAAAACTATCTTAAATTCTAGTTTTTAACTCATTTTTCTACAAAAAATATTGGAAAAGGTTTGTAAAACTATTAATAAATTACTATTTAGCTTATGTAAAAGTTTAAAATTTTACCACTTTTCTTCTACAAAAGAATCCGTGATGTGCTTTTTTTTGTTCAAAGTAAATTTTATTTTTTGCCAACTTTGGAGGCTTCCTGCCCCACTGTGCGACGGAGTAAACTGTTAGTTAATATAGTTATTATTTTTGGATTTATAAAAATGTTTCGTTTACGTAATTCGGCATTACTTGAGTAGTTTGGCGTTTTATATACAACCCTTGGCAAAAAGTTTCCGATCAATACATCATCACTACCATCTTTTGTAAGAAAAGATTATTTATTCTCACTGCATAAAAATGAAACGACTATTAGCGATAATACATTTGTGTTACATATAATGAACAACAATATGCAATAAAGAAAAATCACCATTCAGCAATTTATAAACAGAAAAATTGTGATTGAAATTTAGGCACCAAAGAAAAAATTATCCGATCATGCTTTGATTTGGAAAAAAATAACCGATCACTGTAATTATATATTTCGTAAATCCACCTTTATTTCGGATGACAGTTGAAATTGTTAGTGGACTGGACTCATTAAGATTTTTACACTCTTTGGGAGTAACTTCACCCCAGCATTCCCTTATAGGTTTACGTAAATTCTATGGCATTTGTAATTCATCGAAAATCGATTTTTCTTTTTAATATATTTCACATATTTTCGATGGGATTAAGATCCGGACTATTGGGGGGTCACGTCATGTTTTGAATTGGTATGTTACCTACATTTTGTAGAAATTTCTTCATTGATTTGGTGCGTTGGGGAGCTAATTGTCATCTTGAAATAAGAAGTCACTTTGATTTCCGAACTATTGATCGATGCTGGGAATAAAAAAATCCACTAAAATGTCAATGTAAACTTCAAAGCTTACTGTACGTAACACAATACACAACTTGTCGACGCCTTGTGATGTAATATAACTCCAAACTGCAAATGCAGGTGAAAATTTTGTCTTCGTATTGATACACTTATCATTGAACTTTTCACCAACTCTCCTCCAAACAAATGTTCCACAGTCATCACTTTTACCGATAGATATGCGAAATTCAGTGCTAAAAATAACTTTATTTCATGTATCAAATGGCTAGTGCACATGTTTTTTACACCATTGCAGGCGCTCTTTTCTATGCTTCTTTATCATGTAAGATTTTGTTTTAACTTTACAAGATTTAAATCTTGCTACATTTAGATGATTACGTACTGCGGTCACATGCCTCTACGTTGTACTTAGACCATTCGGAATCAAGTTGTTTTGAGGTTGCTTGCCGCTTTCTTTTCGATATTTTCACAAGTTTTCTTTTCCTTCCTAGGTATTGACATTCGTGGTCGTCCACTTCGAGGTAAATTTTTAACGCTATTAGTCAACTGATATTTTTTTCAAATATCGCATACTGTACTTTGAGCACAATTTCGTAAATCAGCCACTTTCCATTGTGAATTTACTTCTTCTAATAATTAAATCATGCGGATTTTTAAATCGCGAGACAGGTTTTTCACACGAGTCATTTTCCAGCACTTCAGAGCTGCTTTTGATCTCGCAACTGGAAGATTTCTTCTTTTAAATAGGATTCATATATCATACGCATGCGCAGGCACTCTAATCTGTCTTCAATATGCAAATTTCAAACTTTTTTCCTCAGTGATCGATTTTTATTTTCCAACTTCGATCTTGATCGGATATTTTTTTCTCACGAGGAAACATTTTTGCCTGCATTATAATTATAAATTATATGATTGCAATATTGAATTCACTTTTTATTTATATTTTAACATTCTTTCTTTTATTTGGCATATTGCAAAACGTTCCTATGCTCTTGAATCGCGAAGCATACGCTTCGAAATACAAAACTCATAAACTTGATAACAGTGATCAGAAACTTTATGCCAAGGGTTGTAATTTGCTGAAATTGGTTCGTATGCACTTCATTAATAGAGAATTTCAATGTACATTAAAACTATTTAAATATATGTTTAAATTTTGTTTTGAAATTGCAGTGCCTTTTATAAATAGTTTAGACATATTTTATTTTCATATATTATATTGTGCATATCCAAGATGGGTAAGCATTACGGTGGCCCCAGATGACTAGTTTTTATTGGATACCAAATCCTGATTTAATCATTATTTGCCAAAAAGGTCATGGAACTATGTATATATATAAAATATATTTTTTTCATATTATACGGTGCAGTTTATGATCTCAGTTAATTTTACCATTAGTCACGTATACCCGTTAATATATTTCACAAATTAACTATTTATTTGCTTGTCAAATCAAAGTTTATAAACAAATTTGAAATATTTCGGTATTAATTATATTCGATACTTCACATTTGAAAACGTTTGCCCATGACTGCAAAGTCTCTAACGGTAAATCCTGAATAATTGTGAAAAAGAATGGGTATCATTTTACGCCGAATGATATCTCCATAATAATATCCTAAAATAGTTGATGCAGTTTTGGATATTCCTGATCAATTCATTTTAGAAATGGGAATAAATTGTACACTGTGTGATTTTGAATTTTACTGTTCTAACAATGGATTTTGAAAGGTGATCATTTTGGAAATAATTAAGTGAGATTGCATATTTTGATCTATGAAAATTGCTAAGTTATTTCAATGAACTTATTAGCGACGAAATTTGGCCTAACATTTTGATAATGACATGGAGATATTAATAGTGTGGATAATTTTCCTTGCAAAGATATCTTTAGAAAGCAATAGGAGAAAATTCTCATAATAAATTTTATAATAGTTAATGATAGTTTCGTACATACACAATAACGTAATTAAAAATTAGAAATTACTTGGTTACTTCTTGAAAATAAGAAAAGGATTTAAAATGAAGTATTTTAAGTGTAATGATGAATTAAGCAATTATAACCTTTCTGTTTTCAATATCCTAAATCATCGCTACACTTTAAAAAATATATATTTTGCGGATTTAAATTTGCAATATCTGTATGCTTAATATAATATAATATATACGCTGTACAAAAAGGAATAAATTTACAAAAAATGTGTTTGTAAAGCTACAGAAACCTGTAACTTTGCAACAAAATATTCAACAGAATATTTGCAGCAATCTTACTAAAATTATCTCTACAAATAGGTTGCAGTTAAATAAAAGTACTTTTTTCCAAGTTTCAACAAATATATATATATATTAGTAACTTTAGTTGGATTTTTTACAGTGTTTCTCCTTACTTGTTCATTAAGTAGAAAAGTAATAATTGCCGAAATGTCAGTGAAGGCTTACTTTGGAAACACGAAAATTTTTGGTTTCCGTCTGTCTGTTAGTCTGTCTGTCTGTCAGTCTGTCTGTCTGTTCCGCGATAACTGCCGTAAAAATCATCCGATCTCTTTGAAATTAAGTAAGCACGTTCATGAAGCATCGGGATTTAACTGTATAGTTTGTTGTTAGGTTTGGATCACTTGTTTGGAAAATACACAACATTCTATTTTGTATCATAATGCTTTCCTGTGGCAAATCAAATGCAAAGAAAATGGCTCTTTTGATTAATGGATTAAAATGATAAAAGATGGATATTGGAATTTCCAAATACGGATCTTAAATTTATCTTATTATTATGAATTTTTGTCTAAGCATTTGTCAGATTTTTTTTAAATATTTCTACTAATTTTGGGGATTTTTTATACATGAGTTCAAATAATACAAAACATTTTTTTTTAATAATTTTTTTATTTAAAATGTACATATATCATTACTTCTCTTTCTTTTATTTGTTGCATAGCAACAAAAACTGATACTTTTTAACGGTAATTCCGATGATTTTCAAATTTGCCTCCATTGAATGAAAATGGCACGTTTGGTTAAAGTATTTAAACGTCAAATTATGGGTGTTAAAAGTTCCAACTAAGATTTTAAATTATTTCTATTCTTTTGAAATTTTGTCAATATATTTGTAAGCTTTTTTTAATTAGGTGTATAATTTCTCGTGGAATTTTAGAAATGTTTTCAATACTATAAAACATTTTGTTTGATCAATTTACATATTTGACATGACATATATTTCATTATTTTCATTTTTGTCTGTTGCTTAGCAATGAAAATAGCCGATAAAAAATAAAACACTTAAATAATTCCAATTGTGCAAAATTAAGAAGTTAAACACAAATTACATTAATAACATATCTTTTTTAACACTTTCCAATATAGCTGAAAATTGCTTATGTACTTTATTTGTCTGTCCGTCTGTATGTCTATTTTTTCTAACTCGCGTAAATATAGTCAGATATATTTGAAATTGATATACATTATTGTGGTTTACTGTGGCATATTCTATATTGAAAATGAAGTGCAAAGCATTTCCTGTTCATTTACAGGATTAATCAGAAGAATTCCTTGCATTACCATCTACAGCAGCTCTTACACCAAGATCTGAATATTTTAAAAATTTCGTTCTAATAAGAACGCACCTCATTTAATTGGTTCGAAGTGCCATTTCCGACTTGTTTACTCTTATATTCATAATATGGTATTGAAAAACTTTCAATTGCTGTTTATATAATCTTAAATGTTACGCAAAATATAGTAAAAAGTAGTTACTTAAAGAGTTGACGTTGAGGCTCCTGATCTGCAGATTTACTAGTTAAAATGCACTTACTATTTCTAAGGATTTTTATGATCGGATTACAGGACAACATGTAACTGATGATTTTTGTAGGTATTTTTGTAGCTGTAAGTAAACTTTAATAATAAAATTAGATATTTTTGACTATGCTATTTTAAAAATAAATAATAAAATAAAATAAACTAAATAAATAAGCAAATAAACAAATAAATATTTAAAATAAAAAGTTTTTCTGGTATAAGCGTCTTTTATGAATAATGCGCATTGCTGTTTTATTAAATTCGTGTAAACGCGTACAGTAGTTTTTGTTTTTCTGTGTTACCAATTAAATTTAATTTGCAGTACCAGTACCAAACATTAAACAAGCTATGAGAAATGAGGCTTTATAATATTCATCCCATCACTAATTAAAAATAGCAATCTCTATAATCTTCTTTTGAATTTTGTATTTATATAATCTAAAACTGTTAATGTATTCTGAGAAAACACAGATCTTTACTTCAATTATTAAATACTCCAAATAATCCAGTATTCAGCTTATAAAATTGGTGGTTGCATACTGCCAATAATTTTAGGGAGTATTTACCTGATATAGCTGGTGTAATTTTAACTGGTGTAACTGGTGTAATATTACACCATAACAATCTAAAAGTATGAAAATTCACTTATTGTAGTGCAGCGTGACGCTAAAATACTCCAAAATATTTTTAGTAGTATTCTGCTACGTATGTTATGGAATAACATTATTATTATTTTTACTGTGTGTGATTGAATAATTGCTGAAAAATAACCACCAAGAATTATTTATACTTCTTTTCCTATGTCACAGATAAATCTCTTAAAAAGCTAAAAATTTCTTTTGAAATAGAATAATTGATAGCAGAGTTATTTACTTCTCGAATATTCATTTGGGAAAAGTGCATTTCGTAATATTTTTTCAAGTTGTGCATACATAATCTTTTACCAACAAATTCCTATTTTTAGATCAAAATCAATATATAAATGCTTTTTTATTTTTATTTCTTCGCAAAAAGTCATTTAAAAGTCTTAATAATTACTTATTGGTGACTGCAGACTTTGTAATAAAATTTTGAATTGTGACAAAAATTATTTAAAACTTTTAATAATAGTTTATTAGTTATTTTGAATTTTTTTAATGAAATTTCAAATTTTCGCAAAAAAATCTTTCAAACTTTTAATAACAGTTCATTAGTGATTGTAGACATTTTTTCTATATCAAGTTCTTTCGGAAATTCTTTAATAAATGTAATATTTACAAATCATTAAGCGATTAAATGCGCTTCAACCGATTTTAAGTACAAGATATGTTTTTTATTCTATTTTAAACAAATTCATTGATGTCAGAGTTAATTTTTATATTTCTATAAAATCTTTAATAAAGTTTAAAATCATTTTTAAATATTCAGAGAAATACAATTTTTATGTACAATTATAAAAATTAAAATTTATTTTCGAAAAAAAATTAAAAAATTAACTTTTTTGAGATAAAAATTACTTAATTATCAATTAGTGATTGTAGATTATTTATAAATGTGGCTGTAACTTTAAATGTACCATTTTTGAACAATTAAAAGCTTTAATACTTACATTTTAAAAGATTTTAGATACAAAACATTTTTTCAGATATTAAACTAATTCAATTGTGATAGATTTTCTTATATAATGTCCATAAGACTTTTAAAGAGTTTTCATTTAAAATCCTCTTTAATTGTTGAAGACTATGCACGTTGTATGTGCTATAAGTGAAATAAAAATTAATTATCGAAATAAATAGAAATAGTTCTCTCTGAGGATACGAACAATTTAATAACCAATTAGGGATGCAGTGATTGATTCTCTAAGGTAAATTTTTAATAAATGTAAGATTTTAAAAAATAAAGTGTTTTAGAACTTATTTTTGTAAATATTTAATATTCAAAATATTTTTTAGTTATATAATTTTTTTAAAAAGTCTTCCTTTAAAGTCATCATTGAATGCACAATAATAAAATTTAAAATTTTATTGCAAAATGTATAAAAACTTTTCTGCTTCATTATAAAAATAATAAGTAATTAGTGATTGTTGGTTATAAATCTGGTGCTTTCACAAATGTGCAACAGATATAAAAATTTAAAAATGTTAAACGTTATAGTGCATATTTAAAAAAAAAATTAAATACAAAATATATTTATATTCATTTTGAACTAAATCATGAAGGAGAAAATATTTTTTTTTATTTACATACATTTTTTAACGAGTTTTGCAATTACTGCCGTTTTTTAAATATTCAAAATAATTCATTTTCTATGTATAGAATGAAACATTAAAATTTTTTATCAAAACAAACGAGAAATTTCCTGTTTTTGGATAAGAATTACAAATTCTCCAAAATATTTGTTTTTCAATGACCAGAATTTTAATGTTCTTGAAACATTGTTATTTAAATCTTTTTTCCTACATTCCGTTCCTGATAGTACTACAAAAAAGGCAAAGTGAATAATGATTTTTTTTTTCAGGTATACTATGAATTTTTCTTAAGATTTCAATTTTCTTTGTTATCTATGGATTGAATTCGAATTGTTCTGGAAACATTTTTTAAGAATTCTCTAATTTACTAGCTGTAGAATTTGAAACATAGAAAAAAAATAATTTTAGACGCAAGTTAATGCTATCTAGGACACTAAAACTATTTCGTTTAAAAAATAACTGATACATATATTGCGTTAACGTATGTGGCACAAAAATGACGATTATTTGTTATTGTTTAATGGCAACATCCAAATGAAACGCATCTTATGGGTTACTATGCAAAAGTCCTTTAGGAAGATTTATGCTGTGGTAAATTGGATTTATTTATGTTTTGTTCTGTCACTGCAGTTATCGAGCTTCAAAATATCATTATTTTCTGTTCTTTTTACCTAAAAAAATAAATAAATAAAAGTCATGAATTTTAAACTTTTCAGTTTGGAATTAAAGTTATGTATTATAAATGAAATGACTATATTATTATATTTTAAATAATTAACGAAATACGAAAATATGCCAGGAGTACAATGTTTGGCGATTTATTATTAGCTCCGGGTTGGCATAAAAATACTGAGTTCTTGATTTATCAGCACAGATGTCATTTATGCTCCACATTGGTGCGTTATTTTTCTGACGCCAATTTCCCTAAATTCTGTTTTCAAATACCAGTTACATACATATTTTTAAACAAATTCTTATTATTTTAAAAAAGAGATAATTAAAAAAAAATTAGTTAATAATTATAGAATAAAATAAATTATATCATTAAAAAAAGAAAATAAAAGCAAACAAACAGTTTATTAATAAATAAATAACAATAGCCGGGTTACGGTGTGAGGCACATATAATTGTCATTTTGTGGCAATCGCGTCAATGTTAGCCTATGCCATCTGTGTCTATTTGTCTAGCAGAATCTTCTACTTTGGCAAAAAAAATGAGCCATTAAAACAAATTATGAATAAAAGCAATATGATTTAATGATCAGTATACATTCAAGGGAGACCAATTGGTCGCCAAGTGCGGCTAGTACAAATATAAATAAAAATGTAAAAATTCGTTTGTACAAAAAATTAAGATCCCCAAAAGTTCTGTACCAATTGATTTGAAATTCACGGAATCCGTTGTATTCGGTTACGTGCGTGCTTTTTTTGCACCTGGTATAAGCATAACTCTGTGAAATCAAACACTCTGAAATTAAAATGTTAGAAACGTGCACTTTTTTCCCTTTAAAATTTATCTAGATTAAGCCCCAGTGACACTTTACTACGTATTTCAAAATCCTTCATTTAATTTAAATTTCTATTACATTATTTAGTGTCTTGCCTTTATTACATGCCATCAAATTCATTTTTTTTCTTAAGGTATCCGTCTACGTGCGGAGCAATTTTTTTAAAAAAAGGACAGTTTTGAAAAAATATAATAATTTTTTGTTCTATTGTATTACAGAATGATAAGAAAACATAAAATCCTAGCAATATTTTTTTAATATTTTAAAAAATTGGTTTTTTTTACTGTTTTTTTTACAAAATTTCACGTTTACGCCAGACAGCGTATACTCAATTCAAATAAATATATTTCAATTTCCTTTATGCTGCATACTTCTATTACACTTATCTGTGCACTGAACTAGGATTTTTTACACTATCTTCAAAAATAGCCGAAAATTTTCAAAATATGTAAAAAAGTACATTTTTTTCAGTAAAAATTACCATTTTTTCATATTTGAGTGCCTATAAAATAATTAAATTTTCAAATATAGCTTAGATCCTAGTTCAGAGCATAGTGAGTGATATGGAAAGCATTCTTACAAAATTTTACTGAAATATCTTTAAAAAATTTTGTGTAATGAAGTTTATTGTACATGGAAATAACAAAAAAAATGATTCTCCAGAAATCGCATTTAAAGATTTATTTTTAGGTAAGAAACTACAATATTTAATTTTTACGCTTAAAATGCACCTCATTTATATTCACTTCCTTATTTATATTCTAACACTTCCTTAACTTTATTTTTAACCATTTTTAACTTCTTAGTAGCTCTTTTTGTTTTCCTGGTAAGTTTTGCTGTGTGTAGCGAGTGACGATTTGAATTTTTCATTTCTAGCAAAACATCATGCTTACGCCAGACAGTGTACACTCAATTCAAATAAGTATATTTCAATTTCCTTTATGCTGCATACTTCTATTACACCTATCTGTGCACCAAACTAGGAGCTTTACAATATCTTCAAAAATAGCCGAAAATTTTCAATATATGTAAAAAAGTACATATTTTAGTAAAAATTACCATTTTTGCATATTCGAGTGCCTATGAAATAATTTAATTATTGCATATAGCTTAGATCCTACTTCAGAGCAAAGCGAGTGACACTGAAAGCATACTTACAAAATTTTACTGAAATATCTTTAGAAATTTTATGTAATGAAGCTTATTGAACATAGAAATAACGAAAAAAATAATTTTCCAGAAATCGCATACATGTATTTTCATGTAAAAATCTTATATAGTTAATTCATACACTTAAAATGCACCACATTTATATTCAAATCCATTTTTAACTTCATATTTAACCATTTTTAACTTCTTAGTAGCTCTTTTGTTTTCCTGGTAAGTTTTAGCGAGTGAGTTGAATTTTTTATTCGCTCATCATCAATTTTAAAATGGTTTGTGATCATATTTTGTTCAACTGATATTCCTAATTGTTAGAATACAGGTAGAAGTCCTAAATATCCTGAATTATAAATTAAAACTGATAAATTAAAGTGATTTAGAATCGTAGTAGATTGTTCTTTCATAAAAAACAATTTAAAAAAATTGAAAATTTTCACAAAAATGGCATCTTGATGTTTATTAAAATTGCCATAACTCCTCTTCTAATAATAGTAGGAATAAAATTAAAACAGATTTGGAAAAGATTGCTCTTTCATATAAAGCAATAAAAAAAATTTCGAGAATTTTCACCAAAACAGCCAATTTGATGTAGGCAGATACCTTAAAAAATCATTTGCAAAATGTCTCCGATTTTAGCTGTCATTTTGACGGCAGATATTAAATATTATTTACATGTAAGGCATCTGGTGTGAGGCTTTGGAAATTTTCAGAAAGAATATTTGCGCCAGAAAATTGTTTTGTATCAAAATTAATACACCGGAAATGATAGAACTATCACTCTTTTTGCGATTCTGATCGAAAAATATAGTCAGGTGGCTTTTAATTATACTCGTACACTAAAAATTTTAAATGCAGATGTCCCAGGCAGAAGTGTCAGAAAATTAGATAGTTGATGGATTGTTGGTTGATTTGGAAATACAAAAAGGAAGGACAAACATGTGTTCGACTTGTTATGCGCTGCTGCTCGTGTCTTCAGGGTTGATTGTGTTACAAAATGTTTTGATTAAACGGAATGGCGTCTCAATTAAATAAACTTTATTAGAGACTTGGATTCGTTTATCCGTTTAGACATGTTGGTCTACTAGCAGGTAACCAAGAAAATTCGTACGGTTTACATTAGACATGAAAAACGACCCACAAAAATCTCAAACACTTATTTTATTCTTTGAAAAAATCACCATTGGCTTCAGTTCGAGACACTAACGAGTTCCTAACGAGACACAAGCTTATAAATACCCTTTTTGAAAAAACCTTTTTTTTTTAGAGTCCAAAAACTGAGTTATAGTTTTTGTGACATCATCTTGGGTTTGGAACTGCTGTTCCCGCAGGTGATTATCCATGGCCAAAAACAAGTAATAGTCCGATGGGGCCGGGGAATAAGGTAGGTGAGGCAAAACTTCCCAGCCCAATGTTTTTATCATGTCCCTGGTCGCTTTGGCGGTACGAGGTCTGGCATTATCGTGGAGGAGAAGAACTCCTCTCCTATTGACCAGCGCTGGCTGCTTTTCGAGCAAAGCAGCTGAAACCCTTTTCAACTGCGCTGAGTAGACTTTGGCTGTGATTGTTTTCCCGCTTTCTAAGAATTCATAGTGAACTGTACCAGCGCTAGTCCACCAAATACACTGCATTATCTTTTTTTGATGGATGTCCGGTTTAACAACCAATGAGACGGAACCAGAAGTCGACCAATGATGTTTTCTCTTTCGGTTATCATACATTACCCATTTCTCATCACATGTCAATATCTGATCCAGGAGAGAAGCTTCGCTGTGACGCGACAGCAATGACAAGCAGATATTCAATCGTTGGAGCTTGTTTTCCTCGGACAGGACATGAAGAACCCACTTATCAAGTTTCCACGACATCCCAAGACTATGAAGACGCGATCAGATGGTTTCGTCAGATACTCCAAACCTTTGCGCATGCTCCTGGCATGTTAGATCAGGATTCTGTTTGGTTTCCTCTTCCAGCTGGACTTGGTCTAAGATGGATGGACGACCAACACGGAACTTGTGTTCCAGGCTCTCGTCTCCGGACGAAAATCTGCTGAACCACTTTTGAGCTGTCCGTTCACTCACTGAAGTCTCTCCAAACACGGAGCATATTCTTCTAGCCGCCTTTGGAGCTTTGTTTTCTAATTTGAAATCGTAGAGCAAAATAGACCTCAAAATCGCCTTTGTCAACGACATCCTTTGTCATCGATTGTACTTCCTACAAAACTGATAGCGAAACATGAGCTACGTTAAACAACTCTCTACTGATTGGAATTTAAAGGTAATATACAAAAATGACGTTATCAGAACCAGTATAACCTTGAATACGAAACAAAAGTAGCTGTTCTCAAAAACCGCATGAACTTTCTTGGTTACCTGATATTTATTCATTTTTTGGAATCATCTGCATTCTTTCAATTCCTCAAACCCTGTGTTCAACAGTGGAAAACCTTTATAGAATGGTACTTGTTACAGCTTTTCCTTAAATTCCTAATGTCACTTCATCATACATGCATGCTAAAATATAAGGCTCCTTCATTACACTAATTAATTCCTAAAATGGAATCTTGAACCAAGCGAAATAATACAAAGAATTTCAAAAGAATGTATCTTTTTTTCGATACAATATGATCACTTATAAGGTATATATATTTGCATTGCTGAAAATGATACGAACATCATTGCGCTGTTATATTTTCTGACGTGTAAGAAAATATTTGGGCTGCTAATAACTAATGTTTTAATTGGTCGTCCAAATTAATCTATACCTATATTATAAAAAGAAAAAGTTTCTTTGTTTGGTTGTCTATATCTATATTATAAAGAGGAAAAATTTGTTTGTTTGTAGGGGCTAATCTCCGGAACTACCGAACCGATTTCAAAAGTAATGGTAACAAATTGATCCAGAATCAAACACAGGGTACATCTCATGTCTATGACACAACTTAGAAATTACTGAACCGATTTTAAAAGTACTTTTATCAAATAGATGTTGTTCGCCCGAAATCAAACGTAGACTATATCTTATGTCGTCTATACCTTTATTATAAAAAAGGAAAGTTTATTTATTTCTTTGTTTGTTTTTAGGGGCTGATCTTCGGAACTACCGAAGTTGATTTCAAAAGTAATGGTACCAAATAGATGGTGTTCGCCCGGAATCAAACATAAGCTATATGTTATGTCGTCTATACCTATATTATAAAGAGGAAAAGTTTGTTTTTTTTCTTTGTAAGGGCTAATCTCCGGAACTACCGAACATATTTAAAAAGTAATCGTACCAAATAGATGGTGTTCGCCCGGAATCAAACATAGGCTATATCTTATGTCGTGTATATCTATGTTATAAGGAGGAAATGTTTGTTTGTTTGTAGGGCTCCGGAATTACTTTATTGATTTCAAAAGTAATGGTACCAAATTGATGGTGCTCGCCCGGAATGAATCATAGGATGTATAATTTGTCGATGTCACAAATCCACCGGGGCTGCAGGAACAAAAGTCGTTCTGAAAATGCATTTTTGGGTTATTGAAGGGACTACAAACATGAAATTTAGCATGCTAATTACTTATAGAATATAAATGATCTCTAGCTTTTCCTTAAAAATTTCAATTTTGAAACGGAGGGGCTGCGCGAAAAACTGTACTACACTGTTAAAAATCTGCAGGATTTGCTTCATCCACTCCACCGCTTTGACAAATATTTTTTTCTTTACGAAATAGTAAAACATTCCCATTGATCAGAATAAAGATAGTTAGTAAAAGAGATAGAGTTTCGATGCAGCAAATGCTGCTGATTTTTAATAAAGCAAAAACTTTCTAAATGGCAATTCGCAAACGATTTGAGCACTTATCAAACTGATTTCAATAGTAAATTTTTGGTGATCAAAGCTAATTAGACATTTCAAATGTAAGCTATTTTACTTCGGTGACATTATGAATAAAGGATGCAGGATCGAAACGTATTCAAAATTCGGTTTTTTGTTGTACTAAGGACTCTAGAAACTTTAAATTTCGTATGGTATTTACTTAGAAAATATAAATATCTTCTAAGAGCTGTCAATAGTAAATTTGAAATAAAATTTGTGGGGCAAAGTGGCAGCGTGAAAAGCTTCTAAAAAATTCGTAAATTACTATTTCTGTACAAGCTTAGAAATTAATAAACCGATCATAAAAGTGATGGTTTCGAATGCGAAGATTGTTTTTCAAAAAAGAATAAATTCTTCAGATGAATACTGAAAGAAATGTATGTATTGTGTCAACAAATTCGGTTCAAACATCAGTATCTTGCATTAAGACACCAAGTTACATCCAAATTCGCTCATAAATACGCTTGTTATCACGTAACAAAAATTAGACCATTTCAAAATATTAGCCACGCTATAAATTCAAAGTGGTGTAACTCAGCCTTTTTTGAGATATAGACAAAGAAATATGCTCTGAAATGTTTGTATAAAAGGTCAAACACATAAACCAAATACATATTTCAATTTCTAATTTTTGTATTTATTATTAAACTAGCAGACCCGTCCTCACGCGCGTTGCACGTTACGAGATAATAATATTAAAGGAACATGAAATTTGTGATTTTATCTCTAACTCGAAATACGTGAAATTACGTTGTCTGAAATACATGGTCACTCACTGTGTGAAAAATTGGCTTAAAAAGTGAACAAATAATATTTAGCGGTAAAAATGCTCAAAAGGACTGCAATGGGAAACGGCAGAAGAACTACTCAAGGAATAATTAGAATTTTCAAAATCTGAGTGTCAGGAGAGACTTTGGGGTACTTTCAAGAAAGTTTTGAGCCTCGTAAACGCACACACATACTTGTATCTTTATTATTATAGATAATAATAAGATTACTGTGAATAGCCTAATTAATAACTTTATTGCTCATTCGTTAATTTTATGTTTTTTGCTTTTCTTACATGCAATTCAAGAATAGATAATATCATGATGCATACAAAAACTATAATCTTGACAAAAATGACAAAAAATCCATGTTAAACGCACAAAAAATAAAATAATCGCTAAAAATCGCATCGAAAATCGGATTAAAAATCGCGTTAAAAATCACTGAAATTGAAAAAACATAGTAGACAAAATTTAGTTCATTAGGCTAAAAGTTTGAATCAATTTTGTTTTTATCATTGCGAAAAAAAGCCGCAAAATGAAAAAAAACACTAAAAAACGCATTAAAAATTCGCTAAAAATTAAAAAATCGCTGCACGAATTTCGAATAAACCTTATTGAAAAAAGAAAAAATTACTACATTGAGTAAAAAGAGTGAAACCGTATTCCTTTCACTAATATGGAAAAATTGCCTCGAAACATAAAAAAAAATAAAAATCGCCTAAAAAATTAAATTAAAAAAATCTAGTCAAAAAGTAAAAAATCGGACTTCGAGGTGCAAAACTACATGTATAGAGGTATCTTCTCTCCAAATTTTGTAACTCTACACGTAGCGGACTCTTCAGGAGAGCGCTGACACACACACATACTTGTCTCTTTATTATTATAGATTACTATGAATATCCTAATTAATAACTTTATTGCTCATTCGTTAATTTTATGTTTTTTGCTTTTCTTACATGCAATTCAAGAATAGATAAGATCATGATGCATACAAAAAACTATAATTTTGACAAAAATGACAAAATATTGATGCTAAACGCACAAAAAAACTCTAAAAATCACATCGAAAATCGCATTGAAAAAGTATCACTAAAATTGAAAAATCAAAGCAGACAAAATTTAGTTCATTAGGTTGAAGGTTTGAATCAATTTTGTTTTTATCATTGTCAAAAAATACCCACAAAATGCGAAAAAACACTAAAAATCGCAATAAAAATGTCTTTAAAAGTTCAAAAATCGCCACACAAATTCCGAATAAACTTTATTGAAAAGAGAAAAAAAATTACTATATTGAGTGAAAAGAATGAAACAGTATTCCTTACACTAATATGGAAAAATCGCCTCGAAACATAAAAAGAGCGCTAAAAATCGCCTAAAAATTAAACTAAAAAAGTCCAATCAAAAAATCAAAAATCGGGCTTTTTGATCGGGCTTTTTGCATCGGTGCAAAACTACATGTATAGAGGTACCTTCCCTCCAAATTTTGTAACTCTACATGCAGCTGTCTCTTCAGAACAGCGCTGACACACACACATACTTGTCTCTTTATTATTACAGATTTTAAATTAAAAAAAAATAAAATAATGGCTTCCATTTTGAAATAAGATGGCGGATGAAACGGTTCAACGAACTCGGTTCAGACATTGGTTTATGCTATGTACACACAAAATTACAGCCAAATCGGTTCATAAATACTCGTGTTATTACGTGACAAAAATCAGACCGTTTCAAAATGTCAGCCTCACTAGAAATTCAAAGTGCTATAACTCAGCCATTTTTTAAGATAGAAACAAAACAAAAAATGCTCTGGAATCTTTGTATAAAGGTTAAAAACACAGAAGAAAAACATTTTTCCAGTTTCTCATTTTTTTGGTACTTAATTTTAAATTTCAATTAAAAAAAATAAATGGCCGAAAATTTTGAAACCATTTCGCGGATGATTCTGGCTAACGAACTCAGTCGAGACATTACTATGCATTATGTACACACCAAGTGTCATTCAAATCGCTTCATAAATATCACAAATATAGCTTGACTAATGTCAGGTATGTATATATATATATATACACATATATATATATATACCGGGTGTCCAGTAAATAACTGACCTATTTTGAACTTAAATAACAAATAAACGGTTTGTGATAATAATGCGCGGTTTGCGGTATTATTATTAGAAAATCAATAAATTTTTTAACATGTACTTTGTTAATGTAGTTCAAATTTCGAAAAAAATATCGCGCTGGCGGTAACAGGCTGTTTGAATACAGACATGACTCTAATATTCATAAATATGAGATTTTCGGCTGAAACTGAATCTATATGTTGTCAAAAATGAATCTATATGTTGAATCGACTTTCCACTCAGCTTCAGAAATAGGGTACGTTGGTTGGAAAGTGATTTAAAATAATATTTATGACTGAACCATCTGTATTATACTTCACCTCCTCAGACCTCCATGAGACTGACATATTATTTTAAATATTATTAAATTACATTAAAAAAGTGCAAATTTTAAAATTTATTTATATTCCAATAACAATACAGTATGCCGCGCATTTTTATCTCAAACAGTTTTTTTGTTATTTACATTCAAAATGGGTCAGTCATTTACTGGTCACCCGGTATATATATATATATATATATATATATATACACATATATGTAAACATTTGAAAGGAAGGTAGTGTTGGAGTCTGGGATGATCGTGATTCTGGGATGATCTCATGATCGGTGAAAACGTACAAACGTTTTCCGAAAGTGCTTTTTTCTGAATGGCTGCAATAGGTAGCTTTTTAATTTTGTAATGAAAGCAACGAAATAGTAATATTTCACTTTTGAATTCACTAGGTTGTTGAACATTTCCTCCATAAATATATAACTAAGAAACGTACAGTATATGTTATATCACAGGCTTTCAAAAAATTATCAAACACTGCAAGATTTATGAAAATATTTTCAGAAGGCTGTTTTAAAACGAATAATCGGTGACAATGGGATTCATTTGATCATAGAAAACATATAACCCCACTTCTAGTTGCATAAATAGTGCTTGGCATTAAAGTTTCCTAAAATACTCTTAGTAATCTTACAGAATCTTTGATTTTTGATGTAAAAGTGTATCTGTTACATGATTTTTTTTATTAACGTTACATAAAAAGTTCTAGGAACCCCAGTTTCCTAGAACAATTTTTGTAACGTTACAGATTTTGTTTTTTTTTTCAGTGTTGCAGAAATCAGGTTATATGACGAGAATGCAATTTCCATTTCTTCCTATTCATTAAACAATATTTCATTCACTTTTGACATTAAAACTATTTTCCACAAAAAGTATTTTTATTACAATGAAACAAAATGTTTTGTAGTTTTATGCTAATTAAAAAATAATAAAATAATAAAGCTTATTTTTTACATCTATGCCAAAAGTTTAAAAATAAATTATAATATATACATACATATAAATATAGCAAGCGCCTTGCGACAGGCTTGCTTCGGATACATTTACTGACTCAGCATCTAGTCTGTGTCGTCAGAAACCTAACAAAGCAGTAAGTATAACGCGTGGGAGCATGTGGCCCTTGGTAACAAGCCACGTGCGAAGGAAGAGTGCACAGTCAGCACTCTCCCACGAAAAGACCCCAGTAACAGCAAAAAGCATAAGAACGAGGACGGATCGCGAGATGTGAAGACGTGCGCCTCGAGCTCTAGCGGTAGAATTTTCCGAATATGTAACTAATCTCTAAATTGTACATATCTTTCATCTGTAAATATCATTGAACGTCGTTACCTAATCAAGACTTATTAAATATGTTCGACAATACCCCTAGAATCCTTCCATTCCTTCCATTTACATACATATACATATATATGATTCGCACATATAAAATTTGGCAAATTAATTTAAAATAGGGCTTATTTTTTGCAGTTTTGAATCGGATACTTGAATTAGAGCATTGGATTCAAAACAGCTAAAACCGCGGAAAAAACAATGGATAACTTATTTAAAATAATTAACACACCAACGCTAATTCAAACTGCGAAATTTAAAAAAAAAATTACATTGATGTGTGTGTGGTTTTTTTTATATTCTAAAAAACTCCTTTGAAAAAGTAACTACAAATTCATTTGATTGTTTCATTTATTTTGCTTTTAAAAGAAAGATCTGAGATTGTAGTCGTCACTCGATTCCTATAAGCACTTTTAAAACCGTTTACAAATGTCTTTCAGTTTAATAAACAAAAAAAAAAAATAATAATAAATAAATTCTCGACATTTTCTTTAACATGGAATCTCAATTTTATTTTCGATTTCAGTTCAGATTTGCCGCAATTTAGTTTGTTCTCCTTTATTTTTTTTATTTGAGCTTTGATACTTCACTTATCTAGATCCCAATACTTAAAGCAATCAGACGATAAAATTCCAAATATCTACTTGCAGTTAACATCAAAAGTCTCCTTTATCTCTTAAAATCTCTGCGAGTATTTGGATTATCAAATAGTAATTTAAGAGATGGTAAAAAACTATTGATATATCGTATGTCATATGATTAATTTTTTTTTTCTCATGCATAATTTTTATATCATCTAAAATTTGCCTTTATTATCTAAATATTCAATTACTAATCAATTTTGGATTTAAAAAGTTTACGTTTACGAACAGTTTGATTCACTATGAAAGTTAAACTTTCTGGTGCTTAGGTTAAATTCTGCCTTTTTTATGTGTTTGATCTAATTGTAAGTATGATATAGTTTTGAATTAAGGAGCCGTTTAATTTACATACAGCAATTTTTTAAAATAATTATTTTTTTCCGTTAATATTATTTTTTTACTTAGCCACTAAATAAATAAATATAATGAAGTTTAATGCAAGTATGTATTTTTTAAATTATTGATTTAATTTCACACACTGCCATAGCCATTTTAGATAACAGCATTGCTTTCTTGACAATTTTAATAAAAAGGTTTTCTTAAACTACTGCACCGATAAAATTTTATACGTAAATACCAGTACTTCCTTTTATAAAGCATGACAAACGCAAAACATCCCAAACGGTAAAATTTTGCAAGTCAGAGGATCAACGCTAAAATGTGGAAAGATGTAAAAAGTATCTGGTTATAACGGCAAATATTGATTACACATCAACACACTGTTAAAACTAGTGATGACACATTGCACCTTTTAGGGGTGAAAGGCTTGTCTCACTGGTGACTCTCCTAAAGGAGCCAGAATGGCACATTTTATTAGGGTGAAAAGATAGCACCCTTAATCCAGAGTGCCCAATAATAAAAAAATAAAAATATATACAAACCGAATTTTTTCCCTCGAAGGATTCGAACCCACCACGCCTGATTACAAGCTCAGCGATCTAACCGCTCGGCCATCGAGCTCACCTTCAAAGGCACCCTGAAATGTTCAAATGTCCTGAAATTCAATGGGTGCTTTATATAAAAAACCTTGCCAAAAGTTAGCCATCCGAAGTTCTAAACGAAATTGAGATAGCGGAAAGCGATAATAGTCATCGTAGGGAGAAATTGCTGTTTTGATCAGCTAGTGACGGCGAGTTGAAGGGCAAGGATACACGCATGCACAAATAACTAAGGGATGAAAATCTTCCAACGGTATGCATAGCGCGACACCCTAACGAGCGTGAATCATCCAGTGAGAGATCGAACGGCACCCCAAACACATTTTCAAGCTCGCGGGTGTTAAATGTTAACACCTTTTCACCTCTGGGCACCAAATGCAACTGGTTTGTCACCTTTATTTTTAGCAGTGCACCGTCATTACACATCAACACTGTCACAAGAAATCGGGGAAAACAAAAAACAATCAGCAGTAGAAATGTTGCGTTATTTTATGAAATGTAGAGAAAAAATGACGAAGTAATCCATATTACATTGATTAGTGTCCACACAATACTGCACGTACTACTATATTTGGATACAGATCCTCATTTTTTTGCTTCATTTTGAAAATAACGGATTTTGATCTTATTCTATCGACGATAATTTTCAGAATTTTGAAGGCATGATTTTGAAATGTTAACAAAAGTTGCTCTATAAATTTAACTAACACAATATACATATGAAATTTTTATAGAGTTGACGGAATGATATAAAAAAAATACAAACCGACTTTTGGCCCTCGAAGGATTTGAACCCACAACGCCTGATTACAAGCTCAGCGCTCTAACCGCGCGGCCATCGAACTCACCTTCAAAGCCTCCCTGAAATGTTTAAATGTCCTGAAATTCAAAAATTGCTTTATATAAAAAAATTTGCCAAAAGTTAGCCATCCAAAGTTCTAAACGAAATTGGGATAGCGTATAGCGGTTATAGTCATCGTAGGGAGAAATTTCTGTTTTTATCCATCAGTGACGGCGAATTGAAGGGCAAGGATACACGTCGCGAAGCATGTGCTAAGGGATGAAAATGACTAAGTGATAAAAATCTTCCAACGGTACGCATTGTGCGGCACCCTAACTAGCGTGAATCATCCAGTGTGAGATCAAACACACCCGAAAGAAATTTTCAAGCCGTTGGTGTCAAATGGTGCCTAGTGCAACTGGTTTGTCACCTTTATTTTTAACAGTGTATTGGATTTTAGAAAAAAAATCTTTTTGAGAATATATGACCTTTACTGTTTTGTTTATACATCTGGAGTTTCAGAGTCATTCCCCTTGTACATTTCTAGATATTTAACAAAACGTCTGAAATCGCAAATGTTAAGATTTTTTGCTGTGACTGATATACAGGGTGTCCGAAAAGTCTGGAAACGGCCGAATAACTCGAGAAATACATATGATATTGAAAAACGTAAATATACGTGTTAAATATTTTTAAATAAGCTACTCTGTGATACCAAATATGACCTTCGAAACCAACCGCCTGGGGGTCAGAGGGGGTCCAACTTTGAAATCTTAAATTATAACCCCCATTTTTTATTGCAGATTCGGATTCTACAGACAAAAATACGTAACTTTTGTATTTGATGTTTATTTCAAATCTTCGTTTATCATGGTGTAATCGAGCATATTAAATCGATACATATTCCCGCTTTTCCAACGGGATTTTCCCTAATCGAAAATGATTGGGCAGAATTTTTGACGTCAAATTCCTCGTCTTTTGTAGGAATAGCGTTTCCTGAAAATCACCCGTGGCGATTATTTCAATAGTGCTGCACTGTTAAAAATTTGACCCATTTGCTGCAGCGCCACTCCACAGCTATTATAGAATATCTCTTTTGTGACCAATGAGAATGCTCCATAACACAGTAAAGTAATCGTTTTCTATAAAAACGGTGGAGTGACGATGCAGCAAAAGGGTCAAAATTTTTTTACAGTGTACTTTACTGTGTTATGGAACATTCTCATTGGTCATGAAAGAGATATTCTATAAAAGCTGTGGAGTGACGCTACAGCAAATGGATCAAAATTTTAACTGTGTAGCACTACCGAAGTAATCGGCACAGGTGATTTTCAGGAAACGCTATTATTGCAAAAGACGAGGAATTTGATGTCATAAATTCTCCCCAATTAGTTTCGATTAGGGAAAATCCCGTTGGAAAAGCCGAAATATGTATCGATTTAATATGCTCAATTACACCGTGATAAACGAGGATTCGAAATAAACATCAAATACAAAAGTTACGTATTTTTGTCCGTAGAATCCGAATCTGCAATAAAAAATGGGGGTTATAATTTAAGATTTCAAAGTTGGACCCCCTCTGACCCCCAGGGGGTCGGTTACGAAGGTCAAATTTGGTATCACTGAGTAGCTTATTTAAAAATATTTAACACGTATATTTACGTTTTTCAATCTCATACGTATTTTTCTAGTTATTCGACCGTTTCCAGACTTTTCAGACACCCTGTATATATATATATATATATATATATATATATATATATATATATATATATATATATATATATAATAAATATATAATTCGACGAAATAACTATGTTGCATAAACTCTAGGAATCCGCAGCAGCACGAGCAGAGTAGTCGCTCCGACAGTTGGCGAGCAGTGGAAGAATTTCATTGGGGTATTTCCCCATTATAAAAACAAACACCAACAGTCTTCAAGTTCTTTATTTATAACTCATAAAATAGGTAAGTTCTTCCCCGCAATCACCTTAGCACACATCGACACTACAACTTTCGTTATCCAGTCCACATCATCAGGTATTCTAATTCAGCGGGGAAATGAAACGGGCTTCTTGATAGTTTAAAAGGCAGTTGCATTCTAACGCTCCTCGAAAACCAAATGAAAAAAAACATTTTCACGACAAAACTAGCTCCCTCTTACTCCGCGTCAATCATTTTAAAAATCCAATTAGGATTAACTCGAGTCTCAACGTAAAAAAATTATCAGTTCTGATTGGTCTTAGAAGGCGTGTCCTCGGCAGGATCTATATTTTTCCTCGCAAATAACAAGCCCTTTAAAAATGCGCATTAACACCTGTCACGCGATATTAAATAAAAAATAAAATTAAAATCCCGGGAATATTCCAGAAAGTAAAAAAGTTATGAAATACCTCTCGCATTTTTGACAAGCAAGCAATAATTTATTAATAAATAAAATAAGAAAAATAATTTTAGCTGTTACAAGTTAATACATTACGAAACTAAGATTGAAATATGTTCCACAAATTTTAGAATTGAAGTTAAGACAGAACAAAATGGCTCAATTTTTTTTTATTTTATTACGAATCCCCCCCACCCAGAAAGACGGGTGAAAATATAGGTCTGAGACCTGCAATTTCACAGAAAGGGAGATGATGCAGTCTTAGCTCACGAAGTTGCTGATATAAGTAATAATAATTAGATATTAAATAAAAGAAAAATTAAATTAATTTTTTTTTGCATAAATATAGAATTCAAATTTAGGAACACTAAGGTGATGCGTGGAATAGCTTTAAATTTAAATACAATAAAATAGGCATCAATAAAAATACAAGATATGATTTTGTTTAAAGTACACATCATAAAGTAATTTGAAAATATAAACAATTACTCATAGTATATTTTTAACATAAAAATGAAAAACAATAACGTTGAATCTTCCTTGACAATAATGAACCTAGATAGAATGGAGAAATTTAATAGAAATTCATGAAATCAAATTTAAAAGTTTGGTTCATAATGTCCGTCTAAAAAGTCACATTTGGAATTGTATAGTTCACTACCTCCTTTCATGAGGTATAATTATATCATTATAGACCATCCAATCTTCATCATCTAACATCATGCTGTTAGTTCAGTTTGTTTTTGTAATAAAGTCCTAGAATAATCATGATAGTTCTATTTTAGAAACTTTTTGTGAAAATATTTCTTATAATCATATTTTTAGATAATAACACATTTTATAATATGGTAATACAGTAGTAATAAATTTTAACAATGTAATAAACAATCAATATAATAAAGAAACATAATAAGGAGAAATATCAATAATAATAAATATCATAATAAGTATAAGTAAATCTCATAATGGGTATAATTAAATTTTTCAATAATTAATATTAAATATTTCAAAAGACATTCTTTAATTTTTAAATTGTATACTTAATCTCGTTTATCTCATCTCATATTTTTGGGATGAAATATAGAGAGAAGTGAAATAGAATAAAGAACAAAGAATATAATCAATTATGTAATCATTTACTTAATCTTGTAATTCGAGTGCAGGATTAAGTAGGAATATGTACAAAAAAAATTAAAATATAATACGATAAAATAATATAAAATAAAAATAAATAAAAATTTTGTTCATGTTTGAGAATGCACGTTACCTTTAAACGACTAAGATTCTTTAAAAGAAATATTAATAAATAATAAAAATAAAAGACAAGATTATTCATGTCAATTCATGTCAAATATTCATGTCAAATAATTACGCAATAAATATTTTCTCGGAGTGATAAAACATTGCAAGATGCAAGAAGGAAAGAGAAAAAGACAGACAAAGTGAAAATTTCCAGAAAGTGACACTCTCGCTGCAGCCAAGAGATATCATTGTCATTCTGTAAGAATTACAGGATATTATCTGAATTAAAATATGGAAAGAAATTTACTGTTTAAGAGAAATAAAAAAAAATATAAAATGGTAATAAACTAGAGATTAAATCTATGCTACAGTTTTTACTCGAGTTTGTTGTTGTTGATTAGGGGGTTGTTGCTCATGACTTAATTTAAATTTATCAGGGGAATAATAAGGCCTTAATTTAGATACATGTACTATTTCTGAACTTTTGAACTGGTTTTGCTTATCAATTTCAAAATTTACTTCAGATAATTTGTTAAGAATTTTATAAGGGCCACTAAATACTTGTGATAACTTTCTAGTATTAGGGTACTAAAATTCTTCATAGATAACTAGATCCCGAATTTTAAACTTCGGTTCGATATAATCTTTATCATAACATTTTTTATTTTTTAAATGAAATTCATCAGTTCTTGCTTTAGCAATCTTAAGGGCTTCATGAACAGAGGGATAATAATTTCATTGTAAGGGGGAGTGATAGGGTAATTAACGAAAAAGCAAGTAAGCAGGTGGAAGTTTAGTAACAGAATGGGGTGTATTATTATATTCATTAATTACCTCAGTTAAAAGCTTAGTCCAGGGAATTTTAGAGGTAGTGAAGTTTACTTTACATTTTAATCTAGTTACTATTGTCTGATTTACTCTTTCACATTTCCCATTCGTTTGTGGATGATGGGCAGTGGTCAAACGTTGTTTAATATTATGATTTCGCAGGAATTTTTTAAATCTTGAAGAAGTAAAAGCAGCATTCTTGTCACTTAGTATTTTTTGAGGGGACTGTACACTTGAAATCTTACTAAAACAGAATAATTGTTGAGGGATTTTGATATTGAAGATTTGTTTTAGACAATTTGTATAAGTTTCTGTAGTGACACTTTTGGAATGAAATGCACAAACATATCTTGTGGCATGGTCTATTATAATATGGACATATTTTTGTAGAATTATAATAATTGAACCCTCCTACAGTATCAACAGACAGACAGTCAAAAGGTAATGGGCATAGCTTGTAATAAGCCAATTTTTTTCTGTCTAGGTTTTTTATTTTTCTGGCAAATATCACAGTATTTAACAAAGTTGGTAATGTCTGGGTCCTATCTGGCCAATAATAGTTAGGAGAAATTAAATTTTGCATTTTTTGAACACCAGGGTGACCAAACTGTTCATAAGCAACACTAAGCAATTTTTTTCTTAGGGACATGGGAACCACCACTTTACAAAAACCTTTTCTTTTAACTGTAATCAGTCCATTGTCATTAATATAATTTGATCCATACACATTTTCTCTTTCTTGCATCTCAAAAATCTCTTTAACGTCAAGAAGAAAAGTAAGGGGTTTACAAAAATGAGAAATAGGGTTTCTTGACAGCATGTCGGCTTCGACATTTGTAGATCCCTTTAAGTACTCTATTTTGTAATCGAACATACTTAACTTCAATGACCACCCAAATAATCGACCTCTTAAATGTTTGACATTTTTTAACCAAACAAGAGATGCATGATCAGTATGGATGGTAAATTGTACACCATGAAAGTAATGATAAAATTTATCTAAAGTATCAATGATAGCAATACACTCTAATTCGGTAATGAAATAAGTTTTCTCATAACTTCTCAATCCTCTAGAAAAATAAGCAATCGGATGTAAAAAGTTATTATGGTCGGGTTGTTTAAGAACTGCACCTACCGCCACCTGAGAAGCGTCAACAAACATGTGTAGGGGTAATTTTGGGTCATAAATCTTTAAAATTGGTATAGCAATGAGGGCATCTTTTAATTTTTGAAAAGAGTTTTGACATTCAGTATTCCATTCCCAAATAGTATCTTTCTTAAGTAATTTATTTAGGGGGTGTCTAATTTCAGCATTTTTGTCAATAAATTTATGATACACATTTATAGAACCAAGAAATCTTTGTAATTCTTTAGTATTAGTAGGAGGTTTTAGTTTTTTAATTGTTTCTATATTAGTATTAGCTGGAGTTAAAGTTCCATTTTGGATTTCATACCCTAGAAAATTGATTTGTTTTTGAGCAAAAGTACATTTAGATAATTTTAAAATAATATATCTTCTATTCGGCATAAATCAAAAATTTGGATGAGATGCTGTATATGTTCACCTATTGATTTAGAAAAAATAATTGTATCATCAAAATAATAACAAGCAAAATCTATTTTATATTTTGTAAGAATTCTTCTAATTGTTCTATGGGGACAATTGGGGGGCCCACCTTTACACCAAAGGGGAGAACATTCCATTCCCAGAGCCCACAATTAGTAGTAAAGGCTAACTTTTCGGAATCTGCTGGGTGAATAGGTATGTGCCAACAGCCTGAGGCTAAATCTAGTGTAGAGAAATATTGGGCGCCACTTAATTTGTCTAAAATTTCATCTATTCGGGGCAAAGGTTCAGCGTCACTTTTCATAATAGAATTTAATTTTCTGTAATCAACACACATTCGGGTTTTTTGCCTTTATCTCGTTTATTTACAAACGTAAGTGGAGAAGAATATGGGCTATAACTTTCTTTAATTAACCCAGCAGATAATAAGGATTGGATTTGCTGAGATATTTCTTTTTCATCAGCAGTGGATGTACGATAAGGCCTCAAAGATATTGGTAGGTCAGATTTAAGATAAATACGCTGAGGTTCAATATTAATTCTCCCTACATCATATTTGTTTTTGGCAAGAATATCTAAATAATCCCTTAACAGTTCCCTTACATTTTTATTTTGAATAGCATTCAGATCCCCCAATAGATTATAATCATCGTTATTAGTTCGCGGCAAGGATTGAGAAGTTATGGTATTTCCATAATCGGGTTGCACAGTAGTAATAGCTAAAACCTTGTGTGGAAATTACAATAATTAAAATCAACGTTTAACACACAATACACAAACACACACCACATACGTATACGTTTCGCGAGCACCAGGGATCGCTTCCTCAGTGTATAAAAGTTAAAATGTTAAAAACAGAACCCCCCCCCCCCAACTGACAGCAAGTCAGAGACCCAAAAACCGAGACCAAGATTTGGGTCTCAGACTTGCTGTCAGTTAGGGGGGGGTTCTGTTTTTAACATTTTAACTTTTATACACTGAGGAAGCGAGCCCTGGTGCTCGCGAAACGTATACGTATGTGGTGTGTGTTTGTGTATTGTGTGTTAAACGTTGATTTTAATTATTGCACAGTAGTATCATTTTTTATAATATCAAAATGAAGCAATTATAAGTTATCACTGGATATGTTGACATGTTGGTTTAACGTAATATTGTCTTGTAGCACCTGGCTTTTTGCACAATCAATTTTCAATTTATGTTTGGCACAATCAGGTAAACCTAAAATAGCATAGTCCAAATCTAGCTTACTTACTAAAAAATTAACATACCTCTTTATATTACCAAATTTAATACATAATCGACAAGATTTATTAATTGTAAGAGTTCCTTGTGCCTGTCTAATAGTAATAGGGGTAACATTATGTAAATTGCCATTTAAATATCGAACAAATTTGAGAGATAAAATTGAGACAGTTGATCCACTGTCAACCACACAATACACTTTGTTATTGTCCACATATCCAGGAATAAATAATTGTCAAATATTATTAGTAGGGGGTGGTTGTATATGAGCAGGAGTTTGAGATTGCAAGGAATTTGTGTTAAACATACAACTCCTCTCCCAATGATACGCATTTTCTATACCTCTCTTTAAACATATTCTACAGGGAGGACTTGGATAATTATTCTGATAATGAGTTGTAGGCATTCTAGGAGTGAAAAATCTAGGATTAAAATTTTGTGTTGGGTTGTTTGGAGTGGGTCGAGTCCAATGTCTGGGGTGAGAATTGGGATTGTGCATAGGTCTAGTTTGTTGAAAATTTCTGTTGTTGTTATTAGGGTTGTGAGGTGGAATCGCTGCTAATTGTTTCGCAATGCGAAACCATTCACGAGTATTAGAAGGAGGGTTTACCATTAAACAATTTTGATACTCCGGCTTAAGCCCCTCAGTTAATCCTTGGATAAATAAATTTTTCCCAAACTGAAGTTGTCTTCCAATCTCAACTTTCATTCTAAAATAAGGATCCAAATCACTTAGATCATTTAACTTTAAAGAGGTAAACTCAGAAAATTTCGGAACTCTAACCTGAATGAATTTTTCTGTTAAAATCTCAACAATTTTCTCATAAGCAGCACATTCCAAACAATCATTTATATAAGCTTTTAGCGCTTCCCCCTTTAAATATTTTGAAATATTTTGTTTTTTCCCACTGATTATCTTTTTTTTCTCCAAAACACTCATTATCAAAGTTTTTAAACCACTTAAAAATATACATGCCTGACTCAAAGTCAAAAGGTACAATATCAAGTTTATTTTCTGACATTTTTTCTTCCTTTACTAATCCGGATCTTAATAACATGAAAGAGGGATAATTCATACGGAAAATATTTAAATGCTACACTCCAATTACTGTAATTCAATTACTATACTTCAAATAAATAACAATAACTATAATAAATGATAAATAAATAATAAATAAATCAACTCTTTCTTTGTTATATTAGGAATGTTTGTTCTCTTTGAATTCATGTGAAAGTAAGTAATAAATATGTAATAAATAAATATCACGGTTTTCTATACATAGGAAATACACAACAAATAATTTTAGGAACAAAAATAATTTTCTCTTTTTAGTACTTTGAACATTTTTTAAACTTAAGAAAATTTTCTATCCGCAGAAAATTTCAATTAATATAAATTAAGAACAAATTTAATTTTTAATATCTCTAATGAAAATAATAAAATCAAGAGTTTAAATCAAGAAATTATTATTAAAATTTCGTAAACAATAACAAAATAAGATAAATAATAAATGATAACTTACATACACCTTGATGAACTGGATCTCATTCCTAGCTTTTTATTTTAAAAACAAAAACAAAATAATAATAACTCGCGAATGTTAATTCAAACTGTTGCAGTACTGTTACAATAAATAAATAAATAAATAAATAAATAAATAAATAAATAAATAAATAAAACCAGCTTATGTTGAAATTTAAATAATCAGCAATTGAAGATTAAATAATCAGCACACGTTTTCGTCGATGTCAAGAAAAAAAATACTGCAGGCATATCTCACATTTAAAAATTTGTAGAGGCAGATGCTGGACAGAATCACAACAAAACTTCATAAGACGACCCGTTTCCCAGATGAAGGGTTTATCATTTATGCACATGAAGAATCAGTGTATTCGGCGAAAATGGTGCGTGCAGTTCTCTTGATGCAGTTGGAACGGGAAGTATAAGGCAAATACACTTCTTCCTAGAACATGGCGAGCACACAATCATCACTGTGATTAACAGGTTTCTCTGACAGAAACAGTCTGCAGTTGGCAAACCATAATAGTTTAATATTCTCTAGAGATGCACGCTGGCTCATTTATCCTGTCGGCTAATGTAATAAATATAATTCGACGAAATAACTATGTTGCATATATTCTAGGAATCCGCAGCAGCACGAGCAGAGTAGTCGCTCCGACATTTGGCGAGCAGTGGAAGAATTTCATTGGGGTATTTCCCCATTAGAAAAACAAACACCATCAGTCTTCAAGTTCTTTATTTATGAACTCATAAAATAGGAAAGCTCTTCCCCGCAATCACCTTAGCACACATCGACACTACAACTTATCCAGTCCACATCATCAGGTATTCTAATTCAGCGGGGAAATGAAACGGGCGTCTTGATAGTTTAGAAGGCAATTGCATTCTAACGCTTCTCAAAAACCAAATGAAAAAAAAAAACATTTTTACGACAAAACTATCTTCCTCCTACTCCGCGTCAATCATTTTAAAAATCCAAATAGGATTAAGTCGAGTCTCAACGTAAAAAAATGATCATTTCTGATTGGTCTTAGCAGGCGTGTCCTCGGCATGATCTATATTTTTCCTCGCAAATAACAAACCTTTTAACAACGCGCATTAACACCTGTCACGCGATATTAAAGAAAAAATAAAATTAAAATCCCGGGAAGAATCCAGAAAGTAAAAAGGTTACGAAATACCTTCTGCCTTTTTGAGAAGCAAGCAATAATTTAATAATAAATAAAATAAGAAAAATAATTTTAGCTGTTACAAGTTAATACATTACAAAACTAATATTAAAATATGTTCCACAAATTTTAGAATTGAAGTTAAGAGAGAACAAAATGGCGCAATTTTTTTTTATTATACATATATATATATGACTACCTTTATGGAGAATATAAATGCAGTGACTTCACTACAAGGCACAGTGAGTACGTCGCATCTGTGACCAAAATGATAAAAGTCAATGATGGTTCCTTTTACATTAAATGCCACCAAGAATATTTAAAATAAATTATAAAATAAATAAAATATTATCTTACTTTATTTTTTTATGCATTTTTTTTTCTATTAAGACTTTAAAAGAAAAGCGGAATAATATTTCTTGTTTTAAAATTCATCATAAAACGTCGAAAAAAAACTTGTATGACAAAACTTAGAGTTCTTAAAAAGTATGTCTATGATGTATTAATTCAATAATATGCATATTTACATGCACTCGAGGATGTTCTTAATTCAAAATCTTAGACGTAACAAAAGAATTTTTACAAAACAAATACAAATCGTATTTAAACACACATTGGAGCTTCATGAAACATTTTAATCTACAAAAGCAAAAATCATCCTTCGAGATTTTGACATTTAGAAATCACTACATCGTAGAATACTTTTAGTTTTGATCTGAGAAAAAATATATGGTTCTGGTATCTAGAATCTAAATTGTTGCTCTACAAAAAAATACTTCTGTCACATTCCCATAAGTTCTAGATCCCTTTGCTAGAGAATTCTAGAGATTTGTGCTAGAATTCAGCAAAGCGTGTTTATATTCTCGTTCTCTAACATATTTAAAAATCTCTGCAAATCGATGCGAAAACACGAGGTTGGTTTTAGTAGTTATAAATTTAACTTATGAAACAATTACCAAAATCAAGCGATAATTTCTCGCTACTGAGTCGATTTTATATCGTTTCGTCTCCTAGAAAACAAGAGACTAGAAATTCTAGATCATTTTGTCTATTCGGCTAGGTTTTTTTTACCTATTTACATAGGTCCAAAAACTATTAATTAGTTAAGGGATTCAGAAGATGATTAACTATTCATTCTGACTTAAATCATACATAGGTCTTTTCTCAATGTAGATCCAACCAAGAATGTAAATATAATTTCCATTTTATTAGGCGAACTGTTATAACTCCTATTAAAAATTAAAAAGTTTTTACATTTTATAATTAATTTATTCTAAAAGATGGTAGTTAAAAAGTTTCACAGAGGTGTTTTTCATTTAAAAAAATAAAAATAAAAAGTTATGCGGGTAAAAATGACGTAAAATGTTTCATACACTATATGGCCAAAGGTGACCGGCCATTTGCGATTTTACACAATTTGTTGAATACCTAGACAAATACATGAAAAATTTTGCGGAAATTCCAGTCATGTAAACATAATAGTACAGCCATATATTATCGTATTTTTCTCCAAAAACTCTATAAGGGACCGTCAACAAATTGAAAAATAACGAATAACTTTTGGATAACTCGGTAAAATCTAATGTAGCAAACGTGTTCAAACTGTAGATTATGATTAAGTTGCTTATTGTAATAAACTTCTTTCATTTTTGTGTGGATAGCATATATACTCATAGAAAAATTAAGGTTTTTATAAAAAATGTCATAAAATTTTAAAATTTTTTTGCTGATAATTTCCAGCGTTCTTTATATGAGAAAAACGTTCCTTCCGAAAATATAAAAAACAATATTGTACCAAGCACCTTGTAAACAGAATTAAAAAATAATAATAAGTATGAGAAATTATCATGTTTTTAAATAATTTTTCACTGCGCATGCGTCAACGCTATTAAAATATCATTTGCATATGGCAGTGGCGATATGTATACAGCAACTTTTGTGAAAGGCTCGAAAACATAGCGTAAAAATTCTGAAAATGATTGTCTATAGAATAAGGTCGAAATCTGTAACGTCCCTTTATTGTACAATATCCCATATATGTAATTAAATATTCTGAAAATAAAATCTGAAAACATTCAAGGCGTATTAAATCAATCGTATGACAAATATTTTCCTAAACGCAAGTTTAATTCAAACACTGCTAGTTCTACTATTGTCCAGCAACTCACTTAACATGACACATGTGAACAAACTGAAGTATTATAAAAGATGGGCTGGCAGTTAAATATATTTCGCTTTACGCGAGTCCAATCTAAAACATAGCTACTCTTACTTTCAGTACCTTAAAAATCCCATGCTTGTCCAATTCAAACAAAGTGGTATATTTGCATTAATGGAAACGTAATTAATAATAATAATAAAAAAAAATCTATGACGGTGGCCAGAGGAGCTTTAATCCAAAAATACTAAGAAATCTTGGTTAAAATGAATATTTTATCTTTTTAACATCTACATTAATATTTTTGTCGCCTTTTAAATAAAACTGTGAGGCTTCAAAGTTCTTATTGTGTCTTTTGTTTTAATTTTATAATTACAAGTAAAATTTACTAAGTGAAAACGTTTTTGTGTATTTGAAATAATTACTTATTAAATGCTTAAGTAAATGACTGTTAAATGTCTTCCTTAAAAAATTTAAAAGATTAAATGAACACCTATAGGAATTTTGTTTTGTTAAACTAACTATTTTTACTTACCCATCATACGTAGTATATTACTTACCCATCATACGTAGTATAGGGTAAGTCTTGCAATCGTTTTGAAAATCGAAAAAATTTTTTGAAGGATTTACACGTTTCAGATAGTGGAGATTCCGAAAAGCATATTTTTAGAAAAAAAATTTTGCCGTCCGTCCGTCTGTCTGTCTGTCTGTCTGTCTGTCTGTAAACGCTCTATCTCCCGAACGAATTGAGATAGAGACTTGAAATTTTGTATGTAGTTAGTATGTAAGAATGGGACGAACCCTATTTAATATCAGCAACCTCGATTATCCGGAACTATTTTTTTCGGACTCTCGAAAAATTCGTTCTGATGAAAGGTATATAAAAATTTTCGAATTTTTTTGTTCTAAGGAATGGACGTAAAAGGCAATAAAATAACACACATTTTGCATATAGAACGAAGTCGATCGGATTATTAGTTGCCGAGATATTTGTAATCCTGTTTTCCACATTCTTCGATTTTTCATGACCCTGTATTTCATTCAGATTTCAATTCAGAGGTATATTTTAATTGGAAATGAGATGCTTAATCCGATGCAGTTAATTGTTAGTTAATAGAGTTATTATATTTGGAGTTATAAGGATGTTTCTTTTGCGCAGTTCGGTACTACTTGAGTAGTTTGCCGTTTTATATAATTTGTCGAAATTGGTACATCAGCAGTTCTTTAATAGAGCATTACTATGTATATTAACAATATTTAAATTTTGTTTATGAATTGCAATGCATTGTATAAATAGTTTTCACATGTTTTATTTTCATATACATATCCATGATGGGTAAGTATTACGGTGGCCCCCAACGACTAGTTTGTCTATTATATGAAGTTAATTGAAGTAAATATGTAACTTCCTACATTCGATTTATGAAGAGCATGCAGATTTTTGTTAAAATTTAAGTTTCTTCAGATACATATATAGAATAATTCAAAATTCAAAATTTATTAATAAACTGAAGTATTGAGTGAAATGGAAATTGCTGTCGTTTATAATTATCTTGCATCAAATAATATGTCATTCGATTCGAAATAATATACACACACTGTGCCTGTTATTGAATATTCTCATGAATATTCTGACATGTTTGATTATTTTAAATGCTCTTAGTATTTTATTTATTGTATTTATAAAGTTTTCTAACATAGTGTTAAAATCTAATATTTCAACGAAATTAGAATAAGCAGATTTGGGGGAAATGCCGTGAGGCATTACTTCGTATTATCGCGAAAATTAACAACGTAATCATTTTTAAATTAGTTAAAGTATCGATTTATTAAAATTAATTTTCTAAAATGCTATTCTCACTACATAAGATAGTACTTGTTTGCTTTGGAGAATATCTATTACCAGTTTAAAGTCATATTTCGGAAATTGACATCACAGTACCTAACAATTATACTTATTATAAACATTTTCCTAACTTGTTTTCTTGAAATTCAAACAGGTTCATTAAAATAGATGTTTTAGTAAATCATTCAAGTGAATGTTATTGTAATTCACGCTTAATTAAAGTTTTTTTTTTATATTTTATCAAAAAATGTGCATTTTCTTATTAAAGTGACGTTGAATTCAAAATTGTGTGTTTGGCAAGAGGAAAGAAATGGTTGAATTAGAAATTCAAAAGATATATTTTTATAATGTTAAATTATGGAAGATAGTAGATAAAAAAGATAAATAGTGGTTTAATGATTTTTAATAATAGACAGTGACGCGTTTCCATGTTCTAAAACGTAGGTACAGCAAGTTTCATGCAAATTGGTTAAACATTAAACATTTGCATAAAGAGTATACATATAGAGAACCGTCTTTAGAAAAACAAAAACATACAGCAAGCTTTATGCAATAATGTCACAAAAAAAGAAAAAAAAAGATTTGTATACAGAGATCGGCTCTCATATACAGGGTGAGTCATAAATATCTAAACAATTGTCTATCTCCTTAAATATTGCCCTTAGACCCATACTTCCATTTGTAAAGTTTCATAAAAAAAGGTGATTTTTTTATAAGATAAGTTGCAACTCCATGGGGGGGGGGGTCTATTTTAAAAATTACGAAAATAAAATTTTTATCCGGCCCCCAGAGGAAAAAACTTCCAATTAGAAAAACTTTCCTTATCCATTCTTGAATTGAACAAAAAAAAATATTCTCGATATCTTCAAAACTCAGAGAGTTATGGCAATTTTAATAAATCGTGAGATTTAAAGGGATCAGACACAAATTGAAATACCTGTAATTCAAGAAACAATGTTGCTGTAATGTGTCACGGAAACATTTATTTTATTTATTTATTTATAGAGTAAGAAATATGAATGTTTTGTGATGGTTAACCATATAATTTTTAAGCATTATAACATCAGACTTCTTAATTAAAGAAAAAAATTAATTTAGAGTAAATTTAAATTGTTATAACTAAAAATATTATTTGTCGCATTGAATTTTTTTCTTTCGATTAAATGAAAATGTTTAATTTTCAATTTTGATTCAGTATTTTAAATAATATTTTTTTTAAATAAAAGTATTTAAAATAGCGATATAAAAGAGATACAATTTTTTGTATACAAATCATATTTTTAAAAGTAAATTTTCTGAGGTGAAAACTTTTTTCGGCGTATTGGGCATTTTTTTTTGCGGGGAGGGGGGGGGGGAGGATGTTAAAAAAACTATTGAACTCGCTGGACTGTTACTGTAACCAACAGTTATTGACTTATGTCAGTTTAAAAATGAGAAATACTAAAATAAAAACATTTGATGCAGGAAAGTGCATTTAGTTTTAAACAAAGATTGACTCCTAATGTTTAAATGCCTTTTAAAAGTTTCTAGGTGATTAACGCCGTCCTTTACAGTTTCGATTTCAGATTTTGTTTAAGTTTTGCCATTATCACCTTTTGAGCACTTTCCAACAAAGTTGAAAAGTGCTTATGCATTCGGTTTGTCTGTCCGTCTGTCCGCGCTCTAACTCCCGTAAATATACTCGGATTGCTATGAAATTTTTATACGTTATTGAGGTTTACCCTAGCACTAACCCTATTGAAAATGAAGTATCTACCATGATTAGTTTATCTACAGAGAGAATCAAAAGTTTCCCATTACATTACGGCCTATGGGGAAAAATCGCTAATATACTCGGATTGACATGAAATTTTAGGACGTTATTAACGTTTACCCTAGCACAAGTCCTATTGAAAATGAAGTTTCTACCATGATTAGTTTATCTACAGGGCGAATCAAAAGTTTCCCATTACATTACGGCCTATGGGAAAAAATCGATAATATACTGGGATTGCCATGAAATTTTAGGACGTTATTGACGTTTACCCTAGCACAAGTTCTATTGAAAATGAAGTTTCTACCATGATTAGTTTATCTACAGAAAGAATCAAAAGTTTTCCATTACATTACGGCCTATGGGGAAAAATCATTAATATACTCGGATTGCCATGAAATTTTAGGACGTTATTGACATTTACCCTAGCACGAACCCTATTGAAAATGAAGTTTCTATTATGATTATTTTATCTACAGGGCGAATCAAAAGTTTTCCATTACATTACGGCCCATGGGGAAAAATCGTTTCAAAGGAATTTTAAAGATGTTATACCCTGTAAAACGTATTAAAATATGCATTCTATAAAATATAAGGTGAAAATGTAGCTATTATTCATTTACAGGGCCACACAAAAGAATTCCATTAGATAATGTAAAAGGGGGAATTTTGTGTGACATATTTTAAATACATTGAGCTTTTTCATGTATAATAAAATTGATATATGTCACTGAAGCTTAATATAAATTATACGCTACTGTCTTGCATAATATGAAGTACATAGCATTTACAGGGCCATACAAAAGATGTCAAATAGTATATTCTTTCCGAAGTACCGTACATGTGTCCAATGATGGCTGATGAAGGGATGAAATGCATTTTAATTATGATATTCGCGTTTGTATTTCGCTAAATATATGCACATTATATGGTGTGTATAAATGTTATAGTTGATATATAAGGCTACCCAAAAGAGCTCACGAACGTTACTGAATATGAGCGTAAATTATTTAAACGTGGTTCTTAAATAAGCTATGCATTTTTACTCTGAGCTGCATTCAGTGTACAGAGAAATGTTTGCAGAATATAGATAAAGGGATATACAGGGCCACGCAAAGAATTCTTTATATGGACGCCTATGAATGATAATTTATGAGAATGTGATTTCAGTTGTTTTAAAAGTGTTTTAGTTTACAATAAATTTTAGCCTAATGCTGACGTGTAATAAACGTAGAATGTAAACTACAGGGCTGAACAAAAGTATTCAAGTATGTTTCCATCTAATAGTATGAATTGCTGAAAAAAGAAATTTCAAACTACTAGGTATTTTCTTGCTGAGCTAATTTTTCCTATTAAATGAACTGACATATGAAATACAGGGCTGTTGTAATGTACTGGAATACATATTTGGGTATATTTGGCTATACACTATTATTTCCCTAAATAACAAAGTTTTGTTAAAGAATTCATTAAGTGTTGGAAAGTGCTTCATAATCTATGCTTAACGCATGATTTTTCTTACTTGTTTAATTACTATTTAAATGCGTCAGTTGATTTAAACCACATTTTTTTTATCACATCGATTTCAATTTTTTTCATAGTTTTTGCCCTGTCAACGTCATATTTTTCTTGTTAGCACTTTCCAACAAAGTTGAAAAGTGCTTATGCATTCGGTTTGTCTGTCCGTCTGTCCGTCTGTCCGTCTGTCCGTCTGTCCGTCTGTCCGTCTGTCCGTCTGGCCGTCTGTCCGGATGGCCGCCTGTCCGCGCTCTAACTCCCGTAAATATACTCGGATTGCTATGAAATTTTTATACGTTATTGAGGTTTACACTAGCACGAACCCTATTGAAAATGAAGTATCTACCATGATTAGTTGATCTACAGGGAGAATCAAAAGTTTCCCATTACATTACGGCCTATGGGGAAAATTCGTTAATATACTCGGATTGCCATGAAATTTTAGGACGTTATTGACGTTAACCCTAGCACAAGTCCTATTGAAAATGAAGTTTCTACCATGATTAGTTTATCTACAGGGCGAATCAAAAGTTTCCCATTACATTACGGCCTATGGGGAAAAATCGTTAATATACTCGGATTGCCATGAAATTTTAGGACGTTATTGACGTTAACCCCAGCACAAACCCCACTGAAAATGAAGTATCTACCATGATTAGTTTATCTACAGAGAGAATCAAAAGCTTCCCATTACATTACGGCCTATGGGGGAAAATCGTTAATATACTCGGATTGCTATGAAATTTTAGGACGTTATTGACGTTTACCCTAGAACGAACCCTATTGAAAATGAAGTTTCTATTATGATTAGTTTATCTACAGGGCGAATCAAAAGTTTTCCATTACATTACGGCCCATGGGGAAAAATCGTTAATATACTCGGATTGCCATGAAATTTTTGGACGTTATTGAGTTTACCCTAGCACAAGTCTATCGAAAATGAAGTTTCTACCATGATTAGTTTATTTACAGGGCGAATCAAAAGTTTCCTATTACATTACGGCCTATGGGGAAAAATCGTTTTACAGGAATTTTAAAGATGCTGTACCCTGTCAAACATATTAAAATATGCATACTATAAAATATAAGGTGAAAATGTACCTAATATTCATTTACAGGGCCACAGAAACTAATTCCATTAAATAATGGTAAAAGGGGGAATTGTGTGTGACATATTTAAAATATATTAAGACTTTTCATGTATAATGAAACTGATATATGTCACTGAAGTTTAATATAAATTATACGCTACTGTCTTGCATAATATGAAGTGCATAGCATTTACAGGGCCACACAAAAGATTTCAAGTAGTATATTCTTTCCGAAGTACCGTATATGTGTCCGATGATGGCTGATGGAGGGATGAAATGCATTTTAATTATGATATTCGCGTTTATATTTCGCTAAGCACATTATATGGTGTGTATAAATGTTATAGTTGATGTACAGGGCTACCCAAAATAGCTCACCAACGTCACTGAATATGAGCGTAAATTATTTAAACGTGGTTCTTAAATAAGCTATGCATTTTTACGCTGAGCTGCATTCAATTTACTGAGAAATGTTTGCAGAATATAGATAAGGGGATATACAGGGTCACGCAAAGAATTCGGTACATGGACGCCTATGAATGATGATTTATGGGAATGTGATTTCAGTTGTTTTAAAAGTGTTTTAGTTTACAATAAATTTCAGCCTAATGATGACGTGTAATAAAGGTACAATGTAAACTACGGGGCTGAACAAAAGTATTCAAATATGTTTCCATCTAATAGTATAATTGCTGAAAAAGAAATTTCAAGCTACTGGGTATTTTCTTGCTAAGCTAAATTTTCCAATTATATGAACTGGCATATGAAATACAGGCCTGTTCTAATGTACTGGAATACATATTTGGGTATATTTGGCTATACACTATTATTTCCCTAAATAACAAAGTTTTGTTTAAGATTACATTAAGTGTTGGAAAGTGCTTCATAATCTATGCTTAACGCATGATTTTTCTTACTTGTTAAAATTGCTATTGCACGATGCGTAAAAGTTGCCTTTAATTACGGGCGACACTAGGCGTATAATTCTGGAGATACAGCTATTGCGGAAATCGCACAAAAGCTTGTACAGTGAGGCCACTTGTTAAGCGATTCACACCAAAAATTAATCAGTACCAATTTATATCAAAGACTAAGTAAATATAATTTTTTATTAAACTCCGTGGTTTAGTTCTTGAGATAGAACGCTCACAAAATTTATGTCATATACAGAGATACAGGAGCAGTGACTCACAGACAGACATTTTGCAAAAACATGTTTTTCTGTATCTCTGAGCCCTAAAACGTGTGAATCCGTCGAAAACCGGAATTCAAAATTTTCATGAATCTGATACGTTATTCTTGTAAACATAGAAGAATGTAAAAATAGGCTTAAAACCATCATAAATTTTGAAGTTGAATAGTAAAAAATATTTCGGTGTAATTTATTAAAATATATTTCCAATGATTCCGTTAATAGAAGCATCATTATCGCTATTACTATTTTTACTAAACTTATTGCCTGCGGCAATAACTTTTTAAGACACTTTTAATGAGAATTTAATTAATATCACCTAATTTAACAACGCTTTTAATAAGTGTTTGATAAGACGGTCCGGCCAAAGGTCGTGCCAGTTACGAGGCCAAGCTCTAGTTATTGCAGACATCTAGCATATTTCAAAGAAGTTTAAAGCAAAAACATATACGTTTTTATTTTATATCTAAAAGTTAAAATATTGTCTTTGATCGACATTTAATAATGCGTAAATTTATGGTAGATCCCTAAATTGCATTTCAAATTAACTGATATCGCTGCGCTCAGGGGTATGCTTAAGTGGTGTAAGACACGAATTTTGGAAAATTTTGGATTTTAATATCTTTCGGGGATTTGTAGATATCCAGATGAATTTTTTTTTTTGTTCAATTCAGGAATGGATAAGGAAAATGTTTCTAATTGGAAGTTTTATCCTCTGGGGGCCGTATAAAAATTTAATTTTCGTAATTTTTAAAATAGACCTCCCCATGGTGTTGCAACTTATCTTATAAAAAAATTCACCTTTTTTATGAAACTTTGCGATTGGAAGTATGGGTCTAGGGGCGATATTTAAGGAGATTGCCTATTGTTGCGATATTTATGACTCACCCTGTACATATATATACAGTGGCGGTCAAAAGTTTCCGGTCAGTTAATTCGTTGATTTAATTACCAGAAGGTATAAGCGAAGAAGAAGCACAATTGCTTCGGAAGTTAGGAATTTATGAGTGACGTCAGACTACGTGATCATTTTGGTTGAATACTGAAGAAGCTAAAGGTATGAAGGTATGAAGACACTTCATACAATAGGGTAGAATTCGAAGTTTGCTTGCTCAAAAGTTTCCGGGCACTCATTATTCCTAAGCTTTTTCTATCGGCAAAGTAAATTTTGTTCACGGTTGTGATTGAATCAACATGAATAGCATAGTTTTAATTAGAAATTGAAAAGTTCAACAATTATAGTTCATAAATGAGTGACTAGTTTTTCGCTACTGGGCCAATCTTCTCGAGATATTGCGGCAAATGTATCGATCGGTAATTCGACAGTAAACGATATTTACAAACTATATAAAGATGGTCGTGGCATTCAGGACGTTCTGAGGTCCAAAAGTCCCTGGAAAATGTTTGTTCTTGTGGACCAAATTTCCAGGATTAAAACAATTGATGACCCTCATAAAAATTCCGTTGCAATATACCGCGACTTACGGAATGAAAATATTGCTGAAATAAGTCGTTCTACCGTGTCATGATCCTGAGGTGAAGCAAAACATTATGAACGAGTCTGTGTTCAAAGATGTTTCTTATGTAAAAAAAAAAAAATCAACGTATCCGACTGGCGTTTCCCCAAAAACCAAAAGTCTGGTCAGATTCAGATTCAGATTCAGCCAGGACAGACGTATTTACAAACGTATAATACATAAATTTTGTTTAATGGTAACACTAATTCTACAACTGTATTAAAATAAAAGTTTGTTAGATTAGTTCCATAACTCATCATCACTATCATATAAAAGGTCCCGTGGAGGCATTTGAAAAAGTCCTTGATTTTTTTTTTCAATCAATGTTACGCAGTTTATAATTTTTTGTAATAGTACTGGTTGTTTTCTTATTATTTTGAAAAATGAAGAGAACCTTGTCATTCTGGAGATTCTGAAGTGGTATATGGAAGTTAGTGTGCATTCCGATATATAAGGCAGTGAGGTTCCTCGCTTCAGTAGCTGCAGTTGCCCGAGTCAGCTTTTCCGATAATTACCAGATAATCTGGTAAAGGCCCGTGATTTGTAGCAAACAGGAAGAGGTTTCTGTGCGATAGTAAAGTCTCCTCTCAGACAATAGGTAGAAGTGAATATGTAAATCTTCTTGTATAATCATTGTCCCATATTCTCTGCCAATCCTGTTGTATTTGTAATTTTAGCTGTCGTTTGAGATGAAATGGTGGAAAACATAGAAATATTTCAAGTAAGTTAGGATTTATGATTGATTCTTTTGCGTTTTGATCCGCTGCCTCGTTTACTGCTATTCCGGAGTGTCCTTTTATCCATTTTAGTATTATCATTTTATTTGTATTCTGTAGTAACTGAATTATGTTCTGGACAACTGTTATTTTTGTTGTGCTATCTTTAATGGCTTGTATGCTTGAGAGGCTATCTGTGTATATTTGTTAGGGAATCAGCATTATTTATTCATTATTTTTGCTCAAAATCATGCGATCAGCAATAAAGAGAGTAAAAAAGGAAAAAAAACATTGAGTTAAATTGACATTTTAATATTTTGTTTTATTTGCAAGTTCGTATGTGATTGTCTCGTGTTAAAAAGAACTTGAGAGAAACTAAGTTTTGATGTATTTTGTGGCAACAGCCTTTTTCTCTTGTATTCGAAGACAGAATATTAAAAAAATGCTGGTAGCTTGTATTATTATGCATTTTTATTGGTTAAATTTAGTGTTTTTATCACAGTAGGTGTTGTGATTTTGTTACAGCAAAAAGAGTAAACTAGTCGTTGGGGGCCACCGTAATACTTACCCATCATGGATATGTATATGAAAATAAAACATGTGAAACTATTTATACAATGCATAGCAATTCATAAACAAAATTTAAAAATTGTTAATATACATAGTAATGCTATATTAAAGAACTGCTGATGTACCAATTTCGACAAATTATATAAAACGCCTAACTACTCAAGTAGTACCGAACTGCGTAAAAGAAACATCTTTATAACTCCAAAAATAATAATTCTATTAACTAACAATTAACTGCGTCGGATTAAGCGTCTCATTTCCAATTAAAATATACTTTTGAATTGAAATTTGAATGAAATACAGGATCATGAAAAATCGAAGAATGTGGAAAACATTATTACAAATATCTTGGCAACTAATAATCCGATCGACTTCATTCTATATGCAAAATGTGTGTTATTTTATTGCTTTTTACGTCCATTCCTTAGAAAAAAAAATTCGAAAATTTTTATATACCTTTCATCAGAACGAATTTTTCGAGAGTCCGAAAAAAATAGTTTCGGATAATCGAGGTTGCTGATATTAAATAGGGTTCGTCCTATTCTTACATACTAACTACATACAAAATTTCAAGTCTCTATCTCAATTTGTTCGGGAGATAGAGCGTTTACAGACAGACAGACAGACAGACAGACAGACGGACGGCAAATTTTTTTTTCTAAAAATATGTTTTTCGTAATCGCTAAAACGTGTAAATCCGTCAAAAAAAATTTTTCGATTTTCAAAACGATTGCAAGATTTACCCTATACTACGTATGATGGGTAAGTAAAAGGTGGTAATTGTGAGTATTATTTTCTGTTAAAATTTTAAGTTAAAGTAAAATATATTTAATCATAAAATTAAAGTCGATAACAATTACTATCGTGTTACGTATAGTAGAATGTATGTACAATATTACTGCACTTCCGTACTTGCTTTTTTCAATCCACTCAACTGCTCGAAGTACCACTAGCATTTCTGCTTGGAAAACGGTGTTTTCTAGTCTTAATTTTGATTAAAAAGTATGGCACAAGATCGAGTTTTCGTAAGCGCAGAACGCTAACCTATTCCCTTATTCCATTTTGGATTCGTCTGTGTAGATTTCTATTTATTTCCATTTGGAGGTTTTCATTTGCCTTGTGTAAGTAATTATTGTAAGGACACACTGATGAATTTGGGGATTTGCCTTGATAAAACTATGGCCTAAATATTTTTACTCTTGTCCCCAGTCTTAGAACTTTTTTTTATATAGCAATTTGAAGTCCTCTGAGATGAAATGTGGGGGGGGGGATACCTGTTAAGGCACAAAGTGCAAAGGTGGCCGTTTTTCTAAATGCGCCCGAGACAAAAAGAAGGCACTGAGCCAGTATTAAGGAAAGTAAACGAAGCCCATGAGATTTCTGTAGGGGGTCGTACCAAACTGCTGCTCCATACATTATCTTTTTTTCTAAGATTGTTGTATATCAGATTTTTAAGATATTTTTATTTGTTCCTCCTTTTTTTTATGTAAGTTTTAGTGGATTCTGGATTATTGAATTCAGCTCTGTTCTTTTATTTCTTAGGGGAGGCAAAAATGAAAGTGTATTATCTAGGATTAAAACAAGGTATGGAAGCGTATTTTCAGATTTCAGTTTGTAATTATTTATTTTAAAAATTGGAGCTCTTTTTAGATATTTTGGTGAAAACGGAACAGAAGTACTATTTTTCCATCAGTCGAATTTCATACTTTTTTGGAAGTGATGGCAGACACTATGTCCGATGACCTAACAGCAAAAGATATGATTCGACCAATGTTATTCCTACAATGAGGCATGGTGGAGGACATTTTATTCTGTGGACAGTATTTTCTTCAAAAACTGTCGGTCCGATATTTGAAATCCAGGGCAAGATGAATGATGTAATGTATAAGGATATCTTGCAAGATTATTTGCTACCTTATTAGAGGAAAAATTATTAAATTATTCGTAAACAATTTATTTTAATGTATTTTAGAAAGTCATAATGGTTATTATTTTTTAAATTAATTTTAATATTTTAAGTTTAAGTTAGAAATAAAAAAATCAAATGATTTTTTAAAATGCAAAATTTTTTAATCTAATTCTTTTCTTAAAAGAGTAATATTTTAGAGAATTGTTCGTAAATGTCACCTGCAATTTAATTTTATGCGCTAATATTTGGTGAAGATTTATCTAGTAAGAAATAATAGAAAAATAAATCGAAAAATGTAATTTTTTAATATATAATTTATTTTTACATCTCCATTATTTGTTTCATTTTGTGTAATATGATTTCAGAAGATTAATATATACTTTATGACGAAATTACCAATAAAAGAGTAATACTTTCAATATCATCGTAATAATGATAACATGTATTGAAATAATACGAAGCAATTTCCTTTCAATAATACCAAGCTTCTGTTAGGTGAAGGAAGCAACTGCACAATGATTGTCGATAAAAAATCCCCATTAACTACGAAGAGATGATTTTTCCCTTTTTAAAGAGATAAAATTAAATAAATAGACTAAATTTTGATCTTTAATATTGCTAATAAAATTGAAAAAAAGAAATTTATAAGTGTGTATTTTAAATTACAAGTTTTAAGAAAGGTAAAAATACATTTAAATAAAAGCATGAAATTCCCTACCGGGAATTAGATGCAAAGAGAAATGTCTGTAAAATGAGGGCGAGAAACTTAGTAGAATGCTTGTAATCGATAACTAGTATAAATTTACACACAGTATCGATTTTTTTCTGTGTTTTTACAGAAATTTTTAACAGTGTACTCAAAAGATAATTTTGATCATTTTCCAGCTACATTATCATACCACACCTTTTAAGATGATCATTGCAATTTCTGTCATCTTCTGTTGTACAGACAGAAAACAAATTTCTGCAATTTTAACAATTTTTTTTTTAAATATACATGTCTATCTACTTTTAAATTTTAATACTCAATAGCAGTTGAGGTTATGGTGTGTTTTTTCTATTCATTAATCACTATTACACTGTGTTAAAGTCTAAGAAATTACTAATTCTTAGTGTGCATTTTTGCTAAAACTTAATTGAATTTATCTTCATATATAGCTTTTGGAAATTTTTCATAGAAGATTTCATACGCCTTTAATTTAGTAATTTCAAATTTTAATTGCTTAAAAGTCACAGAACCAGTTGTATGATTCAAATGTTCAATTTTCCAAAAATTAAAGTAACGCTTTAACAATTTAACTGCATTAGAAGTTCTCAAAACAATTCATGATTTAATGTTAAAACTTAATTGCGTTTTCAATTTAAACAACACAATTAATTTAGTTAGATGTATTTTAAGATACTCACATAATTCAATTCCTACCTTTAGTTTACTGTGTGCTGACTAAAATTAAGTAACAATCGATGATAGTAAAGCAATTTATTGATATAGAAATTTAAATAGTTACTGGAGTTTAAGAATACATGTAGCTTTCTGTTAGAAATTTATTTTAAATGTACATAAAATTGCTTAAAATAAAGTTATATAGAGCGAAATCTGATAACAACATGTTTCTATAAATGCAAGCGTATATTTAAATTTGTTGATTATGTTGTGTGTACATTTATATTGTATGCATGTTTATTAACTGTGTGTTTTATTAAAAAGTACTGTATTTTTAAATAAAATATTGAATTTAATTGAAAACTATTTAACAGATGTTTAACTTTATTATTATTTAGAACTTATGCATAAATATTTGATAGGGAATTTTTTAAATGATCCATTTATTTTTATAGACAAATGAATATTATTTTTCAATTTAATTAATATTTTTACATAAATTGGAAGTATGGTTAAAAAAATCTGGCCTTACTTTTATTCGCGTATAAATTGGGTATTGAAATTAATCTATAAAATACGTACAAAAATATACATAATTCTGTATGGGTCTGTATCTGTGGTACAAAGAATATTTGTTAGTCCTTTACAGGGCCACACAAAAATTTTCTTTTACATATTAGTATAACGAGAAACTTTCCTTGGGGCGCGTTTTAATTATATTAAAATATTTCACATTTTATAAAATTGATATATGTTCCTGTGGTTCATTACAAGTTATTTCTTGTTTAACAGAAAGCAGATAGTAATTACAGGGACACCCAAATGATTTCGACTACTTTATTGTATCAGAAGTATGATATTTTATCACACCAATGTCTGAAAATTTTTAAAAACTTCGTTATAGTACAGACGTACCTCATTTACTACGCATGACCCGGAATTTCTGACTTGTTTTAACTAATTTTACCTATCATTATTGATATTTTATAGCTTTACATTTCGCAAATGTTTGAAGACAAACTTTAAAATTGATCTACGCAATTTCTTTTCAAATCGTATGTTTTAAATTTAAACCCTTTTCCTTTGAAAGCATTTTTTTTTTTTTTTTTTTTTTTTTGCAATTCAAGGATTTACCTTGTACATAAATTTATTTTTCCACTTTTGGGGATCTTTTCCATCTTCTTTATTCTTTTAAATGAAAGTAAAGATGAAACAAAAGATATCATTATTATTTGTTAAAGTATTTTGTATGAACACCATCTTTATTTTTACATTCGTCTATCTTTCCAAGAAGAAATAATTGGACTAGTTAAGCATATTTGATTCCGGTTTTTGCAGATTTACATGCTTTAGGAGCCAGAGATTCTAAAAAATAATTTTTTACAAAATCTCTGTCTGTGAATCTGTGGCTCTGTCTGTGTGTATGTGGCATAAATTTTGTGGACACTCTATCTCAAGAACTAATGCACGGAATTTAATTAATGAATTCCCAGGCATATGTTGTTTCTGATTAACTTTTTGGTGCAAACCGCTTAAAATATTACGATGCTATGTTGCATTTTCCCTATTTCTGCAATATCTCCATTTCAACAATTAGGGCCCGAATTTTCATAAACTACTGATTCTGATATGCCTTGATAAAGATTATTGTTAATTATATTTGGATGTAAATCGCCAGACAAGTAGCATAATATCCGCAGCAGTCTTATTTCAAGAAGTAATGCACGGAATTTCGTACTTTAGCAATTATCTCTGCGTGCATTTTGGTTCTGTGATAGAGAATTTTGAAATAATAACATGTATGAGATAGAAGACAGTTTTGGGATTACCATATGAAATTAGTTTTCAAGATAATTACGTTTTTAGTACTTTCCAACAAAGTTGAAAAGTGCAGTTGAAAATGCATTCGGTTTGTCTGGCCGTCTGTCCGTCTGGCCGTCTGTCCGCGCTCTAACTCCCGTAAATATACTCGAATTGCTATGAAATTATTTATGCGTTATTGAGGTTTACCCTAGCACGAACCCTATTGAAAATGAAGTATTCACCATGATTAGTTTATCTACAGAGATAATCAAAAGTTTCCCATTACATTACGGCCTATGGGGAAAAATCGTTAATATACTCGGATTGCCATGAAATTTTAGGACGTTATTGACGTTTACCCTAGCACGAATCCTATTTGAAAATTAAGTTTCTATTATGATTAGTTTATCTACAGGGCGAATCAAAAGTTTTCCATTACATTACGGCCCATGGGGAAAAATCGTTAATATACTCGGATTGCCATGAAATTTTAGGACGTTATTGACGTTTACCCTAGCACAAGTCCTGTCGAAAATGAAGTTTCTACCATGATTAGTTTATCTACAAGGCGAAGCAAAAGTTCCTATTACATTACGGCCTGTGGGGAAAAATCGTTTCAAAGGAATTTTAAAGATGTCATACCCTGTCAAACATATTAAAATATGCATTCTATAAAATATAAGGTGAAAATGTAGCTATTATTCATTTACAGGGCCACACAAAAGAATTCCATTAGATAATGGTAAAAGGGGGAATTGTGTGTGACATATTTTAAATGTATTAAGCTTTTTCATGTATAATAAAATTTATATATGTTACTGAAGCTTAATATAAATTATACGCTACTGTCTTGCATAATATGAAGTACATAGCATTTGCGGGGCCACACAAAAGATTTCAAATAGTATTTTCTTTCCGAAGTACCGTATATGTGTCCGATGATGGCTGATGGAGGGATGAAATGCATTTTAATTATGATATTCGCGTTTATATTTTGCTAAATATATGCACATTATATGGTGTGTATAAATGTTATAGTTGATATACAGGGCTACTTAAAAGAGCTCACCAACGTTACTGAATATGAGCGTAAGTTACTTAAACGTGGTTTTTAAATAAGCTATCCATTTTTACGCTGAGCTGCATTCAATTTACTGAGAAATTTTTGCAGAATATAGATAAAGGGATATACAGGGCCACGGAAAGAAATCTGTACATGGACGCCTATGAATGATGATTTATGAGAATGTGATTTCAGTTGTTTTAAAAGTGTTTTAGTTTACAATAAATTTTAGCCTAATGCTGACGTGTAATAAAGGTACAATGTAAACTACAGGGCTGAACAAAAGTATTCAAGTACGTTTCCATCTAATAGTATGAATTGCTGAAAAAGAAATTTCAAGCTAGTGGGTATTTTCTTGCTAAGCTAAATTTTCCCATTATATGAATTGACATATGAAATAAAGGGCTCTTCTAATGTACTGGAATACATATTTGGGTATATTTGGCTGTATACTATTATTTCCCTAAATAACAAAGTTTTGTTAAAGATTTCATTAAGTGTTGGAAAGTGCTTCATAATCTATGCTTAACGCATGATTTTTCTTACTTGTTTGTAAATGTATTGAATTAATGTTATATGATGACTGTAGTTGGTTTACAAATCATCAATTTTATTTAGTTTCATATTTATTTATGTATAATGTAAAAGATATTTCTCGGTAAAATTAATCACAAATTTCTTTTTTACTTTTCTTTCTTCTGCATAATACAGTATTTTTTATATTTCTTTTACTAATTCTTAAAAAAAAATGAAAAAGAAGGGAACATCAAAATAAAATTTATTTTTCATATCAGGACGATTCTGTTTATTAAAAACAAACCTAATACAATGGACATAAACATTGAAGTAATATAACCTAGAATTTGAACAGTATTCAGATTTTTTTCACGTTGCCTAATTTTCGCAAGAACGTGATATTACAATTATCCTCGTTCATGTATACTTTGGTTATAGAGATGAATTTACTTTTCTTAAATACATTTCTGGTTAATCGCGAATAAAACTGCTCCGTTTTAATTCTGTATTAAATATTGATTATTTTTGGAAACATATTTTTTAGGAAAACATAATAAAAATTGGCATTCTGTGATACAATATCGTTTAATTTACAGATAGACCGATCTGTTATTTTCTAAAACTTCTGAATTGATAACAAAAAGAAAACTACAATAAAAAATAGTAAATGTAAAAAAATTTTTTAAGAAACATGCTTTCATTAAAATTCACAACAATTTAGAAAATATATATATGTTTTTGAAATGCACTAAAAAATTGAAAAGTCTTGAGAAAAATGCCCTTAAAAAGCAGGAAAATATTGCGGTGATCTCCCAAATAAGAATAATGGAGTTAATAGGAGTTTTGCTGAAGTATCTAGCTATCATTATATTAGCTGGAAGATTACCAACAACAGTTGGGATTACTGTGTGAAATTTTTTTAAAACGAAAGGGTAAATTTTAGCTATTTAAAAGACATTAAAAGACAATAATACCTGAAATATTTTTTTAATTTCCAGAAAATCCATAAACGCACAAGTCTCATCTCAGAAAGTTTTTTAAGCAGCAAATTAATAGAGGAAGATAATTTTTTATGTATTTGAATATATCAATTGATACCCTGTGAATGTTTTGTCATTTAAGGTGCATTGAATCTCTTCGGTAAGACCCAGACAACCACAACCGTCCTTCGGACGTTTTACAATTATCCTAAAGATCCTGTAGTTGTCATATCCTATAAAATTATCCTGTGAATGTCCCCAGAATACTGAAGACAGGATCGTCCAAACAGTACTATCCCTAGAACGGCCGGAGGACGGAGTACATGCATGCATAGTTCGACTCTTTCGATTTTATTCCTGTACTCGCAGTGTTGCCAGATTGGGGATTTTGTCCCCATTTTGGGGGATTTTGAACCTTTAGGGGAATTTTTTGGGGACAAGTATGTCTTGGGGACATGTTTGGGGACAATGAACATTTTTGGGGAAAACGTGGGGAATTATTTTCAAAATTTCAATTTCTACTTTCAGACATTTACCAATATTGGATCTGTCTTGAATTCGATTTTGATTTGGAAAATGAAAATAAAATGCAGAAATAATAGATATAAATCATTATTCTCGCTGGTTATTCTCACCGTTTACATGTACTACAGATTCATCTCGATCTGCCTTGGACAATCCCTTACCTAAATTTTCAGATAAGTAAATGCGGTAAATTTTCCTGTTATGGACATACATACAAGAACGTAAATACATTTTTTTTAATAGTATAGATACAACAAGAATGAAAACATCTTTATAACTTTTTTGTTGTTCTTTAATGATGGTTAATATGTGTTTCATGGAATGCCAGTAGAGATATTTGCAATTGCATACTATAATCACATTGGTCCGTATATAATTGACAATTGCTCAATGAATGTAGCAGCCCTCCTAGTTCTTTTTTATGAGAAACTTGAATGAAAACTCTGCGGTTTTAAACGCCTTTACATTATTAAATCTCCAAGAAGTGTCCCAAACGTTTATTTGTTGTGATTTTTCAATGATTTAATTAAAGATGTTAAAAGCAGTTATATTTGTTTTATCATTGATGAAATCACAGCGATTGATACATCATAGATGCTTTCCATTAAATAGATGTTCCAGTATGTGTGACAAAAATTGAAAATAATGTTTTATAGTATAAAGTCGGAGGGAAACAGATAATGCCAACATCACCACAGATTCATTCAAACTCAAACTTTTATTAAAAATGGTCTAAACTTTGAAAATATTTTTGCTAAAAAAAGTGTGTTTATGCAATAATAGGTCAGCATCATTGATTGGCAACAATTTAAATAACAAATGTAAGCGAGCTTGTCTTTGTAAAATATATCACTTATTCTCATCAATTAGCTGTGAATATAAATGCAATAATACATATATATATATATATATATTTTGTAAATGGGGAATTTTTAAAAAAAAATACTTGATTTGGGGGAAATTTTGAGCATAAATTTGTTAAAAAATTTTTATAACGGAAAATTGAAAATTTAGAATTTTTTTTTTTTTTTTTTTTTTGGGGGAAGAAATTACGTTGGGGACTTTTTCTGAAAAAAGCCCTCATTTGGGGAAAATTTCAGAAATTTTGGGGAAAATGACTTTCGGCAGTCTGGCAACACTGTGTACTCGATGTGCAACCTACCAACCAACTTCCAATGTTTTTGTTACACCGCATGGTGATGGCGAATTTCCAATAAGTAAAAAGTGGAATAGAATGTGGGTATAAGGTAAGAATTTTCTTTCATTTTTATTTACAATGCATTTCTTTATAATTATTCTGACTCTATGTTTGCATAATGTTGTCAAAATTTCATTAAAATGCAATTAAAAAAATAGGCCTAGTCTTCGCCTGAATAAGAAATAATTTTATAAAACAATATATATTTTTACAGTAAAAAATAAATTTGTTTTATAAAATTGAAAATTTTCTGTTTTGTAGATGATGAATGTCAACTGATGTATAGAAGTAAATGTGTATGTGTTTTATTATAAAATAAACTGGTTATGAATACAAGTATTTCAAAACAGTGTTTTCTCGCCAAAATCTCTAAAGAAAAAACGCCGACACTCTGATGTGACAGCAGCATTGGTTCTATTTTTAACCGACTTCAAAGAGGAGGTTATGATTTCGACCTGTATGTATTTGTTGTTCACGCATAACTTTTGCAAATATGAACCGATTTTGATAATTCTTTTTTTGTTTGAAAGCCTATGAGGCCCATGTGGTCCCATTCAAATTTCATAAAAATCTGGTAATTAGAACTTTTTAAAAAATAAAAACTTTAAATTTCAAATTCATTTTGAAGCAATCGACCAATTAGAAGTGTTCATTTTGCATGCTTTTATGTTACACTTACATAGACACACGATCTTTTCACTGTTAAAAGTTTGAAGTTTTTGCTGCATCGTCACTCCACCGCTTTTATGGAATATCTCTATTTTGACCAATGAGAATTCACCATAATACAATGAAGTAATCATTTTCTATAAAAGCGATGGATTGACGATAAAGTAAAAGTTTCAAATTTTTAACAGTGTTCAAAGTGCAAAATCCTAACTGGACGAGGACCAGGATTCACATAAATTTTGCGCTGTTTGCGAAACGAGATTTATTAACAAGAAAATTTTTTTAAAACATTGAAAAATTTGCTAAAATTCAGACTTCTTATTCGTTAATCTGGTTTCGCTAACAGTGCAAATTCTACCTGGATTCCGGACAAGTTCTCTTATGCAAGAAACCGTAAATATAGCATCTAGGGGATATAGTATGGAAATCGGCTATCTCAGGGCGTGTTCAGACCAACTTACAAAAGTAACCAATGTTACCGACCGATTGTAGGGCAGTACGAAAGAAAATTGTGGCATCAATGAAAACTATTCCGTTGAATTGTAGCTGACGTCACACTTCGCTTTGATTTTCATTTCGTACTTGTCTGCAATCGGTAAGTGGTCGGTAAGTAACCGGTAAGTTGTGCTGAACACGCCTTCTGTAACACTTAAAAAAAAGTGCTAAAATGTTCTATTCTTTAAATGTGCAACAATGCTAATGAAATTTAAAGATAGAAACGACATCTGCAGGACATTTTCTAAAAATGCAAGAATTATTGCTAGTCTAGATAATGTATCACGAAAATGCCGCAGATGTCGCTGTGATCGACAGTTTGGAATTCAGTAGCATCGTTGCACATTTAAAGGATACAAATTTTTAGCACTGCTTGCATTGTAAAAAATTGAACCCTTTTGCTGCATCGTCACTCCATCGCTTTTATAGGAAACGATTACTTCGCTCTATTATGGAGCATTCTTATTGGTCAAAACAAAGAAATTCTACAAAGGCGATGGAGTAACGATGCAGCAAAAGGGTCAAATTTTTTACAGTGTCGATAGCAGATTTTCACTTCATGTATTCCAGACTCTCTCCTTCGAACAGTGAAAAGTTCTCAAAAATGAAGGCTTATGATTGGTCAATCTTGTTTTGCTTAACCGCAAATAATCCTTCTGGATCCTAACCACTGTTGTAGAGATGCTAGTTTTTTTCCAAAATACGAAATCTTAGCTGGAACAATTCTCGTATCCACCAAATTGAAAGATCCACATCGATCCAGACATGAGAATTCTATATCGAAAAGCTGAAAATCATCTCTAAAGAGCCTTACACGTTAAAGCAAGAGTGTCTGTGTATCAGGGTGCTTGTTATGCCGGATTCACAAAGTGATTAAACTACATTGCTATGTGCTAGATTTACATTTGTACAAATATAAATGAAGAAAATTTTTGACAAGCTTACCACTAAAGTTAAGCTAGTCAACTTCTTTTACCCATAAAAGAAACTCATTCAGGCTACTACCGCAATAAAAATTCTTAAATTTTCTGTAATTTGGAAAATCGCGTTTATCAAAGACCAGTCTTATCTTCAAATATTGCTACATTCATATAGACGCATGATAAATCATAGTGTGATTTTGATAATATCTTCCTTTTTAGTTTTTATGACTGAAAAGGGTATTTTAATACATACGAACATTTAGAATTACTTAGTTATGCATTGAATCATAGAAGCAACTTAACGCGCTCTGATTGTGTAAGCGTACTTTAACACTAGAACGCCCGGATGGAGTCGATTCGACTCCAATCATGTAACTAAATTTCAATTCGAACCAGAAAAATTTTCTTGAAATAATTTAAATCTAATCCACGCAAATTTACGTTAAATAAATCAATTAAATAATTTTGAATAAAAATTCTGGTGAGAAATATTATTTTCAAACTTGAGTAGAATTTCCGGGCGTTCTAGTGTTAAACTGTAAAAAATCTGACCCTTTTGCCGCATTGTCAATACCCCGCTTTTATAGAATATCTCACTTTTGATCCATGAGAATGCTCCATAATAGGCTGAAGTAATCGTTTTCTATATTAGCGGTGGAGGGACGATGCAGCAAAAGGGTCAAATTTTTAACAATGTACCCTGTTTAAAATATCTTGAAAAATTTCCTCTGTTTTTAAAGACTATTTTCTGACCAATGAAAACGCTCCATAGACGTTTTTAGATCGCTCTCATTAGTCAGAAAATAGATAGCTTTAAAAACAAAGGTAATTTTTCACAATAACGTATACTGATGGATTGTCAGCTTTTCAATGTCCATTTACGAAGTCTGTAGATTTCAATGTGGACCTTAAGGCACTACACTAGTCTCAGAAAAAGACCCGGATGTTAGTTTAAAGACTATGGGTGTGTTCTTTTCAAATATCTCGCTCAAATTTTAATATATTTACATGATTTTTTACTTTCTTCTATCTTTACAAGAAGAAAGCATTGGATTCATGAAAATTTTCGACTTCCGGTTTTCGACGGATTTATACGTTTTAGAAGGTCCTGAACACGTTTTGACTATTTTTAGAAAATGTCTGTCTGTGAGTCTGTCCGTCTGTCAGTCTGTATGTGACAAAAAATTTGTGGGCGCTCTATCTCAAGAACTAATGCTCGAAATTTAATAAAATTTTATATTCAGTTAGACCTTGATATGAATTAGTGCCTATTGGTTTTTGGTGAAAATTGGCCCGCAGGTGGCGCTGCTATACTACGTTTTTTATGATTTTCAAGATTGCTATATCTCAAGAACTAATGCACATAATTTCACGAAACTTCAGATTCTGTGACCCTTTGATATACATAGACTCTGATTGAGTTTTGGTGTAAATTGGCCAGCAGGTGGCGCTGCTATGCCACTTTTTCATGATTTTCCTGATAGCTATATCTCAAGAACTAATGCACAGAATGTCACCAAACTTCAGATTCTGCGATAGCTTGAGATACATAGCCGCTGATAAGGTTTTGGTGTTAATTGCCCTATAGGTGGCGCTGCTATGCTACATTTTGCACGATTTTTACGATAGCTATATCTCAAGAGCTAATGCAGAGAACTTCATCAAATTTTAGATTCTGTTGCACTAGAATATATAATATAATTAGACGCTGATTACATTTTGGTATTAACCTTGGCACAGGTAGTGCAGCTATACTGCATTTTGCACGATTTTTCCGATAGCTATATCTTAACAACCAACGCACAGAATTTCATCAAACTTCAGATTTTGTTACAAAATGACATATAACATAATTACACGATGACTAAGTTTTGTTATAAATACTTCAACTGATGGTGCTGCTGTGCTATATTTTACACGGTTTTTTTTAACTAGCTATATCTCAAGAACTAATGCACAGAATTTCATCAAACTTGAGATTCTTTTACACCATAACATAATTAGACGCTTTTTTTACGTTTTGGCATAAATTGCCCAAGATATGGTGTTGCTGTGCAACGTTTTGCAAATTTTTTGTTATAACTATATCTCAAGAACTAATGGACGAAATTCCATCAAATTTCAGATTCTGTTAGATCTTGACATAAATAGATGCTTATTAGGTTTTAGTATAAATTACCCAACATGAGGCACTATTAAGCTCTTTTTCTCAGAATATTAATTAAAGTTTGCGTTTTAGGCTTTTCGGATACCAGAATCTCATTAGGCTAGGTCAAATGTTCGAGGAAATTCGATAGTGGGTAACTTTGGGGTCAGCACGCTTTTTTTTTATATTAAAATGTACTTATGAGATAGAAGAAAGTTTTGGGATTGACGCATCCAACTAGTTTTGCATAGGATAGCCGAGGATATTCTACAACCGGCCTAGTTTTTACTTCTTCGATTTTGCTTATGTATGTTTTATATAATGATAGTTTCAATTTCAGAACCGTTTAAACCGGTTTTGAAATTTAAAATATTTAAAAAAAAATCTGAAACCAAAATTGAAAAAATAAAAACTAGGTCGGTTGTGGAATATCCTCAGCTATCCTATCCAAAAAAAATCACGTAAAAACTTTAAAATTTGAGCGAGATATTTGAAAAGAACGACCCCATAGACTTCACATTATCATTCGGGTCTTTTTCTGTGCCTAGTGTGGGACCTAAAAGTTTGCTGAATGCGATAAATTTCCGAAATTTTAAAGCTTAAATGGACAAGTTCTCGCATCCACTAAAGCGGAAATAGACATTGATTCCAATCGATATCCTTAAGTTGTTGAAAAGATGGAAATCCTTTAGTATATATTTCGCTCCGGAGGAAAAAATTATCTCTACATATCAATGCAAAATAAAGTGCATAGATACGCGAAACAAAATTATCTCTACATATCAATGCAAAATAAAGTGCATAGATACGCGTAACAAAATTATCTTTAGATTCAGATTTGGTTACCGGATTAGACACCAGAATGATTTCAGTTTTTGTTCATGTAGAATTCCTCGATGTGAATATGACGACACATGGAGCACAGTATACGACTGATTGAAAAGATTCTGGACAAAAATGAGTCATCAAGGGGGTCCTTGTAGCCGAGTGGTTAAGACACCACGCTGCTAGTCCCTTGAGAGCGTAGGAGATTGTGGGTTCGAATCCCACTGGCTCCGTTGCACGGACTCTTTATGTGTAGCTCCCGGTTGTACTTTTCTTGTGTCGTAATATTTCCTTGTGCAATCTTGTCCTTGTATGTCCACGAATTTATTTATAAAATAATATGGATTATGTATTTATGTCTGCGTAGAAATAAAGGATCATTCGGCGTACAATCGAATTCTACCAGGAAATCATCATCAAATTTATAATAGAAAATACCTAGCATTGCGGTACATTGTTAAAAATTTAACTTTTGCTGCATGTCACTCCGTCCCTTTTATGGAATATCTCATACATACACTGTAAAAAATTTTACCCTTTTGCTGCATCGTCACTCCTCCGCTTTTATAAAATATTTGTCTTTTGACCCATGAGAATGCTCCATGATAGGCTGAAATAATCGTTTTCCATAAAAGCGGTGGTGTGAGTTTCAAATTTTTAACATTCAATTGGGACAAAAGCGTCCGTGAAAAAAGTATTGCTGTCGGATGCTGTCACTCTGTTATAGATGCAGCCAAGTACAGGTTATGATTTTCGGATTCCTCGTCGAATCATCACCGCTCATTTCCGATTCCTTTACTGCATTTATAGGAATTAGATTGTTGTTGTTTATCTATTGAATCATAGAGCGATTTTTGTTAAAATCTTTCCTTTTGCTTTTTCTGACTGAAGGGGGAGTACTTTTGACTATACTAGAAAAGCGTTTTACTATTCATTGATACATGGAATCATTTTGCTGTTTACTCATATATGGAAGCGCTTTGCCGCGCGCTTATGTGTAAGCCCCGCCACACACTACAAAGACATGTGGCAAAAATCGTGCAACATGACGCAGCCAAACCGGTTTTTTCTTTGTTATCAGGATGAAATTGTCGCATGTCGCACGGTTTTTCGTTCAATGTTTCACTAGTGTGTGGCTGGCCTAAGGACACTTTACTTGAGGCATTGTCACCTTTCGATAACCACTTCCTATGTCCGTACGATTAGATGTTGACTTTAAGATTTCATGAATGCGGTAGCTTTTCGTCGTGCCAGATCTGAAGAAGTTACCACATCCAGAAAACCTAAAGATTCACAACGATACTAACCGATATTGTAAGTGTCTTTTGAAAAGTTGACAATCAAACAGTAACAGCGTTGCAAAGAGCAATCATATGTCAGTACACATAATTATGTATTACGGTATAAATAACTAAAAAGTAGGAAATAAATTTAACTTTTTCAAAAAAATGTATAACCGACTCCAAAGAAAGCGCTAAAAAGAATTAAATAATTCTATAAAATTCTCTAATGACAAATCGTTATCTAATAACCACACATTGACTGTCATGTACCGGTATAAAACGGTTAAATTTAATATATAAAATTTAATATCCACCAAACATAGATTTTCCAGAGAATATTTTTTACAAGAGATTAATTTACATATTTTTGATTTAATTTTTGAATATATACATATAAAAAGTAAGGAATTACTTTTTGAAGTTGGTGCCAAACTATCTTAAATATAGTAAGAATTGTGGATATATACCATAAATAAAATCGGGAAATCATTATCGATTATGATTGTTTGGCACCAACTTCAAAAAGTAATTCCTTACTTTTTATATGTATATATTCAAAAATTAAATCAAAAATATGTAAATTAATCTCATGTAAAAAATATTCTCTGGAAAATCTATGTTTGGTGGATATTAAATTTTATATATTAAATTTAACCGTTTTATACCGGTACATGACAGTCAATGTGTGGTTATTAGATAACGATTTGTCATTAGAGAATTTTATAGAATTATTTAATTCTTTTTAGCGCTTTCTTTGGAGTCGGTTATACATTTTTTTGAAAAAGTTAAATTTATAACGCTTTTTTGTAGCAAAGCTGTTTAATAGAAAACAAGATCATTTTAACAAGATGGTTTTATTTATCAGCTTTGGAGAAATCAAAAATTTGAATTTAATATTTACGCTGATGTAACAAGCGCTTTTAAAAAATTGAGTTGACTTTGATTATTCATTGATTGTACACAGTTAGTTTTTTACTTTATTTTGTTTGAAGCATTTAAGATATTCTTTCCTGTGTTTCATGTATGGGTCATTCAAAAAATAAAGCACCTGAGTAAAACATTTTATATTGTTATATTTCAATTAAACTTAAATATTGCTAAAATGTATATTTCAGAAACATTTTTCTTCAATATAATTATGAAATTTCAGATGTTTTTTAAATTGATTCTAGAAGAGGAAAAAAAAAACAGCTGTGAGATTTTTTAATGGCACTTATGTCACAAATAAAATTTTGAATTGCAATTCAAAGTTTTATTTGCAAGTTGCAAGTGTTCGAATTCAGAAACCATTTGATTAAAAAGCAGGGTCCAGACTTTTCTCACAGAGTCCTGTTTGTGTGAAATTGTGAATTTTTTTTCTTATTTGTGAAAATTCTAGTCAGAATTTTATTAATTTTAAATTACGATGTCTTCAGGTTCTATTTTTCATATGCATAAAGCTAAGTAATATGTTATTTGCTGTGTTCAACTGCTTTTTTACAAGCCAGGTTTTATTATCAAATGATTAAATTTGTGAAAAATTCAGTTTAAAGGTGAAGAAATTCTGTGAAAAGTCTATTTAAGAGACAAATAATTTTGTGAAGGGTCCTGTTTTGTGAAGAATCATATTTGGGGATTTAAAAAAAAAAATGTGAAGGGTCCTGTTTTAAAATAAATTATTTTGTGAAGAGTCCTTTAAAGGACCTAAAATTTTCCTAAACATATCCCTGAAAAGTGTTTTCCATTTTTATATAAAAAAAATAACCTTTTAAAAATTTTATGATTTAGCATTTTAAACTAAATTTTTGGGCACGACTGCTAATTGCTCCCTCATGACGATATTTTGATGGCTGTCAAGTCCTAAAAACTATCATAAAATGCTAACTTTTAACAACATTTCAATTTCTTCATATCTGAATGAAATCTGTGTAAATTATCCTTCTTTAGAAATACTAATGCAAATATATGTATTTATGAACAAAAAAGAACTAGCAAAAGTATAAGAATAAACATCATTTTAGAGCAAATTTCGTCAAAAAAATGCAAAAAAAAAAAAAACAGTGCACAAACTTTGTCATAATTACAAAAAATCTGCAAATTTCCTCAAATGATCCCGAAAAATCCATTCGTCAAAGGGCTGTGGAGAAAACATTGTGTCACAGTTGGGTTTCCTTCCTCCACCCCTCCCCACCCACATACACTGTGGCGAAACATATCAGAAAATTTGCTGTGAATTTCAGTTTCCCCCCCCCCTCCCCCTCAGAATCACCCCTGAAGTGACCCTTTGACAAATTCGGCATTTTTCCTGTGATCCCTTAAAGAAATTTGCATTTTTTCTCGATTTCTCGACCAAATTTGAGCTTTATACTTCTTTGACAAATTTGACGTGTTTTTTTTTTTTTTTTTTTTTTTTTTTTGTGACATTTTGTAGGCATGCTACTTTTCCATGGAAACATGGAATTCCATATGCATTAAAATTTGTTGCCCTTTTTATGTGTGGGTGTATGGGGGGGGAGGCAGTAAATACAACAAAAACACAAGTATAAACTGCGTCCAAAATTGAGAAAATTTCTTCAAGGGATTGCAGGAAAAAATGAAAATTTCTCCAAAGTATAAAAAAGAAACAAAAAAAAAATACATAAATTTGTTAAACGATCAAGGAAAAAAATTTCTTCAAATGATCGGGGGAGGTAGCATGATTTCCGTCATATGATTCCAGAAAAAAAAAAAAAAATGTGATTTCCTTCATAGGATTACAGAAAAGACGCTGTTTATGGTAAAGGATCGTGAAAATACTTGAATTTCATTGGATAATTGTAAAAGATACTCCAATTTTTGTCAAAAGATTAAAGAAAATATTCTAATTTTGTTGAAAGATTGGGAAAAGTATGCAGATTTTGTCGAATGATCGGGGGAAGTATGTGGGTTTTGTCGAAAGATTGGGAGAAGTATGTGGATTTTGTCGAAAGATCGAGAAAAGTTTCCAGTTTTTGTCGAAAGATCGGGAAAGTTTGTGGATTTTGTCAAAAGATCGGGGAAAATATACAGATTTTGTCGAAAGATCATGGAAATTATGCGAATTTTGCTGAAAGATCACAGAAAATATGCAAATTTTGTCTTAAGATAACAGAAAATAGACGGATTGTGTAGTAAAATCGGGGGGAATTGTGAGTTTTGTCGAAAGTTTGAATAAAAATAGCGCATTTTGTTGAAAAATCAGAGTATAATTGCGAATTTTGTCAAAAAAGTGGAGGAAAATCGTGAATTTTGTCAAAAAATCGGGAAAAATATGCGAATTTTCTTTAAAAATCCTGAAAAATGCATGAATTTTGATGAAAAATCATCGAAATTATGCAAATTTTCTGAAAATATCATAAAAAATAAAAACACTAATTTTGTCTAAAAAAGGTGAGAAAAATCACAAATATTGCTAAAGGATCATGGATAAATCCGAATTTCATGGAAAAAACTGGGGGGGGGGGGAGTGAGATGTTTGTAAAATGGTCATGAAAAACACTGCAAGAAAATGCGAATTTCGTAAAAAGTGCATGAAGTCATGAAAGTAAAGATGAAAATAAGCACTCGGCAGTCGCCATTCAGTGACTAAATGTGAAAAACTGGCGACTAAAAATGTGGAAAGTACCAGCCAAATGCAGGATTCTCCAAAAGGTGTTTTGTGAAAAGAATTGCGGAAAAAAAAACTCCCACGAATTTTGACAAGATCACTGGAAAACATGAATTTCATGTAAGTATCGCGAAAAGACATTGTCTAAGGATCGCAAAAAGAATGCAAATATCTTCGAAGAATGCAAAAAACAGTAAATATCTTTATAAAATTGAAAAAAAAAAGCAATTGTAAAAAAAAAAAAAAACCCTGCGTATTTTGTAAAAAAAATAAATGTAAACAAACACATTTTTTGTCAAAAAACGTAAAAACAAATGGGAAAAACGTGAATTTAATTAAAAAAAACATGCAAAAAAATGAATACCGTCCAAAAATTGTGTTAACAAATGCGAATACCGTCAAAAAATCACGTTAACAAACGCGAGTACCAGCAAAAAATCGCAATACTAAATGCAATTTTCGTCAAAAAAACATAAATACAAATGCAGATTTTATTTTTTTAAAAAAGCAAATACAATCAAAAAATCACGATAACATTCTAATACCATAAAAAATGCGATATCGATCGGCAATACCGTCAAAAAATTGTGGTAACGAACACGATTTTCGTTAAAAAGTCACGAAAATGAACGCAAATTTTATCAAGAGATCGCAAAAAAGAAAAAAGCGCACATTGTTAAAAGGTTGTGGAAAAAACATTTAATGTTAATTTCATGAGAGCCCCCCCCCCTCTTTTAGTTTTTAGAAAATTTGCTATGAATTTTTTTTTTTTTTTTTTTTTTAATCAAACCTGCTAGTTGGTGGAAAAACATTTTTTTTTTTTTTTTGGGGGGGGGGGGGTTACATTTTAATTCTAGATAAATAATTCTAAAAAAGAGGGTTGGGGTTATTTGTCGTTAGCTACGCCAGATACACCTAAGCATAGTTGGACTTGTGTAGCTAACTACATATGCATATTACATATAACTTTGCTGTTAATTTAAATTAGATTTGAAATTAGTATCTCAAGTTTATTCCAAACAATATAAATTAAAATATTTTTAACTAGTTCATATATTACTTATTTAGTCTATGCTCATGCTTGTATATATCTTGTAATTAAATTTTGATTAACGAGTCATATTTCTAAGTAATGGTTCGATATTTTGTATCTTAAAGAATCCTGTTTCTTAGAAACGAATATGTGCAGTTTGCAACAGCTTTATCCTTGAAGGACTTAAGATTAATTCAGAATTTTTAAATTTATATTGTCATTTCCAAACTTCATGTCATTCGTAATGTCTTTCAAAAATGTAATAAAATCATAATGTTTAAAGGGATAGCCTGGCAAGGCATTGATACTTCATCTCTATTGCACATATAATGTTCTTTTATATCTTTAAAATTCTGTCTTTTTTTATGTAGGTTTTTTAGATTGTTCTGTTTTTTATTTTAAATTTAGAGGGTTGGGGGGGGGGGAATAAAAAATACTCTGATTTTAAAAATGTTGTTAATTGTTGAAAATGTAAATCTCAGAATATATTTTGTATTAGTCCATACTTAATTTTATCTATTTAATCTCTTTCAGCTTCTGCTTCCACAGTTCAAAAGCACCTGAGTTTGAAGATTTCCTCTTAAAGAATAAGTGCAGTCTGCAGTGTTTACAAGAAAAACTTTCAGGACCAGAAAATCAAGTATATATCATATGCATTTTCACCATTTTTTCCAACTATCTTAATGTTTAAAGATTAGTCATAATTCTTAGATATTTTTTTTCCCTCTCAAGAAACTCTTCTTTATAGTGCTACAAATTTTTAATGTTTGTTAGTCGTTACTAGTAAGTGATGAATTAATTTAGTTGCATTTGACAACTACAAAATTATTTTCTTTTGTAAAATTTGATGCCCAAGTTTTATTTATTTTTTTTACTTTTTTTAAGTAATAGTGGTATACTGCAGATTTTGACTTCATGTTAACTTATTCAAATGTAGATAGATGCATATATATATATATATATATATATATATATATATATATATATATATATATATATATATTCATGAAATAATTGCGTTACCAACATTAGATAAAATTTTGAGCTCGATTTGCATTTAGCATTAAATATCTATTACTAGATATTACCTGTCAAGACTTGACGGTAAATAACTGAAATGTTTTACTAAAAAAATTCTTAAATTTTTACATTTAAAATATTGAAACCATAATAAATTTCTTCTATAATGCATAAAGGATTCCCATATCTGAAAAGCAATTGATGGTGCTGTTAGTCTAACCTCTTCAATGAATTAGAGAATTTTAAGTTTATTAACTTTTTTTTTTTTAACTCTACAACCATTTAAAAACTGACGTGCATTCATTTTTCAATCTCATTCTCTGAAAACCTCAATTTAGATACAGCTAAAAATTTATAATATGTATTTTTAATTACTTGAATTTTGCATTTTTAAAATATTAAAACATAGATATAAAGGCAATTTCTTTTGTAGTTTCTTTTATAGTTATACTTTACTTTCTCACACAGTAATATTCTTGATAAATGGTCAGAAAATATAACAAGTTGTAGATCAGCTCGTTTTATTTAATAATGGAGAAATTTCATGATTTTCCTTTTCACTTTTATATTGAAGATCACAAAAAATCAAGAAAATTGACTCTATTTTTATGTATATTTGAAGCTTTAATAATTCACTAAATGAATTTTAAAACTCCAGTTTTTGTCTTGGCGGCAAAACGCTGCATTACAGATGAAAGCGACTGTGATGTCATTTACCATGTTAACACCGTCGTGCTATATTGCTGGCATAAGTGTTTGACATATTTCTCATTCTGTTTAAATTTTTTACATCAAAAAAAGAGTAAAAAGAGAAAAAATGTGTTATACTGTATAGTACTATATTGCACAAATAGTACAGTAAATTCGCTGCTAATAAGCACTTTTTTAGTGTTCCTAAAGATTATAATAAAGATAATTTATTCTGATGTTAACATGACAGAAATGTTTTTGTAAACTTAAAATCTGCTATTCTTCATTTGTATGTGTATTTATTGATTGAATCTAAATATTATTATTATTATTTAAAATGTGAATGGGAATATGCTTATAAAAAGAAAAAAAAATATGTATCATATATATAGTCATTAATTTTTATTTATACATATTAAGAAATACCAAGTTAACTGATAGTTCATGTTTGAGATAAATAAATATATATATTATTGAATAAAGGGCAAAATTAGCACTGGCAACAGGACCAGTAAATGAGAAAAGGCAGTTAGTGAAAAACTGAAATATCAGCAGCCACTTTTTCATACAGAGAGAATAAAATTTTCTTGCATTTCAAGAAGTATTCTACTTTTTTTTGTTCCAGTATATTTTAACATATTTATTTGAACTATTTAGTTTTAAATAACTTGTAAAATTTTTACTATTTGGTATTTTTAAATAAAAAAGTGGCCATTTAAAAAACTAGTCCTACCAGCCAGTGGCCGCTGATAAAATTTCCCAATTTTTCCCTATCTTATTCAATAATCATTATGCAATTTTTTTGAAGCCTCTAATTTTGATATCCATCATGTATAATTTTATTCGTTAAAAAAATAAATAATACAATCACTTATGAAAACAAATTTTCACTGAAATCGTACATTTTGAGCGAAGCATATAGATTTTTTAATAAACATTTTTGCTTTAGTAGCATATCCAGAAGGAAAAAGAAATAGTAGGGGGGGAGGGGGAAGAAAAGGTTTGTTTTCAGAAGTTTTAATTCACATGAAAATTCAAAGTTTAAAAGATTTTTAAGGGAGATTTTAACCCCATAAATAACACTTTTGGTTTCAGAAATGTTTTGAATATATATATATACATACAATATCATAGCTGCCAACTCTTCTGATTTTTTTTCCCGAAAAAATTTAATACAAATTTTTGTCTTGTTCAATCAATAGATTACGGCAATTTGAAATATAAAATGTACTGTAAATTTTTTCCGGGTTTAAAAAGCAGAGGATGTTGGCAGCTATGCAATATTTTGCTTATTGTGTGCATACAATTAAGCTTTTTTCTTTTTCTTTTTCTTTTTTTTTTTTTTTTTTTTTTTTCTCCATGAAAATTTATATTTTATCTCATTTGTAAAATAACATTTCTACTGCCACGTAGAAGTTTATTTATTTTTTTATTTGTAATTATTAGTTACCGTTATATGTTTTTAATGTATATATGTACTTTATAGGATTAAGAGAGAATTTATTATTTCCTGTAAATTATAATTAAATTTGGTGCTAAATGCCCAAATGTATTTAACTTTAGATGAAGAACATTGGATGAATTATATAAAAAAAAATTTTTTTCACTCTAACAAAAAAAAAAGCAAAAATTTTCAGTTTGAAATTTAAAAATTGTCTGCTCATCCCACATGACATGTAATCTATGATACATACACATATAATTATACTTTTTATAAGAAATAATTAGCTAAACTAACATAATAAATAAATTTTTTTATTTATATCTTATTTTCTTTTGAAGGCAAATACTAGCTAAGAAGTTATGCTCTGTATACGAAAAATTTCCAAATTAATATTCTGTTTTAAATATTTTTGATATGTCACCGATTAATTGCATATTTGGTAAACTTCAAAGTCAGTATACTAAACATTTTTTTACTTCATTATTTGACATACATTAATATTTAAAACAAACCAAAAATATAAAAAAATTATTCATTTTGTTTACGCTTTTTTCTAATAAATTATCATGCATTACTTGAGACAAGTAATAAGCACTTTTTAAAATATTAAAAAGTGAAAATGATCAAACTTTTTTCGTAAATAGGTAAATTTTCTGATGTTCATTTGTTTCTTCTTCAGATGCAGTTTGTGAGGAGCAATCTGTTACCAAGTACGCTGTTGAAGACATAATTAAAACATGGCTAAGACATGCTAAAGAGAGAAAATATGTTAAGAGAAAAGATATAACACTGTAGATTAATAAGAGATTGATAAAATAAAAATTGGTGTATGGATCTAGAATTCTTTTCATTTTATCCTTTCAGATTACATTTTATGATAAAATAAAAATTGGTGTATGGATCTAGAATTCTCCTTTTCATTTTATCCTTTCAGATTACATTTTAGATCATTCCCTCCCCCCCCCCCCCTACAACAACAAAAAAAAATTACAACTCAGCTTAGAAAGCTTATTCTCTATTGGAAATTTTTCAGGGTCATTCAAAAAGAAATGTTTAATTGAACAAATTTAATTATGGAATATGTTAAAATTTATATTACTTTTTTATCAAATTTTTAAAAAAATTATTTTTTTTAATCGCCTATTTTTTTTTTTTTTTTTTTTTTTTTTTTTTTTTTTTTTTGTTCGAAAACTAAATTAATTTTTCGGTAATTGCTGTTCTAAAAAAAAATAATAATAATAATTTTTTTTTAAATTGTAATCTTGATTTATTCTGATCTACATACAAAAGACGAAAAATAATTTGCTTTTTGATCTTTGATTTGTTTTAATTGCAAAGTAATTTTAATTTGCCAAATGTCATTTTTTATCAAAATTAGTCTAGTGGCCTAGTGTGATTTATTTTTTAATAATGATATATTGTCTATGAACTCTAAATGGGCCTGTCCTTTTAGCTTTTATACTGAGATAATCTACATCTAGAGATGAATGTTTGTAAAGTACTCTAAAATCATACAAATTTGTCTGCTTGTAGAAATATTAGCACTTTTCCTTGCAGATGAAACATATTGGCAAGATTATCTTATTCATAAACTATAATGTGCCGTGCTTAACATTTTGGGATACAGGCAGAATATATTGCAAAAAACATTATCGAAATGGACATTTTAAAAGAAATTTCTGGAAGCAAGAGAATAAGAATAAAAATAATGTTTGTACTAATAAAATAACTGTTTAGAAAAGTGAAAAATAAAAACACACATCTCTTCAAATGTTATGTCTGCGAGTTTCATGCTTTCATTTTTAAAAATGTGTCATAAAATTTTATCTTTTCAGAAAAAATATTTTTTGAAATAAATTCTCTTAAAAAAGGTTTTTTTTTTATTTTTATTTTTTACCATTTTTGTAGTCATCCTGGACATCTTACAAGAAAGGTCCTAACTCTGTTAATACCATTTTGGATCTTCATTGACTTCATTATTATTATTATTGTTTTTGTTTTAAAGATTTTGTTTAAAACTGAAAAGAAAATTATAAATTGAAAATCATAAAATCAACTTGATACCTTGTAAGAAGCGTCATTAAATAAAATTTCTCATGCAGATAATGGAACAACAAGAATGCTCATCCAGAATTAAAATCTCGGCTAGAAGAACTAAAAGTGCATTCTGTGAATACTTCAAAAAATATTATTTAATCTACTAATGTATATAATAAAGCGTTCATCATAATGTAATGGAAAACTTGTCTCCCTGTAAATGATCTGACAATTTGTCTTTGATTATTATTTAATATTGAGAAAACTTCACTTAAAAACACCTGCTTGCTAATGCTAAACATTTAGGTAGGTTCTTGTTTTAATTTCAAAATTTTTAAGATTTTATTTTTCATTCCATAGCTAAGGTCTATTTTTAATAAGAGTATTTTGTACTTTTCCAATTTTGGTTGCAGTTTTTTAAATTTTCGTTTAACCAATTCTTAAAGTAAAAGTACCTTCATTAAAAAAAAAAAAAAAAAAAAAAAAAAAAATAACATAATAGCTTTTGCTACCCTAAATTGTTTAAAAATATTTAAATTTAACACATTGCGATCCATGGTGACGACACTGAACTTTGCTTCGGCTACTGGTGACTGACAATGTAATATATGATATAAAATAAAAATAAATTAGTGTAAATAATTAAGAAAGTAAAATCCTATAATTTTAAGTTTAATTAAGTTCAGTAAATTTTAAATAAATCTTCAGGGATTGCTTAAAACAATATATTTTTAAACTCGGTGACTGACATGTCATTCGATGTGTTAATAGAAAAATTCAAAAACCTGTCCAATTAGGAAAAGTGTTTGCTAGAAGACACTCATGGATGTCTTCGAATGGAGAGTCCGCTTGAGAAATAGATGCATCACTACAAAGTTCATTATAAATAGACAGTAAAGTTTATTTTACCATGAAGATCTGAAGCTCTTGGATTCTTTTTTTACACACACACACAAAAAAGGGGGGGGGGCTTTATGTTGATAAAATAATGCTGAAGATCATACTTTTTTATACACATGCAGAGGTCGATCCAGGCAAAATTTGAGATCTATTTATTGTACCTTCAAAAAATTTAATAAAATGGGCCCCTTCACGAAATTCCTTTTAATAAAATAGGCTCTTTTATAAAATTCTTTTTCATAAAAACTGTTTAAAAATGTGTAATTTGTAAATATAACCAGTTTATGAAAAAGAAAACCTTTAGCAAAAGGATTTAAAGATGTTTTTGTTAATAAATGCTTGGTTCGGGTTGGTTGGTTGGTTGGTTTCTTGGTTGTGTAACTGGGTTTCTAGTTTCATTACTATTACTATTTTTTTTACCACAGAAATAATTTTATTTTTCACAAAATGGGCCCCAAGAATAAAAATCTGGATCAATCCCTGACATGTCAAAAAAGAAAATTATATACTGCAGGTAGAATTTGGGTGATCCAGGGGGTATCTGCAACTGTCCTATTACTGTACAAAATGTGTAGTAAAATGTTGTCCACAGGACATCGGCAGGTTTCACACTTCAAACTTAAGGGGATGTCCTACAATTGTCCACAAGACGAATTCACCCATCCGTAGGATATCAGCTTATCTGGAATATGGCATTATTAGGATGATTTTAGGACCGTCCAGAGGTTATAATATAAGCGTCCTATAACCATCCTAAAGGTGTCATGAAGTGACATCCGTAGGATGTTGACAGGTGTGACATTTCGAAACCCAGGGGATGTTCTGTAACTGTCGATAGGACCAATTCATCGGTCCACAGGATATCACGCATGTCCGAAGCGTGATATCTTCTGGATGTTTTTAGGATGTATTTGTGTTGTCTGGGGAGCAATAACAATTCAAATTTTAACAGAATTCTCAAATATCTGTGAAAGATAGCTTTCAACTTTTGTGAATAAAGTAATCTAAGAGAACTTGGAAAGGATTTTTTTGTTGCATGGCTGATATACCGGATGTCCAGTAAATAACTGACCCATTTTGAACTTAAATAACAAATAAAAGGTTTGAGATAATAACGCGCGGTTTGCGGTATTGTTATTAGAAAATCAATAAATTTTTAAACATGTACTTTGTTAATATAGTTCGAATTTCGGAAACAAAATATCGCGCTGGCGGTAAAAGGCTGTTTGAATATAGACATGACTCTAATTTTTATAAATATGAGATTTTCGGCTGAATCTGAATCTATATGTTGAATCGACTCTCGAATCAGCTTCAGAAATAGGGTACGTTGGCTAGAAAGTGATTTAAAATAATATTTGTGATTGAAACATCTGTATTATATTTCCCCTCATCAGTCTTGAGGCTGAGATATTATTTTAAATATTATTATATTACATTAACAAAATGCATATTTTAAAATGTATTTATATTCTAATAACAATACAGCAAGCCGCGCATTTTTATCTCAAACAGTTTTTTTGTTATTTACATTCAAAATGGGCTAGTCATTTACTGGACACCAGATATTATAGATTAATATTTTGTGATTAATGTCACATAAAGACACTGTGTATCAAATGTTATTCAGACTAATAAAACTTTTTATTTTATTTTAGTTAATAGGAATACGTTTTGAAATTTCGAATAGTGATACATTTTACAGGGTCATTGAACATTTTTTTTAAGAATTAATAAAGCTATCTGATTTCCATAAAAGTTAGAAATTTTAATTGAAAACTGACAAAAGACATTTTTCAAAAACCATTATGAGAAAAATAATATAAGAGCATCGTTCTCTAAAAACATCGGCGAAAAACTAATTCCAAAATCCACTCATCTCACGATTTGAAGGCCAGCTTCTCGAAAAGAGTTGAAATGCCTCAAGTGAACGAATGATTTAAATAAAAGTTTTTAAGTGATTCAAATAAAGATGAGTAAACCATTTAAAAAACCATTCATACACCACAAAATAAACCATAGCTCTTTCCTGAGAAGACAAACACACTCTTTAGTTTTAAGAATATAGGAAATAAAATTCTTTATGGAATTATGGATTGTGTTTATCTGGACACTGTTATATGAGGCATTCAGAATTAAATCTGATTTACCCCACCAAACAAAATCGTTCATTTTTACTTTCTTCTATCCTCAAAAGAAGCTGCAATCGCGATTTTTGTGCCATTTTCAACATTGTACCGACCAAAAGTACATGAAGTTAAGCATCGAATTGAACGAAATTTCTTGTGTTAGTGTATGGTTATGGCTAGTTGAATCGCCCTGAATCTGAAAAAAAATACACCGGAAGGGGGCGCTGCAATAGCGAATTTTATGCTATTTTCAATATTGCACCACATAAAAGTACATGAAGTTAGTTCTAGAACTGAACTAAATTTTTAGTATATGATTTTTTTTTTTGGTAAGGAGGGTAGGTCCTCCCTGAATTTAAAAAAAAAAAGAATCTGCCTATCATTCTATTGTCCATCGGCTCGTGCAGAGACGGAAATTCGTTTTTACTCCGATTAATTGATTGAAGCAGAAATTTAAGATGAAAATCAAAGTTGGCATGGTATTGAATTAAAATTATTAAAGCATTAAAATGAATAACTATTTTTTTTAAATACTAAAATGTACGTATGAGGTAGAAGAAAGTTTTTGGGATTGGCACATCCAACTAGTTGATTTTTAACGTTGTTTATCTATAAAAATAAAAACCTAACGCTTTTTACTTCATATTTTGATTATACTGTTTAATTGTTTTGTAATCAAGAGTGATGGATAAGCATTGTGCAGATATATAGAATATTTTCGATTAGTTATATCATTATTTGAATTTCTAAAAAAAAATAAATAATGGAGTTACTCCTATTGACCTGTGAATGCATCATATAAAGGTTCTACATAGCATGCTATGTGTTATAAGTGACGTTATTCATATAACATTAGAAGAAAAATATTTGTTTCAAATATTAAAATATTTTTTTTTTAAGAATTACGTTTTTTATGAGTAATTATTGATTGTAACTATTCAGGGAATCGTATTGTACAATGTAAAATTTTAAAATGCCAGATAAGTTCAAAACAAAGCTGTAATCATAACAGAAAATTTCGTAGATTATTTTGTATTGTATTAAAAATTCATTATGTTAATCGGCATGATTTACTATTTTTTTTTTTTTTTAACAGACATGAAAAATCTTTACATTTACAACATAAAAAAAAGATATTCATAGATAAATAAAAATTCACAGCGTTTCTGAGTAGTGTACAAAAAAATTGTAAGGTTAAATACTTATTATACACAAACATTAAAATAAATAATAACAATCGTCGCTTCAGGTATTATCTATCAGCATCTTCAGAAAGATTTCAAACATTGATTTTTAAAGAACAAAATTGAGCAATCTTGAATTTGAATCGCGGGAAACCTAACGAAATGTTAAATTCAAGATAAATTGATTGAATTTTTTCTTTAAAAAACAATTTAACAAGTTAAAATAGCAAATAAAGCCTTTGTGCACAAATGTTTTAAGATAGAAAACCAACGATTATAAATGCACAAATAAAGTATGAGAAGGTAGCAAATAGCTATTTCGAATCTACTATCGAGATTCTTCATCAGTGCAAAACTCAGCAAGCTAAAAAATAGCAAAACTGAGCAAAGAGACAGAGAGACGCAAGCTTATATACTCGCTATGGGAACAATCCCGCCTAAGGAAAAACAACCAATGAGAAGAAAGCAGCCAAGCCAACTGGGTGGAAAAGTAGCGACATCTATCGGAGAACAAGCAAAACAAAAACTAAAAAGCGAGTGAAAAAAAAGGATTAAATTAAAGATTTCCAAATACTTGGAAAATAAGGAGTACTAGATAAGTCATTGACTAAGGAGTGAGAATTTTTTATGATGTGGTAAGCTTCCCAAAAATCAAGATCAAGAATGGAAGGACATTTATGGATGATGGTGGCTGGCTCAGTTACTCCTCAGTTACTCAGTGATGAACTTAATTATCTAAAAGCTATTGCTGTTGATCGTGGTTATTCCGATAATATTATAGATTCAATTAATAGAAAATTGACAAAATCCACCCATTCTGAAAGAAAAAACTTTAATTCGAACTCCAATGCTTTGGTTGTGTTGCCTTTCCCCCCCAAAATCAATCAGCAAGTTGCTAAAATTTTAAAAAGGTTCGATTTCAATGTTATTTTTTCTCCTGTTAATAAAATTGCTTTTTCTAATCTTAAGCACCCCATTGATCGCTTAGATAACTGGGGTATTTACCAAATTTCTTGCCAATGTGATCTTTCTTATATTGGTCAGACTAAACGTGCTCTCAGATTTCGTTTAATGGAACATAAAAGGTACGTCAAAAATCAAGAGCTTAAACGTTCCTCTATTGCTCAACATTGTTGGTCTTCACAACATAAGTTTAACTTTTCTTCAGCCACCATCATCCATAAAAGTCCTTCCATTTTTTATCTTGATTTTTGGGAAGCTTACCACATCATAAAAAATTATCACTCCTTAGTCAATGACTTATCTAGTACTCCTTATTTTGCAAGTATTTGGAAATCTTTAATTTAATACCTTTTTTTTCACTCGCTTTTTAGTTTTTGTTTTGCTTGTTCTCCGATAGATGTCGCTGCTTGTCCACCCAGTAGGATTGGCTGCTTTCTTCTCATTGGTTGCTTTTCTTTAGGCGGGATTGTTCCCATAGCGAGTATATAAGCTTGCGTCTCTCTGTCTCTTTGCTCAGTTTTGCTATTTTTTAGCTCCCTGAGTTTTGCACTGATGAAGAATCGCGATAGTAGATTCGAAATAGCTATTTGCTACCTACTCATATTTTATTTGTGCATTTATAATCGTTGGTTTTCTATCTTTAAAAATTTAACAAGTCTTTCTAGACGGTGATCATGAAGATGAACGTAACGTTTATTCTTGTAATTTTATTTTAATGTTTGCTCAGTTTTAACTTTACATATTTTATACGCACCATTGAATAAACTTGTGATTTTTTCCCTTTTAACCGTACATAATTGTGAAAAATTATGTGGGCTATTTTCTTTTTTTACTAATAATAATGTATGCAAATTAGTGTTTTTAAAAAATAAAAGGAATTTTTGTCCTTTTCTGTTATGTGAAAAATATGCTTATCGTTGGATAAAATTTTCCCTTCATTCTAATGAACTTTACTTGTTCTTTTATTTTAAATAAAAAGACTGGCGAAATTTTATGATGATTATTCTTTCTCCTTTATCAAAAGTCAGAGATAAAAACTAAGTAAGTGTTTTCTGAGATTGGTTATAAAAGTTCTACGTTTCTTGAGTATTTTGCATGAGATCATGAAATTTAATCATGAAATTGTCATGATTAAATCATGAAATTTAAGTCGTATAAAATTAACCTTCAGTGTAACTTAAAACTTTTTAAAAGAAATATATGATGGTACTCTTTTTAAAATGATTCAGCAGGCGCAATCTCCTTTTTTTATTACAAAAAGAAAAAGAAATAATATAAAAAAAAATTATGATAGAAAACTTAAATAAAAAATATATTTATAAATGAATGCGTATCTGATTTTATATAAACTTTTATTATTTAAATAAATGAATAGTAAGTTTGTTCATCAACAGTGATGTTGACAAAAAATTATTTCTATTATTAATACGTTTTAGAATAATAATAATAAATAAATTTGCTTAGTTAATGTCTTATTACATTTACTACAATTTTTTGTCAAGCACTGCTTGCACCCAAAACTGGTAAATTATGCATGTCATTATATTAAACACTAAAGTACTGTTTAAAAAATGACTTTTTTTCTGTAAAACAATAATCAATGCAATTTTAAATATTAAATCAAACTGTTTCTAAATATCTATGGCTGTATAAAGAGTATAGCAGAGACACGTAAGTAGGGGGAAAATGAGAGTCCGACCTCAGGAGGCGGAACAGCGGAGCCCGTGCAAGGTGCAAAATGTGCAGCACCGCCTCCTCAGCTCCACCTCCCAAACACCTACTCAAATGCATCACCTCCCGTGCACCTCCTCACGCGATTCTACTCTAAGAGTAGGGGTCAAAGGATTTTTTCGAATTTTAAGCGGGAATTTCAAGGAGTTAGAATCTTTTTACCGTACTATAGTACGATGGGGTTTTTTAATTTTAATTTGGGGACTTTAAAATTTTCGGTGTATTACAGTACGTGGGGTATGTTTTTCGATTGAATTTTGCTGTTGTTAATTTAAAAAGGTAATTAAAAAGTAATTAAAAATAAGGAATGAAGCGACTTTAATTTTTTTTCACAGTGCTCTTACATGAGTGGTTTAATTTTAAGCGGGAATTTCAGGGATATAGAATTTTTTTACTGTACTATAGTACGAGCGGTTTTTAATTTTAATATGGTGAATTAAAAAATTTCGGTGTACTCTACTTTAAGGATTTATTTTTTGATTTTAAGCGAAAATTAGGGGGAGAAGTGGGATTTTTTTTTTTCACCGTGCTTTTAGATGAGCGGTTAAGCGGGTATTTGGGAACATATAATTTTTTTTATTGTACTATTGTACGACGGATTTTTCAATTTTAATATGGGGACTTAAAAACTGTCGGTGCAGTATAGTTTAAGAATTTATTTTTTGATTTTAAGTGGGAATTTTCAAAAGAGTGATCCTTTTTTTTTCGTGCTCCTACACGATGAGTTCACACGATGAGTAATCATACGTGAAAGATATTTTTTTTTTCGGGAGTTAATTTTTTAACGAAGAAATAATTAAGGAGGGAGTTTTCATGGTGAATTAATGAGTTATTTTTTAATTTTGTTAAGATTGAATTATTTTCTCATGTGCTTGAGTTTTAAGCGCACATCATTTTAATAGGCGGACTTTAATTTTTTTGCAATGAGATTGACGCGCGCTCGTCAACCTAACCGTTCAGAATCTTTATAACTTGCGATAAAAAAGCGACTCTGAATTGTTTAAACTGGATTTCTAGTCAAGTCTTCCATGCAGTCGAATTCTAGAAAGGATGGTGCATTCAAAAAATCATTAAAAAAAAGAAGATAATTTAAAATTATGACTGAGAAAATATGTTTTAAAATTAAATTTTGTTGAATTTTTTTTTGCCGAAAGATGTGATCTTTAGCTAAAAGTGACCTAGGGTCAAAAATTTCACCCAGGAATCACCATGGGGAGGTTTATCACATGATTCCCATATTGCGCACATTCACATACGTTATTTCGAGTGTTATTTTTAGTCAACTATAGTATGTAGTTGAAATTTTAGAATAATTAAAAAATAACTTTAAAATTTGAATGAAAAAAATTTTTGAAAATTGAATTTTACGTACTAACATTTAATCGCGCTCGTCGGTCTTACTGTTTGGAGTCTGTCATTTTCCTTTGACCTTGGGAAACCTTGCGTCAATGTGGGCTAGGATATTTCAGAAAGACCCTCACTTAGGGTATTCTTTTAAACTAATTTCTGTAATGAGCTGTGTTCACGCGCGTCAGCCTAACTGATCGGATTATAAACATAAAATCGCTGAATTAATACGAATTATTTCAAATAGTAAGAAAACGAATTATTAAAATCGCCAAATAAGAACAAAATACTTCAAGCAATGAGAAAACAAATATTTAAAATCGCCAATTCAACATAAAATATTTCACACAATAAAAAACGAAAGATTAAAATCGCAAAATTAGAACAAAATACTTCAAGCAATGAGAAAATAAATCTGTAACATCGTCAATTTAACATAAAATATTTCACATACACACAAAAAGACGAATGATTAAAATCACCAACTCAAAATGAAATTTCATACAATTAGAATAAAAACATTAAAAAAAATCGCCAAATTAAAAGATTATTCTTGTCTCATAATAAATGTTGTGAAAGGCCTATTCAAAAATTCTAGTTGAAGATTAAAGTTTTTATTCAAAATTCAAATAAATCTGAATAAAGATTTTGAACCCCTAAAGATTTCCTCTATTAATGAACCCCTAAAGATTTGACATATCAGAAAAAAAAGGTAAAATTTTTTCGAAGTATAATTATCAAAGATTCTTTTTTCTTATGAATTTTATAAAGCTCTTCTAATACTTGACCTTGTGAAGAAAGATAAACAATGATTCACCTTTTGCTTGATAAGACTCAATCCAGATATAGACGAATTCCCCCTAAATTGCTTTTAATATTTGAATGCAGTCCAACATTATTCTCCCAAGGTTTTATATAAAAATTAGCATTCAATCTGAAATACTTTAAATGAATTTATAATAATAATAACAATAATAATAAGTCGAAATTTTCTTTAGTAAGTTTATTTAATAAGAATATTATTAAAACTTGGGTCAGTAAGTAATCTATAGTAAATATACTAAAGTTTAAAATTATCCCACTCATATAACTATTCACTAAATTTTTAGTTTAATTAATATTATTATCATATAAAATTACTATGAGCCGCAAATGTAAGCAATATTTAATATAAAGAACTTTAGATATGGGTAATTTTTCACTGTTAGAGCAATTTTCAACTTAATAAATTTTAATATAAATAAAATTTTTGACTTTTTGAAGAAAAAGAAAATGAATTGAATTTATATTTAATGCATTTAAGACTTGGTGTTTAAAAATAAATAAATAAATAAATAAACTATATTTCTTATTGGTATAAAATCAACTTCAATAATTTATAAACATATAATATTTTCATGATATTTATAAATTATCTCATTATATAAACATCGTGTTATGCAAAAAATACAAATACATATTTTTAGTTTTAAAATCATTTATATTCAAACGGAAAGTTCGATAAATTAATACCATTCGAATGTTATAGATTTAAAAAATAACAATTGAGAAACTATGCCTTCCCTATGCCCTATCTTATGACATGACTATTATCTTTACGTCATATTTAATTCACATATATTAGTTTACATTTAATGAATGCACATAATTTGAACTTGTTTCAGAAAAATATTCCACTTAAGCCATGAACTTTTTACCATTAATGTTACACGACATATCTTATTTTTAAATTTTAGTAAGAAGTGCTTTCTCATCAAATTTGACAGTTTTTCTAGCACCAAAGTAGAAAATTTCATTTTCAAATTATATAAAATGCTATGCAGTTATATATATATATATAAGGTACCCTGGGGTAATAACGCCACGTTAAGGTTCTACCAATTTTCATGGCTTAGTTTTAGATTGCATTTTTCAAACAAATATAGGATCTGATACAGCAACTCATTGACTATCTATGTAAAATAAAATAATTTAACAGATATGTATTCATAAAATGTAATGGCGTTTTTTCTTGACCAATACTATTTGGCGTTATTACCCACCTATATGGGTAATAACGCCATGCAAACAAAACTATGAAATAAGATGGAATAATTGCATGTAGATTCCCCAATTCTAAAAATACTAACTCTACAAACTTAGAAATTGACAAATTGCATTCTAAGCTATTGAAAATGTTCATTTTTTTGTGAAAGTGTAAGAAAAATAAAGGTGCTGTGTGGGGGGGAGGATGAGGCAAAAGAATATCAGACCGTGAGCTTCTTTTTGCTTAAAAAGGACCGCTTAAATAGAATTATTAGAAACATTGCACAGTTTTAACTGTGTTTATTTGAATCAGTATTTAGGATGTAGCTAGGTCACTGTAGGGAATCAACCGGGGTATTAATGCCAAGGATTGGCGTTATTACCCCGGGATACTTATTGCGCAGTAAATCCTAAACTACAAATTATCTCGAGAAGATATCCAAAATCTTCTACAACAATTGGAAAGTACATGAAATACACTACAAATGTATGTAATAAACAAAGTATTTCTGGATAAAAAAATATAGTCTTCAGATCAAAAACCTTATCTCTCAAATTTTAGATCAAGCGTTAATTTTAGTTGCTTGTAAAAACAATAAGACCTAAAAATGAAACAAATTAACTCGAAGCTGTTTTTTGAGATTTATATGACTCAAAACCCTTCTGCTCAGAGCACAATGGTGTCATTTACCTGATTATTTCATAATTATGCAAAATATAAGCACTTGGCGTTATTACCCCGCCTGGCGTTATTACCCCAGGGTACCTTATATAAATATTCTAAAGCGTGACACATTGACTTTTAGAAAATGCCCATCACTTTAATTGTAATAATTTGGCTTCAGATTATTAACTAATTTTGAAAAATTTTATTACAATTGATATTTTAAATATATAGTGAACTTTAATTGGAATTATTATGATTTTCAAGTAATGGCAATTGTATAATCAATTTGTGCAGATTTTTAATGTGATGTAAATAAAATGCCAGTAGAAAAAAAATTATTTCCAGTACATAAAAATAAGAAACTTTCATTTATTCTTCAAGACAAAATAAATGTTAAGACACATTTCAACAATTTTTCAAATAAAGCTAAAATTCAAATATATTATACATGTCTCTGTCTAAAATCTTGATAATACAAAGTCGTTTCATGTTCTCCGTTAAAAGGCTTAGATTATAGTAATTATGTTAAACTTTCTGGCAAATAATCAAAAATGCATCGCTTCGTATCTTAAAAATTCTCAAATAATACTTCAATATCTGGCAATGTTTCATATTATCGAATTAAAATAATTTCTTTTCTGATGTTTCCCTAGGAATCTAGGCACTATGTAAATTATGCTTAAATTTTATTTGTTGCTTCAACCTACTTTAAATATCTGGTTATACGCTTTGTAACAAAACGAACGTTTTCTTATCTAATTTTTTAACTTCATTTAATAGAGGTTTTGAAAATTTTACAATTTTCTCTGCTGTTTGTAATATAATTTTCAGGAATATATGGACTGAGTATATTTCTATTCAAACAAGGTACCTAATGCTTTCATTGCTGCTAGCAATGAAATTTTTATGTCCTTGGTCAATACTTAGCTAATATTATGAAAACTACAGCACACAATAATATGAAAATTAATAGTATGATAGAGGAATGAACACACTGATGCAGACAATTTTTTAATAGAATAATTATTTTAAGATATATTAACCTTATATGCTAACCTTACACAAAATTGTTCCCTTAAAAAGTTTTATAGGAGCAAGCAATGCAAAGAATTTAATAATTTTTTCGAAGATATCTATAAAAAGTTCCCGATTATCTAATTTTTTTTTTTTTTTGGGGGGGGGGGGGTTATTTCCATTTTAAATATAAATTTTCAACATTTTAAGTGTTTTTTTTTTACATATTTCAGAAAAGCAAGTTATTTTTAAAATATTGCAAACTGTAGGAAATAGTGCAAAGAACATTTCCTTCACATTAAAATTTTATTTACACGTGACTATTATAAATAGAAAAAACTTACATAATAAAGTTTAATGGTTACGTTTTAAAAGTGCCAAACCGTTGAAAAGTATGGCATGAGAACTATATTTACACGTGAATTTAAAAAAAAGAAAAAATTAAGAGAATAAATTTATTAATATCCATTAAAAGTCATAAATGGAGGAAATTACATAAGTTTTAAAAATGTCACTTAATTATATTACCAAACATAATTAAAAAAAATATTTACACATAAACGAAAAATTTATTTCGTATTCAGGGATAATCTTTTACATTATTGTTGCCAGTTCTAAAGCATCGTAAATGATATTTTCTTTCTAACAATAAAAAAAATATCTTCCGTGAACATTATAAAAAAATGCTTGTTTAAAATAACGTTAGATTTAAATTGTTACACTCAATATAAAGTATTTGAAACCATTTCCTGATAGAGGATTGTTAAAAAATACTGGAGAAGCAAAGACTCATTTAAGTTATATTAGATTAATTTATAATACGATTATTCAATCGGTAACTGAATCATAACAGATGTAAATTTTCCAAATGAATAATAAAAAAAAAATACAGGCCAGGATTTAATCCAGGGATGGAACCGTAAATGATGAGAGATACCGGACGAATACTGGAAGACTCAACGAACCTTTACGATCACACAATCTCATCTGATACTTCCCCTGTAGCCAAACAATATTGGACCATTATTGGCTATTTCTTGGAGCAATATTGGTACATTGGCGCAATACTGGCATGAAATATTGCTCCAATATTGGGGTGTTTACATTTTGTCCTTATTTAGCCATAATTTGCAGCCAATATTAGGGTTTCGTTGGAAATATTGCTAATAAAACGCCAATATTGGTTAAATATTGGGATTTCATTGGAAATATTTTTATATTAACGCGAACATTTGAACAATATTGGCGATTTATCGGCAATATTTCCAATGAAACTCCTATATTGGCATAATATTGGCTGCAAATTTAGACTAAATAAGGGCAAAATGTAAACATCCCAATATTGGAGCAATATTGACGTTTTATTGGCAATATTTCCAATTAATGAAATATTGGCGAAACGTTGGACCAATATTGTTTTGCTACTAGGGTTTGGATCAGTTCACAAAATAAATCGAAGATTAATATATGAACTGCAGTAAATGCTGCATACAAAATTATATTAGATTAATTTAAACATGTAATATGTTTATTATATAAGTTACGGTTAATTTATAACCGTATATAATGCAATTATATACGATTATTGAATCTGTCAATTAATTACCACAGATGTAAATTTTCCAAGTGTGTGAAAAAAAAACCGAATATGGACTCGGAACCCTGGTTCGAACCCTGGCTTGGACTGAATCAAAATTATTACGTTTAGCAGTGTTCATTTTTAATTAACCCTTTCCGGCCGGGTATCCTTAAAAAGGCACATAATTTTAATTTCATTGGCATCAAGAATATTTAGTTAAGACTTTCCTTTTATAATATACCTGAAAATATTAAAATAGCAAATAAAGCCTTTGTGCATTAATTTTTAAAGATAGAAAACCAACGATTATAAATGCACAAATAAAGTATGATAAAGGAGAAAGCAGCTGTTTCGAATCTACTATGGAGTTTCTCCATCAGTTCAAAAACTCAGCGAGCTAGACAAAGCAAAACTGAGCAAAGAGACAGAGAGACGTAGGCTTATAAACCAGCTACGGGAACGATCCTGCCTAAAGAAAAGCAACCAATAGGAAGAAATCAGCCTGAACAATTGGGTGGACAAGTAGCGACATCCACTGGAGAACAAACAAAACAAAAAATAAACAGCAAGGGAAAAAATAACTAAAAAAAATAAAAATAAAAATAAAAATAAAGATTAAAATAATAATAATAATAATAATAATAATAATAATAATAATAATAATAATAATAATAATAATAAATAAATAAATAAATAAATAAATAAAATAAAAAGGTTTAAGTTCAAGATTTCCAAATGGTCGGAAAATAAGGAGTACTTGATAAGTCATTGACTAAGGTTTGAGAATTTTTAAGAGATTCAATTCATAGAAAATTTACAAAATCCGTTCATCCTGAAAGAAAAAACTTTAATTCGAACTCCAATACTTTGGTTGTTTTGCCCTTTTTTCCCTAAAATCAGTCACAAGTTGCTATAATTTTAAAAAGATTCGATTTCAATGTTATTTTTTCTCCTGTTAATAATGTTGTTTTTTCAAATCTTAAGCACCCCATTGATCACTTAGATAACTGGGGTATTTATCAAATTTCTTGCCAATGTGGTCTTTCTCATATTGGCCAGACTAAACGTGCTCTAAGATTTCGTTTAACGGAACATAAAAGGTATGTCAAAAATCAAGACCTTAAACGCTCTTCTACTGCTCAACATTGTTGGTCTTCACAACATAAATTTAAATTTTCTTCAGCCACCATCATCCATAAGTGTCTTTTCATTCTTGATCTTGATTTCTGGGAAGCTTACCACATCATTAAAAATTCTCACTCCTTAGTCAATGACTTATCAAGTACTCCTTATTTTCCGAGCATTTGGATATCTTTAATTTATTTTTTTTAATTTATTATTATTATTATTATTATTATTATTTTAATCTTTATTTTCATTTTTTATTTTATTTTATTTCTTTTATTTATTTATTATTAGTATTATTTCCAATCTTTATTTTTATTTTTTATTTTATTTTATTTTATTTTTTTCCCTTGCTTTTTAGTTTTTGTTTTGTTTATTCTCCAGTAGATGTCGCTACTTGTCCACCCAATTGTTCAGGCTGGTTTCTTCTCATTGGTTGCTTTTCTTTAGGCGGGATCGTTCCTGTCTGTTTGCTCAGTTTTGCTTTGTCTAGCTCACTGCGTTTTTGCACTGATGAAGAATCTCGATAGTAGATTCGAAACAGATGTTTGCTCCTTTATTATACTTTATTTGTACATTTATAATCGTTGGTTTTCTATCTTTAAATATACCTGAAAATAAACAAATTCCTAATTTTTCTAATAAATTCGTTTACAAATTCTGGTGCAAGTTAATTAATTTAAACGGATATACTCTGATCCGTAAGGATTAAATATGATCTGTTTCTTCGAAAAGGTTATAAATTACATTTTTAATGCATATCCGCATCCTTCTTCTTTATTGTGGTATAGATTTTTAAACTGATCTCATTTTGATTATATTAGGTAATGTGCATAAATTCTGTAGATCTTATAGAGAGCTAAACGAAACGATTCGCACATGGTATCAGACATTAATAGCAATTGCTGAAATTTCTTCTTTATTAAGCTATTTATTTTTATTTATATTGCTTATTCGGATATTTCATTTCATTGTATGGGAAAATGCAATTTCTTATTAATAATACATGTAAAAAATCTTCAAAAAAGTCTGTTTCTGGTTTGACAATATTGATTTCTGTTTAATTGAATAGGAACTGATTGAGTAGGACTGGATAGTGATTTCTGTTTAATTGAGACTAGTTACGACTCTGAAACTTCGCTTTTATGGACCTTACAATGGCATTTTTTACACAGCTGCAAATTTTTATTACTTTTATTTGTAACTTTTTTATAGATAGATTTTTTTTTTCTAAGATAATATAATCGTCGAATACGCTCATTCGAATATTAACTTCTGTTCGTTTCATAAGTCTTGTACAAATACAGATTTCTTTTTAATCTTCATTGTATCCACTCCACACTCATTGAGATTTTTCTCATAGCTGTTTCCTCAGCCTTGCCAGTTGTCCAGTTTATCTTCATTTTTATTTAAAAAATTCTCATTTACATTAGCAAATGCAAAATGTATTTTCATATCAATTAAGACTTTGCTTGATTACTTATTATAACTATTTGGATGTGCCAATCCCAAAACTTTCTTCTATCTCATACATACATTTTAATATTAAAAAAATAGTTACTCATTTTAATGCTTTAACAACTTTAATTCAATACCTTACCAACTTTGATTTTCATCTTAAATTTCTGCTTCAATCAATTAATCGGAGTAAAAACGAATTTCCGTCTCTGCACGAGCCGATGGACAATAGAATGATAAGACGATTTTTTTTTCAAATTCAGGGTGGACCTACTTGCCTTACCAAAAAATAATCATATACAAAATGTGTAGTTCAGTTCTAGAACTAACTTCATACACTTTTATGTGGTGCAATATTGAAAATGGAGCAAAAAATCGCGATTTCAGCGCCCCCTTCCGGCGGAATATTTCAAAACTGAAGAAGGACCTGCTTGCCACAGAGAAAAACACTCACAAAAAATTTGGTTCAATTCTATGCATAACTTCATACACTTTTTGATGGTAGAATGGCGACATACAGACAGACACACAGACACACGGACAGACAGACATTTTGTAAAAACATGTTTTTTGGAATTTCTGACCCCTAAAACGTGTAAATCCGTCGAAAACCGGAAGTCGAAAAAATTTCGATTACAATACTTTCTTCTATTGAAGATAGAAGAAAGTAAAAATTCATCTTCGGAAATTTCCACTCTAGAGTCGAAATTGCCATTATTAATGGAAGCCAAAGTAGCATCTGCGTTTTCCTTAATGACTATACGCAGATTTTTAATTTTCGATGTACTGGACACAAACGGAACGTTTTTGCAGCAAATATTTTTTTTTCATGTCTTTATGACAGAATCAATGAGAAAATGAAGGCGATTGACTAGAAAAAAATTTTGTTACTTGTTATAATTTATTAATTTTGTGACGTATTTCATAATCTGTTCCTGAGGCATTATTTTTAATTAAATTCTTATAAATCTTTCATTATATATTTTTTTAAGTAGCAAAATATTCGATTTTATTTCATTTTAAATCTTTTACTGTATGCACTTATCGAAATGAAATTTTTCGTATCCTGAAATTCGTATCCTGCTTAAAATGAAAAAAAAATGTAGCGTACTCAAGCTTGTTAATGAGAAAGCATAACTATAATTTACCGTAAAATGGGGTGAATAGGATCAAAACTTTACGCTCATATAAATAAATTCATTATAAATATATGTGATGATATTTTTAGTTACCAATTTTCTTATAAGAAGGTAAAAAACTTTAAGAGTTGGGGAATTCAGTTTTGAAATGTTGGCACCACTACTGGGATATATAAAGAAACTCCACGAGGATCCTCAAAAACCTCATTTTTTTTCAACATCTTCAAAACTTTGTATGTAACTACAGTATTTTTCGTTTTCTAAACTTAATAGAGGGGATTTTTAATTAATGGTATAACCTGCAAATGATATGCTGTATTAAATTCTATTTATTTCTAAACTACATAATGAAAAAATGAAAAATAACTTGTAACATCTTAGATTTAAGATTTACGGGGTGAATCGGAACACTTTTTCTCTCATGGTTAATTTTTCTATACAGTAATAGTTTCATATAATGTATGAAAACATATGTATGAATATGTATTCAACAATATTTTGTTTGTTCTAATTACTTGAAAAGTTTAAAGATGCCAAGAAATTACTTGGTTAAACAAAAAAGTCAACGCCTAATCTAACAGACATGGAACGCACAGTAAAAGAACTCAAAAATACCAAATTAGTTAGAAAAACTGCTCAAATTTATTCTCTGACATCCACAACATTACACAAACATTTCAAAATGAAAAACCAATTAAAAAAGAGAGGGATGCGAACAGCACTAAGGGTTTGGGGGGAATTCCGTATTAATAGATGGTATTAATACATGCAGCGATTGGGGCTACTCAATAGATTCACTTATCCAATGACTACTAGTAAAGGATAACACAGCGCAGGGCTGAATTTGTATTAAATTCGACTTTTGCAATTCGAATACAATTTCTTAAAATAAATTTTAATTCTTCTTAATTTCAAAGTTGTTTTCTAATTTTTAAAAAGGCATATCTTTACTTAAAATAAAGGCTTGGTTTCACAATAACTGAGTGTTCCTATTCCTCCCTTATCATTATTACCTGTTTTTATTAACCCTATTAAAGTTTGAATCGGAATAAATAAAGATTATAACATTTGTTCTGATTCACCCTTATCTGAGGGGTGAATCGGAATACCATTAAAAAAAATAAATAATATATAAACTGTAAAAAAATTTCGTTTTTGCTTAAAAAGTAAAGTACAAAGCAATACTGAACTTTCTAGTAGAAAAAAAAATAATAATTGTTTCCTTTTTTAAATGTTAAAGTTGAAAAGTGTTCCGATTCACCCTATTTTACGATAACTTTAATACTTTACTATTTCATGCGACCTTTACTTCAAAACTAACTTGACTGTCAGAAAAAGCATTCCATTAAAATGACGTTGAGCTCTTTATCTTGCTAAAGAAATGTTTCATCGACAACTGTTTGCTCATTCCAAATGGTTCATTAAGCAGGGTCATCCGTACCTCTCTTTGATATGTAATTGTTTGTAATTTTGTCTTTATTGAAAAAGAGAACAAAACCCAAAAAACATTTAAAACTTAGGTTTTATTTTCTATTTTAAGTCTGAATAAGCATGAAATATTATGTAGCTGTTATAGATTGTGGAGCGTTTTCCAATACAAACAGAATATTATTAAGAAAATGTTTAATATTTTTTTTCAAGAAAATTGTAAAATGTTAATGAATATATCAATCTCTCTGTCTATTCGTGTATAACTCGCATAAACACAGTCAGATTACTATGGAATTGATACATTTTAATTGGGAGTTTACAATAGAACATTCCGTATTAAAAAAGATGTGAACACCACTTAAAGCACATTTAACCCTTTCATTCATACAGCCCTCATTGTTATCGGTAACATAATAATTTAGCATAATCATTTAACATAATAATTTAATGTAATAAATCAGTCAAAAGTAATGTAAAATAATTTTTTAAATCATTAAAAGAGATTTATTTATGTTGTAATCATTTTCTAAAACATTAATTGTGATATATTGCTTTTTATGTTTATAATTTAATTCTAAATGCCGATGGATTGACGCCACTGTATTTACTTTTAATTCTGTGACATCATAATATCTCTGTGTAAAATGTTATTGAATGATAATGAGAGTTGTCGACTAAAATGTTGAAAGGATAACAAGTGTTTTTCTTTTACATTTCCTTGTATTTATTTTAGTGTGTTTAAAAAACGTTCTTATGCTGTGACACTACAAATGGCAGTTTTTTTAGACTTTTATGGATTAATAGATAGTTTGATAGTTAGATAGAAATAATATTTTGGCACCCAAAACGTGAGGCGCACACAGCATAAAGATGGATTTAAACAATTTAAAACAAGAAAGAAAAAAATCTAAGGATATCAATTTCTGCCTGTGTAAATAAAATTAAAGAAGAATTGCTGAAACAAGACATTGATGTCAATTCTTTTTCTGTTTTGCAGAAAGAGTTAGAAGAAAAATTCGAAAGATTAGATTGCTGTCAGAAAAATATCAGTGACATTCTTTTAAAAGGTAAAGATTGCGAAAAAGAGTTTGAAGATGATTTTCAATCCGCGGAATAGTATAAAGATAAATACCTTGAGATGAAGACTGGAATAGAGGAAAAAATTATTGCTTTACAGTTACCAGTGTTTGAAAATAGAAATGAATACTTTCACTGTAAAAAAAAAAAAAAAAAATCAAGAGTTTACTAAAAATTTTTTAGTAAATTTGTATTCCACAGAATTTTTTAGTAACCATTACAAACTTTTTTTTTTGCAAGTGAAACAAGCATTTCTTTTGTAAACTGAACAAAAGAATATTTTGTATAACTAACTTAAATTTTTTTAGTATGAGCCACCAAGCAAATTTTAGTAATAGTTCCAAAATTACTTTTAACAACAATTGCGTGCGTCCGAAGGGCAGGAGCTTCCTTCGAGCTGCATCCAGACTTCTGAAGCGATAGATTTTCGGCAAAAATACAATAGATGGCAGCACCAAACATTGCGACCAGCTCCAACAGGAAATTCATAACCCCTTTATTATAGACTACTTACACTACATACATTCGGGACGTACTTTGCGCTGTCCAGTATTGAACCCGGGAACTTTTAGCCTGGAGTCTGTTACCATAACCACTATGCTATCGAGGCCACGCCAAGTGAGTTTTAGTAGTAGCTATTAAAAATATAAAACTATTAACTCTATTCGTTGCTAATTTTTTTCTAGTAATTCTTACAGATTTTCTAGTGACCGACTAAGATTACTAAACATTTTTTAGTAATTACAAGGATTACTAAAGTTTTTTTAGTAGATCGACCCTTTTTTTTACAGTGTTGAGAAGAGAAATTTTATGCTTCCAAAGATTGAATTGAAGAAATTTAATGGCGATGTTGAAGACTATCTGTCGTTCTGGTCACAGTTTCAGAAGATACATGAAGATAAAAGTATTTCGGAGTCAGACAAGTTTCAATATCTAATTCAAGCAGTAGTTCCGAATTCAAAAGCCGCGAGAGTGGTTGAAAGTTATCCAGCAACGGCTGCAAATTATCAACAAGCGATAAGTCAGAATCAAGAAAGGTTTGGTAGAGGAGATTTGCTTGTTCAAGTCTACATACGGGATTTATTATCCATAGTGATGAAGAATGCAATATCTGGTCGTGTTAAAACAGATTTACCAAAATTATATGATGAACTACACTGTAAAAAAAAATTCAAGAGGTTACTAAAAATTTTTTAGTAAATTTGTATTCCACAAAATTTTTTAGTAACCATTACAATTTTTTTTTTTTTTTTTGCACGCGAAACAAGCATTTCTTTTGTAAACTGAACAAAAGAATTTTTTGTGTAACTAACTTAAAAATTTTTAGTATGAGCCACCAAGCAAATTTTAGTAATAGCTCCAAAATTATTTTTAATAACCATTACGTGCGCCCGAAGGGCAGGAGGTTCCTTCGAGCTGCATCTAGACTTCTGAAGCGGAATATTTTCGGCAAAACTGCAATAGATGGCAGCACCAAACATTGCTAACTCCTCCGACAGGATTTTCATAATCCCTTTACTAACGAGTAGTTACACTACATACATTCGAGTCGTATTTGGCGGTGGCCAGTATCGAACCCGGGACCTTTTTGTCTGGAGTCCGTTACTATAACCACTATGCTATCAAGGCCACACCAAGTGAGTTTTAGTAATAGTTATTAAAAATATAAAACTATTAACTCTCTTCGTTGCTAACTTTTTTCTAGTAATTCTTAGAAATTTTCTTGTAACCGACTAAGATTACTAAAAAATTTTTTGTAATTACAAGGATCACTAAAGTTTTTTTAGTAGATCGACCCTTTTTTTTACAGTGTAGAAGGAAAATTGCGATCGTTAGAAAGTTTGGGCCGTATTCAGGAAAAGTACGGGGATTTCCTGATCCCTTTAGTTTAATCGATTCTTCCCGAAGAAGTCCTGATATCGTGGGAAAGAAAAAGAAATTCAGAAGATGTAAGACATGAAGACCAATCTCTAAAAAAATTAATGTGCTTCCTTAAACACGAAGTTCAAAGCGAAGAGATGGTGGCTTTAGCGCGAAGTGGTTTCGGTGCAAGTTCAACTTATAAAAAGGGCGAGCGGGATATTAAAATTTCGACTCCTGCAACGGCTTCTACTTTAGTGAATGCGTCTTTCGGAAATCAAGGTAAAAAATATATTTCTTGTATATTTTATGATAAAAGGCATTTGTCTCGAGATTGTTTTGCTGCTAGAAATATGACTTTAGAAAATGCGAAAAAAAATGCTTGCTTTGGTTGCTTTAGACCAAACTATATATACAAAAGGTGTAGATTTAAAAGTACTTGTATTAAGTGTAAAAAATCTCACCATTATTTGATGTGCCCAGGTGACAATATTGAAAATACTAATGATAAGAACAAAAATGATATACATGAAATTATTTCTTTGACAAATCATTCTAATATTGAAAATGTATATCTTATGACATTAATGGTTAAAGTTAAAAATAAGAATGTGGAACTAAAAGTTCGCAGTATAATCGATTCTGGTTCTCAAAACAGCTATATCAGTAAAAAAGTGGTTGAGAATCTACATCTGGATCCTAAGAGGAAAATTAAAATGACACATTGCCTTTTTGGGAGAAGAGAAACTTCAGTTAAAATGCATGATGTTTATGATTTAATTATTTCTGATTTGAATGATTCCTTTTGTTTTAGAGCTGAGGTATTCTCTAAAAATAAAATTACCGGATTAGTGCCTAAATTATCTAGTGTGGAGGCACTTATTGATCTTAGAGAAAAACAAATAATTTTACCTGATCTTGAGTCTGTTGATTCAGAAATTAATTTGCTTTTAGGTGGCCGATTTAATTGGTACATTATTCACTAATAAATGTAAGAAATTAGATTCAGGTTTATTCTTGTTAGAAACACGCTTGGGTTGTGTATTAACTGGAAAACCCAATCAAAACTTGAGTGGTAATTATGATAGTAATGATGTTTTGTCTATTGTATCTTTGTATGTAAAAAATGCTTCCCTTAATGAGTTATGGGACCTTGAAACGATCGGTAGTAGAGAGCCTGTAGAAAATTTAAAAAATCAACATGAGCATTCCAAAAGGATACAGGAATTCAAAACCAATATTAAAACTCTACCGGGTGGTAGGTATGCAGTTTGTTTACCATTAAAATCTGATATGATGGAATTGCCCAGTATTTAAGAATTGGTATGGAAGCGACATCAGAAAATGTGCGAACGGGCTGAAAAGGAGGATATTTTTGTTGATTATCAAAACGTTTTCCGAGAATAGAAAGAATTAAAAATAATTGAGAAAGCAACGGGGAACGTTGGAAAAGGGCATTTTTTGCCGCAACGGCCTGTTATAAAAATGGACAGTGCTACTACTAAAATTAGGCCCGTTTTTGAAGCATCCGCTAGAGAATATGGAAAGTGTTACTTAAATGATATTTGGAATAAAGGCCCGAATTTAATTGAGCAAATACCGGATATTATAGATAGGTTTCGCATTATTAAAATAGGTCTTTCTGCGGTTATCGAAAAAGCTTTTTTGCAGATTAGCATAAATCCGGATCATAGAGATTTTTGTATCCTGCCTTGAATGAAGAAATTATTTAAAGGCATTCCAGATTGGTTTTTGGAGTGAATTCAAGCCCATTTTTGTTGGCAGCCACGATATCTCATTTATTGGAAAATGTACCTCTTAATTATAGGAATATTTTTGAAAATTTGAAATATTCATTTTATGTTGACAATAGTGTTACTAGTGTTTCGAATGCTTCGGAACAAGACAAATTTACAGTACAGGCTAAAAACATTATTTCTCGAGGTAGTTTCAATTTGAGAAAATGGGAAAGTTATGCTCAATCACAAAATGTTTCAAAAAGTTCTCGTATAACAAAATTGCTTCGGATATTGGGGGATCTGGATTGTGCTATTCTAGTGGTAATTTACAATTAGATAAATTAATTAACAGTGAAAATTTCACTAAAAAAATTAATTTTGAGCTCTATGCAGAAAATGTTTGATCCAATAGGAGTATTGTGCCCAGCAACTTTGCCATCGAAAATTATATTGCAACGAACCTGGAAGTTAGGTCTAGGGTGGGATTCTCCTTTACCAAGGAAATTCAAAGGCCTTTTAAAAAATGGTTCAATGAAATAAATGTTTTAGAAAATGTTCAAATTCCGCGATATGTTGACATAAATGAGTCTACGGAGAGGCACGTTCTCATGGACGCATGCAAAGAGGCATATGCAGTCTGTATCTTTTTGCGAACGAAAACCCCAGACGCTGTAAAAATTCAATTAATTTAAGCAAAAACTAGAGCTGCTCCTATAAAGCAAACGTCAATTCCCAGATTGGAATTAATCGCGTGTAATATCGGAGCTAGGTTAGCACATTCAGTACAGCAAGCACTTTGTATACAGCAGAATATGAAAACATTGTTTTCGAGTGACTCCATGGTTGCGTTGTACTGGATAAGTGCATACGGTGAATGGTCCGTTTTTGTTTCGAACAGGGTAAAAGAAATAAAAAGTCTTTTCCCCAATAACGAATGGTGCCATGTGCCAGGAAAAATGAATCCTGCGGATTTGATTTCTCGGGGGGTGTTCTCCACAGCAGTTGCTAGAATCTCGGTGGTGGGAAGGGCCGAAATGGCTCATGGAGGAAAAAGAAAAATGGCCCATAACCGAAACTCTTGATAGTGAAACTCCTGAGATTGTTAGTAAAAAGAGAAAATTGAAATTGTGTAACGTAAATTCAACAGTTAAAAATATTCCTAGGTACGCTCGGAAATTTTCAAAATTTGAGTCGATTATTAGACTAGCTGCGTGGGTATTAAGATTCATAAATAATGTGAGATCACGAAACAGTGCTAGAAAAGTCAGTTGAGGAATTAGAATATGCAGAAAAAACTTTAATTTCAAATGTTCAAAGCGAGTTTTTTCTATATGTAGATTCGATACCTCACTTAAGCTGCTTTAAAAATGAAGATGGTATAATTAGAATAAAGACAAGGCTTACAGAGCTCATTGATACACCATATTTTTTATCGCTCATTCTTCTACCTGATGACCGTATTTTTACAACTAGACTGATAGAACATTTCCATATAGTTAACTGTCATGCTGGAACTCACATTTTTTAAGTATCTTAAGAGAAAAATACTGGATTCAAAGAGGCAGAAAAACTGTCCGAAAAGTTGTTAATAAATGCATTCCCTGCCAGCGCTACAAAATTAAATTTCGTGAATCCGATCTAGAGCCATTACCCTTTGATCGCGTAAAGGATTCTAGTGTTTTTGAAATTGCAGGCGTTGATCTAGCAGGTCCTTTATTTGTTAAAAACGCAGATAAAACCTGGATAGTGCTATATACTTGTGCAGTTTACAGAACCGTGCACTTAGAGCTTGTCTCCTCTTTGTCAACTGTTACATTTTTGCTGTCTTTGCGACGTTTCATCGCGAGAAGAAGTAGACCTAGAATGATCTATTCTAATAACGGTAGCAATTTCAAAGGTGCCAATAAGGATCTGTCAAAGATAGATTGGGAAAATTATCTCGTTTTTGCGACGTGAAACGAAAACGTTTAGAAGTTTAATCCTCCCTCAGCCGCTTGGTGGGGTGGCTGGTGGGAAAGGCTGATCCGTGTGATCAAAGAGCTTCTCTGACGAACTCCCGGTAAAGCTGTTGTGACTTTGGAAGAATTACAAACAATTTTGTGTGATTGTGAATATATTATCAATTCTCGTCCCCTCACATATCAATCCGAAAATCCAGAGGATTTAGTTCTATTAACACCTATTATGTTTTTAGTGCAAAACTCTTATTCCAGTGTCATGGACATTGACGAAGTTGACGCTAAACAGTTTCGCAAAAGACTGAGATACAGAGTTAAGCTCATGGAGCAACTGCGAATACGTTTTCGACATAATAACATAATAATTCAGCATAATCATTTTACATAATCATTTAATATAATAAATCAGTCAAAAGTAATGTAAAATAATTTTCTAAATCATTAAAAGAGATTTATTTATGTTGTAATCATTTTCTAAAGCATTGTGTGCGATATATTGCTTTTTATGTTTATAATTTGATTATAAATGGCGACGGATCGACGCCGCTGTATTTACTTTGTTTTAATTCCGTGACGTCATGATATCTCTGTATAAAATGTTATTGAATGATAATGAGAGTTGTCAATTAAAATGTTGAAAGGATAACAAGTGTTTTTCTTTTACGTTTCCTTCCATTTATTTTAGAGTGTTTAAAAAACATTCTTATGCTGTGACACTACAAATGGTTGTTTTTTTTAAACTGTTATGGATTAACAGATAGTTTGATAATTAGATAGAAACAATACTCATATGAAGACAGATAAACATTGCTATTTAGAAGAATCGAAATGAATATTTCGATGTGCCTGAAAAAGGAATGCCTGAAATTCGAAAAAGGTGAAATCAGCTTTTTAAATGTTTTATGCGTATTCTAAAATATTTGATTATTTATCTTATTTACATTATTTCCCTCAATAACGAAGTTTTGTTAACTCATTTAATTTGTGTCGGAAGGTATCTCTTAAACTGTGCTTAATGCATGATTTTTTTCATTGTATAAATGTAGTAAGAAAAAAGACAAATATATGTATGTGATTTCATACTAAACTGCCGATGAACAAAAGATGAATGATAAAATTGGAAAATAAAAATAAGTTAAAGTGTTTTCTAACAGTCCACAATTGTGTTTATAAAGATAAATGTGATCTATTGAAATGAGGTTTTATTTCCTTTTGTTCAATCGCAGGGAGTTTGTTAATCAGTTGTTTCGTGAAAAGTGCAAGTAACTTACTGGGGACGGAAGAAATATAAATTTAATTCTGGAATTCAAAAAACTTTTAGGTAGCTTTCATTACAAAAAGTAAAAAGCTACCTATTGCAGCCGTCCAGAGGAAAGCACTTCCAGAAAATTTTGGTATATTTTCACCGATCATGACCCTCAGACCCCAAAACTGCCCTGCGTTCAATTCTAAATTTGTGGAACATATTTCAATCTTAGTTTCGTAATGCATTAACTTGTAACAGCTAAAATTCTTTTTCTTATTTTATTTATTAATAAATTATTGCTTGCTTCTCAAAACGGCGGGAGGTATTTCGTAATCTTTTTACTTTCTGGAGTATTCCCGGGATTTTAATTTTGTTTTTTATTTAACATCGCGTGACAGGTGTTAATACGCGTTGCTAAAGGGCTTGTTACTTCCGAGGAAAAAATATAGTTCCTGCCGAGGACCGCCTGCTAAGACCAATCAGAACTGATCATTTTTTTTCGTTGAGACTCGAGTTAATCCTAATTGGATTTTTAAAGTGATTGATGCGGAGTAGGAGGGAGCTAGTTTGTCGTGAAAATGTCCCATATTCATTTGGCTTTTTAGGAGCGTTAGAATGGATTTGCCCTTTAAACTATCAAGATGCACGTTTCATTTCTCCGCTGAATTAGAATATCTAATGATGTGGCCTAGATAACGAAAGTTGTAGTGTCGATGTGTGCTAAGGTGATTGCGGGGAAGATTTTATCTATTTTATGAGTTCATCAATAAAGAACTTGAAGACTGATGGTGTTTGTTTTTATAATGGGGGAATACCCCAATGAAATTCTTCCACTGCTCGCCAACTTTCGGAGCGACTACTCTGCTCGTGCTGCTGAGAATTCCTAGAATTTATGCAACATAGTTTATTTTCGTCGAATTCCAAATATATAATATTACATTAGCCGGCAGGATGAAAAATGAACCGGCGTACGACTTTTGAGAAAAATAAATGAGAAATTTCTTCAGAGAAAGAAAATTGAAGGTGAACCTTCTCTCGCATACGTATGGGTGATCTTTTTATTGTGAAATATGCGTAGCATTCGAACGAGAAAACGTTCAGTTGTAAGATATGATAGAAAAAATTTGTTCTTATAAAAGTAACTTTAAACAACATCTTCATGTGCATACAATGATAAACCTTTCAGCTGTGAAAAAAGATCGTCTTATGAAGTCTTGTTTGTGGTTATGTTCGGCATCTGCATCTACAAATCCCGTGTTTGTGTTAAATATCCCTTCAGTATTTTTTATATATAATTAACCTCTACGAAACTATCTGATGATTATCAAGATAAAGAACATCTGAGCAGTTAATAATTTTGATAAAGAAATTTCTTCATCGATGTTATTCAAGGCCGCGAATACTAACTGAATACCAAAATTTTTTTTCTTTCTTTTTACTTCTAAATAAAGTTTAGGTTCCTTTATTCTTTTTTAGAGAACAAGATTGTAAGTTATTATTTATTATTTATCTTATTTTGTTATTGTTTACGAAATTTTAACAATAATTTCTTTGCTTAAATTCTTGATTTTTTTTATTACAGATATTAAAAAATAAATTTGTTCTTAATTTATAATTAATTGAAATTTTAAGCTCATAGAAATTTTATTTAGTTTTAACACTAGAATTACCGAGGAGGGTCATCCGTGACCCAAGACGTGGTTTTTCGCTCGTATCATAGTTTCTTTTCAAAGTAAAACTTTGAAACTCATTGACTTTTCCTAAATACTTAGTATAATGGATTAGCACGAATTTAGTTGAAATCGGATGAAAACTTTTTTATATATACTTCTTTATACCTAGAACTACCATGCTGGGTCATCGCTGACCCGAACAAAATAATTGCATTTTTCATTTATTTCAACAAGGATTTCAACTTTTTATTTATCAATAACATAAGAATAGTGTAAGGATATGTTACACATTTACTTTTTACAAAAGAGGGAAAGGAATGTGCGTATGTATGTACAGGCGCGCGAAGGGGGGGGGGGTCGTGATCACATATCTGTTAGGCATTTGAAAGGTAAATGAGTGAGTTTTTATGTTATTTCAAACTACTGTAAGGGTGATGTAAATAGTTTTTTTTAATGTTATACCTTAAAATAAATTAAAGAATATTTTGCCTCTCAAACACTTCAACGAGAAAAAAACTGTTTGTGGCATTTCGCATTCGAACATTTATAGTAATGGAATCACTACCGAGAGACATACACTTGAATGAGAAAAATTAAAATTTTAACGTGAATTGTGTTTAAATGACTTTAATGAAGAAATTTGGCGACGAAGTTAATATTGTCATCATTTGATGAGGCTAACAATCTTGACATAGATGACGAAACATTTTTTTTTTATTACTATAAAATTTCACTGTTCGAATCCAATACATGTAGTAGCAAGCTGAATGAAAGTAGCCAAATTAATGTTGTGGGGAAAATTAAGAAACACAAATATATTGTAATTTAAGTAAAGTATTTTGCAGAAAATTAAAAATAAAAGAATTTACTTTTTCGGAATAATTCTAAAATGTGGGAAAATACAAAATAAATCACTCTTCGAAGCGATTTGTAACATCGAACTATATGGACGGTAGAGCCGCAGTGTTCAATATTTTCTGACTTATGAAAAATCTTATTCAAGATCAAGTGATTATAAATGTTTCGGTAGTTTTTAAGTATACAACAGATTCTAATATCAGTAGAAACGTTTTCTTGCTAAAATGATAGATAAAAGCATTGCAAAAGAACATGAAGATATCCGTCCACGCACCAACACTGAAATTTCAAACAAATGATAAATCTTTCCACATAAAGTAGTGCTAAGACAAAGAAATTAACATTGTTTGTGGAAACTGCTTATAACTTTTGTGTTTATCATGCACTGAAAAAAAGAAAAAGAAAAAATGTCTATGACATTTTGTATAAATTGATTGGATCGTAAACTGTATAAAACGTAAAAGTGTAATTAAAAAAGAATCACGAATATGAATATATATATTTAATTTTATTGTGTTTTTATATAAAATTGATCTGTAGGAACATTATTACACAACTTAAATCTATAAATCATATGCATTTATTTTATTAAAAGAGTATCAAAATTTGGAAGCATTTAAAAAAAAAAAAATTCCTTTGAGTTATTTAATCTCAAAATTTCATCTTATGTAATAGCCTAAACGATAAATTTTATTAATTATTAATTTAAAAAATCATCATATTCATCTTTAATCATTATTGTATGTTTTTATCTTCCATGTAAAACATGAATAGCGTTTTTAAAAGCCATGGGTCAGATGTGACCCACCGCGGTATTTCTAGGTATACAAGAAACGCGGTAATTCTAGTGTTAAAGGTGTTCTTAGTACAAAAGATGGAATTCTTTTGTTCTTAAAAAATTCTCTGTTACTAAATTTATTAAAAATACGTAAAGAAAAGTATTTTTGTTCTTAAAATTATTTGTTATTTCCTATGTATGGAAAACCGATATTTATTATTTTATTTATTTATCATTTATTTATTTATTATTTATTTATTTCACATGCATTCAAAGAGAACAAACAATTCTAATATAACAAAGAAAGAGTTGATTTATTTATTATTTATTATTTATTATTTTTATTGTTATTTATTGAAGTATTTGAAGTATAGTAATTGAATTTCAGTAATTGAAGTATAGCATTTAAATATTTTCCATATGAATTATCCCCCTTTCATGTTATTAAGATCCGGATTAGTAAAGGAAGAAAAAATGTCAGAAAATAGACTTGATATTGTCCCTTTTGACTTTGAGTCAGGCATGGATATTTTTAAGTGGTTTAAACACTTTGATAATGAGTGTTTTGGAAAAAAAAAAAGATAATCAGTGGAAAAAAACAAAATATTTCAAAATATTTAAAGGGGGAAGCGCTAAAAGCTTATATAAATGATTGTTTGGATTGCGCTACTTATGAGGAAATTGTCGAGATTTTAACAGAAAAATTCATTCAGGTTAGAGTTCCAAAATTTTCTGAGTTTACCTCCTTAAAGTTAAATGATCTAAGTGATTTGGATTCTTATTTTAGAAAGAAATTTGAGATTGGAAGACAACTTCAGCTTGGGGAAAATTTAATTATACAGGGATTAACTGATGGACTTCAGCCGGAGTATCAAAATAGTTTAATGGTTAACCCTCCTTCCAATACTCGTGAATGGTTTCGCATTGCTAAGCAATTAGCAGAGATTCCAACTCATACCCCTAATAACAGCAATAGAAATTTTCAACAAACTAGACCTATGCACAATCCCAATCTTAGCCCAGACATTGGACTCGACCTACTCCAAACAACCCATCCCAAAATTTTAATTCTAGGTTTTTCACTCCTAGAATATCTACGACTCATTATCAAAATAATTACCCAAGTCGCCCGTGCAGAATATGCTTAAACAGAGGCATAGAAAATGCATATCATTGGGAGAGGAGTTGTATATTTAACACAAATTCCTTTCAATCTCAAACTCCTGCTCATATTCAACCACCCCCTACTAATAATATTTGACAATTATTTATACCTGGATATGTGGACAATAACAAACTGTTTTGTGTGGTTGACAGTGGATCAACTGTCTCAATTTTACCTCTCAAATTTGTTCGATATTTAAATGGTAATTTACATAATGTTACCCCTATTACTATTAGACAGGCACAAGGAACTCTTACAATTAATAAATCTTGTCGATTATGTATTAAATTTGGTAATATAAAGAGGTATGTTAATTTTTTAGTAAGCAAGCTAGATTTGGATTATGCTATTTTAGGTTTACCTGATTGTGCCAAATTTAAATTGAAAATTGATTGTGCCAAATTTAAATTGAAAATTGATTGTGCAAAAAGCCAGGTGCTACAAGACAATATTTCGTTAAACCAATATGTCAACATATCCAGTGATAACTTAGAATTGCTTCATTTTGATATTATAAAAAATGATACTACTGTGCCACCCGATTATGGAAATACCATAACTCCTCAATCCTTCCCGCCAACTAATAATGATAATTATAATCTATTAGGGGATCTGAATGCTATTCAAAATAAAAATGTAAGGGAACTTTTAAGGGATTATTTAGATATTTTTGCCAAAAATAAATATGATGTAGGGAGAATTAATATTGAACCTCAGCGTATTTATTTTAAATCTGACCTACCAATATCTTTGAGGCCTTATCGTACATCCACTGCTGATGAAAAAGAAATATCTCAGCAAATCCAATCCTTATTAGCTGCTGGGTTAATTAAAGAAAGTTATAGCCCATATTCTTCTCCAGTTACGTCAGTAAATAAACGAGATGAAGGCAAAAAAAAACCGAATGTGTGTTGATTACCGAAAATTAAATTCTATTATGAAAAATGACGCTGAACCTTTGCCCCGAATAGATTAAATTTTAGACAAATTAAGTGCTGCCCAATATTTCTCTACACTAGATTTAGCCTCAGGCTATTGGCACATACATATTCACCCAGCCGATTCCGAAAAGTTAGCCTTTACTACTAATTGTGGGCTCTGGGAATGGAATATTCTCCCCTTTGGTGTAAAGGTTGGTCCCCCAATTTTCAATAGAACAATTAGAAGTATTCTTACAAAATATAAAATAGAATTTGCTTGTTATTATTTTGATGATATAATTATTTTTTCTAAATCAATAGATGAACCTATACAGCATCTCATCCAAATTTTTGATTTATGCCGAATAGAAAATATTAAATTAAAATTATCTAAATGTACTTTTGCTCAAAAAAAAATAAATTTTCTAGGGTATGAAATCCAAAATGGAACTTTAACTCCAGCTAATACGAATATAGAAACAATTAAAAAACTAAAACCTCCTACTAATACTAAAGAATTACAAAGATTTTTTGGTTCTATAAATGTGTATCATAAATTTATTGACAAATATGCTGAAATTAGACACCCCCTAAATAAATTATTTAAGAAAGATACTATTTGAGAATGGAATACTGAATGTCAAAACTCTTTTCGAAAATTAAAGGATGCACTCATTGCTAAACCAATTTTAAAGATTTATGACCCAAAATTACCCCTACACATGTTTGTTGACGCTTCTCAGGTGGCGGTAGGTGCAGTTCTTAAACAACCCGACCATAATAAATTTTTACATCCGATTGCTTATTTTTCTAGAGGATTGAGAAGTTATGAGAAAAATTATTTCATTACCGAATTAGAGTGTCTTGCTACCATTGATACTTTAGATAAATTTTATCATTATTTTCACGGTGTACAATTTACCATCCATACTGATCATGCATCTCTTGTTTGGTTAAAAAATGTCAAACATTTAAGAGGTCGATTATTTAGGTGGTCCTTGAAGTTAAGTAAGTTCAATTACAAAATAGAGTACTTAAAGAGATCTACAAATGTGGAAGCCGACTTGTTGTCCCGAAACCCTATTTCACATTTTTGTAAACCCCTTACTTTTCTTCTTGACGTTAAAGAGATTATTGAGATGCAAGAAAAAGAAAATGTGTGTGAATTAAATTATATTAATGAAAATGAACTCATTATAGTTAAAAGAAAAGGTCTTCGTAAAGTGGTAGTTCCCATGTCCCTAAGAAAAAAATTGCTTAGTGTTGCTCATGATCAGTTTGGTCACCCTAGTGTTCAAAAAATGCACAATTTAATTTCTCCTAACTATTATTGGCCAGATATGACTCAAGACATTACCAACTTTGTTAAATACTGTGATATTTGCCAGAAAAATAAAAAACCTAGACAGAAAAAATTTGGATTATTACAAGCTATGCCTACTACAGATCAACCTTTTGACTGTCTGTCTGTTGATACTGTAGGAGGGTTCAATTATTATAATCCTACAAAAGAAATATGTCCATATTATAATAGACCATGCCACAAGATATGTTTGGGCATTTCCTTCCAAAAGTGTCACTACAGAAACTTATACAAATTGTCTGAAAGAAATCTTCAATATCAAAATCCCTCAACAATTATTCTGTTTTAGTAAGATTTCAAGTGTACAGTCCCCTCAAAAAATACTAAGTGACAGGAATGCTGCTTTTACTTCTTCAAGATTCAAAAAATTCTTGCGAAATCATAAAATTAAACAACGTTTGACCACTGCCCATCATCCACAAACGAATGGAAAATGTGAAAGAGTAAATCAGACAATAGTAACTAGATTAAAATGTAAAGTAAACTCCACTACCTCTAAAATTCCCTGGACTAAGCTTTTAACTGAGGTAATTAATGAATATAATAATACACCCCATTCTATTACTAAATTTCCACCTGCTTACTTGCTTTTTGGCCAATTACACTATGACTCCCCCTTACAACAAAATTATTATTCCCCTGTTCATGAAGCACTTAAAATTGCTAAAGCAAGAACTGATGAATTTCATTTAAAAAATAAAAGATATTATGATAAAGATTATATCGAACCAAAATTTAAAATAGGAGATCTAGTTATCTATGAAGAATTTCAGTACCCTAATACTAGAAAGTTATCACAAGTATTTAGTGGCCCTTATAAAATTCTTAACAAATTATCCGAAGTAAATTTTGAACTTGATAGGCAAAACCAGTTCAAAAGTTCAGAAATAGTACATGTATCTAAATTAAGGCCTTATTATTCCCCTGATATATTTAAATTAAGTCATGAGCAACATCCCCCTAATCAACAACACAAACTCAAGTAAAAACTGTAGCTTAGACTCTATCTCTAGTTTATTATCAGTTTATAATTTTTCTTTTTTTTCCTCTTAAATAGTAAATTTCTTTTCATATTTTAATTCAGATAATATCCTGTAATTCTCACAGAGTGGCAATGATATGTCTTGACTGCAGCGAGAGTGTCACTTGTCTGGAAATTTTTATATTTGTTTGTTCATACCGGCGTAGACGAACAAAGTGGAAATTTCTTATTCTGTATTGAATTACTCTAGTTATAACTTAGAATAATATAATAACAAGTAAATATTTAAAAAAAAATTTCAACTGAACCTATTTGTAATATTAAATTTAAGCTATCAATTAATAATGTTAATTTGTTAATTATTTGCCAAGTAACAAAATTTTTATTACTTTATTTTAATTTTTCTTTCTCTCTCTCTTTGCTGCTACATTCCAGTCCAGGTACATGTCAATTAGAATTTAATTTGTTTCTTTTTCTCTTTCCTTCTTGCATCTTGCAATGTTTTATCACTCCGAGAAAATATTTATTGCGTAATTATTTGACATGAATATTTGACATCAATTGACATGAATAATCTTGTCTTTTATTTTTATTATTTATTAATATTTCTTTTAAAGAATCTTAGTCGTTTAAAGGTAACGTGCATTCTCAAACATGAACATAATTTTTATTTCTTTTTATTTTATATTATTTTATCATATTATATTTTAATTTTTTTGTACATATTCCTACTTAATCCTGCACTCGAATTACAAGATTAAGGAAATGATTACATAATTAATTATAATCTTTATTCTATTTCACTTCTCTCTATATTTCATCCCAAAAATATGACATGAGATAAACCAGATTTAGTATATAATTTAGAATTTAAAGAATGTCTTTTCAAATATTTACTATTACTTATTGAAAGATTTATTTATACCCATTATGAGAGTAACTTTTACTTATTATGATATTTATTATTAGTGATATATATTTTTTCTTTATTATGTTTCTTTATTATATTGTTTGTTTATTACATTGTTAAAATTTATTAGTACTGCATTAATATACTATAAAATGTGTTACTATATTGAATTTCAAGTATAAAGTATTTTCACAAAGATACCCAAATATGGAACTGTTATAAAGGTGCAAGGACTCAGTCACATGAAAACTAAACTGTTGTTATAATATTAACTGATGAAAATTAGACAATTAATAAAGATATAATTAGACTCCTTGAAAAAAGAGGTATGAACTATAACACTCTAATTCTGAGCCTTAGAGGATTTTTTGAAATGAACTCTCAAAATTTATGTCTAGAACTTTCCAGTAAATTTCTTCATATTTAGATTTGTCATTATCATGAATGCATTCAACCTTATTTTTTTTATTTTTCATGTTAGCATATTAAGATTAGTTGTTTATGTTTTCAACTTACTTCCTGGTATGTACTGCTAAACAAGATCATATCTTGTATTTTTATTGATGCCTATTTTATTGTATGTAAATATAAAGTCATTCCACGCATCACCTTAGCGTTCCTAAATTTGAATTCTATATTTATAAAAAAAAATTAATTTAATTTTTCTTTTATTTAGTATCTAATTATTATTACTTATATTAACAACTTCGTGATCTAAGTCTGCACCATCTCCCTTTCTGTGAAATTGCAGGTCTCAGACCTACATTTTCACCCGTCTTTCTGGGAGGGGGGATTTGTAATAAAATAAAAAAAAATTTCGCCATATTTGTTCTCTCTTAGCTTCAATTCTAAATTTTTGGAACATATTTCAATCTTAGTTTCGTAATGTATTAACTTGTAGCAGCTAAAATTCTTTTTCTTATTTTATTTATTAATAAATTATTGCTTGCTTCTCAAAACGGCGGGAGGTATTTCGTAACCTTTTTACTTTCTGGAGTATTCCCGGGATTTTAATTTTATTTTTTATTTAACATCGCGTGACATGTGTTAATACGCGTTGCTAAAGGGCTTGTTACTTCCGAGGAAAAAATATAGTTCCTGCCGAGGACCGCCTGCTAAGACCAATCAGAACTGATCATTTTTTTCGTTGAGACTCGAGTTAATCCTAATTGGATTTTTAAAGTGATTGACGCGGAGTAGGAGGGAGCTAGTATGTCGTGAAAATGTCCCATATTCATTTGGCTTTTTAGGAGCGTTAGAATGGATTTGCTCTTTAAACTATCAAGATGCACGTTTCATTTCTCCGCTGAATTAGAATATCTAATGATGTGGCCTAGATAACGAAAGTTGTAGCGTCGATGTGTGCTAAGGTGATTGCGGGGAAGATTCCATTCTCTTTTTTATATTTTTTGTCACAAACATTGTCTTTGTCTTGCATCTCTATAATTTCTTTCCTATCTAGCAATAAACTAATATGTTGATTAAAATGACAAACAGGATTTCGTGACAACATGTCTGCTTCGACATTTGTTGAACCCTTTCATATTTTATCTCATAATCAAAGGTACTAAGTTTGAGTGACCATCTAAAAAGCCTACCTCTTAAGTTTTTAACACTCTTTAACCATACTAGAGATGCGTGGTCCGTATGAATTGTAAACTTGACACCATGAAAGTAATGATAGAATTTGTCAAGAGTATCTATAATAGCTAAACATTCTAATTCAGTTATGAAAAAATTTTGTTCATAACTCTTGAAAATTCTAGAATGATAAGCAATAGTATGTAAGAAATTATCTTTATCAGGTTGTTTTAGAACGGCACCTACTGCTATCTGAGAGGCATCTACAAACATATGTAAAGGTAATTTAGGATCATAAATTTTGATAATGGGTTTTGCAATTAAAGATTTTTTTAATTTTTCAAAAGACTCCTGGCACGCTGAGTTCCATTCCCATATTGTGTCTTTTTTAAGTAATCGATTTAGAGGATATCTAATTTCAGCATATTTATTTATGAATTTATGGTAAACATTAATGGAACCTAGAAATCGTTGTAACTCTTTCACATTGGAAGGAGGTTTTAAATTTTTGATGGTTTCAATATTGGCATTTGCTGGTGTTATAGTTCCATTAGTGATTTCATAACCTAAGAAATTGATTTTATTTTGGCCTAATGTACATTTAGAAAATTTAAGTTTAATGATTTCTAATTTGAGCTAAATGGTTTAAATGCTCTTCTAAAGAGGAAGAGAAAATTATAATATCATCAAAATAGTGGCACGCAAAGTCGATTTTTTATTTATTAAGGATCCTTCGAATGGTTCTATTGAATATGGGAGGGCCAGTTTTTATGCCAAAAGGGAGCACGAGCCACTCAAAAAGTCCAAAATTTGTTGCAAATGCTAATTTTTCTGTATCGGATGGATGTATTGGTATGTGCCAGTAGCCAGACGCTAAATCCAAATTTGAAAAATACTGAGCACTACTCAATTTATCTAAAATTCCATCGATACGGGGCAAGGGTTCTGCATCGTTTTTAATTATTGCGTTTAATTTTCTATAGTCTATACATAATCGCGTTTTTTTACCTTCCTCTCTTTTCATAACTAGTGTAACAGGGGCAAAATAGGGGCTATTACTTTCCTTTATCAGTCCGGCTGCTAACAATGATTGAATTTGGTTTTTTATTTCTATTTCTTCTAGGGGAGGTGTTCAGTAGGGCCTCAAAGATATAGGTAGGTCTGAGTTTAGTATAACGCGTTGTGGTTCAATATTAATCCTACCCACATCATATTTATGCTTTGCAAAAATATCACTATAAATATGAACTAATTCCCTTAAATTTACATCTTGAATTAAATTTATTTCCCCAGTTAAATCTGAATCCGAATTATCGCGAAAATTTTGAAGAGTCACGAACCTCTATAATCAGGATGCACATTAATTTCGTGATCATATTCAACACAGTCTTCATTTTTCATAATATTTCCACAAGTAGATTGTAACTCTAAATCATGATTACTTGCATTCAGTGTTTCATTATCATAATTATCTATTGCTACAGTATTACCAGTATTTAATTTCATATTTTTTTATATTCTGAGGTTACAAATTCATTAGATTGATCCCTGTTCTGTTGTACTTGGTCCATATTTACTGTATTGAAATGAAGGGATCTCTCATTATGTATGGATATACTGTTAGTTATAATTTTCCTTCCCTGCCTTACAATACAATTTTTACATTCTATGGTTAATTTAAATTTAGAACATTCTTTTAACCCCAAAATAGCATAATCCAAATTTGTATTGCATACTAAAAAGTTAACATATTTTTTAATTTTACCCACTTTTAGAAGAACACTACATTTTTTTATTTATATATAAAAATCCTTTTGCCTGACCAATGGTAACTGAGGGTATAGTCTCAATTTTAGCATTAAGTTTTTTAGTAAATTTAAGTGGCAATATTGCAATAGTTGAGCCAGTATCTACAACACATGGCAAATTATAATTATTTGTACATCCATACACAATTAATTGCCAAACATTATGAGAATTATTTTGTGAGATATTTGGAAGAGTATCAGAGGATGGTACCTCATTCCTAAAAATACATTCTCTTTCCCAATAAAAAGCATTACTCACACCCCTATTTGTGCATATCCTACAAGGTCTTGAAGGGTATGAATTCTCAATATAGTTATTTTGACAAATTCTAGGTCTTTGAAATTGAGATTGCCTTTGGGGAATCCAATTCCTAGGTGTATTATTGGGCCTAACTGGCTGAATCCAGGGCCTAGTTGGTTGAAAAGGTTGAAACTTTTGTCTAGCTGATGGTTGATTTATTACTTGGTTTGAAACTAGTGGGGTGGAAACTTCCATGAATTGTTTGACAACCCGGTACCATTCTATGGTACTACTAGGGGGATTTATAATAATACTGTTTTTGAATTCTGGTTTTAATCCAACAGTTAAACCTTGTTAGGATGAGCGAAGCGAATCCTCTACTAGTCCACTCAAATTACAATTTGTCGTACGCTTTACAAAAAAAACTATTCAATATTTTAACTTCAAATTAAACACAAAAATAAATTATGATCTGTAGATTTGCAGAATATAATTTTTTTTACAGTAAAACGTTAAAAAAATTATTATTTTAATTAATTTATTTTACATGCATTTCCAATACGGACGCATTTTAGCAAATAAATAAATAAAGAATACTGCCCAGTTAAACTGATGGCATTGAGCTCACAGGCTACAAATACTAATTGTACATTAAAGCCTTATATTTTCAAGGGTTAATTCCGTTAAAAAATTAAGAAAGGGAAACAGCTCACTTCTTTCCTCTTTTTTTATACTTAATCATTGAACCTCCTATACTATCAAAGACATGCTTTATCATATAAAAAATCTATATCCAAAATTCAGAGCAAATTAGATAATTCTTAATAAAAACCCATTTAGCATTTATATAATTTAAAAGGAGTTATCCCCCTCTTTTATACTTAACCATTAAACTTCCAAAACTATTCAGAGATTTGAACGAAATCTGAAAATTCTGCTTGAAAAACCCATTTATATAAATTAAGGGGGGGGGGGCATTAGAACCCCTGTTCCCCCTATTTATACTTATTCAATGAACACCTAATAACAGTCACGGAATCGTCTCATCAGAATGATCCTAATCTAAATTTTGAACGAAAACTTAATTCTACATGAAAATCCCATTTATATCAACTAACGGGGGGGGGATTAGAGCCCCTGTTCCCCCTATTTATACTTATTCAATAAACACCTAATAACAGTCACGGAATCGCCTTATCAGAATGATCCTAATCTAAATTTTGAACGAAAACTTAATTCTGCATGAAAATCCCATTTATATCAACTAACGGGGGGGGGGGGGATTAGAACCCCTGTTCCCCTTATTTATACTTATTCAATGAACACCTTATAACAGTCACGGAATCGTCTCATCAGAATGATCCTAATCTAAATTTTGAACGAAAACTTAATTCTGCATGAAAATCCCTTTTATATCAACTAACGGGGGGGGGCATTAGAGCCCCTGTTCCCCCTATTTATACTTATTCAATGAACACCTAATAACAGTCACGGAATCGCCTTATCAGAATTATCCTAATCTAAATTTTGAACGAAAACTTAATTCTGCATGAAAATCCCATTTATATCAACTAACGGGGGGGGGGGATTAGAGCCCCTGTTCCCCCTATTTATACTTATTCAATGAACACCTTATAACAGTCACGGAATCGTCTCATCAGAATGATCCTAATCTAAATTTTGAACGAAAACTTAATTCTGCATGAAAATCCCATTTATATCAACTAACGGGGGGGGGCATTAGAGCCCCTGTTCCCCCTATTTATACTTATTCAATGAACACCTAATAACAGTCACGGAATCGTCTCATCAGAATGATCCTAATCTAAATTTTGAACGAAAACTTAATTCTGCATGAAAATCCCATTTATATCAACTAACGGGGGGGGGGGATTAGAGCCCCTGTTCCCCCTATTTATACTTATTCAATAAACACCTAATAACAGTCACGGAATCGCCTTATCAGAATGATCCTAATCTAAATTTTGAACGAAAACTTAATTCTGCATGAAAATCCCATTTATATCAACTAACGGGGGGGGGATTAGAACCCCTGTTCCCCCTATTTATACTTATTCAATGAACACCTAATAACAGTCACGGAATCGTCTCATCAGAATGATCCTAATCTAAATTTTGAACGAAAACTTAATTCTGCATGAAAATCCCATTTCTATAAATTAAGGGGGGGGGGGCATTAGAACCCCTGTCCCCTTATTTATACTTATTCAATGAACACCTAATAACAGTCACGGAATCGCCTCATCAGAATGATCCTAATCTAAATTTTGAACGAAAACTTAATTCTGCATGAAAATCCCATTTATATCAACTAACGGGGGGCATGAGCCCCCCGTTCCCCCTCTTATACATATCGAATGAACTCCAAAAACTAATCAGGGAAGCGCCTTGTCAGGATATACCTACATACAAAATTTCAAGTGGATCCGATATTTTTATCATGAGTTATCGCGTTACGCACATACGCACATACATACAGAACGGACGGGCACATAAGCTCTCAGGCTATGATAGCCTGTGAGCTAAAAATGAAACGCGTATATTTTCAGAAAAAAAAAAGTTTAAATCATGGAGTAAATAATTATAGATAGAATCATGATTAATTTATTAAATAAAACATGTTTTCATTATCCCGCAAAATCGTTTGCACAGATGACACTTAAACATTTTAAAAGAATTGTATTATGGATTTTTTTTTTTTTTGTAAACTGGCAACAAAATAATTGTAAACAAATAAAATTAATTCTTAAATTTGTTATATAAATGAAAAATTAAAAGATCTGCGTGAAGTTGTTGGTTCAAGCTCTTTATAAATATTTTTGCGAAGGTCGTATTGTGCCTAAATAATATCGACTCATTAATCAGAAGGATTTTATAGAAAAATAAGATCGCAAACACAACAATAATTATTCGTGAAAACGTCACTGCGAGAATGAGAGAGAGCTTCGTTAAAAGGTAATTCCATTAATTGAGTTGCCATTCGCAGAAAGTAAAAAGTTCTCCCACACGGAGAGAATTACAGCAATTCTCATACGCTAACATGTATAAAAACGAAGAAATTAAAATAAAATGTTTTACAGTTAAAAATTCGTAGTATCAACGAAAGCAGATTTCAAATGTTTTTTTCCAGAAAATAGGATTTTGAAGAAGTAACTTTCTTCAAGCTTTCTTCAAATATATTATTCTAAAATAGCTATCAAAGATTATCGGATGTTGATTACAAAGATTGGAAACATGCATATTTCAAACAATTAAAAAACACCAGTGGCTACTTGAAATTGTAAAAACATCTTTAAAAGAGCTTTTAGTTGAAAATTTAAAAAAAAAATTGTAAAAGTTTGCTTCGAAAATATCTTAATATGCCAGTTTTACATCATAAATAAAAAATTAAAATGCGCCAAAACATAAAATAACGTTTTTGTTTAATAAAGATGAAAAAAAAAAAAATATTGTTACTTTCAAATATCTGTTTTATAAAATAATGCTTCGCGAATCCAAACAAAGCATGGCTTTTGCTAGTAATATTATATTTTCACTAAGATGTAATTTCCTACCAATTTCCACTTTTTTACGAAAATAAGTTTCTAAATTGTCTAAATTACTAATTTCAGATTTGAAAAATCAGAAAAACTCGGGAAGTCTAATTCAATGAGTCTTTCTATCAAAATTTTCTTAATTTGTGCATAATCCGTACAACTTAAACAGTCATTGATATAATTTTTTTGCGCTTCACCTTTCAAATATTGCGCAATAAAATTAAATTTCCATTCTAGATTTTTCTGTTCCCTATCACATGTTTTATCAAAATAAGTTAGCCAAGACAAAATGTTCATTCCAGAACTCGGGTCAAACGGTACGAACTTAGGATCTTCCATATTTTTTTTATTCTTACTCATTAGAATAAATGAAGCACTTATATTCTAAAAGGCAGCAGTCCATATTTTTTCTGCAAATCTACAGATCATAATTTATTTTTGTGTTTAATTTTCTATTATTTATTTATCTATTATTTATCTATTATTTATCTATTATTTATCTATTTTCTTTATTAAATCCTGTTCGTAAAATCGTTCGCAATAAATTTCAAAGTTACTGATTTCTATCAATTACATATTTTTTCAAAATTACTATATTTAGCTATTAACTTTAACCAGAAATTTTATCTAATAAAACAGAAATTGTAAATATCATAGATATACTTTAAATTGGGATCAACTTTTAATTCTATTATTTTATAGATCATAAACAGATTCAAAAATTTTAATTATAGGTAATTTCTTACTTAAAATCACAAAATTTACTGAAAAAATTAATCATATTTATCAGTCAAAATTCTAGCAACAGCCTTGCACAGTTCCATCTTTCTTACTGAATTTGTGAAAAAAAATTTTAATTTGTAAAATATATTTATATATATATATATATAATACCATTAAAAGTAGACAAGATTCACCAATGGATTTTATCAATAAAACAATAAACCAAAACGAAGAATTAGAATTGAATTGAATTATAATAAAATAAAAAAAATAGTGTAACGAATAAAGCTGAATGAATAAATAAATAAAATGAATGCAAATGGAATTTGTTGCCCCAAAAGCAGAATCATCAGGCCCCAAATGCTCTGGAACTACAAATGAAGTGTGCGGTTTCATCCACGTATTAGCCATGAAATCGCAAAATAATACGTATTTGGGGCTACCAGTACTATATATATAATTTTTGTCATGCGATAATTAATGTATTTATGAACCGATTTCAATGAAACTTGGTATGTACATAGTACATACAAATGTCTCGACCGAGTTCGTTGCCCAGCATCATACACTATATTGTTTAAAAATGGCGGCCATTTTAAATTTAAAAAAAATTAAAATTTAAAATTAAATCTGAAAAAATTAAAAGTTGAAAAATATTTTTCTTTTACGTGTTAGAACTTAAAACAGCGATTCTAGAACACTTTTTATTTTGTCTATATCTTAAAAAATTATTGAGTTATAGCACTTTGAATTTTTCTTATGGCTGACATTTTGAAACGATCTGATTTTTGTCAAGTGATAACACGCGTATTTATGAATCGATTTGGATGTAACTTGGTGTCTATTTAGTATATACTGAGGCCTGAATCGAGTTCGATACTCAGTTCCATCCGCCATCTTATTTCAAAATGGCGGCCATTTAAAAATTTTGATAAATTAAAAAATTTTAAATTAGGTACAAGAAAGTAAGAAATTGAAAGAGATTTTTCTCTTATGCATTTGAACTTGATACAAAGATTCCAGAGCATTTTTTGTTTCGTTTGTATCTTAAAAAATGGCTGAGTTATCGCATTTTTAATTTCTAGTGTTGCTCATATCTTGAAATGGTCTGATTTTCGTCACGTGATAACACGCGTATTTATAAACGGATTTGGATATAACTCCATGTGCACATATTACATAGGAATGCCTTTACCACGTTCACTGTCCAACTTCTTCCGTCCTCTTGTTTCAAAATGGAAGCCCTTTAAGTTCTAAAAGGTTCTTTTTAAAGTATTTATCTTAATAATGAATTCAGGAATATTTTTTGCTTTGTCTTTAACTTAAAAATCGCCTGAGCAGTTTGAATTTCTAATGTGGGTGACATTTTTTAAAAAATCAATTTGCCCGCGACAGCGCTCGTATATATTCATCGATTTCAATATGAGTGTGCATGTGCACCGGAATTAAGATTTCGGCCAAGCTCATAATCAGGTTCCACTAATTTGAGCTTAGTATTTTTGAATAATATAACTTAATTTAAAATAAATAAACAAATATATAAGTATATGAATGCTACCTCTTCCTCCCGGCATTGCCGGAAGGACTATTTAAATTGCTGGCTGCTACCGCAAAAACATATTTATGGAAAAAAAATCATTACATTAAATGTAAAATAATTTTACATTGGCAAGAAATTGTTAAAACTAAATAAAAAATAGTAAAATGTCGAAGCAAAAATATATATATATCAATATTATTGTGGAATTCTTCTAAAAGTTCTTTCGAAATCATAAATAACATGTAATGGAGTCTGACACCGTTTAAACTTTTAAAATTTATATTCAAACATTAACTATTTACAAAAAAAATATTTACATAAATCTATTTAGAATTTAACCACTCATAAATTTTAGTTAATTAGTAAACGTCTTATGTGGGAAGTCATCTTCATCCAACATTCTTTTTTACGACCTAAACACCCCAAACAAAGCGTTCCATCAAAATTTATCTTCATTTCACTTCTAAAGAGTCACGGCTTTCGTCTGGCTGCGTAGGAGTTATAGCTACTGCTTGAGTCGTCTGTCTTGCTGAGAGCCTCCGTTTCAGAGTAGTGACAAGGAGAAGCTACAAGACATACTGCTAATCTGCTGTAGGAAAAAGGTCGCTCCTATATTATTATTTTCTGAAGTAAATGGATGAGATGAAATTCACTTTTAGAATAAATGTATGTAAAACGATACAAAATTAAAAAGACAAAACAGAAACGCGTGACAATATAAGTCAGAGTAAAATGAAATGAAAATAAATACGTCAAACCTTTAGGAAACGATTCGTATTTGTCTTTCGCGCCATTTCAATTTGTGTTCATTTGGGAATCTTGAAAGCATTATTTTCCTTATTTCTGAAATAGAGCTAAAATTAAAAAATTAATTATATTTCCTTTTATGAAGGGAAATTTTTTGAAAGTGTGTTTGTGTCATATAATATAAAACATCACTTTAAAATGTAAAATTATTTAAATATGCTGTAAATTTTCCATTAAAATAAAATAAAATGGCAAAAAATACCTTTTAGTTTTACATGTTTCGTGTGCTCTGACGGCAACTTTTTCAAAAAAACAAAAAATGATAAAAGAAAATTTTTGCTAAAATTGCTTCAAATTAAAAATAAACAGAAAAATGTAAACCACAAGAACATAAGCATAGTGGAAAAAAATGGAAAAATTAAAAATGAATAAAAGTTTTTGTGAACATGAAATATTACTGTTTTAAAATCCTTTGAAGCATTTCCTTCCAAATTTTAGGGAGCTCAATTGAGGCAAATTCATTGCAAAAATTCTCTCTAGGTATGAAGATTTTTATTGATTCTCTGATGATAGACGGAAAATATTATCTAGATGGCTATACTATTCTGCTGTTATTAAAATCCATTTGTAATAGTTCTTTGCTATATAATCTTGAGAGAGCTGTAGTTTCCCTATTGTATTTGATGTCTGGTAGCAAGAAGATTGTGATAAAGCCTGCTCTAACATAGGCTATATTTTATTGAGATGTCATATATCTTAGGGGAGAAGGAGCAAAAAATGATCTAAAAGTACTATTTTTGTGTTATTTAAGGCTTAAAAACTTCGATTTTGGTATACAAATGCACTATAAGATCAGCTTTTTTTCAAATAGAATTTTTAAAAAAAGGTGAAAAGTGCGAAAAACATTCTAATAACGTTCTGAATTACGAATTTTATGCGATCTTAAGAAATACAAAACCGATTTTTTTTTTTTTAAATGGTATCAATTTTATATGATAATGACAGTTCATGTTCAAACGTAGGGTAAATTTTACGTCGATGTCACAAACGTTCAGGTGCTGCAAAAAGAGATATAAAGGCGCTTTTTGTGCTACGTAATGGCCTAAGAACTCGAAATTTGTAGAGTAGTAAATTAGACAATATACATGCAATCTAAACATCAAGAAAAACTAAACACAGAAGCGCTGAAACTGCACAAACAGCGTTCGAGAAGCATTCAGAATTACGATATCTATACAATCGCATGAAATACAAAGCCAATTTTAAAAAAATGGCTGCAAATTTATAGTGTCATATACTCCATATTATATGAACGTAGACTATATTATTGTCACCACCACGTCAGGGTTTCAAAAGCAAAAAACGTTTTAAATTTTGATTTTTGTGCTACTGAAGGAGCTTTAAATTTTGAATTGGGCCTGATAGTTACTTAAGTTGCAAATGCTCTGAATTTGGAGCAGTTCGAAATTATAAATTGACTAAAATTAGAGAAAAGAGCTCTAAAAAGATTCTTAATTATGATTTTTATACAAGTCTCAAAGTTAGAACGTTGAATTACGTCATGGTACAAATCTATAAAAATAAAAGCTTGCTAAAAGCAATTTAAAAAACATTCTCTACATTTAAAACTTTTTAAAAAATGAACAACTTAAAAAATGCTCTCATTTACCCTTTTTCTCACGTCTTAATTAATAGAAAACGATTTCAAAAGTAATGGAAGCAAATGATGGCGACAGCCTCGACTCCAGCAAGGACTGCATTTTATGTTGGTGTCATTAATACCAGAAAGTTACAGGAACAAAATAAATCCTATAATGCGATTTTTTGATACATAGAAGGATTGGAAACTTGAAATTCAGCATGATTGTTACTTAAAAATATAATTGCTCTCTGAGAACAGTGGGAATTAAAAATGCCTGAAAATACTTGAATAGCGTTCTAAAAATGTTCCAAATTGCGATTTGTGTGGAATTGTTGAAAAGAATAAATTGGTGTGACAATTTTAAATGCAAACTAAAAACAATTTCTAACGAATTCCGAATTTAAAAGATTTTATTGTGCAAAAAACAGCCTAAAAGTTTCCTAGATCAAGATTTTTGTGAAGTCTCAGGAATTACCAAAACATATGCATGCTTCTATGCAGTCTGCTATACATGCTTTTCTATAGATGTAGTGTAAAACTGGATCATAAATGCGGATATTATATTTTAAAATGGAAATTTTAAAATATAATAAAATTAAATATATAATAAGTATTATATATTCAATGAAACTTGGTATGTACATAGTACATACAAATGTCTCGACCGAGTTCGTTGCCCAGCATCATACACTATATTGTTTAAAAATGGCGGCCATTTTAAATTTAAAAAAAAAATTTAAATTTAAAATTAAATCTGAAAAAATTAAAAGTTGAAAAATATTTTTCTTTTACGTGTTAGAACTTAAAACAGCGATTCTAGAACACTTTTTATTTTGTCTATATCTTAAAAAATTATTGAGTTATAGCAATTTGAATTTTTCTTATGGCTGACATTTTGAAACGATCTGATTTTTGTCAAGTGATAACACGCGTATTTATGAATCGATTTGGATGTAACTTGGTGTCTACTTAGTATATACTGAGGCCTGAATCGAGTTCGATACTCAGTTCCATCCGCCATCTTATTTCAAAATGGCGGCCATTTAAAAATTTTGATAAATTTAAAAATTTTAAATTAGGTACAAGAAAGTAAGAAATTGAAAGAGATTTTTCTCTTATGCATTTGAACTTGATACAAAGATTCCAGAGCATTTTTTGTTTCGTTTGTATCTTAAAAAATGGCTGAGTTATCGCATTTTTAATTTCTAGTGTTGCTCATATCTTGAAATGATCTGATTTTCGTCACGTGATAACACGCGTATTTATAAACGGATTTGGATATAACTCCGTGTGCACATATTACATAGGAATGCCTTTACCACGTTCACTGTCCAACTTCTTCCGTTCTCTTGTTTCAAAATGGAAGCCCTTTAAGTTTGTCAAAAATCTTTTAAATGTATAATGATGTACAAATAAAAAATTAGAAATTGAAAAAAGGTTCTTTTTAAAGTATTTATCTTAATAATGAATTCAGGAATATTTTTTGCTTTGTCTTTAACTTAAAAATCGCCTGAGCAGTTTGAATTTCTAATGTGGGTGACATTTTTTAAAAAATCAATTTGCCCGCGACAGCGCTCGTATATATTAATAGATTTCAATATGAGTGTGCATGTGCACCGGAATTAAGATTTCGGCCAAGCTCATAATCAGGTTCCACTAATTTGAGCTTAGTATTTTTGAATAATATAACTTAATTTAAAATAAATAAACAAATATATAAGTATATGAATGCTACCTCTTCCTCCCGGCATTGCCGGAAGGACTATTTAAATTGCTGGCTGCTACCGCAAAAAACATATTTATGGAAAAAAATCATTACATTAAATGTAAAATAATTCTACATTGGCAAGAAATTGTTAAAACTAAATAAAAAATAGTAAAATGTCGAAGCAAAAATATATATATATCAATATTATTGTGGAATTCTTCTAAAAGTTCTTTCGAAATCATAAATAACATGTAATGAAGTCTGACACCGTTTAAACTTTTAAAACTTATATTCAAACATTAACTATTTACAAAAAAAATATTTACATAAATCTATTTAGAATTTAACCACTCATAAGTTTTAGTTAATTAGTAAACGTCTTATGTGGGAAGTCATCTTCATCCAACATTCTTTTTTACCACCTATGTTGTTGTTGTTGTTGTATTGACCAAAATATTGGCCCGGTGAGCAGCTTTACATTTCTATATAGCTGTCTTACTCCGCTAAGCTACTTAAAATACCAAAGTCCCTAAAATCAATTAATCGCCATACAGAAACCTATACTGAAATTCGCAAAATTACCTCCTTCCAACACCACAAATTTTACGACCTAAATACCCCAAACCATGGAGGAAGAAGATAGGTGGAGGTGACTAAGCCTTAAAAAAGGTTTACAATGTGAATCCATTTATCGCTCAAATTTTAGTGTATCGAACAAAAGCACGTGGAAAATTGGAAAGCTTCCAAAAAAGGAAGGGATTTTGTATTAATAAGACGAATTGAAAGAAATGAATTACAGCTGGAGCATTTTTAAGAAGAAATAGGAAATTTTTAAAATGGTCTTTGTTCTATTATTATTTATTAAAAGAAATGTTTACTTTTAAAATAATTGAAATTGGGAAATTAATATTATTATTATTATTAAATATCATTATTATTATTAAATTTCAAATTAAAATTAAATAAGAAATTGAAAACGTTTGATACGAACTAAAAATTGTATTATTAAAAGTTTTCTTTTTACAGTAATTTTTATTAACACTTTTCAACAAAATTGAAAAATGTTTATGCATTCGGTTTGTCTGTCCGTCTGCCCGCGCTCTAACCCTCGTAAATATACTCGGAATGCAATGAAATTTTACCATGTTATTGAAGTTTACACAAGCACAAACCCGATTAAAAATGAAGTTTCTACCACGATAAGTTTATTTACAGGGACAGTCAAAAGTTTTTGATTTTATTAGGCCCAATGGGAGAAAATTGTTTCAAATTAATTTTAAAGATGTTTCACCCGGACAAACGTATTCACATTTATTTTCATCTACGAAAAGCACTAAAATATGCAGCTAAAAGAATAGTTATTCATTTACAGGGTCACACAAAAGAATTCTAATACATGCTAATAAAGGAGGAAATTGTTTGCGACACATTTTAACGATGGTAAACGGTATCATGTGTAATCAAATTGATATACGTCGCTGAGACTTAATATGAATTATTTCACGCGTAATACGAAGTGCATAGCATTTACAGGGACACACATAAGATTTCAATTGACCGTAATGTCATGGAATATTTTTTATTGTTCCTGAAATTGATTTAAGCATCCAATTTCTATAAAATTTGAAATGACACGACAAAATTACGTAAAAATTATTTGTTTTAAATTTCAAATGATTAAAATGCATTTGAACCCCCCCCCCCTTGACCGTAATGTAACGGGATACTTTTGATTGTCCCTGTAATTGATCTATGCATAATTGATCTATCATAAAATTTGAAATAACTTGACAAAATTATGTATTAATTATGAATTTTAAACTTTAGAAGATGCGATTGGATAGTTTTTGAGTTGTTATATGCGAATGGACAGACAGACGGATGGACTGAACGACAACTATAGGTGCTACGTATTTACATAATTACGAAAGCACCTAAAAACAACAGATATAAAGCATAATAAAATTTGAGAGCTGTAAAATAAATGAGCTGATTTTCACGCAATAAAAATTTCGATTCTTATCAAGTTTTTAAAATTATTAGAAAATAAATTACACATATTTTAAGATTAATCGCATTTAAATGCGAAAAATGAAGCATAAATACAGGGTTTCGATATCACAAATAGATTTATTTTAAATAAATAATTCAAAGATTAAAAAAAAAAAATCAAGATGAATATATATATATATATATTTAATTCAAGAATTTTAAAACAATTTACTACAAGTCAAAGGCTGATATATATAATATCTAAAGGTAACTGCTTTTTAGGTGCGTTCGTAATTATGTAAATACGAACCCCTATTGTTGTCGCTCAGTCCGTCCGTCTGTCTGTCCGTCTGTCTGTCCGTCCGCATATAACAACGCAAAAACTACCCAACCGAATCGTTTGAAATTTAAAATACATAACTATAACATAATTTTGTCGAGTCATTTCAAATTTTATGAAAATCGGGTGGATAGATCAGTTACAGGGACAATCAAAAGGATTCCGTTACATTACGGTCAATGGGGAAAAAAGTTTCAAATGCATTTTAATCGCTTGAAATTTAAAACATATAATTATTACGTAATTTTATCGAGTCATTTCAAATGTTATGAAAGTCGGATGCATAGATCATTTACAGAGACAATCAAAAGTACTCCATTACATTACGGTCAATGGGAAAAAAGTTTCGAATGCATTTTAATGATGTTACACTCATTCGAACATAATAGAATTAGCATGAATCTATGAAATATATACTAAAATATGCATTCCGTACAATCTGTGATGCAAATAATTTTTATTATTAAATTACGGGGCCACACAAAAGTATTCCACTACATAATGCTATACGAGAAAACATTGTTTGGGGCGTGTTTTAATTATATTCAACTATTTCACATTTTATGAATAAGATATACGTTGCTGAGGTGTTATAAAAATTACTTCCTGCATATTTACAGAAACACAAAGATTTCGACTACTATACTGTATCCGAAGTACGTTCTACTATATCAGCAAGATCTGAATATTTTTAAAACTTCGTTATCGGACGACCGCACCTCATTTGCTACATTCACGTGCAATTTCCAACTTGTTTACTATAGAAAGCAATACAGATATGGATTTTTTTTTTTAAATCAAAATGCAGAGTGCTTAAATTTTAAATATAAAGCTAATGTTGATCAGCGGCTTCATCCTCCATGATATTCGATGAATACAAGAATTTTGTGAAAATAAAATTTTGTATCGTAAGATCAAAAGCTATTATTCAAATGTGAACCAAGCATTTATTGATAATAATTTCAGTCTTGCAGCTAAACTTTTCCAATCTGATGAACTCATTTTATTTGGAAATAACAATACGCATAAATAATTCAAATATTTCAAAATAATTAATAAATATTCTCTTTTATGGAATGAAATTTTTAAATAGATCTCCATTTTGCCTACGTCCTTCACTGCTAATTTACTTAAACATCTCTATTTCTTTTTGTTAAAAAGAAATTTGTTTTGTTATATATTAATAATTGCATTTAAATAATATTTAAAATATAATAATGAAAACATCTTTTTAAATCATGTATGAAAACATAAGTAATAAATATTAATCTAAAATACAGATTTCTGAGTGCAAACGATTTTCAGATATTAGCAAAATAATGTTATGTTTTCAAGCAAAATGTTAAAAGATTTTCTATTTTGATATTTAAAACACATATAATTAAATAATTAAAGAAATTTTTCCCTGTGAAGCGATAAATTTGTTCCTGCTACATTTATTGATCCAGTATTACAGCCAATTATCGCATAAACTGTCCTTGTTTACGAAATTTTAATTCGCTATCTAATAAAAAATTCGACGATAAAAAACAAGAGCAATCAAATACGGGTTTTAACCTGTTTCAATTTATAGGCGTATCAAAGCACGTGGTTTTGTTTGGACTTAATGTGACTTAATGTAGGGTTACATTTTTGGCATCACCCAAATCATTATAGTTCACCTCCAGTATATTCTTCCTCCATGACCCCAAACAAAACGTTCCATCAAACTTTATCTTCATTTCACTTCTAAAGAGTCACGGCTTTCGTCTGGCTGCGTAGGAGTTATAGCTACTGCTTGAATCGTCTGTCTTGCTGAGAGCCTCCGTTTCAGAGTAGTGACAAGGAGAAGCTACAAGACATACTGCTAATCTGCTGTAGGAAAAAGGTCGCTCCTATATTATTATTTTCTGAAGTAAATGGATGAGATGAAATTCACTTTTAGAATAAATGTATGTAAAACGATACAAATTTAAAAAGACAAAACAGAAACGCGTGACAATATAAGTCAGAGTAAAATGAAATGAAAATAAATACGTCAAACCTTTAGGAAACGATTCGTATTTGTCTTTCGCGCCATTCAATTTGTGTTCATTTGGGAATCTTGAAAGCATTATTTTCCTTATTTCTGAAATAGAGCTAAAATTTAAAAATTAATTATATTACCTTTTATGAAGGGAAATTTTTTGAAAGTGTGTTTGTGTCATATAATATAAAACATCACTTAAAAATGTAAAATTATTTAAATATGCTGTAAATTTTCCATTAAAATAAAATAAAATGGCAAAAAATACCTTTTAGTTTTACATGTTTCGTGTGCTCTGACGGCAAATTTTTCAAAGAAACAAAAAATGATAAAAGAAAATTTTTGCTAAAATTGCTTCAAATTAAAAATAAACAGAAAAATGTAAACCACAAGAACATAAGCATAGTGGAAAAAAATGGAAAAATTAAAAATGAATAAAAGTTTTTGTGAACATGAAATATTACTGTTTTAAAATCCTTTGAAGCATTTCCTTCCAAATTTTAGGGAGCTCAATTGAGGCAAATTCATTGCAAAAATTCTCTCTAGGTATGAAGATTTTTATTGATTCTCTGATGATAGACGGAAAATATTATCTAGATGGCTATACTATTCTGCTGTTATTAAAATCCATTTGTAATAGTTCTTTGCTATATAATCTTGAGAGAGCTGTAGTTTCCCTATTGTATTTGATGTCTGGTAGCAAGAAGATTGTGATAAAGCCTACTCTAACATAGGCTATATTTTATTGAGATCTCATATATCTTAGGGAAGAAGGAGCAAAAAATGATCTAAAAGTACTATTTTTGTGTTATTTAAGGCTTAAAAACTTCGATTTTGGTATACAAATGCACTATAAGATCAGCTTTTTTTCAAATAGAATTTTTAAAAAAAGGTGAAAAGTGCGAAAAACATTCTAATAACGTTCTGAATTACGAATTTTATGCGATCTTAAGAAATACAAAACCGATTTTTTTTTTAAATGGTATCAATTTTATATGATAATGACAGTTCATGTTCAAACGTAGGGTATATTTTACGTCGATGTCACAAACGTTCAGGTGGTGCAAAAAGAGATATAAAGGCGCTTTTTGTGCTACGTAATGGCCTAAGAACTCGAAATTTGTAGAGTAGTAAATTAGACAATATACATGCAATCTAAACATCAAGAAAAACTAAACACAGAAGCGCTGAAACTGCACAAACAGCGTTCGAGAAGCATTCAGAATTACGATATCTATACAATCGCATGAAATACAAAGCCAATTTTAAAAAATGGCTGCAAATTTATGGTGTCATATACTCCATATTATATGAACGTAGACTATATTATTGTCACCACCACGTCAGGGTTTCAAAAGCAAAAAACGTTTTAAATTTTGATTTTTGTGCTACTGAAGGAGCTTTAAATTTTGAATTGGGCCTGATAGTTACTTAAGTTGCAAATGCTCTGAATTTGGAGCAGTTCGAAATTATAAATTGACTAAAATTAGAGAAAAGAGCTCTAAAAAGATTCTTAATTATGATTTTTATACAAGTCTCAAAGTTAGAATGTTGAAATACGTCATGGTACAAATCTATAAAAATAAAAGCTTGCTAAAAGCAATTTAAAAAACATTCTCTACATTTAAAACTTTTTAAAAAATGAACAACTTAAAAAATGCTCTCATTTACCCTTTTTCTCACGTCTTAATTAATAGAAAACGATTTCAAAAGTAATGGATGCAAATGATGGCGACAGCCTCGACTCCAGCAAGGACTGCATTTTATGTTGGTGTCATTAATACCAGAAAGTTACAGGAACAAAACAAATCCTATAATGCGATTTTTTGATACATAGAAGGATTGGAAACTTGAAATTCAGCATGATCGTTACTTAAAAATATAATTGCTCTCTGAGAACAGTGGGAATTAAAAATGCCTGAAAATACTCGAATAGCGTTCTAAAAATGTTCCAAATTGCGATTTGTGTGGAATTGTTGAAAAGAGCAAATTGGTGTGACAATTTTAAATGCAAACTAAAAACAATTTCTAACGAATTCCAAATTTAAAAGATTTTATTGTGCAAAAAACAGCCTAAAAGTTTCGTAGATCAAGATTTTTGTGAAGTCTCAGGAATTACCAAAACATATGCATGCTTCTATGCAGTCTGCTATACATGCTTTTCTATAGATGTAGTGTAAAACTGGATCATAAATGCGGATATTAAATTTTAAAATGGAAATTTGTTTCGTAGACGTGCATCGTTTTCACTCTTTCAATTTAGAAATTGGTGAAAAGGATTCATATTTGAAAATAAATCACACATTGATGAAAGGCAAACTCTTACAAAAATATTTAGAATGCTATTTAGAAGAGAAGTGACATTTAACTTAAAGTGATATTTGTTTAAGAGTAAGACTAACCAATATAAGATGTTTTTTCATTGTAACTAATTATGTAGATTTATTATAAATTAATGAAACAATTTCTGTTTAAACAATTTCTTTTGTCAAAATTCGACCCGTCACACATCAGAATAATAATAGTTTTTTTTTTTTTCATCATAAAAGGCAATACTAAATTTCCAAAAAACGGAGTACTACTTTTTGCTTGTGTTAAACTTTTTACGACACATTATTTAATAATATCACAGAACTAATTTTCAAATGAAAACATCAATTTAACAATTTCGATAACTGTTTTAAAAATATTCAAAATTTATACTTAATGAATACTTATTTATTCTTATGACAGTTTGAAAAGAAAATGCATTCTATTTTAAACTGTCTGTCAAAATTGCAAGGACAAAAAACGCAAGAGAAACATCAAAACAAATAAAAGATATGAATTTATTATTATTATTATTATTATTATTATTATTATTATTATTATTATTATTATTATTATTATTATTATTATTATTATTATTATTGTGAAGAAAAGTTGCGGAGGTGTGAATGACCTTCTAACCTAACCCCCGATTGGAAATCATGACTGAATGAAGAGACACGAATCATAAAACATTTTATATATAAAGAAAAATATTGAAAATATAATACTGAAAAGATTCGTTTGCAGATGAAAAGAAGAACGACACATAATAAGTATTGAATAGACATGAAACATCTTCCAACATATTTAGAATATTGTAACAGAACTTTACAATTCAATATGGTGAAAAGCGTCTAAATAGTCATAATAGGAAATTAATAAAGTATTTTAAAATCAAATTCATTCACTTACAATAATTAGTGTGAAGCATATAATGAACATGTCATTGTAAACCCCAATGACATATAATAATTTTATACAATCTGACTACACTATATGGCGAAGGGCGACCGGCCACTTTTAATTTTAGACATTTTGTTAAACATAACGAAAAATACTTCAGGAAATATCATATAATTTTAAGTGTGTAAATATAATAGTGCTGGTTATATATTTCCGTGATTTTTTTCAAAAACTCCGTAGAGGACTTTCAACAAATTTAAAAAGAACCAATAACTTTAGGATAGCCCTGTCAAAACTAATGCAGCAAAAGTACTCAAACTATACATTATGATTAAGTGGCTTATTCTAACAGACTGTGTTCATTTTTATGTGGCTAGCATGTATACTCATCGAAAAATGAAGGTTTTTTTAAAACCTAGAATTTTTTAGAAGCTTCCCGTAAAGCATGGTGACGTCATTGCAACGTCGATGTGAAGTCCCATTGTGACTTTGTGACCATCGCCCTCATAGCATGCATGCTCACAGTGACGTCACAATGACGTCACTGTGAGTCACTTTGGCCACATAACATCTGTGACCAAAATGCCACCACTCAGTGACGCCACATTGTGACTGAGATGTGACTTTATTAAAATTTTTTAGAAAATTATAAATATCCTTCAAAACATGTTATTTACTTTAAAAAACATGTTTCTGGCAATTTAAATATCGTTGCTTTTGTCACAGTTTCGTCAGAATGTCAATGTCAAATTAGTCACAAATGACACATTTTTCACAAATTTGTCACATTGTGACCACTTTGTGAAACGTCACAAACGAGCTCTAAAACGGCCATAACGACTTCACATTTTAGTCACTGTGACTTCACATCGACGTCACGTGACGTCACATTGACAATTGATGGTCACAAAGTCACAATGTGACTTCACAACGACGTCGCAGTGACGTCACCATGCCTTACGGGCGATTGTCGATGTGACGTCACGTGACGTCACAATGACGTCACAGTGACTAAAACGTGAAGTCGTTATGTCCGTTTTAGAGCTCTTTTGTGACGTTTCACAAAGTGGTCACAATGTGACAAATTTGTGAAAAATGTGTCATTTGTGACTAATTTGACATTTGTTAATTTACTGGGATATACAAAAACATTTCGTTTCAATATAATCAATGGGAATAATTTTTACTGTGCATTTTAATACTAGTGAAAAATGCTCCAAGGAGCAGTGCAAAAGCAGAATATGATTTTAATTGAGCATTAAAAAGTAATGGACAAGTGCTTCTGTTAATTACTGAGCATGAGGAAGGATAAGGGATCCCTTCTTGGCTACAACTCACTTCAATGCCAACTTTGAAAAAATCATATTTGCGCTTTTTCCATACAAAAGAAATTTGCGGTTCTTTAGTAGAATTTTCCACCGTGCTTTAGATGTTAACCAGGGGTGTAGTCATAAAAATAACATAAGATATATGCTCTAAGCAGAGGGATATTCTAGAATGTGTATACTATAAGCTTTCTTGAAAAACAGAGGGTATATGGTGTTCTATTAAAAAGTCCAGAAGGTGTACGGCGTATAGCCTGTACTACATCTCTGAAGTTAACTGCACTGTTCACTCTGCACTATACTGCAAATCAATTTTCTGTACAATTATACACTTAGGGTATGCTTGGTGGCAGTGCATGAATGTGATACCTGCAGAAACTAGGTATCTGGCATTATGTCGCCTTCCTTTATATTTATGTCTAATTAAGCTGCATCTTTACTGGTTACGTCTTTACACTATACATTTTTATAGTAACTGCGACTGATTTGTTTTCACGGAAAAAGCGCAAATATGATTTTTTCAAAGTTGGCATTGAAGTGAGTTGTAGCCAAGAAGGGATCCCTTATCTTTCCTCATGCTCAGTAATTAACAGAAGCACTTGTCCATTACTTTTTAATGCTCAATTAAAATCATATTCTGCTTTTGCACTGCTCCTTGGAGCATTTTTCACTAGTCCTTCTATTTTTCCATATTTTACTGGGATACTGCACAACTTGTTTTGTATTTTATATATAGAAATAAAAAATGTTCCCGGGATAAAAAGTTTGTCATTTGTTTAAAAAAAAATTAAGTTTTTATCTTTAGTAATTTTCGAGAAAAGTGCTGTGACACAAAATTTTTGTCCGATTTTCAGAATACTCTACAGTACACCTACAGTATGGCATAAAAAAAATAATTTTTGTGCTATGTTGTGCTTCTTCGTCAGACGAACATTTAAAAAAAAATCATCAAAATTGGATAAGTATTTAGTTAGTTATTGCAAAAAGAAGAATTGAAAAATCCGTGTTTTTGCGCTTTCCTATGCTTAAGCATTACCGCTCAATCATATTATTGTTGCGCGCTGGCGCGCGCACAATGATTGTTACGTTATTTTAGTTACAATAAAATTGGTACCTATGCATCATTAAAATGGACGACAAACAGTTATGTATTACAGTGTATGAGATATAGCAATTTCAGATTTTTTACAGAAACATTGAAAATTATTTCGTTACAAAGAAGAGAATGGTGAAAGAGTTTTTTTAGTGCATTTTAATGAAGTCACACTATTTCAAACATAATGAAATTCACATGCTTTTCTCATGTGGGAAGCAATTTTTTTGTAGGTTATATTGATTAAGTAGCCATTATAGTTCATTTATTGGGACGCCAAAATGAATTCCGATAAAGGATCATGATATATGTGAAAAAATCGTGCATAGGGTATTTTAATGATGTTATTCTATTTCAAACATAATGCACATGTGGGATGCATATATATATATTTTAATTATTGATTAAATAGCCATTACAGTTCGTTTATACGAGCGCCAAATAGAATTATGATGTATCCCAAAAAATCTTTTATTTTAATGATTTTACACTATTTCAAATATAATGCAATTCAAAAGCCTCACTCATGTGGGAAACAATATGTCTTTTGTTAAATAGTGATTAAGTAGCCATTATAGTTTTTTTATAGGGACGCCAAAACAATTACGGTAAAGAATTATGCACTGTAAAAAAAAGGTCGATCTACTAAAAAAACTTTAGTGATCCTTGTAATTACTAAAAAATTTTTAGTAATCTTAGTCGGTTACAAAACAATCTGTAAGAATTACCAGAAAAAAGTTAGCAACGAATAAGAGTTAATAGTTTTATATTTTTAATAGCTCTTACTAAAACTCAGTTGGTATGGCCTTGATAGCATAGTGGTTATATTTACGGACTCCAGGCTAAAAGGTCCCGGGTTCGAAACTTGCCACCGCCAAATACGCCCCGAATGTATGTAGTGTCTCGTTAATAAAGGGATTATGAAAATCCTGTCGGAGAAGGTAGGAATGTTTGGTGCTGCCATCTATTGCGGTTTTGCCGAGAATCTTCCGCTTAAGAAGTCTGGATGCAGCTCAAAGGAAGCTCCTGCCCTTCGGGCGCACGTAATGGTTATTAAAGATAATTTTGGAGCTATTACTAAAATTTGCTTGGTGGCTCATACTAAAAAATTTTAAGTTATACAAAAAATTCTTTTGTTCAGTTTACAAAAGAAATGCTTGTTTCATTTGCAAAAAAAAGTTTGTAATGGTTACTAAAAAATTCTGTGGAATACAAATTTACTAAGAAATTTTTAGTAACCTCTTGAATTTTTTTTACAGTGTGATACACTTCAAACATAATAAAATTTATATGCCTCACTCATATGGGAAGCAGTAGGTTTTTGTAGAGTATTGATTAAGAAGCCATTATAAATAGTTTATAGGGATCCCAAAAAAGTATTCCGATAAGGAATAATGATATATGCGGGAAATAATTTAACAGAGTATTTTCATGATATTTCACAACTTCAAACATAATAAACCCTTTATACATTCCTAATATGCTCTACAACATGTTTTCTATAGATTATTGACTAAGTGGAATTGGCCATTTATATACCGACTCAAATTATTTGGTTGTTTTATTAATTAGGAGCCATTATTGTTTTTTATGTGCGTTTCCAACTGTGATAAGCTTTTAAAGTTTATTTGTCATTATTTGTCACTTTATAGATCATATGATAGCCTTAATGAAAGATAAAATAAATAGATTGCTGGTTGTGGATACCCATTGCTGAAATGAATAAAACTCATATAAATAACGTCTGTATTCAACTATGAAAGGAATATAAAAAAATTACAAAAATACATATAAAAAATAAAATAAACTGAAATATAAAATTAGCCATGAATCAAACTTGAAACCTACACTTTTACCTTGAATTACTTTTTTAATCTTACTATTTTTTAAATAAAATTTAGTTTGAAACCACATAATGTTTCTTTATCTCTTTAAATTTCAATTTAATATTTAACATTTAGTTTTAAAATTATTTTTTATTTTTTTATATTTATTGCCATATAATAGTTGTGTATTATTTAGTCATCAAATCATCTGAAGCATATACACCAACAATATACTATAAAACTTTATCTCAATCAAATTGATATATTCTTAAAATAAACAAAACATTTTATTTAAATTATAAATATCTATACGATAACGCAATATTTCCTGCATGGAAAATAGTGTTTACTTAAAATATAGCATTCCATTATTCATATTTTTTTAAATGTATTTATTTTATTAACATTTTTATTTTTCAGTAATTTAACAGCTGGAGGGAAATCTAAATCATCGATGACTGACCCCGAAATTTTCGTTTTTGGTGGGGAGTTTATCCCCGATGACTGACAGTCTAAAATGTAGAATAAACATAGTTATATATATATATTGGTTTAAGTTACTGAAATTATATTAGATCGATTTGTAACGGGTTTTTTAAATCGATAAATCAGTTATACGGTATATCAATTACGGTATATTATCGGTATATCAATTAATTTACATCTGTTATTATTGAAAATGTTTTTAAAATTTACTTAACTTTTACTTATTACGGTATTATACTTTCTTAATAATTATATAAAATGAAAAGTTCAGTGTTAGTCACCATGGTACTTAACACGTTAAACAAATCAGCGAATAGGGGAAATGTTTGAATTTTGTTTTATATGATCTTCCTTGATATTTTATTCAGTGTTAAGACTATAAAACTTTTATTTTACGAAGGAAGTTCTGATGAAAGTTATATCCCTTTCTCTCGTGTAATGTTACACCAGATAAGGGAAAATTACTTTAAATGAAATTAATCAGTTGGTTTATCCTTTCCTATCCTAAATCCTTCTAGTCGGTTAAAACTTCTAGATAAATTCAGAAAGTAGATTGGATTCTCTTTCTTAACACGTATAACACTTTACAAAACTTATATTACTTTTATCACGAAAATCAATAGAAAATTAGAATAAATCTATGTTCTTAACTTTTCTATTATTCAGAGAATGGTGTTCTTTTTACGTCATTTTAGTTAATGACTTAAGTTATATGAACTAATAAACTAGTAAATCTGCAGATCAGGAGTCTCAATATCAGCTTTGCAGATCGTTTTTTAAAACACTCTTTGGGTAATATTCAACATCCGTAAACTGTAATTTAAAATTTTCAATTTTCGCAATTGTTTATAAGAACAAAATAAGAATAAGAAATTTTCAGCCATCAAAAGCATTAAATTAAAAATTTAGTTATGTTAGGATATTCTGAAATTTTCATGGTCTATTATTTCTGTTTTTTTTTATTATAAAATAGTATATTTCTTCAGGGGGGCTCAGCCCCCCTGAACTCCCCGTAGTGTTAGTTCTTGAGGTAGAGCTACCACAAAATTTATGTCACCTACAAACACAGAAACAGACAGAAAGGCTCAAAGGCAGACATTTTCAAAAAATCCCTTTTTTTTTTTTTGAATCTCTGACCTTTAAAACACAGTAAATACGTCGAAAACTGGAATTCGAAACTTTTACGAATCCAATTCTTTCCTCATAGTAAAGATAGAAGAAAGTAAAAAGTATAGCGGATTTTTATACTATTATAGTACATTTCTAGTAAGACATTGGAGAGTTTCTGCTATTTTTGCGATAAGACCACTTCATGCTACTGCTTAGAACTCCTTTCAGATTCAGACTCACAAAGTCTCTTGTTTATTTATCACTTTAAGTTTGTTTCCCATCGATTCCTATAGGCACGAGATATAATTGAATGTACGTTAAGTTTCAAAATACTTAAAATTGGACTGTTGTATATTTGGCGATTTATCACATCGCTAAGCTAACAAAAAAGTACATTATTTTGGAGGTATTGTTATAAATTGTCTTAATTTAATTGTTCCAGTTTTGTATTTATTTATTTATTTATTTATTTATTTATTTATTTATTGAAAAATTGATTTGCTGAAGCTTTAATCAATTTCTGCCCCCCCCCCCTTTTTTTTCAAACTTAATTATTTCTCAGCATTGCATAATTTTTTATTTTACACTGTTGAATGGGAAAATTACTTTCAAATGAAAAGTGTTTGCATACTTTCGATTTATTGGCTTTTTATGATTTTTAGGCCATCGGGGAAATTTGGTTCTGCCGCCAAGTTTGTTGCTAAATGGCCAATATACTGCCAAACTTGCCGATCAAACTAACTTGGAAAACCCTCCTTTCAACCAACTATTTCTGATATTTTACCAATTCCGACGTAATTTCCGATATTTTACACAATAGGGTTCCGTTTTGTTCTCGTTTTTATACTATTATTTGTCTTTTCGGTAAGAGTTGGTGCTGTCAAAAACTTGCCAGTTTTAGATAATATTGAGGCAAGTTACAGTGAATTTAGTTGAATTTGATATCTTGAGGATTTACGAAGTTAGGATTTTTTTCCTCTTAAAAATCCTTTTTTATCGGCCGGTTGAGCCTGTGAGGGAGTGTCCTTTGTGATAAAGGTACTCTAGCATTTTAGTGAGATCATGACGTCAATGTTTTAACATATGTAGCGTGAAAGCAACCTCTATCCTTTATTTTACTTTAACTTTCTAGAGCGTGTGTGTCGCTTCGGTTCTACAGTTATGTCGCGGTTAGAAGTAATATGCAAATTCGTAATGCCGTCTTCAGTTTGCAGCAAATAAAAGCTTTGAGTTGGCGTGTGTGTTATTGAGGAGAAGGTGGCGAAGGCCAGCCAGGTGAATTGGATTTCACTTTAGTGAGTTAGATTATTAGCCTCCAGTGAATGAGATGATGTTTTAAGAGTGAGCCTGCCAGCAGTGTACATCGAGTTAGTTTATTCAGAGCGGAGCTATCCAAGGCGATTGTCAGTGGTAAGAGATAGTTTAATTACATTGAGTATTTTAAATAATAAAGAGTGTTTACAGCCATGGGCTGTCTTATAAAGACTGTATCTAGTATTTAGCTGAAGTCGGAACGAGAAGTTGATTTGAAGTGCCTTGACTGAGTCTAGCACCGGAGTTGTGAGTATAGTTATGAGTATAGTTATGTATAATCTGTACTACGTCTTTTGTCTGAAACTGCATGTAGATGCTATTAATTTAAACAAAGTTACAAGAATTTTAATTCTGTTCACAAACATTTTTTGGGGTTTACAATATATTTCAACTCAATTTTCCTTTATTATCGATTTTTGAGCATTTTTTAGTTTTTGAAATGCTGTTTGCTATTTAATGATCTAAATTCAAAATTCATGAAACTGATAAGAAAAAAATTTCCTGATATTGAATAAAAAGAAATAGTATATTCATAATTTCATTAAGTCATTTAAATTGATTTTAACTTATTATAAAACAGAATTTTGATGAAAATCGATATAAAATTTAGAAAAATATCTCTAAAAAATAATTATTTAAGGAATCAATAAATCGATGCACATATTTTTTGTAACAGAGTTGTATGTGATTAAATTCCAAAATCGAGGAAATACCTACAAATTAAAAGGCAAGAGGCATTTTAAAATTTTAAAATGATTTAAAATTATAATAAGTTTGAAAATTCCTTTTGTTATTCTATATAAATATGGAAAAATGCATATTTGTACATAATGTCACATCTCTATAATGAAAATTTTAATTTTTTTTTACAATCTGTTTTCTCCTCAATTAAAATTTCAAGTTCCTGTGAAAGTTTCAGCTTCATTTTATTTTAAAGTTTCTACATTAAAGTTTGTATTTCATATCTACAGATTTTAGCAAGAATTCGAAACAAAAATGATACATGTGGCTAAAACCAAAAGATTTAAATACGACTTTCTTACAATTTTTCTTTAATTTCTTTATCTATTTTTAATATTTCGCAGAATTTATTTCCTCGATTGCTTAGGGAATTCTAGAATTCAATATATTTTTTTTTAACCATTAAAAAATGATTGTTGTTTTCGGTGGAGGATTGACAAAATGACGTAGTCACTTTTGAATTTAAATTAAATTCTTTACATTTAGAAGAATTTTTATTTGAATTTAAATTAAATTCTTTACTTTTAGAAGAATTTTTATTTGAATAGAAAATTAAAATGTTTAAAATCATTGTAATAAAGGAGAAAACTAACAAATTTAAAAAAGGGTAGACGGAAATTAACAGATACGGAAAAAGCCCAAGCCAAAGAAATGAATGACCGTTAATGTCGCATTCAATGGCATTAAACACAATACGCTTACTTAAACAATCATAAAGTGATTTTTATTTCGACTTTTTATTAATGTTTTACTAATTTATTTGTTCTTTTGTTATTTAAAATAAAAATTTAGTCAACATGTATAAGTTGCTTATTAGTTTGGCGATTCGTATCATTTGGCGAAATTGGTCGTCGGGATAACTAAGTAGTACTGTATTTGGTTTGGCGCAAAAAGTCTTTCAATGCAGAAAACGAGAAAATCAAAAAATTATCGAGCCGCTGAAAACCAATTACGTGTTTAAAAGCGATCACGAAAAAGGAAGTATTTTAATGCCGAACGGATTAATTGTAAAACATCATCTCTCGAGGGCGACCAAACCACTAGCCATGGCGTTTTACAATCGGTCGGTTCTTACCAGGAAAATTTGAGTGCCAATAGTGATTCTTACAAGCCGGAAAATGTTATAGCTATTACTCTTGATTTTCCACCACCTAAAAAGAAAACTAAAAAGCAATCGGCTTGGGAAAAACTGGAAAAAAACTTTTTTCATTCAAAGTCTGATGGACCCATTCACAGCTGCATGTGCTACGATCGACTTTGGTTTAAAACCTCCATCACCAAAATTCTGCTCTGTAAAATCAAACAGTATATGCCAAAGTCTTACAAGTATAACAGTATATACCAAAACTGTATTTTAATTATGATTACTTTTGCACCAACAATGCTACATAGTTTGAAATGTTTCTTTCGCCAACTTTTATGCTTGGCGACAATGGAGTGATGTAACTTAAACGAACCGTACCTTCAAATTGCAGCATGTATAAAGTCATTTATAGCAGTGGCACGGATATAACCATTGCTTCTGGGTATAACCATATTCATTTATGAGGAACTTTCCTAGTTTTATAAATAGAAAGTACATTTAGTCGTCGTTCAACCCACCCATCTGCCCGCATATAACAGAGCAAAAGCTACCTTACCGAATCATTTGAAATTTAAAATATATAATTGTTATATAATTTTGTGCAGTCATTTCAAACAATTTCCGACTTGTTTACTTCCTTCTATCTTTACAAGAAGAAAGTATTAGATTTCTGAAAAAATTTAAATAACCGATTTTTGAGGGATTTACATGTTTAAGAATTCAGATATCACGTAAAACACATTTTTACAAAATATCTGCCTATGAGTCTAAATGTCACTCTGTCACTCTGTCATTCTGCCGGTAATTTTGTGTGCGCTCTGTCTCAAGAACCAATGCATTAAATTCATTATAAATTTATATTCAAGTATTTCGTGATATAAATTGGTGTTGATAAGTTTTTGGTATAAATCGCTTGAAAGGTGATGTTACTATGCATCATTTTTCACAATTACCTCAATCACTGAATCTCCGGAAGTAATACACGGATTTTCACCATACTTCAGATTTGGTTAATTCTTGAGATAAATTGGCATTTTTTACTTTTTGAATAAAGAACTCAGTATGTGGCGCTGCTATGATGCATTTTCACGATTTCTGCATTAGTTATATAAAAAAACTGAAGTGAGAATTTACATCTAATTTCAGTTTCATGTTAACACAAGTTGTTGCAGATTAGGTTTTCATGTTCTTTATCCAACAGATGGTGCTTCTAAGAAGCAGTATGTAGTATATACACGATTTTAGAGACAGTCATATTTCAATAACTAATGCACGGAATTTCATATTCTTTGTATTCCCATGTATGGTCTTTGTATGGCCATAGATTGCATTTAACTTTGGTTTCTGTGACATCGAATTTTAAAGTATTAACATGCATGAGATAGAAGAAAGTTTTGGGATTGCCAGATTCGACTAGTTTAGATTTAATTTTAACTAGAGAGCTGTCCCTGTTGCTCTGTTCTTTGTTTGCAAATAAACCTTAAAAGTCAAACGAGATAGTGAATTCTGTCATTTATTTTAAAACATTGACTTTCATCTTGAACGAACCGTTCGCCTTGATGCAAACAAGTCGTACGCAACTGCTCTGTTGTATTATGTAATGTATCGGAGAAAGTTTAGGCTATTCAGAAAAATCCCTTTAGTTCATCACGTTCTAGTAGAGTTTTGTAAGGAGAAGGGGCACTTATGACAATAGGAATTAAAATATTCTTTAGTCATTTCCACTGCTTTTTTTAATGTAGACCAGTTGCAATTAGTAGAAGTTGACCTGAAATAACCTCTATTGCTCTTGTTTTCTTTGGTTGTTTCAATAATGGCGAATTTTGGTTTTATTAAATTTAGTCATATTCGGTACTCATTTAACTAATTAAACATTAAATGGTTCAATTTAGCAGACTGAAAATCCAAATTAGGCGACCAGTCGCTAATATTGAACCACTTTGACAATTTTTTCAAATAAAAATAAATCATAAGATTTAAAAAAAAAAATGCCGTTAATACCATATAATTTTACATACTTGATGAAAAGATGGACTGTTTGTAGATATATTTTGAAAATATTCCAAATATAAAATGAATTACACTTGAAAAAGTGAAGCTGTCCAAATTCAGCAACTCTCCCGTGAGTACTGGATTGTGATGCGAAGACATTTAATAGACATGTTTCCTTACAAATATCAGATTTGAATTTCAAACATTTTAAAGATTATATATCTTCTATATATATAATCTAAAATAAGATCTATTATGTTGAGAATTTGATATTTTCTGTAATGCTATGTACAACTAAAATATTAAGTACCTTACATAACACATTCAGAATATTCAAAACAAGCGGTTATTTCTCGGTTAAAAACTCATATGATGAAATAAAGTATGGGAGATTTATTTTGCATGATAAGACATCATATCTGCGACTATATGTTTTTGTAATTCTTTTAAATATTAAATACCCTGACATATTATACTGCAATAAAAATCTTTATTAATATTATCGGATACGACTCATTAAAATATAATAAAAAGTTTAAGAAAAGTAGAATATTTAGAAGATAATAATGTAATACTAATAATATATACTCTACATAAAAATATGAGAATTTATATCATAAAACATTTTGCTTCTAAGACGTTGTATTACATACAACATCTTAGAAGCAAAATGTTTTATGATATAAATTCTCATATTTTTATGTAGAGTATATATTATTAGTATTACGAGTTAGTGGACGTGGTCAAGACTTATTTAGTGTTATTTTTCACATCGATAATAATGTATACAAAGACATGAAATTGATTTTATATTGTTATCCAAACATATCTTTTTTCATCAAGATAGTCAAGAATTTTCTTGATTTATACTCCGTTTTATAAAATTGCTTATCCAGATAATTCAATGTGATTAACAACATATTATGAGAAGCCTTACATGTGATCACATGATCTTACACATCTCAAATCTTCCATGTTATGCCAAGTAATATTGCAATAAAAATTATTGTTAGATATTGTAGGATGTTATGCATTAAAAATATTAAAAAATTAAATAATGTAATTTACAAGTTAATAATGCATAGGAAAAAAACATGAAAAGTAGTTTACTTTGTTATACAATAAAATTCTTTTAAATAAAGATTGTCAAATCACTTCTGATATTTTTCGCACTTTTATTAACACTTTCGTGTCTGGTATGCTATTAATAGCATATGTCTTTTAATTGAGTATCATTATTATTTAATAAATACTTTTGTTACTGTTTACATGTAGTAATGTGAGTGTGTGTCTATGCATTTAGTGTATGACTTCATTAGCGTTTAGACATTTATTAATAATAATAATAAATATTGGCTTAATTATCTTTTGCAATATTCCCAATTCTCTTAAATTATACATATAATTCAATCTTTAAATCTAAAATAAAGATTCCATTACTGAAAGAATCATGGAGAATAACGCTCAAAGAACATCAGAAAGTTGTAATAAATCGAGGTATAATATAACATATTTCGGACATCACCAAAAACACTTCATTAGCCTATTATCATATGATTGTGAATTGAGTAGTACGCAAAACAACGATTTGATATGTTTCAGAAGATGAAATATTCATTTAAAACTAATTGATATATTTGAATAACTAGCATTAATGTTATTAACGTTAAACTAATCTTTTCTTTAAAAAAAACCGTATCCGAATGATTAAATTATTTATCCAGATGATTTAATTTACCTAATAATATGTCCTACGAAGATTCATCTACGATCGCATGATCTTACGTTTGTTTAATTTTTCGTATTTTGACAAAACATATTGTAATTAAAAATTACTGATTAATAATAAAGAGTATAATATATAGAAAATGATTAAAAAGGTGAACAAAACTAGAAATAAGTTTGACGACAGTAATGTGTAGAAATACTTGAAAGTTGTTTAAATTGTAATCCGATATATTTATTACGTTTCTCATAACTTTAGTTATATTTTCGGCTCTTTTATTAAATTGCTTATTCAGATGATTTAATCTGATTAATAAGTTATTATAAGATGAGCTATCAGCGATCTCGTGATCGTATACTTGTTTAATTTTTCTCTATGCTGTCAAATATTGTAATAAAAATTGTTGATTAATATTCTACTCTGTAAAAAAAAAAAAAAAAAAAAAAAAATCTGGAAAGATACTAAACATTTTCTAGGAAACTGGGAGTCCAAGAACTTTTCATGCAACGACAACAGGAAAAATTCATGTAATCGATTCTGAAACTTGAATTTTTGCTGTTACCGTTACAGGAAAAGTTCTTGGAATCCCAGTTTCCTAGAAAATGTTTAGTACTTTTACAGATTTTTTTTACAGTGTAGGATACTATACATAGAAAAATGTTAAATGTTTAAACAAAACTTAAAATAAGTTTGAGATAATAGTGTATAGAAAGCCATAAAAGTTTTTTACGTTGTTATCCAATATATTCATATTTTAAATCAAGTTTCTCATAACATTTTTTTATCTTTCAAACCCTTTTTTTAAACTGCTTCTCAATATTTTCTCAAAAGAGAAGCTTCAAAATGTTTCAAATTATTTCCTTGTGCACTTTCAATTATGTTACTATCCGAGACTCACATATTCATGTGAGTTTTAGCACCTTTCAAAACATGAAAATTTTAAACGTGACCTGCATAATGTCAAGCAAATTTTCTTCTAGAGTATGAAACATTTTTTTGCTCGCAAAATCCATTCATTAATGTTTGGCAGCTGGATCCAAAATCATGAGTGATCTGATATTTTTAAAAAATGATGAGGGTGAAGACGTGTTCTTTTTTTAGTGTAACTAATGAGAATTAATATCCACAATTGCACTGATACGTGATATACTTACGTTACCTAAATATTTTCCAAAGAGCATTAAAAAAAGCGGACAACTTTCTATTTAAAAAGTGCATGATTTTGAACGAATGCCAAAATATAAAAATATATGTAATTTTTTTTCCATTTTTCAGTAAAAAAATTCCGGGCCAGGATTCGAACCAGGGATGTATTGGCTGAAGCCGCCAATGTTCTACCAACTGAGCTATCCCAGATACGAACACTGGAGGACTTTTTCACCCAATTAACCTCAACGATCACCTTATCTGGTCTGATACTCTGGATCAGCTCATTTGGCGGCTTCAGCCAATACATCAATGGTTCGAATCCTGGCCCGGACTTTTTTCACTCAAAAATGAAAAATGAAAAAAAAAATTACATCTGTTATAACTAATTTACCGATTGAATAATCGTGTTTTAAATTAATATAATATAAAAATATAGTTGGATGTGACAATCTCAAAACTTCCTTCTATCTTATATATAATAACAGATTGCCCTCCAAAAGTTAAGATACAACTGGTATTTTGTAGTCTAATTTGCAAATGAATTGATACAGAAACAATAAATGTATAGGAAATGTGCACTAAAAATTATTTATTGACATAGAATTTCACATGATTTACGCCAAAATGATTTTAAACAAAAAAGTACACTTGGTGGAAATTGAAAAAAAAAATAGTATACATCACCGCATTATGTGGTAAAATGTCATAGAAATGTTACAAAAATGTTTTTTAATAAGGAATGTGTCATCCCACTACTTGAATGCATTGACAGGATCGACTTTCAATTCTGTCAGTTAAATGGTCGCACACCGAACTGGGAAAACAAGACCACACAAAGTATAAGATTTGATTTGGCTCATTAAACAATCTTGGAGAAAGTTTTATTGCAGAAACAATTCTGCCAAGATAGTCCCAAAGATTATCTATCTTATTTAGGTGTAGAGAGTGGACTGGGTGTTCCATTTACTCCAAAATGTGAACCTCGAGGTAGTCATCAACATGTTCCTGCAATGGTGGCAACGATAGCTCTGTGAGATCGTGCATTATCATCCATCAGAATGAAATCGATACCAATACCACTGCCATATGGGCAGACTTACGAATCAGAGATCAAATCCCGATATATTCATCAGTCAGAGTTCCTCCATAGAATATATGCAGGTCAATGTGACAACCGAGTGAGTTCCAAGACCAAACATGATTCCACCAATTCTGTATCTGTGTGTTTTAACATTGTTGGACGGGCGATAACTGATGCGCTTCTCTCACTAGATCATCAAATGCACTAAATCATTCTCCAGTGTGAATCTGGACTCGTCTTTGAAGAGTACAGAAGCCCATTGCTGTCTTTCCAAGGTAGGTGTTCTTTTGCACAACATACGCGGGGACTTCGGTGTTGTCTGTTGAGGGGACAAACACAGGTAATCGTCTTATATACCGACGTACATTGTAAAATAGGTTAGTCTGAATAAATGCAAAAACTGATTTTTTATTCTCAATAGCACGGGAAAGTTGCGAATACGAGAGACAGGGTAAAAAAATAAATAAAAATGATACATATTTTCCTGTGACGCATGCGCTGTAAAGTTTGCATAAATGTGAAAAAATGCACATTATTTCAATGTTTTTTAAATTAGGCTTTTCACGAATATAATACTCATATTTTTATGTATTGCAATGTATTGTAAACATGATGCTGAAATATTTAAATTGATCAACATACTGAGCATACTCAGAATTTTTTGAAAAAAATACTGATTAAACTACTCATGCATGTACTAAACGGACAGTCAAAATTGGCATCGGTTTTACAGTACAAAGTCTGTAAAAAATAAAATATTTTCAAATATTTGGCGTGGAAAGACAAAAGCGTCACGAGATATGGAGAACAGCATTTTTCCACGTCAAAAGCAAGCGATTTTAATGCAACTGAAAAATGATGAATTTTTAGAATGCGTGTAAATGGTATTTCATGAATTTAAACATAATGAGAGAGTTTAATATTACACATATATATATAGATATATACACATATATTGTACTACTAATCTACAATGCTTGTTGCTACAGTGCTAGAAAAAAATATTTTCATAAATGAAAAAAATCATATTAAAAAAATTACTTTCATACTTTTAAGCGTATTCAAAAATAAAAACGAGATGTTTGCATAGCAACAAAATCGAATTGATAATGCTCAATTGAGTTTAGGCTTGAAACAAATTTAATTAATTTAAGTTATGAATTTCGTATTAAATCTCAAATTTTGATGGTTAAATTTGAATATAAATGCATATAGATATCGATAAAAAAACTTGTACTTAAGACAAACTAAAACTGACAAAACTAATGTTATTTAAAATAAATTTATCTAAACAAGTTCAACATGAAACTTTTCCCCGTTTAAAGTGCATTTCACATAACGTAGTATTTTTTGATATTGTATCCTATCACCAACTGACGAAAAATCGCCAAACAATGAAATTTTCATTATTACTTTAGATTTTTCGGAGTATGCCCGTATGGAGACCTTTCTTGTAAGTAAGATGAAGGATTAGCGTAAAAATGTTATTCTTGCCAACATTTAAAGCAAATAAGCGACCGGAATATGTTGATTGATTTAAGTAACATTACAGCATTACCTTCTGCTATGATAATACATAAGAATATCATTTATTAAATTCGAGAAAAGGCTAATTAAGAAGAATTGTAATAATGTGAATTTTTCATCATTTATGTAAAATTTACTGGGCATGCACGACCGAAAGATATAAACCAATTATATATATATATATTAATATTGTTTTTATTTTCTTCAATGAATATCTTTTTTCCTAATCTGTAACAGTAAATAAAATCCGACCAGTCGGGTGCATTGTGGGACGAATTTCGTAGCTTTTAGCACGTCCCATAACAGAATGGTTGGATGGTAACATGGTTGGATGATTTTGCTTTTTTCATTAAATGATGCATCCCTGATGAGTCGTTTAATGAAAAAGCCTTCTACTGTCCATTTCTACTGTCCTAACTTTTATTATTTTGGTAATCTGCCTTCTATTTCACTTCAAACTTCAACTGTTTTCAATAAGATGATTGTAAAAATTTTGGTTTCATTCGTGTATTCGGTGTATTTCATTCGTGTATTGAATGGTAATATCTGAATTACTTTGGTTTTATTTATAAAAGTATTTGTATACATAGACACACACACACACACATATTTATATTCTTTTATTAGAAAGGTATGAAAATGATGAAAAGATGACAAAATGGGTGCAACAACAATGAACTGTAAAAGAACAACATAAAAAAAAAACTCCCTGCTCTTCAGAAGGTGGGAGGAGTAACAGGCATCAAAAAGTTATTAAAAAATGTATCCTCACAGGTTTCGCAAGGCATCACAAAACCGCATACTCCAATTATATAAAAAATTTTGAAAGAAAATAACTGAATGTAATAAACCCAAAATTTAATAAACCAAGATTATAAAATGAATTAACTTTAAAAACTGAACTTAATGAATAGCCAACAACAAAACCATAACATAAATCAACCCTTAACAACTCTTATATATATATATATATATATATATATATATATATATATATATATATATATATATATATATATATATATATATATATATATATAATACCCAATTTCTAGTCTCTTGAATTCTTAATTGAATTAAAAATTAATATTTAAATTTTTTCGGCCCGTTCTATTGTGAAGACCTTTTTAGCGGAGAACCTTTTCCCTGTTGCTACAAGGTGGTTTACAACGAGTTGTGGCCCTCTGTGGTGTCCTTAATGTGTGCTGGCCCTCTGCACTGTACCCTTCAAGCTGACAGAGTTTTAAAACAGTCTTCTGAAGATGTTTGGAATTCCTGGTCTTCTGGAAAAAGAATCTTCGGATTGATATTGATCTGAAATTTGTTGACCCACATTATGAGATACCATTGGAGCATCTAGCAGCATCTGCCTGTGGCAACTCCATTTCCATTCATCAGATTCAAGGGATATTTAAATCATTTATATGAATCTTTTTCAATCTTGATAATACTTTTAAAAAATTAATGACGATGCGCGAAGTAAATTGGTTAATGAATTTATTATATAATAATAATTATTATTATTATTATTTGCGCCATCCTTCAGTTTCCGAAAAAAAAATCATCTCTACTCATTATAACTTCGTATGATTTTTTCTTTTTTATTATTATTATCTTCATTATTAATTAAAGTAGTATCATTTTTTATCATAGTTACCAAAATTCAAGTGTGATGTACAAGATAAAGATATTATGTGATTAAAAACTGTATTATTCTTCCAATATTTTATTTTTGTATCATCTATAAAATAATGCTAGAAGTCCAAATGTTCGATTCCGATAATTGCTAAAACTACCAGGTGGATTTTTCTGTAAATTATATCATTAGATAGAAAGTATTCTCATGATGATTGATGTAAAAAAATACGCAGTTGTAAATGTAATTTTTGTAATAAAATGTCCTATTATATGTTATTTTATACAAAAAGTTTGCCGGTGATTTTTTTTTTGTGGTAACATTATAATTGATTAAAATAGTTAATTATTTAATAGTTAATAATAATAGTTAATAATTTAAGCGTCTTGCAGAAAATAAAAGAAAATACTGTTATTTGTAAAAAACAGAACAAGCAGTAGCCATTACAAAGAGAGATAAATTTATAAATCTTAAATATTTAACTTAAACATGAAAGAGATGTTTATAAAGCCTAAAATATAATTGAGTTCTTATGTTACAAGGCATTCTTCCGCCCTATTAGAAATGGATCTCAAAAACTTTGATTTTTCTTTTTGACCCGCCCTAATATATATATACATGTTTTTATTTAAAGAAGTAATTTTTTTTTCTTATGAAAGATATATAGGAAAATACATATAAATAAAAATATTACCCCTGTTAACTTTTAGGAAGAACAATTTATGTTTTATTTATGTAGAATATATCAACAGAATATTACTCTTGGGGAAATTTTGTTATTGTAATTTCAATAGCTAAATATCTAACAGGTATAATTTTTTTCATTTATAAAATATATTTTAAAACATATACACTACATGCATTTTTGGGATTATTATTATAAGAGTAACCTAAGTAGGTTATACCGCTTGACATATATTATAATGCATCAGTATTGTAACAATGATGTATTAGTGAGTTAAAATGGTTAATGGTAAATAAATGAAATGAACATTTTTATATGCTTAAAAAACATAAGTAAACGTACTGGATGGATTAAAATGTGTTTGAATTAATTTATATTTCACAGTCAAAAGTTTTACTATGCATGTTTTTTTATTATAGCCTTATGCATTTTATTTGTCTCTCATCTATGTTATAATGCACGAGGCTCAAATGTTCGTTATAGTAAATTTAAGAACTACCCGGTGGACTCTTTTGCTGTTTGTATCATTGGATAGGGAATATTCCTGTGGCGGCTTATGTGTATAATATAGAGTTGAAGTCATGACTTCCCGCAATAAAATGTCGTATTGTACTGTTAATTTGAGCGAAAACGCTCCCAGCGACATTATTGTTGTTAACCCGAGAAGACGCGCTCCGGACATTTTAAACCCAGAGTACTTATGTTCTTTGCAATTGTCCCCATTATATTTTGAAAGTTAATCTTTAACTCATTTTATCGCAGATTTTTTAAAAATCGTCTTCGACTAAACAAAGTGATGATTCTTATTTATATTTACTAGTGACAATTTAAAAACTGTTCGTAACCTAAATATGCGCGTGTTCTTCCGAGTTAATACATTTAAACGGCTATATCAACAAGAAAATAATGTAAGTATCATGCAAAATAAAAAAAGAAGTTATTATTTTAATTAAAAAAAGAAATAAACGAAATGAGAAACAAAATTACTACATAAGAGTATTTAACTTATATAATACTTTTTATAAAGATTAAAAATAATTCAGTATGAAAGATGCAATTAATACTTTATTAAACGATTTATATTTGCTCCAGTTAAATGAAATGTACATCAAAACTCGATGAAATAGAACAAAAGTAACATGATTTAGTTTTTTTTAAATTTTTTTAATTATCATTTTTATGTAATTCGCAAATATATAATTACATGAGAGACTAGAAAAAGTAATTGTAAAATTGGCTGTATTACTGAGCTACATGCTGTATATTTATTACCTTGGTTCTCAAACAAAGCAATTTAAAGCACAAATACAGAATATTGAAATCAGCAGTGCAAAGTTCGTAAAATTTGTGTATACTTTTTAAAAATGTACGAGAACATTTTTGTGTAAATTTTTATATTCAAATATAAGTTATGTAAAAAACCGTTAAAATTAAAATTATGTAGTCAGATTCTTAAATTTAAGTGTAAACGTATGCTATCCTGGTATACAATCTCAATAACTAATTCCTAATCCGTTAATCATAGACATAAAATGATAATCAAAAATATTTAATATGAAGTAAAGAAATAGTTTAAAAGACATCATTTGGATCAATAAAAACATGTCTTTAAAAACTGCGAAATTTAAATTTTTATACAATCCTCCGTTTTTGTCTATACTAATATTATAATGTAGAAAGATTTCATTGTTTGTTTCTTTGAATTGAATAGGCTCCGAAACTACTTGACGGATTAAAAAAATTCTTTCACCGTTGGAAAGCTACACTATATCCGGTGAACATAGGCTAATTTTTAATTGGTTTATTCAAATATTTCCCTTAATAATTCAAAATTTCATTATTTTTCATACAGAATCAATTAAAATTTTTCCGATAAAAAATAATCATTTTACTTTCACGTTGCCAAGAAAATGAAAATCTGCAATAATAATTTCTCCTCGGCAATTAATTTTCAATTAAACAGTGTCCACATGAAATACTAAAATAAAAAGAACTCAAAGGAAAATAAATATGATATCATACTCGGAAAAAAAGTATTTTATTATATAAGACACCCGAATATCAGTTACGTTAATAAGAGGTTCTCTGTGAAAAATGGCGGCATAGTTAGAAGTAAAGTGAACGAGAAAGAAATTGTTAATAAAATATTTGATTTGGAAAAATATGACGTCATACTTTAAATAATATAGGAATTTTGAAGTATTTATTAAAAGAACAAGAGGCATGGATATATGTAACTAATAAAAATCGGTAAATAATGACGTCACATCTATACCAATATTATAGAGAGGAAAGATTTGTTTGTTTGTTTGAATTGAATTGAATAGGCTCCGAAAGTACTTGACGGATTAGAAAAATTCTTTCAACGTTGGAATGCTACACTATTTCCGGTGAACATAGGCTATATTATATTAAAAAAATAGGGATCCTTACTAAAATGCTAATAATGTTACCCAAGGTGTAGAAGAATGACTTTAAAATATCCTTACATCGCGTGCGTTGCGAATACTATTGATTATAAAACAAAATAATGTACTACGACTTTGCAGAACGTATAATTATCTACAAAAAATGTCGTGACAGCATAAGTCTAACTGTTATAATTACGTCACAATAAGTATTTTTTTTATTTAAAAAAATAATTAAAATGCCGTCTCAGTAAAAGCTCTTTATTTTTACCTTAGAATTAATCCTTATCAAAATAAATTACTTCATAATCAAGACTGACGCGATAATACACCATACGACTCAGGAAACGGATCGGAACAGGAAAGAGCACTACCCAAACAAAGTGTGCTAATAAACGCAAAAATACACTCCAGAAAAACAAATCTCCAATTCAGAAAAAACCACAAATTCAATCCGAAACCAGAAACAGCTCATCACAGTACAAAATTCGAGATAGCGAAGTAAATAAAAGCGAAATAGAAAACTCAACACCTTAGCGACTCAGTAGATTTTATAGGTACTACTAGGTTATCCCGTCGACCAAAAAATTATCGCCAAACTATAAGATTAAATGCCAATAATGGATGATCTTGAATGTCACATTCAATGACATTAAATACGATTCACGTTAGATTAATTTTAAACACGATTATTCAAAAATGAAAAATGGAAAGTTTACATCGGTTACGATTCACGTGTTTAAAATGAAATTAAGTGATTTTTATTGCGACTTTTTATTTGCATTTTATTAATATTCTACTAATTATTTGTTTTTTCGTTATTTAAAAAAATTATGTCAATATGCATAATTTGGCTATTAATTTTGCTATTTGTATAATTTGGCGAAATTGGTCGACGGGTTAACAGAGTAGTACCTTTTTATAATATTAATATTACATTTTTATAAAGGTTCAAGAGCCAAAAAAAAATATTTAAGGCAGTTATTTTTTTTTTTCATTTTACAATGCCCAAAAAAACAAGATCTCAACTTTCTAGAAATAATTCCCAGGCAAGGGCATCAAAAAGACGCTGTGATGAAGAATCTTCATCAGAAACTCAAAATCGTCTTGCAAGTCAGAGAGAATACGCGTCGCAATCGCGTGGCAGAGAGTCCAGTACCGAGCGTTCGCAGCGGCTTGCCGAACAAAATTTGAGGACTTCTGAAGTACGCGCGCGAGAGTCGAGCATTTAGCGATCGCAACGGCTTGCTGAACAAAATTTAAGAATCTCCCAAGTACGCGCAAGACAGTCAAGTACGGAACGTTTGCAGCGGCTCGAAGAGCAAATTATTAGAAATGTACAAGCTCGCACTAGGGAATCGAGTTCTGAGCTTTCCCAACGCCTTCGAGATCAGAGAGAAAGATAACAGACGTCAACGACTAGAGTTCGTAATCGAGTTTTAGCTTCTAGTAACAGATCGGCTTTCAGATACGATCCACAGATTGATTATGCTTATGGTGATTGCTATGGTTACCACCGGAAGGTCCGAAATATTTCACAGTTCAGAATGGCAATGCCTTGAACTGTTACCATAGTGATCAAAGACGGTAAATTGTTTACGTTTTAATTAGCTTGTTGGTCTATGAAAATGGAGTCAGAATGTGCACTCATAGTTCCGTGAAATAAAATAGAAATAAGTTCAAATATTGAGTGTTATTTTATGACAACCAACGGTACATTGGTGAGTCTGGACAACACAAACATACCATCAGCAATTCCAAAATGAGATGTTTGCAGATTGTTAAGGAATGGTCATAAGTTCCATAGTGATGAAGTAAATCATAGAATATGATAATGGATATGCTTTCTGGAAAACAGATAAGTGCTTCTGAATCATTTTTCAGATATTTCTTCTATTATTTTACAGTAAACTTTTAACTCGCAAATTTTATTTTGATTTAACTGTGCTATTTCTATATTAATAATTTTAAATCATGTCTAATGTCGATGCAGTTAAAATGCCCTTATATAATAGATCAGATCCTGGGCTTTGGTTTGTAATGTGCGAAAGTACATTTGCTTTAGCTACCTACCCCTAAAGCAATAACAGAATCTGTTACAAAATATAACTATATTGTGTCGCATCTTCCACCCGATATCGCATCAATTATTCGTGACATATTAATGCAACCGGATGCTACCGATCCTTATGGCATCTTAAAAAAAGAATTAATTGCGCGTTCGGGGAGTCATCCCAGCAAGAAATACTGCAACTATTGTCTGGGGAAGAACTAGGGAATCGGAAACCTTCAGATTTATTACGTAGCATGAAACGTCCGCGCGGAATTCCTAAATGTTTCTGACAATTTAATATTAGAGTTATTTTTGACGCATTTACCAAATTATCTTCAAACAATTTTAGAGGCTGTTTCTGATTTAACCCTTAAAAAGGCTGCGGAAATTTCGGTTCGGCTTTCGGAGGTTACTCCGTCCCCTCTTTCTGCATTTATCGTGTCCAGGGCGAATGAACAGTCAATAGAATATAAATTTATGAGAGAAATTGAAAAACTAAATAAGCGCATCGATCGAATTGGATTTTCGCGTGGGCGATCACCATACCGTAGAAATTCGAGTAAACCTCGCGAGCGAAATAACAGTGCTAAGCGTGATTCATCTATTTGTTGGTACCATCGACGATTTGGAAAAAAAAATGTAGAGAAGAAAAATGCATAAAACCATGTTCTTGGTTGGGAAACGAAACAAGCAAAGAGCAGAGGTGACTTATTCTTTGCCTCAGCAGTCACGTCGCCTGTGCATTAAAGATCGGACAACAAATGTTTCCTTTCTGGTGGACACAGGGTCGGATGTGGCAATCCTTCCTGCCAATAATTTACAAAAACGGAATCCACCCATACAAACACTTTTCGCTGCTAATTCTTCAACTATAAATGTTTATGGTCAACAGATCTTTTCTCTAGACTTAAGGCGGAAATTTAATTGGACTTTTCTAGTGGCAAATGTTAGTACACCAATATTGGGAGCAGATTTTCTCCATAATTTCGAATTGGTTCCAGTTGTCCGTCACAAATGTCTAAGGGACTTAAAAACAAAATTTGGAACGACAGGCCACATGAAATGTGCATCCATTCATTCAGTAAAAACAATCAATATTGATAGTATATATAATGAATTTCTTAAAAAATTTTCATCTATAACAAAATTATCAGATCCTAATCAGCCTGTTAAACACAACTTAATGCATTTTACTACAACAAAAAAACCTCCAGTTGTGGCAAAACCTCGAAGGTTAGCTCCGGATCGACTGAAAATCGCTGAAACGGAATTTCAAAATATGATACAACTCGGACATTTAAGACCTTCACGTAGCAATTATGCATCACCTTTGCAATGGTTCCAAAAAGGGAACTTTGGAGTGGAGACCTATAGGTGATTATCGTGCTATGAATGCGCAAACTGTAAAAGACAGGTATCCAATTCCGTGTATAGCTGGTTTTACTACTAATTTACGTAACACTAAAATTTTTAGTCACATTGACCTTATCAAAGCGTATCATCAAATATCAATCAATCCTGATGATATTCCTAAAACAGCGATATGCACACCTTTCGGATTATTCGAAAGCACACGCATGAAGTTTGGCTTATGCAATGCATCTGTCACAATTCAGAGATTCATCGACGAAATAATACGTGATTTATCTGGCGTCTATGCTTTTGTTGATGATATACTTATTGCTTCTAAAAATGAAGAGGAGCATTATCATCATTTAAAAGCCTTATTTTCCAAATTAGAAGAATATGGTCTGTGCATAAATGTTTCCAATTGCACATTTGGTAAATCTACAATAGATTTCTTAAGATTTCGTATATCTGAATACGGTATTCAGCCACTTCCTGATAAAGTTAAATGTATAATTGATTTTCCACAGCCCACAACTTTACCTCAACTTCGATGATTTTTGGGAATGTTTAATTTTTATAGATCTTTTATATATAAAGCTGCACATATACTTGCGCCTTTATTGAAATTATTAGAAGGCCACCCAAACAAAAGGAAATCTCGTTCCCGTGTTCCTAAAACTTCCGAACCGATTAATTGGAACGAAGATGCTGAAAAGGCTTTTAGAGATGCCAAAAATGCCATAGCTCAAGCAGCTCTTTTACGGCATCCCATTACAGGCACTGAGTTACGTATATGGGTTGACGCCTCAGATGTCGCGATCGGCGGCACTCTTATGCAATTTTTTAGGAACATTATGAACCTTTAACATTTTTTCCATGAAATTAAGCAAGAGTCAGCGGAATTGGTCAACTTATGGCCGGGAATTATTTTCTATTTATTCAGCAATAAAGAAATTTCGGTACATGTTTGAGGGGAGAAATTGTACAATTTATACTGATCAAAAACCGCTAATTTATGCATTTAAGCAAAATCCCCATAAATGTTCGCCTCGGCAATTACGCCATTTAGATTTTATTTCCCAATATTCCACTGACATTAGACATGTACCAGGTTCCAAAAACACTGTAGCAGATTGTGTTTCAAGAATTGAAATTGATTCTATTTCAAAATCTCCAATCTTAAATTTTGATAATTTTGCAGAAGCTCAGAAAAATGATTCAGAGCTACGAAACCTGCTGCATAGTTCATCGCTAAAATTGGAACTGAAACCTTGCCTCATTTCTGATCGTAACATGCTATTTGATATTTCCACAGGTACGCCTCGACCCTTAGTTCCTAGCTCCTTTCGTCGACTGATATACGAATATTTGCACAACCTATCTCATACTGTCATTACAGCCACCACAAAATAAATTTTTTCCAGATACGTATGGCCAAATATGAAACGGAACATCAAAAACTGGGTTCGTTGCTGTGAGTCATGTCAACGATCAAAAATACAAAGGCACACCAAGGCACCTCTTGGCACGTTCTCTCTTCCTGATGCTGTTTTTCCCAGATTCACATAGATATTCTGGGTCCCTTGCCTCCATCTGACAGTTTCAACTATCTTTTAACGATCATCGACCGATTTACCAGATGGCCAAAAGCTATACCCATATCTGATACACTAGCCAAAACAATTTGCAATGCCATATTCAAGCACTAGATTTCAAGATTTGATTGTCCTTCACTCATAACCACGGATCAGGGCCCCCAAATGCGATCAGCGATTTTTGAGGAATTTACGAAAATGTTGGGAACAAAGAAGATCCGAACCACAGCTTATCATCCTATATCCAATGGCATTATCGAAAGATTTCATCGACATTTAAAGTCATCCATCAAAGCTCACGAAACCAATAGATGGACTGAAGTATTGCCGATAGTTTTACTAGGCATTCGCACAGCAGTGAAAGAAGATATACAAGTTTCTTGCGCTGAACTTGTTTTCGGCACTACGTTAAGATTGCCATGTGACATGCTGGATGAATCCATAATCCAACCATGCAACGAAAACTTCGTCACTCAACTAAGAAACACTATGAGGCAGTTAAATCCAGTTCCTACATCAGCTCACTGCCACAAGAAGTTCTATATACACCCTTCCTTTACATCTTGCTCACACATCTTTCTAAGAGTGGACCGTGTACAACCTCCACTGTGTCAACCATATACTGGTCCTCACAAAGTTCTAAGTAGAACAGAAAAAACATAACAATCGAACTTAATGGTCGTAAGACCACGGTATCAATAGATCGTGTGAAGCCAGCTCATTTGATTCCTCAATCAGACTTGTCCACGAAAACTGTCCCAAAGAACTCTAATTTAAAACTCTCTGTTAAATCGGACAGTAATCCTGATCAAACAAAAACTGTCACACGTTCGGGCAGACATGTCCATTTTCCTAAAAAACTGGCAACTTACATTGCTTCCTGAAATTATTGTTAAAACTGTTCATCTTGCATATCTATATATTATTCCTATATTTTATTATATTTCTTATTTTTCTTCTATTTCTAATTTATTTCAATGTATAATCCCTTTGTAATTTTTCTCAGCCAGCGTAAATTCTGACCTTTTTTTTAAAGAAAAAAAAGGTTAAAAATAATTATAAATTATATCTTTTCTTCGGTACCCTTCGTCACTAGGGGGATACTCTATGGTAATTGCTAAGGTTACCACCGGAAGGTCGGAAATATTTCACAGTTCAGAATGGCAATGCCTTGAACTGTTACCATAGTGATCACAGACGGTAAATTGTTTACGTTTTAATTAGCTTGTTGTTCTATGAAAAATGGAGTCAGAATTTGCACTCATAGTTCCGTGAAATAAAAATAGAAATAAGTTCAAATATTGAGTGTTATTTTATGACAACCAACGGTACATGCTCAACAGTCTTCCGTACAAATCGAAGCCATGAACAATATCTGCTCTAAGTGTTCTGCCAAAAAATGGGCCGATGAAAAAGATGGCATGTGCTGTGCTTCTGGAAAAGTTTGTTTCCCGAATTTGCAAGAGCCGCCACAGTCAATATAAGATCTTTTAACAAATAATCATTCACTATCTGTACATTTTTTAAACAACATACATAGGTACAATAGCTTTTTTCAAATGACGTCGTTTGGCGTGAAAGAAATTAGAGAAGAAAATTTTATGCCAACATTTAAAATAGAGGGTCAAGTATATCATCTTATAGGTAGCGTTTTACCACCATCAGGCCAATACCGCAATTTTTGTAAATATATTTTATTTCTGACGCAGATCAGCTATCGTTGCAGTCAAACATAGCTCCAACGCTGAAAACTGATTTAATCAACGAATTACATACCGCACTGAATAGCCACAATATATACATACGAAGTTTTCAACTAAACTTAGAAAATAACTCTTCAGATAATTTAAAGTTAATTATTCGCTCCGACCTCCCACCGCAGACGGCACACCTGGGTAGGTATAATTCTCCAGCTGTAAACGAGGTAGCCGTTCTCTTGGTTGACGAAGAAAAAGGCCCAAGAGATATAGTGCTTCACGGTAGAGACGGACAACTTAAAAGAGTCTGAGTTACACCGATCGTATGATCCTCTACAGTATCCCTTAATGTTTGTAATGGGAGAAGACGGTTATTATTTGACAATTCCTCAGCAAGGTACAGCGTATAACAAAACTGTGACGTGCGTGCAATAGGTTGATGGTTAGAGCTAACTTTTTAAAATTCATTACATTATTATAGGGAATTATTTAGTCAATATATTCTCGATATGATGGCAAAAAATATATCAGAAAGATTGAATTGCATATGTCGTAATCAACCGAGACTAAGGGTTGATGAATACATTCATCTCAGAGACGCTTTAAATCAAGATGCAAATGTAGACTCATCAAATATACGCCCACGCGTAATCTTGTCATCTTCTTTCACGGGTTTTTCACGTTATCTGCATGAAAAAACCCAAGATGCCATGACTTATGTCCGAAACTATGAAAGGCCAGACTTTTATGTGTAACTCCGAATGGCCCGAAATTAAACTGGAACTATTCTACAGCGGCTTTTCAATCGTCATGACATAATTTCGAGAGTATTTCATTTAAAGATGAAGAAATTCATAAAATTATTCACAAAAGATGAAATGTTTGGCAAAGTAAAATGTTATATGGAGTGGCAGAAACGTGGTTTACCACATAGTCATTTGCTGTGTTGGCTGGAAAGAAAAATCCAGCCAGACGAAATTGACGGTGTCATAGTTGCGGAACTGCCCAATCAACAAAACGATCTGATATTGTACGATATCGTAACTAAAAATATGGTCCACGGAGAATTCGGAGAGCATAACTTACAAGCATCATGTATGAAAAGTGGTGTTTGTGCAAAAAAGTACCCTCGACGTTTTATCAACGATACCCAAACCGGAGAAGACGGTTATCCAGTTTATCGTCGCCGTGACTTCGAAAATCGAGCACAGATTGCTACACTAAATATTAGAGGAAGTAGGTTCAATATCGATAATGTATGGTTTGTCCCTTATTCTCCACTATTGTGTAGGACATTTAACGCTCACATAAATGTAGAGTACTGCCACACAGCTCAAGCCATCAAATACATTTGTAAATATATAAATAAGGGATCTGACCAAGATACTTTTAGCATCAGAAACCCAAATGATGAAGTGGAAAACTATGTGAATGGCCGTTACATAAGTACATCCGAAGCCGCCTGGCGAATATTCGAATTTCCGATTCACGAGCGGCATCCTACAGTCCTGCAGTTAGCTGTCCATTTAGAAAACGGTCAAAGGGTGTATTTCACCGCAGAAACGACTGAACAAGTGGCCCAAAATCCACGTGTAAAACTACTTTCATAGCTTTCTTTAAGCTCTGTAATGAAGATGAATTCGCAAAGACACTTCCATACCATGAAGTTCCGCAATACTACACATGAGCCAACAACAAATTCACAAGAAGGCGGCGTGGTTAGGACATAGTTGGCCATCTGGGCATAAAAAAAATTTGATTTACGGTATACATCCTTCGCAATCAGAGTGTTTTTATCTTAGGATGTTGCTACATCACGTACGCGGTCCAATCTCATTCGAGTACTTAAAAACCGTTGACGGAGTTCTCAAAAAGACCTATCTAGCAGCTTGCCGTGACAGGGGTTTGCTAGAAAACGATGACCATTGGGAAAACACACTGAGAATAGCATCGCTTCCGCAATGTCCAGTACAACTGAGAGAGCTGTTTGTGGTCATACTTTTATTTTGTCAGCCATCGGAACCATTAAAATTATGTTACAATTTCAAAGACGAATTATGTCAAGATATTAGACATAGACTTCGCCTTACCATACAGTGATGACATTTATAATGAAGGTTTAATACAAATTAAAAAAAAACTTTTACAACTAAATGATAAAAACCTAAGTGATTTTGGATTGCCGTCTTCAATTTTTACAGAAAACAATGTGACAAATACAATGGTACAGCATTATAACACAAATAATTTGACCACTTTTGTTAATGAAAATCTGCCAAAATTAGTCCGAGATCAAAGATATGCTTTTGACATTATAGTCGATAGCGTGAATAACAAAAGCAATTTTTTTTGGATGCGCCAGGCGGCACTGGAAAGACACTTCTTGCAAATTTAATACTTGTTAATATAAGGCAATCAGAGAAGATAGCGATAGCAGTTGCTTCGTCAGGAATCGCCGTAACCCTTCTAAAGGATGAAAAAACTGCTCATTCAACTTTTTTAACTTCCGCTAATCGTAAATCTTGAGCAACAATCAATGTGTTTTATTCGCAAAAATGGGCCTCTTGGTAAACTATTACAAGAAGCCTCATTGATTATGTGGGTTGAATGCATCATGAGCCATAGAGCACATATAGAGGCCGTGGACAGAACCTTAAAAGATGTTAGAAACTCCTCTGCTCTCATGGGCGGGATTACTTATGTATTTTCTTGAGATTTCCGACAGACTCTTCCTGTTATCAACAGAGGTACGTGAGCAGATATCATCAAAGCATGCTTAAAATCGTCACCCTTATGGACTTCGATTGGAAACATAAAATCACGGACAAATATGAGAGCTCATCTTCATGAAATCCCAGATAGTGATTTTCCACAGCAACTGCTTAAACTTGGGGAAGGAATTTTCCCCACTCCAAATTTAAGCTGAAATTGTAACATACTTCTGGATGAGTCTCTAGGCCAAATAGTCCATAGCTTAGAATTTTTAATAGATGCAATATATCCTGACATCGAGAATTTACACGAAAAAGACTTTCATTGGTTGTCTTCTAGGGCAATAGTATCATCTAGGAATGATAGTGTCAACGAAATAAACAATCTGATTATTCAAAAAGTTCCCGGCCAAGTAAAAAATTTCAAATCAATCGACACCGTGACTAACATCGAAGACGCAATCCATTATCCACAGGAATATTTAAATTCACTAAACCCTTCTGGACTGCCACCACATGCATTGACGTTAAATATTGGAATTCCAATCATGCTTTTGAGAAATTTAAGCCCTACGATCATGTGAAATGGGACGAGGCTACTTAAAAAGGAATTGAAGGACAATTTAACTGTAGAAACCATTATCACCGGCCCAGCAGCTTGTCAACTAGCTCATATACCGAGGATACCTATGATCCCAACTGATCTACCAATGCCATTTAAACAGCTTCAGTTTCCTGTAGAAACATCTTCCGCGTTAACTATTAATAAGTCCCAAGGTCAAACCTACAAATTAGTAGCGATCGACCTACGAAAAGAATGTTTTACTCATGGCCAGCTGTATTTGGTCTATCGCGGGTCGGAGCTCCTAAAAATCAATTTATTTTGCTGCCACAAAATAAAACAACATCTAATATCGTTTACAGGGAAGCTCTGACCCAATAATTTTAATGTCTTTTGTTTTGTAGTTGTAAAACTTTTTACAAACATTATTACAAATAAATAAAAAAAATACTAATATCCGACTAACATACATGTAGGCTACTTTTTATCCGACTACTTAAAAAGAAGGTAATACGTTTAGTAGCTGAATTTAATGAGAGGAAGTGGTAGTAACAATTTGCGGTGTTAGTAGTGACACGGAACTGGGCGACTTGCTCAACCCGAAGTAAAGCGAGGGCGGGTCGCTAGTAAGTTATATTTCGTAAAACGTTTCTATTACACTGACAAGCAAGAAAAGAATGTCCCGTTCATATATCACCAAAATTCATCGAGCTATGATCCAGTTATCCGAACACAAATGAAGGCCATTAATTAAGAGGTCATGTACGAAGTGCTTTAACTATTCTATGAACTTATTTTATACGTATCTGAATTTTTAATAAAAATCTTACAAGTATTACAATTGATTTAACCTTTATTAAGTTTCAAATATGTTAAAATAATTGACTTTTAACATGCGTTTTATATTATATTAATTTGAGACTGTTACTTTTCATGATTTTTTTAACAAAAATTATGTTATTTTTGTAAGTTTTTATAATTTCAACATGCGTGTGTATGTTTATTCAGTTCAAAATTGTACTCGAACTTTAACTCTTCAAATATCTGATCGAGATGGAATTTTACTTTTTGACATAAAACTGATAACAATCTATTGGAATTATGATTTTCGATGTTTTCCATTTAATCTCATATTAAAGGATAACGCAACAGATTTTATTTTTCATTTTTTATGATTTTTTCAGCATTAAATTGGAAGATTACCTTCATTATTAACCGTCATTTCAATATTTTCTGCAAATGATAAATTGTCAAAATTAAAAAACAGCAAAAATCGGGCACTGTAAAATGGAGGAGATAGTGCTGTGATTCTTAACTTTTGATAATTGATTTTTGAGTAATTTTTAACACGAAATCTGAAAATGACCTTCATTTTTAATCATCACGTTAGAATTTTTCGTAAATTGTTAATGTCAATGTTCGACAAACGAAAATCTGATATTATAAAACAGGTGTAAAACTTTTTTTGTTTTATTTTATTTTATTCAATAACTTATTCAATTTTTGGCTTCTGATGCGATTTTCACATATAAACTACTGAGGGGTCAAATGAGGTTTAATTTAAACTTTTAACTGTTTTTCTTGTATCTTTAGGAAAACAAAGTTTTGTATTTGTAAGAATATTGAACTCCAGTTTTTCGATAAATTTATATTTTTTAAAAAGTTTTAAAATCGATTTGATGGTTTTGAGAAAATGTGTATCTGTGAGTCTGTCTGTCACTCTCTTAGTATGTATGTGACAAACATTATGTGGATGCTCTATCTCAAGAACACGGAAATTCACAAAACTTTATACATGGTTAAAACTTAATATTAACTGCAGCTCATTAGATTTTTGTGTATTTATCTCAATAGGTGGCGCTGCTGTGCTGCATTATTCACAATTTTCACCCTAGCTCTATCTTAAGAACTAATGCACGGATTTTCATAAAACTTCAGATTCGGTTAATTCTTGATATAATTTGTTGCTGATTACTTTTTGGCACAAATCGCTTAACAGCACGGTGGTCTGCTATGTTGCCTTATTTATGAATATCTCAATAGTTCTATCTCAAGAATTAATGCATGAATTTTTATCAAATTTCAGATTTAGTTAGTTCCTGATATACCAATAATGTTTTGTGTAATTTAATAAAATTACACACAGGCCATACAAAAACTGGGATGATAGTGCTTTAAAATTTGATATAAATAGTGTTAATTACATTTTAATATAAATTAAAATTTAGCTTAATATCTATGGCATATGAAATTTATTGTGCTGTACAAATATACAGAGCTGTATAAATTCGAGTATGTTTCCGCATATTGCTACAAACTTCTGAAGGTGAATTCAATCTATTATGCCTTTTCTTACTAAACTAAATTTTAGCATAATATGTAGAATATGTACAAATTGCATGTTAAAAACAAGAATAAAGAAAATAATTGAAAGAAACAAAATGTAATTGCTATAATTGCTGAAATCTGGTTTTTAAAAGTTCTATGAATTTTATAAGATGTTTACTTAGACATTTTTTTTATATTTTATTAAACAGTGAAGTTTTGGAAAAAAAAAAAGGAAAAAAAATCAGTAAATGTTGGAGATTTTTTCATTATCTGTGCTTGAGGTATGTTTTTCTTTTTTGTTTAATTTTTTGATGTCTATTATTGCTTACTGTTACAAAACGTCATACAGTGTTCTTCTTTAAAATCAAAAGTTTATAATTAAACTTTTGATAGTTGGTTCATTTAGCATGGCAGCTGCCTTTTTCTAATTAGCATTCGCGTTGTATTAATTTTAATTATATATTTATTGCCTTTATACTACTACTAGACATTGCATCAAACAAGAATAACGTTAAAAATGGTTATTTAATAGTTAAAAGCTTATGTAGAATGTTATTAGTCGTTCGTGTCTTTTTATTACTGTAAAAACCGTTCATATATTTAATGGTTAGAAAGAAAACGTACATTTGAATTTAAATTTTAAATATAAGATATAATATTGTTTCCAAAGATTATGAGCTCGTTCAAACACCGGGCTTTCTTTAATATGCAAATAACTTCTCTTATGTGTGATATTATTCGTTATGATATCAGTTATAAATATTTTATTTTATATTAAGTCATTAGCAGATATAAAATAAAGGGAATTTGTACCAAATGTTGGATAAGTAAATTTAAATTTAAAACATAAACAGAGATTTTAAATATAACTGCACCTTAAAATGCATTACTGTGTACATTAAAACAAGAGATAATGTGTAATATAAATTAATTTCCATTTTAAAAGCTGTTATTGAATGTTTAGTATTGTGTTCTGTTCATTTGAAGAAAATGTATTTTGCAATTTGGTAATACAAACTTTTAAATTCATTTGTGTTTTCTATGTTATATGAAATATTTAAGTTTAAAACATAAGCATACCTTTAATGTATGTATATATATATATATATATATATAATTGGCATGCATTAAAATTGAAATAGTTTAACTTATAAAGAACCTTTCAGCGTTTAATTATAATATATAATGCCAATTTCTCATATTTGTTAAACATGTATAAAAAAAACTTAAAAAAAATAATTCTTTATATTTTCAGTATTTTTATAAAATTGTATGTTAATTAAACAGCTAAAAAGAAAATAGCTGTATTAATGTAAACTTAAAAACTGATTAAGTACTTTTATTTAGAAATTACAAAAACAAATTAAATTGAACTTTAAAACTTACGGTTTTTACGATGATTTTATCTCAAATAATTATGCAACTGATTTTCATAAAATTTCAGATTCATTTTGACCTTGAAATAAGCTGTTGAAGATTAGATTTTGGAGTAAACTACCTAATCGGTGAGGCTGCTATGATTCATTTTTTGGGAAATATTTAAATGTATCATATAGAAAAAAGTTCTAGGATTGACACATCTGACTAAAACATGTCGTTCATTGAATTATAATTTTCCCTAATTTCTAAAAAAGCCAATATATTTTTAAAATAATGATTTTCTTTTTTTTAATAAACTAATCTCCAAAGTTTCGGCTGATTGTAAAAACATTTTTAGAGTTCCATTCATACTAATATAACATATTATGAGCACACAAATTGTCTTATTATGGCTCCCTCCCGGGGCAAAGTTTCAATTTCCACAGCACACCGTTTCTCCCTGTACCAGATGTCACAAAATTGAAAAGTGTAAAAACACAAATAAATTCTATCGAATACATAATTTTCGTTTATTTTCAAACTTTAAAAGGTTTGATTTTAACAACTAAATAACATAAAACAACATTGCACTTATATTTTGGGAAAGGGGATCTGGATAACACATGTAGAAAAAATGTATCTAACATTACAGTATAGCCCCTTTTAAATTCCAAGAAAGAAGTAACATGCTATTTTGAGAATGTATGCTTTTTTCATAAAAATACCAATATATTTATATATAGGGTGTTTAAAAAATAATCATCCGATTTGAAATGCGTATATGATAAAAACTTAAGATACTTAAGGTACTTAAGATTAATTTTATATTATGTAGGTAATCATAAAATTTTTTATACCAAATTAAAGGTGCTCAATATGTCCACCTTTGAATACACGGCATATACACACGGTACGGTATTCAAATTCGTCCCAAACTTTTGTGAGCATGTCTGGTTACACGATTTACAAACACTGAAGCGGTGGGCAAAGGAAGAGCATTAGCGCCACCTGTTGATAACTACATAAAACTTATGATTCTCCTCTTTCTATCTATACATTATTCATTTGAAACGAATGATAATTTGAACAGTTATGATTCTTTTAAAAATCAGATGATTATTTTTGAAAACGCTGTATATAAAAAAAGGAGAACGTGGCATTGATCGAAAAAAGAAAGCTTTAAGCGCGATCAGATAATATTCTTTCAGACTGTTAATAAACAAATTTTACTAATAAGGAATATCAACTTAAAAATCGTGCAAAATTTATTAGCTTTAATTAATTAAAGCTAATAAATTTTGCACGAAAATACTGCGCTACATAAAATATTACAAAATACTAGAAAAGTAAACAAGTTATTATTTATGACATTTGTACTTCCATCGTGAAGCAGCTAAATTTTTAAATAATTGTATTATTTTCAGAAAATATCTCACAAGAAACTCATATACTCGGTTATTGTGTTTAAGTCAAATTTTTTTTCATATTTCTTTAACACAAACAAATGAAAGATAAAGCGAAAATTAGTTATGAAAAAATCTAATATATATCCATAAAAAATGACACTAAATATCACTTCTGAAATTCTCGAAACATATGTTTTCGTTTCTTATATATTTTGGTACGAAAACAGCAAATTTATCACTTTTTAAAGTATTTTTTGTATGAAATGAATCTGGTTAGTCAATGTTGATTTTTCTCTAGATGCAATAGCATGTAGATTGTTTTGTACAGGGTGTCCACTCTCAACGGTGGCCAATGGCTATTTTCTAAACCGTTAGTCATAAATATATAGTTCCAGCTGCAAAAATGCTTTGAAAAAAGATAAAGAATTGTTTTTTGAGCGATTTAGGTTAAAAAAAAAATACTAAAAAATTACGAAAAATAAATTTGTATATGGTCCCCCGGTCCTATAAGTGATATTTAGTAAATTTTCCGAACTACTCTAACAAGTAAGAGAAAAAAAAAGTCCCATTCATCTAACATTAAAATTGATCGAGTTATAAAACTCTAAATTTCATGACTTAAACTATTTTTCTATAATTGAAAATTGATGGATTGGATTGAGCTTTAAGGAAACATACACTAAGTGCTTAAACTATTATAAAGGGCGTCCATTTCCAACGCTGTCCAATGGCTATTTCTTAAAACATTTATCACAGACATTTAGTTCCAGTTACAAAAATAGTTTTAAATGAGCTAAAGAAATACTTTTTAAAGCGATTTAACTGAAGGTGTTGCCACCGTATATGTTTTACAGTAGTGATAATTTTAATAAATTAACTTCTAGATTGGTTGAAATAATTGAAGACATGAGTTACAAAAATCTCTTTATCGAGAAAATTAAATATTGGGAAATAGCAAAAAACTTTTAAATGCACCCATTAGTTTTCATTATAAATTTTGAGATTGTAGAATTACAATATTGCAGATTTTTATAAACTAATTAAAAAAAAGCAATAAGGCGCGTTTTGAAATTTACATCCTCAGTTGTATTTTTACCTATGTCTTATTTTGTAAGGAAATGAAACTGCTTCTTTTCATGATTTTATTTTAAAAAAGCTTTTTTTCATAAGCTTTATTTTACTTAAAACGTTCCTATGCATGCTATCATAGTTCAGAATTTGTATTCAAATTTTAATTCGCTTCCAAATAGCCAATCGAGGTTCAATTCGCATACTTATTTATATCCAATGACAATGTAATATTAATACGATTTGAAGTGCGTACTACTATCTATTTTTTTATAGGACTACACCAAATTCTATTAGTTTAAATAATGTAATAGAATTTTAGATATGTGTCATTTTGTAACGAAGTGTGACTGCTGATTTTCATAATTAATTTAACAAAATTTCTGTTATTTTTTTATTTATATTTTCAGCACAAGTTGTATATTTTGCTTTAATATGTTAACATCAACATATATTTAAAAATAATATTGTAAAAATTATTTTACTCTCAATGTTTAATCTTAAATGTTATATCTGATATTTATTTTTATTTCCAGTAAATTTGTGATTGACCCCTATTTTGCAGCAAAAAAGATGCTTCAATTTTAAATAGCTATTACTCGGTCAGTTTTAATCGCAGAGGAATGGGACTTTTTTTGTCTTACTTGTTAGAGTAGTGGTAAAAATTTACTAAATATCACTTATAGGACCGGGGGACTGTTTAAAAATTTAATTCTCGTATTTTTTTAATAAAATTGATTTTTGACCTAAATTTTTCCAAAAACAATTCTTTATCCTTTTAAAAGCATTTTTGCAATTGGAACTATATATCTATGACTAATGGTTTAGAAATTAGCCATTGGCCACCGTTGAGAGTGGACACCCCTGTATACGTTATATATTAACAGTATATATATTTACTTACTTTAACAAATGACATTGAGTATACAATTCCTGAATTTTAATCAACCTTTTAAATTAAAAGTGATGCAGAAAAGAAAAATTTACTAATTAAGAAAGAATATGTTTTTGAATTATATTTTTAATATTTTATCTTTCAAAGGGTTTGAAAAGTACATGTTTTTCGCAAACATTTTCTCTTATTTGCTGATTATAAATTCGTTAGATATTTTACTTTTAAATAACAAGTATAAATTAAGTTTCCATTGTTTGAAAAATAAAATGTTTAATATTAGCAAAAAAAAAATTATCATGTTTAAAAATTTTTCAGGCCTCTACTTATAGTATTATGTTAAAATTTAAATAAAGTCATCATAGAGAGTTTAAAGTGTCATCACAGATTTAAACAAAATAGTAATATTATGCCTCAAATACAATTTATGAAACACATTCTAATCGTTTCTGAACTCTTTGCCAAAACTTCGTTATTTAATAACTGTAAACATTCTGCATTATATGCTAAAACTCGGTTTAGTAATGAAATGCTTAATAGGTTCAAAATGTACCTTTAATAGTTACTATCAATATAAAGTAACATATATCAATTTTTCTCACTGCCCAAAATGCTAGCAATAAAATGTGCTGGCACACCAGCTGCTAAAACAACTAAAAAATTTACATATTGCTATCTTTAAAAAGGCAACAACTTATTTCTTTCAAGTCTGCTAAAAGTCATGTTTCTATCAGATGTGCTTTAAAGAATTCTATTTTTACTGCAATTGTTGATTGAAGTCGCTTTCCCAGCATGTTTGTATAAATACTATCTCACAGTAACGGTGCTTACAAAAATACAACATGAAGTAAAGGAAAAATCTCTGATTTTGCAACAAAAGATTCTCGCCCAACGTCAGCCAACAGCGTTACAGTAAAATTTTAGAGGCTGGTTTATTTATTCATATTATAAATGTTATCAAGTCTATGGAAAGTCGCATTACTAATAAATACGTAGTGCACGATAAATAAATATTACGATTTTTATTTCAGTTGTTGCTAGAATTAGCTTTCAGAGAATCAGCATTTAAAAAATTAAAAAATAAATTGCACAAAACTCCACAACATTTTTTACAGTGTAGTAGCAGTGATGTAAATTTAAAAACAACATTATAAACGTCAGAATTAGCAAAGTTTGAGCAAATTAGTTTTGGTAGTCTTTATCGTACGCACTGAGGGAGGTACGCTAAAGGTTAACGAAACTAGTCTGATCATAGTTTACTTATGCTGACATTTTTTGCGTTGTTTTTAAGTTTATATTACACTGCACCAAACATTTTTTTTATGAATTACAGTAACGATGTTTCGGGGTGTCCATGATTATCTATGTCTTAGAATTGTGCTTTGTGAAATTCATGTGACTTTGCAATGCATTATTATGATATAGGAAGATCATAAAGATGAATCTTCAATTGCCTTAAAATAAAACGCATTATATTAGTTAAAGAGAAAAAGTCATTTCTAAATAAATAATACTTAAAGAATAATATGTAAAATTGAAGCCGTTATTGTCAAGACTGTTTTCATTGGTCATTAAACAGTATAACTAATATTACTCTGATACAAATAATTTTAAAAAGTATGTTTATTAAGTATTAATAACTAAAACTGAAGAGCGCAAATAATATTTAAAATAACATGTCAATATGATATCGTTATTATAATCGTTATTTTTAAATGATTGCAGTTAATCGTTTAAAAATTTTCATCATTTCTTAAACATTGAATAAAATCCTTTATAATCAGTACTTACAAAGCATATCTTCAGATTTTAAGCTATTTTAAGCAATATAAAATGTATTACTCCTTTGTAGTATTTTCTAGTATATTAAAATTTATCTAACTTGTTAATTTAGAGTATTTTATAGAAAGGTGATTATGGATTTAACACATCAATGATATAAAAAAACCCATCCAATTTTAATGTTAGCAGGATAGAGGATATGAGATTATTCATTTAAAGTGAACAATTTATTCCTGAAAATTCAGGATATAAAACACTGTAAATGATATAGGATTTATTTTAAATATTTTAAGCAAATATTATGTTAATGTGAGACTGCAACTGTTTCAGGAAATAGCTTCCTCTAAAAGTTATCTCCCTCTTAAATTTAGCAATTTAGTTTTGTGTTTGGAGATTTGCTTTTATCTTATTTACTTTTATAATATTTTGTTTGAAAGATTTATGATTGTAAACTAGTCCCATTTTCTTCAAATATAGAATTAAAATGCTAATCTGACTCCAGTGCGCTACGAATAAATGAGAATTTTAGAATATGAATTTTTGTTTTACTTAACCCTTTCGTTACTGAGTGTTAATGCAGTGTTATTCATAATTACTGAGTTATTACTTTTCCACCTTATTTTTAGACAGAGAGTTTTAGTCTATTTGGATTACTTCGAATCTTAGATATCGAAGTATGTCATTCTAAGATTGAAATTGCATTTATGTTTGAGTATTATTATTAACAATTCGGAATTTGCACAAGAAGTGTAGCAAATAAGTGCGTTCGTACTGTATTGAAGCTTTTAAAATATTCAGGTAGTGGTGTAGTAGTACACAGTACTATCAGATACAGTATAATGAGGAAATATTTTGTGTCTCTTTGTAAATACTATCTGCTTTCTACTACAAAGAAAGTAACTAGTAGTTATCCTAAGCCTGTGGATATCATTTTCATAAAATATCAAATTGTTTAATATAATTAAATTTCACTCAAACAATATTTCCTCCTTATACCATTATGTAATGAATAATTTTGAGGTAAATTAATAAGCAATATTCTTTGCACGAAAGATTTTAGAGAATGTATATTTTAGTGTATGCTTTATAGATGCATATCAATTTCATTATGTGCCAAAGTGTGGAACTTCATTAAAATGCACGCGCAACAAATTTTCTTATTAGGCGTAATGTTGATGAATATTTTTATTGTCCCTATTATTAAACTATGCATCCAATTTTTTATAAAATTTGAAATCGCTCGACAAAACTACGCAACAGTTATATATTTTAAATTTCAAATGATTCGTTAACGTAATTTTTGCTTTGTTATATGCAAACAGATGGAGATATGGATGGAAGGACGGAACGGCGACTCAGTGTGCAACGTATTTACGTAATTACGAACGCACCTATAAAGGAAAAGAATAGGAATCCACATAAATAGACCCAGGAAGAGAAGAGATTAATAGCTAGCTATGCATTTACCAATTATGAAGACATTTCTGTTCAATTTGGTTCAAAAAGAATGGGATATTTTGATTAAAATGATTCAGCGCATCATTTTTTTTAATTAAAAATCTACAAAATATAAAAATTTAGTAAAGATGTCATTAATATCTATTGATATTCATTGGCCAAATCAACGGTGATCATAAATGAATATCTCAAATTTACAGGGGGAAGTAAAAGTAATCGAATAAATAGTACAATGTTCTTGTTCATCGGACAAATAGCAGTTGGAATTTTGCATTGAACACAGTTGTGGGCGTTCATTGGGAGCCCCTCCGGAAAGATGGAAAATAGAGAACACCGTCAATACATAAACGATATTTTGGTTATTTCATAACTCATCACACAAATGTCTAAGCATGATTTTTTTGCAGGATTGTATCAAATATCACGTTTTGTTTGGACGCTACCAACTGTCGTTCAATAACATTGGACACAATGAATTACACCAGACATTCTAAAAAATGCTTAAACTTTAAACTTTTGTTTTTTTTTTCCACTTAATAATAGCTTTTACTCTTTTTTTCTATTAATAGTCCTGGAAGTTGGGATAATCGTTTCCAATATATTCGTTTATACCCACCCTGTGCTTTATGATTGGTTATTTATATTTCTTAGCACATTTTCATCTGCGGATTTACGAAAGGTGATTAAGTTAAAAATAAAATTTATGAGTATAAAAATGGTAATGTAAGTACTATGTAAATGTTTAAAACATGATCTTATGTTACAATTTCTTCCATTTCTAAATTTAGCGATTTAATATCCTATTGAAAAATTTATTTTCAGCTATTTTGTATAGAAAATATAAAAGAAGTCACATTTTTTCTAGAAGTTTCTTTAAAATTAACCGAGTTGCTAATAAATAGATCAGAATATGAAAACATGACACATAAAGTTTTTTTAAAAGGTTATGCATTTGTTGGTTCTGAAGCTGTTTCATATCAATGGAATTCGAGAGAAATACAATGATTTTCCACGTCCCATTTTGAACCAACAAATGTAGTATTTAAATAAAAATCTCATTAAATCCTATTTAATTTTAGTTAAAACTACTGCAAGTTTTGGATTTGATATGCAGCCTGCCTATAAATAACCGTAATGCTGAGGCTACAACATGATTTAACTATAATTTCTAGTATTTGATGCATTATTATTTTCGCACTTTATAAGTGTGGCAAAATGAAAAAAGAAAATATCTGGGTATAAATTAATAAATTTACCATTATATTATGAAAATTATTCACTACTTTACGAACATATTATTTGCGAGAATGATTATTATTGAAGCATAAAATTATGCACTCGAGCAGCGGTTCCCAACAGATAGATCACGACCCACCGTGGATCGCGAGACATTTAATGTTTATCGCAAAAATATATCAACTTCATCTGTCTTAAAAAAATAACAAATGCAACACATTACAATTGAAACAATCATAAGAGCTATTAGCTTAAACTAAAATTTCGAGAGAAGATTGTATTTTGTTAAAACATTCAGTCGGCATTATGTTAGTATGTTATAATATTATATTTCGTAGAAATCTCTATTTAGAAGATTTTCTGGAAAATTTTGTGCGCATTTTCTATTCAAAGAAAAGTTCAAAGATCGATTATATCTTATAAGTAATTAACATGTCCAATTTTATGTTTCTAGGCCCTTCAGTGTCATAAAACTTGCATTTTTAGAACGTTTTCGTCCCTAAACCCACTTAAAGGTTGTAACATGGATTGCGCGAGGATTGTTACCGTCATTTTGACAACATTATTTTGTAAATAGCTTTGTTAGTTCTCAAAATTGCTTAAAAATCGCAATTTAGAAAGTTTTTAGAATGCTTTTGGTACATTTTCACACTTTTTATGTTCCTTATTTTTTAGGAAAAGTTTTTAGAGGCCATTTATAACTTGTAAGTAATTAACATGACAAATTTTACGTTTCTAGGCGTTTCAGTAATACAAACCGCATTTCAGAAAGTTTTTTGCTCTAGCAGTCAATTTTGGTTAATGACATCGACATAAGATATAGCCTAAGTTTGATTCGAGGCGAACACCATCCTTTTGGTATCATTACTTTTTGAAATCGGTTCAGTAGTTTCGGTGATTATCCCCTACAAATAAAGGAATTTTACCTCTTTATAATATAGGTATAGATGAAATACATTTCATAAGTACTGCTATGAAATAAAAATGCTATTTCTTGTGAGAGTGGTATATGTTAATTAACTATGCCCTCTCTTTAGAAATAAGAAACAAACTGGTTGCCTGGGCGATGAATATAGGTTAATAATAATACTGTGTTTTAAAATTATTTCATTTTAAATTACAATTAAATTCTTCTGAGTTCTTATTAACTACAATATGTAAGTCATCGGTTTAGTGAGGTTGTTAAATATATTAAATGATAAAATTTTTAATTTATACTACACTGCGAGACACTCCTGGGAAAAAAATCTTAGCTAAAAATGATTCTACATAGTTTGTTTTTAGAAATTGTTTCCCAGACATCTTATTTAAAGATCAATACGAAAATCTTTACGTTGCCTTTTAAACATGAAAAAATTTCTAAGATGAATGATTTATTCTAGCAGCAAAAAAAAAAAAAACATTTATCACTGAAACATTTCTTTAATCTCTCGAAGAAATAATGAAACATCGATTATTATATCAGATACTTGAAAAAAATGTCACTGCATATTTTGGCTTTAATATTTTTGATAATTAATATGTATACATACAAATATACATACGAATACTATTTTCTTAATGTTCTTGTAATTTGCTATTTAGTTAAATAATACTTTTTAAATAAAAGCTGTTAAAGGTTGGGGATTTAAATGAAATGGAAATTAAATAGTGTTTAACTTTAAACTTTTAGACCTGGAGGCGGCAAGACAGACAATCACTTCATAAAGCTGATGGTTAAAATTCCTGAATTAATTAATATTTGGTTAGCATGTTAAAACGCAATTGGTCTGCCAATTTCAATCTTAATAGAAAACATCTAAAAATTCAATTTTAGCGGTTAATTCGTAAGTTTAACATTATGTTATCCTGTTCTTAGTCCACCATGTTTTCATGCACCGTTAAAAATTTGTACAATTTGCTACATCGTTACTGCTTCGCTTTATAGAATATATCTAATTTGACCAATAAGTATTTTCCGAATGCAGCGAAAAACCGTTTTCTATAAAAGCGGTGGAGTGACACTGCGAGAAATGACTCTAAATTTTAACAGTGTACCTTTGGTGTAGGAAAACACAATAGTAAACCTATGAGCTACCCAGTAAAATCGGATATTCAGGCGTTATACACCAACACATAACTTTTCAGACCGATTGTGTTTTAAAATGAGAAAATAGCTTGAAATAATCCTGAAATTTTAGTCAGGAACTTGATGAGGTGATTGTTCTTCAGTGTCCTAATCTGTTATATAGGTGACTTGCTTTTTCAGCATAAACTTTTGAAATTAATCTTATTTCTATAAACGTTATTATTTAATATTATAATTGTTGCATTTTTATTAAGCAAATATTTAACAAATGCAAAGTATTTTAAGTATTTCTAAACGCTTGTTCATAAAAAATTAATATATAGGGGAAGATGGGGATACTTGAGCCATTTTTTGAATTTTAATTTTTTTTTTATTTTTTTATTTTTTTAGAATAAAATAAAATATTGAAAATGAAAATTTGATATTTTTTCTTCAACTAAAAACCACTTTCAATTAATTTTGAACTATTTTTCTATGTATAATAAATGTTTATTTTTTGTTTTACATCGTGGCTCAAGTATCTCCATGGTGGGGATATTTGAGCCATGGTGAAGGGATACTTGAGCCACTAAGGAAAAATACCTACAAAAGTAATTTTTTCGCTTTATTTTTGCACAAACATTTTACAGAATGATAAATTATGAAATGTAAAGTCCTTCAAAACCAATTGAGAAAACAAAGCTAGTAATACAATCATTTTTTGTCGTTAAAACTGGTTGTCGGAGGATAATTTCAACTGGAGTTATAACGACGGTAGAAACATCCTTAGTTCAGAGCCATTTAAATTTGGAATCTGCAATTCTTCGGGCAAATTTCATTTTCAAAATATTAAGCACTTATCCAACAAATATTTTTACAGTTTTCTTTCTGGCATATTTTATTAGTAACCAACCATCAATAGAAGGTTTTCTTTTCACATCATCACCATCATTGACAGAATTTTCCTCTAATGATATTGTCGAACTCATGCTTTTAATTTAGTAGCTGTCGGAATTTAAGCCAGATGTATCATTCTACTATTTCAAACACTTTTTTGTTTTCACAGGAAAAGATTTTGTCTTCCTCTTTGGCTCCATGCAGGTAAGTTTGAACTGGGATTTTTGTTGCTTTTCTTGTTTTTTGTGCGCTCTTTTTACCAATTTTTCTTCAATGTTCTTAGTTTAAAAAAAAGTTACAGCAACAGAAGTTACGATTTCAATATAAAATATTAATCTTAATATGTTATATTAAAAAATAAATATTTTAATATGTTGGACCTAACTAATTAAAGTATTAGAGATTATAGCCTATAAAACCGTTTTAAAAAGTTATTTTAATTTAATGAAAGTTAAATTGAAAACTATGTTTACATTTATCTATACAGGCTATTTTATTAGTCATAATGAAAAATGAAATAGATATATTCATTTAAAAAATATACAGTTTTAAACATTTTTAGAACGTTATTTTTTTAAGAAAAAAAAATAAAATGAAAAATTATTCTCCCTTTTATCCAGAAAAATATCTATTAGTGAATATAAGGATGGAATTTTATTTTTTATTTGTTTCACCCATGTTTAATTTCTTGTGGGGATGGTTAAGACATGGCTCAAGTATCCCCACTCTCATTGGCTCAAGTATCCCCACTATCACTAATTTTGTTTCCCAGAGTTTTACTAAATAAAGCATGTAACTATTAGAACTATTTTAGACTCAAAATACAATTGAAATTATGCTTATTGAATGTATGTATATAGTTGCAACTTTAAACAAAACTTTGATTACAAAAAACAAAAAAGCCATGCACCCAAATGTTTACTTCAGATAGGGAAAAGACAACTATTAATCACTATATTTTCAAAATGGTACCAAGATGTGTGATTTCTTTTTTATATGTTCAGATCTATAAATATGTTATCATATTGGCAGTTTTAGAAAGAAAAATTAACCAACTGTAGAGATAATAGGGGTGGCTCAAGTATCCCCTATGCTCAAGTAACCCCACTCTCCCCTACTGTTTTCAAAATAATTGCATTAAAAGGGCCATTTTTCTTGTCTTTTTTACCGGTGAACTATGTATAACACTTGAAGCTCTGTGATAGTTAGGAACAGAGCCACAACACTAATATAGCACTAGATAACCACAACACTAATAAGCTTTTAGTGTTTTTTTTCTGTTCCTAACCATCACAGAGCTTCAATTGTTATACATAGTTCAACGGTAAAAAAGACAAGAAAAATGGCCCTTTAAATGCAATTATTTTGAAAACAGTATATATTCAATTTTTAAAGTTTTAAAAATTATTAATAAACATAAATGTTTTTTTATCAGCGTACAATGCAAATACAGATGATTAAGCCATTTAAACTTACTTTAAATAATGTAATTTAGCTTTTATGTCGGGTAAAATTCCATATTTAATTTTCCAAACAAAATAAAAACTTTGCAAATCAATAAATGAAACGTGAATTTAATAGGTATGTAATCAAGCGGTGCAATTAAATGCCAAAAGAATCATAGTCTCAAAGATTGCTTTAATATAGCGAAATACTTTGTAAAGGATCACTTGCTCGTGGCTGATACCAAAGTATTAAAATTACTTTTTGGTGATCTGAATATATCTGCAACCAATATTACCTGTATTGAACTTCCTGGTTCATATAAAATCCATATTTCAAATATTCAGGATTAAAGAACAAGCCTTTAATATTTAACAGTGAATATAATTATTATGCCTTACGTCAACCAATATGTTAGCAAGTTAAACAGTTACTTATAGTACTTTTTCTACGCCTCTTTCATTATCAGATTTACAAAATTATTAATTTACGTTTATTTTTTGATAATTTACTATTACTATATTTTGTTTTTCGGGTTATTTTTAACTTATGATTTACATAATGCATATTATGTTTATTTTCATATCTTGTGTTGTAAAAAGGTGAGTATACAAATTGATTTAATTATGTCTTCTATTTTCAAATAATAATGCATTCAAAATATGTGAAACACATTCTGTATGATTCTTTAATCTCAATGCTTAAATGTGTCAAGTTAATGGGGGTTTTCGAATAATCAACATTTTTACGCTCAGTCTTCAGTTTGATGTTTCAGTATGATTGTTCAATGTTTCTCTTTACAAAGTCAGATGTAAAGTGGTAACGGAGCATTCAATGACAATTTTCAGAGATATAAAAGGAAGAATACGTCAAACTGCACATGCGGAAAATCGCGAACCCCCAAACGTTACCTCTCCTGCTGCATCCTAACATAACCACACCATTTAGTCAAAATTACAACAAACAACGACCAATCATGGCACAAACACACAGTAAAAAAATTGTATAACGTTACACCACAATTGGTGCCCAAGTACAATTGCTTCCAATTTTATGGAGTACTTTAAAACATATAACCGGAGTAATATTGCAAAGTTACACCAATAATATACGTTTAAATTATACCATTATATAAGTGAAATAAATTACTCCATAAATTAAACGCAGCAGCTGCCACTAATTTTATCGCACAACGTTACATAAATGTTTTACAGTGCAGCTACTAACAACAAAACTTTCAACCGTCATTTTACGATAAAAATGACAAAAAAAGAAACATGATATAGAGGGGGAAAATACAAGAAGAATCAACGAAACAATCAACGAGTTGTATTACAGCAAAAAAATCATGTGATAGGAGACATCATTAGTATTATGATGAACTAATTGTCAAAAAACATACCACAATCCACAAGTTCATCAACCCTCTCAATTAGTTCGCAAAATAGTTGCATAAACCAATTGTGATAACAGCCATTAGAAACCAGTAGGCTGATCGCCAAGTGCACATTCACATAAAAACTATGGATATCAAAAACATTGATTAATCTTGCGTCAATTTCAAAGTATTTTTATTCACAAGTACTTCCCTTTCCTTTAACTTGAAATCCAAATTCTCAGTTTAAAGATTCCCCCCAAATGCAATCTCTTCCATTACATTCTTGGGTATTCCTGGATATTTTTCAGTGCATGAGTAGTCAAAATAACATACATATTTAAAACTAAATCTTTAATAAAACTTAAACTATCTTCAGACATCAGTATCATTTAACACTTTCAATAGATTAAAAACCGCGTACTAAAATTTCAAAACTTTCACTTACAACTGACAGATTACGATTCATAGTTCATTAGTTATTTAGAGGAGAATTTCAGAACTACTTGCGTCATCTATTGACACTCAATTCAAGCGTTAAACATTCTCCCCGCCGATGAACACTGTTCATACAATTCTAATATTCACATAAATTACATATACAATTCAATCAACAAAAACCCTATAATTCAAAACAAATTGTTAAATATTTAACTTTAAACATTAAAACAATAAAAGTTTAACTCACCGCTACAGCAATTCTAGAACTTACAAATTTTCTGCTTCTAATTTAAATTAATGTTCTCAAATGGAACTCCTAACTGAAATATTAAAAGAATAAAATTAGTTCATAAAAATAACAGATTCAATGTCTTATAAAACACTAATCTTCATTTTCAATCGGTAGCACTGCAATCTTAGTAACAGATCTCTTAAGTTCACCACTAGCAGATCTCAGTTTTACCGCACGACTTTTAGCATCGGATCCAGGGTAAACCTCTATTACTCTTCCGAGTTTCCAATGAAGGATAGATAAGGGATTTTTTATGATTACCAAATCATTTACTTTAATGTCTTTTTTTGGAGTTTTCCATTTATATCCTTGCTGTAGTTGACACAGGTACTCTGTTGACCAACGCTTCCATAAAGACTGATAAAGTTGTTGAGTTAATTGCCATCTTTTTAGCGAAGTAATTTTCTGATTTGTTAAATCCATCTCTGGTAGAACGGTCAAAGAAGCTCCAATCAAAAAATGTCCCAGAGTTAAAGCGCTAATGTCATTGGGATCATCCTAAACAGCAGTTATTGGTCTTGAGTTTAAGCATGCTTCCGCTCGACAAAGTAAAGTTAAAAATTCTTCGTGCGTCAAAAGCTGCTTACCGACAGTTTTTCGCAAATGATGTTTCATAGATTTCACTGGTGCCTCCCAGAGACCACCGTGATGAAGACCTCCCGGAGGATTAAATTTCCACTGTATTTCTCGGATAAAGTCCAATCATGCAGTGTTATATTTAGTAGAAATAAATTTTCTTATGATTTTATCAGCACCAACAAAATTAGTACCGCAATCACTACTTATATCTCCAGGTATCGCTCTTCTAGAAGAAAACTTCTGCAAAGCAGCCAAAAATCCCTCACTTGTAAGATCACTCACCAATTTTAAATGAACAACTTTCGTAGCCATACAAACGAAAACACACACATAACATTTTATAGGTTTAATTCCTCTACCATTTCTTATCTTTATATGAAATGGGCCTGCATAATCAACGCCTATCTTTGAAAATGTTCTACATGGAACAACTCTGCTGGCTGGCAAATCAGCCATTATTTGAGATGTTGTCTTGGCACAAACTCTGTAGCATTTTATACATTTCCAAATAATTTTCTTTATTTCAGATTCGGCATTTATAATCCAATAATTCTGTCTTATTGCAGACTGCAATAACTTAACTCCACCGTGTAAATATTTTTCATGATAATATTGTATAATCAATTTCGTAATATGATTACTTTTTGGTAGTATAATCGGATGTTTACAGTTTTCAGATACTTCAGCATTTTTAAGTCTTCCACCAACTCTCAATATTCTCCTTTCATCTAAGAATGGATTCAAAGATAGAATTTTACTGTTACAATTAATAGACTTTTGTCTCTCTAGGCATTGTATTTCATAAAAAAAATTCCAGGGACTGTATTGATTTTACGATTAACTCAGTAGCTTGTGTTATTGTGCCTGTATTATTATAAAAAGAAAGGAAAAAGTTCAATTTTAAGAGAATTTGGTAGTAATTAATTTAGAATTAAGGGGCATTTTTTATTATTATTACATACATACGTGTTATCAGATCCCTTACACGTTGATAATTATTTTTTAGGTTTAAAACTTTTTACAGAAAATGTCTCCGATATTAAAAAATGATTTTTTTAATAGAATTTGAAAAACTGTTCATATTATTTTACATTATGCAAATTTACACAGAGCATCATGTAAAAAATTGTATAAGTACATATAATATATAAAATACATTCAATGTGGGATATCCAATAGGATATGTCTTTGGAATATGCAGTAAATATGAGAATGATAAATTTGAAATTGTTAAAGATAGCCTCAATGTTATGATAAATAAATAATAAAGCAATAAACTGGCCAAAAATTACCGAGATGCAAGATTATTATTGTCGTATTTTTCTTTTCATTTTTTCTGCATAAAATAATAATGTAAAAGAAGAATCACTTTTCATTCGTAAAACCATGGAAATATCTTTCCAAAGATTTCCGAAATCAGAGATCGTTTACAACATTCAATATGGAAACTTTTTCAAAATTAACTATGTAACTATCCTTCACTGCACCGTCTACCATATCTGATACATAGGTAAAAGCAGTATAATCCTAATTGAATGCAATGCATTTTAGCCAATATGATTGCTGCAACTGATCGAGAACATTAATTATAAATAGAAGTTTTCTTATACGTACATTAAAAACATTTCAAAAATATGCATTAAAATATTTAATTGTTATAAAGGACGTCAAATACTAATAAAAACATTAAAAGATCTTCATAATTTTTACATGTTTCGATTGAATTTACTCAATCATCATCAGAAAAACAAAATACAAATAAACACAAAGATGGAAAATGACAATAAACTATTACAAATGAAATTTAAAAAAAAAAATTTAAATAAAAATCACGCGCGTTATATTTTAATTATGTATCACGTTGCTTAATTTTTAAATTATTTAACAATTCAATCCAAATATTTGGGATTTAAAATGACAAGGAATCATTGCAGACCATTGAGTTTCTGACGTAAATTTCAATACTCTCTCTAATAAAAAGTTACAAATAAAAATATATCTAAATATATATCTAATAAAAATATATCTAATAATATCTTCACGTCCTTTATAGTAATTAAATATTTTAATGCATAATTTTGAAATGATCGAGAACAGTCACATAGATTGGAATAACACTTATTTTGTCCATGTCAGATAGCTGCATTTAACAAAAAATTAGAATTCGTACTTCCGAAAAAAAAATCGACCAAGTTATTAAAGCAAAATTTGCTTTTATTATTCTTACTGAATGCTTAAAAATATGTATATAAATCAAGTTTTAGAGTTTAGTAGATAAAATAGAATTTTTTAAGCCCTATAATTACAAAGTATAGCAATACAATATTTAAAGTTCGTAATTATGTACATAGGACACACTCCTTAAAATGTCACATTTTAGTAACAAATAATAATACACTATTAGTAATATAATTATTCTAAACATAAACAAAATTTCATGAATTTTAATGTATTTTTCAAGTTTTTCACTTTTAATTAATTAAGGGTACACGAAACATAAAATGGTTAAAATTTTGGGTTTTTAAATATCGGCTTAGAAAATACAGCCAAAAGAATACGGTTCTAAATGATTTAAACTTAAAAGATCGTGGTATTGAAAGTTTTTTAAATAATATATTTTAAGCACTGTCGATTATCGTAGTATATATATTTGTTTTGACCTTTTTTACAAAACGTTTTTATTTTAAACTTCAGTATACTTTTCTGGAATTCTATTTTAGGTAAAAAGTTGAAGCTTTCTGGGCCGTGCTACCCAGTACATAGTGTTCATAACACTAGCTTCAGACTAACAGGTCTCGGGTCGAAGCTCGACATCACCAAAGACCCAACGAATGTATGTTGTGCTTACGCTTGTTAAATGAAGTGGTTTTGAAAATCTTGTGGTCGGTTTTAGTAGGTACCATGAGTATAGGTTTCTTGAGAAACCTTCCCTCCCCTTATGAGACATATCTAAATTAAGGAGGTGGCGCTGCCATCTAATGGCAGCTTTGTCGAACATCGTCCTCAGGAGAAGTCTGATTTCCAAACTTCTAGATGCAATCAAAATGGAAGCTCTAGCAACTCATCTTTCCCACACACGTCAGTTTTCAAAATTGTGTAACTAGCATGTCTCTTTAAAAATATTTAATATTACAGTTCTGAGGAAAAAACACATAGATTATTTTTTTTATTTAAAAATTTTATAAAGTTTTAGTAAAATATTAACAAGTTCATTTATTTAAAAAAATGAAAATTGCTTTTTATTATTTTCCATAAGTATGTTTTCTGACACTAAAACAAATTTTATGGTGATATATTTTGCGGTTTAACAGAAAAATGTACCAAATAAACATATTCTTCAAAAATGTGTAAAAAAGTTAATTAATACCTGAACACTGGCATGACATTCATTTCTTTTCGTTTTATATGTGGTTTATTATGTGTATATTTACTAAGAAAAATCTTTTCTATCTGTATTTTTAAGTGAATTTTATAAAGTTAAATATTTTGCAAAAACCGCTTCATTTTACTTGTCGAAATGCTCCATGTGTTCTTTATTTATTAGCAATAAACAAAATTGTGTAATCTAAAATATATGAATTTAATATTTACAAAAGGAACGAGAAATTTACCCAGGCCTGGAACCGAACTCAGATCGTTTGCTTACAAGACCAATGCTTTACAGTTTAAGTTAACTGGGCGACAACCGGCTGGTATTTTTTCGCTACGATAACATTATTGGTCATAGCATCTAGCCTGTCCTTCAGATAGCTCAAAAGAATATAGCTCAGATAACTCAACCGCAGGTATAGGAACATCATATAACGTTTGATACGTAGATATACTAGTATATCTGAGCGAAAAATGCCCGCCGATTGTCATCTAAAGTTGGCTTAAACGGTAAAGCATTGGCCTTGTAAGCCAAGTATTTGCGTTCGATTCCCGGCCTGGGCAAATTTTCGCTCATATAAAAGCATTCAATTTGTATGATAACTTTACCAATTAGTTTGATTGCGTTAAAGTTGTAGTATAATCTGAAATATCTTTATTTTTCTCTGTGTGTTTCGTATTCGTTCGCTTTAAATAAATTATTATACATTTTTTTATGAATAGAAAGATAAAAATATATCAAATAGAAAAGAATATCTATTCTTTTCATCAATTTTCTTTGTAAATACAACCGTATATTTTCTTTGTATAAAATATCATATTTTGAACGTCGTACTATGGAAGACAGATTTGACTTACGCCTTTTCACTCTAATCTGAATAAAAATACTTATAAAGAAACGGTACCTTTGGTTACTTTTAAAAAATATAGATCTGTAATACACAAACATTTGTTTTCGTTTCATGAAGTAAACGGAGTATTGCAAAGGAAAAAAAAATATAAAGGTAAGTTTTTGAAAATTCCTTGCTGTGTTTAACATTCTAAAATGATTTTAAAATGCAACCTGCATACGAAAACTTTATTCAATGACTTTTAGGAATGCAATGCGTAAATTATTTTTCACGTTGTACTTTTTTTCATATTTTTGTACATTTTATTAAAAGAGATTACAGTATGTTTCCGAATATAAGTTTAAAAAACCACCTTTCCACCAAAATGAATCTTATACTTTGTGCTAACTCAATAGTTTTGAAATTTTTTCTGAATATTATTCTGTATATGTTGAACGACATTTAATATTTTATGGGTCAGAATGCAGGGCAGATCTGATTTCTTTCATTTTTAGCACTTTCCAACAAAGCTGAAAAGTGCTTATGCATTCGGTTTGTCTGGCCGTCTGTCCGCGCTCTAACTCTCGTAAATATACTCGGATTGTCATGAAATTTTTGGACGTTATTTAAGTTTACCCTAGCACAAACTCTATTGAAAATGAAGTTTCTACGTTTATTAATTTATTTACAGGGACAGTCAAAACTTCCCCATTACATTACGGCCTATGAGGAAAAATCGTTTCAAATGAATTTTAACGTTTATAATACTTTCCAAAAGTTTGAAAAGTACTTATGTATTGTTTCAAAAGTGCTTATGCATTCGGTTTGTCTGTCCGTCTGTCAATATATCCGTCTGTCTGTCTGTCCGCGCTCTAAAACCTGTAAATATACTCGAATCGCCCTGAAATTTTTGTATGTTATTGACGTTTATCCTAACACAAACCCTATTGAAAATGAAATTTCTACCATGATTAGTTTATTTACAAGGAGAGTCGAAACTTTTTCCATTACATTCTGGCCTAAGGAGAAAAATCGTTTCAAAGACATTTTAAAGATGTTACACCCTGTCAAACATATTAAAATTTTCATGCATTTAAGAGGTGCACTAAAATAGGCATTCTATAAAATATGCGGTGAAAATATAGCTATTATTCATTTAAAGGGCCATACAAAAGAATTCCATTGGATAATATTAAAAGAGGGGAATAGGTTGTGACATTTTAAAAATATATTAAACTGTTTCATGTATAGCAAAATTGATATATTTCACTGAGTCTTAATATAAAATATACGACACTGTCTTGCATAATATGAAGTACATTGCATTTACAGGGACACAATATTATAATACCAAATATTATAATAAATTATAATTTCAAGTATTATAATACTTCCGACGGACTGTATGTTTCCTATGATGGCTGATGGATGGATATAAAATATTTTAATTATGATATACTCATTTAAGTTTCACTAAATCTTTGTACATTATAACGGTGTGTATAAATATTATTAGTTGATATACAGGGCTACTTAAAATAGCTCACCAACGTTAATGAGTATGAGCGTAAATTACTTAAAAGTGGTTCTTATATAAGGTACACATTTTTACACTGAACTGCATTCAATTTAAAAAGAAATGTTTGCAGAATAGAGATAAAGTGATATACAGGGCCACGCAAAGAATTGTGTATATGGACAGCTATGAATTATATGTTAATTTATATCAATGTGATTTCAGTTATTTTAAAAGTGTTTTAGTTTAAAATGAATTTTAGCTTCTTACTGACGTCTAATAAAGGTACAAGGTAGACTACAGGGCCAAACAAAAGTTTTCAGGTATGTTTCCTATTTGTTAGTACAAACTGCTTAAAAAGAAATTTTAAGCTTTTTTCTTGTTAATCTAACTTTTCCCATTTTATAATTTGTATAAAGACAGATAAAATACAGGACTTTTCAAAAGTATTGGAATACATATTTGGCTATATACCCTTATTTCCCTAATTAACGAAGTTTTTTTTTTTTTATTTCACGAAGTGTTGGAAAGTGCTTCATAATCTATGCTTAACGCATGATTTTTCTTACTTGTTTATTACATGCATTCACGCAATCTAATATGGGACAGTGTCATTTTCGAAATGTTTTTGCGAACCACATGAAGACATTGCAGCCTTTAAAAACATTAAATTTGCCCTGTATTAAAAAATATTATCATAGTATGAGAGATTGAATAGCGTTATAGTGAACGGCAACTATTTTCTGAAATCTAGTTCCCATGTTTTTGCTTTTAAATTGGGCTTTTTTTAGGCTATGACCTCATTTATAGTCACCGCGATAGTTGGCGGTTAATTTAAAGATTGAACAGAAAAAACAATTCCAAAGATTGCATTAACATTACATAAAATATTTAATCTTAGTGGTGTAGTCGTAAAAAAAAACCAAATGGTACACGCTCAAGGCCGAGGATATATCCTAGAGTGTACGTAGTATAACTTTTCATAAAAACAGAATGTATACGGTGTCCTTTAATGAATAGCGTATAAAAATTAAAATCCAGAAGGTAGACACCTTGTATTTAAATATGGGTTACACGCCGTAGTTTTATATATGACTTATAATGTATATATTTCGTGTAAAAAATCGTTTCTATCTGTATTTTTATGTAAATTTCATGAGGTTAAATATTTTGCAGAAACTACTTTGTTTTACTTATCGAGAGGTTCCACCTGATTTAAAGCAGTAAACAAGATACTGTAGTCTAAAATATTTAATTTTTTTCTCCACATACTTTTATATTTATTCGTTTTAAAGAAATTATTGTACATTTTTTATATGTAGGAAGATAAAAAATATATCAAGTAGAGAAGAATATTTTTCTCTTCATAAATTTTCTTTGTAAACATAGTCGTATCTTTCCTGTGTAGAAAATATCATATTTAATTCTAAACGTCGTACTATGCACGACAGATTTTTTCACTCGATTCTGAATAAAAATACATGTAATAGATACTGTATTTTTTGTTACTTATAAAATATATACATTTGTTAGAGTACGCAGCCATATAAATTGTAATTTATTATTATTATTTTATGAAGTAAAAAGGAGTAAGGAAAAGAAAAAAACGAAAGATAAGTTTTTTGAAATATTTTCCAATGTTTAACATTTTAAAATGATTTTAAAATGTAGGTTGTACAAAAAAAAAAAAATTATTCAACCGCGTAAAAATGCACAGAAAATATTTTATGTTTTATTTACCCTTTTTTTGTACATTTTACAGAAAAAGACTAAAATATGTTTCAAACATACGTTTGAAAAACTTCAGTTGTTTTCCAACCTGAAAGAATATATATTTCATGGTGGTTCTACAGTTTTCAAAATATTTCTGAATATCATTCTGGTGTTCGGTGAGTGACTTTTAATATTTTATGAATCAGAATGTAGAACAGTTCTGATTTCTTCCATTTTTTATCACATGCAAACACGTAATCTAATATGGGACACTGTCATTTGCGACTTGTGCCTGCTATCTCCATTTAGACATTTGGAATGTGTTCTGTTTTAAAAATATTATCATATTAAGGAATTAAAATTACTTTAAATTATTTTAAATAATAATTTATTCATGTGACTTGAGTTGGGTATCCTAGCATTGACGATATACATTACTTATCGGGTAGGATCCAATAGATCACCAAAGTCGTTAGCAATCAATTTTCGTTAAAGATTATGAACATAAATATAATTGTGGGAAGTTCCAAACACTTTGAGGTCAAAAATCGATACTCAACAAAGTAGCAGACATTTGAGTAAGAGAGCTACTTCTGATCTTTTTATTTTTCGCACGTTGGCGTGCCTTAAAAAACAAATATTTTTTGTAAAATATTTAAAATAGCCTTTACTTAAAATTACATTGCTTTTAATATTTAAATATGGCCAGGTCGATTTAAAAGTTTTTACAGTCTGATCTCGTCTGTCTTCTAATAGGCATGTTTTGTAAATTCCATTTTATTTTATAAAATAGTTTTAATACAGAGCTTAAGTATATAAAATTCTTTTTTGGTTACATATGTGTCGGAATTAAAGACGCATATATTTGCAGTGAGTGCGTTAAAATAGTGTTAGCCTGCGGACCTGTTATGCTTAACCGCTAAAGAACTTCGAATTCTGCCAAATAATTTTAAAAGGACCATCTACATTGTAAAAAAAGGTGTAATACTACAGATGTAATGTTAGAGAAATGTGTATGGTTACCTATAATTTATCTGTACACTGTATAAAAAAAGATGTAAATCTAAAAAAATTAGTGTTTGTAAGGCTAAAGAAATCGGCAGCTTTACACAAGTATCTATTAAAATTACAGAAATATTAGTAAAATTTCATTAGTAACCAGTCTGTTGTAAATGGCTCTGGACATTCCAATTTCCTAGAAAAATCTTAGTAATCTTACAGATTTGTTTTTAATTTACAGTGCAAATCTGTCTCTGATGCATGATTTACTGTTTTTGCAGTTATATAAAATGTTCTAGACATCCCAGTTTCCCAGAAAATCCTCAATAACTTTAAAGTATTTTTTACATTGTCCACACATTATAAATAACAGAAAGATATTTAAGGGGCATTTTACCTCTTTAAAGGACGAAAATAAAGAAAAAAAAACAAAGACTGAATTTATGTAAGGTACCCTGCGGTAATAACACCACGTTAAGGTTCTACCAATTTTCACGGCTCAGTTTTAGTTTGTATTTTTCAAACAAATATATGATTTGATACAGCAACGCATGGACTATCTATATAAAAAAATAATTTAACAGATATGTATTCATAAAATGTAATGGCGTGATTTCTTGATCAATGCTATTTGGCGTTATTACCCACTTATATGGGTAATAACGCCATGCAAACAAAACTATGAAATAAGATGGAATAATTGCATGTAGATTGCCTAATTCTAAAAATACAAACTCTACAAACTTAGAAATTGACAAATTGCATTCTAATCTATTGAAAATGTTCAATTTTTTGTGAAAGTGTAAGAAAAATAAAGGTGTGGTGTGTGTGGGGGGGGGGGGGGAGGATGAGGCAATAGAATATCAGACCGTGAGCTTCTTTTTGCTTAAAAAGGACCGCTTAAATAGAATTATTAGAAACTTTGCACAGTTTTAACTGTGTTTATTTGAATCAGTATTTAGGGTGTAGCTCGGCCACTGTAGGGAATCAACCGGGGTATTAATGCCAAGGATTGGCGTTATTACCCCGTTATAGTTATTGCGCTGTACATTTTAAATTACAAATTAAATCGAGAAGATATCCAAATTCTTCAACAACATTTTGAAAGTCCATGAAATGTACTACAAATTTATGTAATTAACAAAGTATTTCCGGATTAAAAAAAGGTCTTCACATCACAAAACGTATCTCGTAAATTTTAGATCAAGCTTTAATTTTAGTAACTTGTAAAAGCAATAATACCTAAAAATGAAACAAATTAACTTGAAGCTGTTTTTTTGCGATTTACATGACTCATAACGCTTCTGCGCAGAGAACATAGGTGTCATTTACCAGATTATTTCATAATTATGCAAAATATTAGCACTTGGCGTTATTACCCCGCCTGGCGTTATTACACCAGGCTACCTTATTTACAAAAACATTTTCATATTAAAACATGCAATTTTGAAATTAACTAAATAAATTGTGCATTTTGATACGCTACCATTTTAAACAGACAAGACTTTTACAGAATATTTGCACCATTTAAATTAAAATAGCTCTTATTTTCTTTTTTCTAACTCTCTTTTTTTTTGTAAGTTTTTGTGAGCGTGATATCTTGAAAGCATACGTGTGGATTGCTATAAAATTCGATACAAATAAAAAACACATAAGTTCAGTCGAATCTCGTTATAGAGACCCGATATTTAACGAACTCGTGGATATAATGGACGAAATATTAGTCCTAAGGTATTTAATGCTAATTTATCATTTTGTAGTAAACCTTCCAAATCTTACACTGAGAAAAAAATATGGTTCTGGCATATAGAATCTAAATAATGGCTCTAGAAAAAATAGTTGCATGTCATCCTTATAAATTTTAGTTCCATTTCTTAGAGAGTTCCAGAGTCTCTTACTAGAATTCAAGTACGTTTTCCGATATTTTTGTTGTCAAATTTATCTAAAAATCTCTTCAAATAGATGCGAACTCAAGAAATTTGATTTAGTAACTATAATTATAGCTTAAGAAATCATTCCTAAAATCAAGCGATAATTTCTCGCTACTGAAACAGTTCAATGTCGTTTCGTCTCCTAGAAAAGAAGAGACTAGAAATGTCAAGTGATTTCGCCTATTCAGCTTAGTTGTTTACCCTACTCGCATAGTTTGGACATCTATATTTCTAGTTTAGGTATTTAGAAAGTGACTAACTATTCGTTCTAGTTGAACGCGGCATATTTTTTTTCTCAGTGTAAGAATCTGCTATAACGAATATATTTCTTTTTCAGTCTTCTAGTGTGTTCTATAACTTTTCTGCAGTGATGAAAACAGTACTTCGACTCTAATTACGTAGGGAAATGTATGCCAGACAGTAAAAATTAAATTAAAATGAAACAATGGGAAACATAAAACTCTGAATATGTTGCTGATGCAGAGAAAAACATAAATTACGAAATTGCCAGCATCTCAGATACGGCAACAGCTATTCGTGCAATTAGTAATTTTTTGTCTACGCAAATAGTGAAAGAATGATTGTTACAGCCATTTTATGTATTGGACTATGAAATTCCTAAAACCTTTTTTATAATCGACATCACATCAAAAGGAAATTACCGATCGTTTCCGTACCAAAACAGTGAGCAAAAAATAAAGTTAAAACGTATTTAGTTTAATTTTTCTAATGTTTTTGTTAATTTAATTAATATCGTGTAAATTTAATGTAACTGATTTTAGTTAATTCATTAATGATGTCTTTATCAACACATTAACAATAATTCATTAATGATCATTTCTAATAGATTTCTTTCATTTTTAATACATCCTTTTTTTAACCCATCGCTAGGCAACTAATGAGTTACATATTTTATGAACTCTAAATTCTTTATAATGGTTCGGATACAGTGAACACAATCTTTGGTCCCTTGAAGTTCGTTAAAAGAAGGTTCGAGTATATTTTTAAAATAATGGTTTCTGCCAAGAAACTCTCAAATAAATATATAAAATTATGATATCGTCATTATTTGTTTCCGTCCAAAAAATTGCATTTATTTACTGAACTTCGAATGTACTTGGAAAGAAAAGGTATAAAATATAAAATCGTAAAATCAAAGCAAACGTTAATTTATTCATTATTGAAACTACAGTATTTAACTTATGTAATTAACTTTTGTTTTCATACTTTCATTTTTAAAAAATTATATAATGTAAAAAATAAGTTTAAGTAATATTACTTGTTACCTTTGTTTAATAGTTAAAATCAAAATTTAATCACGACCTCCATTAAGAGACCATTTCTTGGAACGACCAATTTTTATTGGAACGGAACATAGTCGTATTAAGGAATATTTATTGTATGTGTTCTCAAAGTATCATGTGTGCAATAAGTGATGGAAAATAAAAAGAACTACTTAAAATTCATCAATACACAGATCCTGTTGAAGAATAGTCAGTTTTCAGTGTGGTATTTTCAAGTATATATATAAGACATTTTTTTTTAATTAATAATCAAAATTTCATGTCCATGCATAAAAAGATTTTCAAGATACACTAAATCTAAATTTGAATGTTTTTACCACATTTAAAAGGTACAAAAAGGTTAAAAAGAAATCGATATTTTCATCCGAATGAAAAAAGATATCCCCCTTAAAAGAACATTATCAATCGATTTTCATATATAATACGGCACATATTAAAAACTTAATAAAATTAATTTGATGCAATTTTTCTTAAGTTTTTAAATTATTGAAATATTGACTATTTTGAAGATTTTAGCTCAATCAATTAGGACATTTTGACGTAGATTTTGATAGCAGAGTCAATATCTTATTGTATATCGTTCAAGAATAATATTCGTGCAAGTTAAAATTAGTAATTTTCTAATTTTTATTTGTTATGTTCTCAATAAATACAAGGTGTCCAGCAGATAACACCCTGATTTCCAAATTGAATTTCTCAAAAACAAAGATCAATAGAATTATGCAGTAAACTGTTTGTTTATCGGGTAAGCTGTAAAAATCTTATATAAAAGTTTCGAACGGTAAATATTTTGAAAAGATTGTGTTCTGATTGCAAAGAATGCTTTGATTTGACATTTTTCTTCTTTTATATTGCTGCCAGAGAATGTGTTTTTTGGCTTAATGTGCCATATTTCATAGTTTTTTTAAATTAAATTTTTGAAATTTCGAAATTCTATAAATTTACTTCGAAAAATCTTTAAAGTATTGCACTGTAAGCTGAAAAAATATTCCTCTGCTGGCAATCTAAAACAAGAAAAATGTCAAATAAAAGCATTCTATGCAATCAGAACACAATTTTTTCAAAATATTCACTGTTTGAAATTTCTGTATAAGATTTTTACAGCTTACCTAATCAAAAAACCGTTTACCGCATATTACTATCGATCTTTGTTTTTGAGAAATTTAATTTTGAAATCAGTGTGTTATTTTCTGGACACTCAGTATGCAAACAACATTGAAATAATCTAATTAAATTTCTCATCTTATTATAAGCACTCTAAAATTTTCACAAATTTCTAAAATGAGGAAAGCTGACTGATTTAGGGCGATTCAGAGAAGGTAACTTATAATGAACAGTTTTTAGTCTCGAAAGGAAGTATGCACTTTTAATAATATAATATATTTAAAGTTAAAGAATTCGTTTAAAGAACAATTTGCATATTGATAGACTATGAATTATTCCTTTCGTTTAAGTGTTGTTAAAAATTCTAAAAGACTAAACAGGAAAAACTTCATAAATCTTCTTTAACGAGTTGAGCCGCGACATTTTTATTGTTTTTTGATTAAATAGTGTTTCGTAATCAATATAATTTTCGTTATTATTTGCATGAAACAATGGCACTCAATTTATTATTATGACCTTATATATGATTTACACTTAATAATAATAGTAATAAAATTTTGTTAAAGTATTTTTCGGAATCAGGTAAATAAATTTTTAGATAATTATTTCATAGAACATTCATGTTGTAAAGAAGACAAAATAATACAAATTTATTAAAATTCGAAACGTTTGGAAACGCAAGGCATAAATGAGTTAGTTAAATGATGATTATTGGATATAAAATAAATATCGAATTAAAAAAATTATGCGATAAATAAAATATGATTTTGTTTTTTGTTAACGATAGCTTCGTTAAAAAGATACAAAGCAAAAATCATAAAAAAATAGAAATCACGTGCTTTTTTTATTTTATAAAGTATAAATCAAAGTAGTAATTTTTCCGTTTTAGATCGCAAATGGTATTTAAATTTTTATCGGAATGTTTTCGCATGACTGCCAACTACTACGCCTATTTACAGTCAAATAAACATATTAGAAACATAAATTTTAGTAAGTAATTAAGAATATGTAATGTAATACATAACAAGCAATATATTCGGTATGCATTTTACTAAAACATTTTTGTGGTTCCAAACTTGTTTATAAGATTTAAATAGGCGTAGAAGTTGACAGCTCAATTTTCGTCGAAATTCATGAACTGATTTTTTATAATGATCAATGAATGCGAATATACCATGTTTCTAAAGAACTATTTATATTTATACATTCTTCATATATTTTTTAATGCATAATATAGTTAGAAATGTAAATGTTTGTGGATAATAAAAGTTTTATATGGTTGAATACAAAACAAAATTGAAAGAATAAGGTATTTTGATTTAAAGAAATGCGAGTAAAAATGGCAAAAATAAACTCCCCAAGGAACATTTCACAGTTGAATCGAAACTGCTAAAATTCCTAAATGAAATCGAAACTACTTCGCTTTTTTCCCATTTCAAAGGAATTTTATTTTGTTATCGAAAAGGATTTTTTTTCTTCTCCTCAGAGGGCGTCATTTTTTTCAGCAAAAAATTCTATTCCTTTCATTTTATATACGATGTTCAACATTTTTTTTTAATATTAATTAATTTTATTAATTTATTAATTAATTTAAAAAAAACTTAGAACAAATTTTGTATTTGCACGCACTTTTATACACGCAAAAAATATTAAATGTTTTTATGAAATTTATCTTCTAATTTACTTGTACACTACTAATATGTGTCGGATAAAAATAGTTATTATATGGCTATTTTTTTATTTGAGCTCTCCTCTATAACAATCATTCTCTAATAAGTATTATTTTCTTTGATTACAATGATATTTTTTCTCTTTTCCTTCTCCGCGGTGAAAAAAATCCTGTCGTATTTCCCCTCTGTAAAAGAGGCGGTGAAGTTTTGATAAGAAATCCAACCCTCCAGTTTATCCCAGTCATAATGAGATGGGGGTGAAATTTTCGGCCGTCTTGCTGGTCGTTTCAGGTATGAGAGAAAATTGATCTCTGGTCTTCAGAGAGTTAAAACGAAATTTATTACGATGTTTTTTAAGTTACAAAAAGATTCCCTTAGAAAAATATTACGTTTTGCTCTTAAATCCATAATAGGAACTGTTGTGCACAGAGTGATGTTGTTTTGGTGTAGTTGTGAACATAAATGTAACGGAACATGATTTTAGGAAGCCTGAAATTTATTTTTAATTTAAGGGGTCCGGGACACAAATCTTCAAGTCTATCTATCTATCTATCTATCTATATTCGTATATACATATGTATAATATATTTTTCTGCTTAAAATTACGTTTAAATCATGTTCCTGTCGTAATTGGAATAAGAAATGTTAATTGTTATGTTTTGATTTGGTATGTTTAAAAAAAAAACAAGTTTTAAAGAAATGGTTGTCATGAAAAGACTTCTTGGGAAAATGAATTTTATCTTCACGATTGGTTTTTTCACCATTTCTCATATTGAATTTTTTATAAGTCAAAAAACGTTAAAAACAAAGTGTTCTAAATTATAACATATCTTTTTTAATAGCCTTACTGTAATTTTGATTCAACAAATTTGAAAAAAAAATATTTACATTTTAAAATTTAATCAAAATTATTTAAAATTATTAAATTAAATGTTTTTTAAGCAACATCTTTAATTTCTTAAGTTTTTAATTTAAATATTTTTAATTTTTATTTAAATTAATATTTTTAAAGTGCAGAATAAAGATTAAAGCTTATGTTAAACTTTTCATTTAATTCAAAAATAATTAAAATTCTACAAATAATATTTCGGGTTATAGCACTTTAAAATTACAACTTTTTTGTATAAATTTTAAATTTTAAATGAAAAATAATCTGAGAAGCTTATTCATGTGGTTTTGTTTCAAAATGATATTGTTAACTATCACAAAAAATTCAAAATTTTAAAACTCAATAAAAATTTTAACTCAATCTTAATTTAAAAATTATTTTTAAATGTGCCAAGGATCCTCCGAAATACTTGAAGGAAAGTAAATAACCTTTGGACCACTTAACTTTAATCATTAAATGGCATTCTAGTATTAGAATTTTGGAACAGAAAATTTCCTTTTGCGTGGAGAAAAACTTTTGCATATTTGCAAATAAATTTGTTTGTAAAATTAAATTTAAAAAATGTGTTATTAAATGTTTACATTAACTTTTTTTTATTAAAAAGTAAATATTATTTTATATTAAGCAGTTTAACAATAATATTATTAGCGGATTTGAAGTAAAATTATTTTTCCTTATTTACTAATTTTCACGAGTAATAATATATACTTTAAGTTTTATTTCTGTGTATAATTTTCATGCATGATTTTTAAGGCGTATTTTTTTATTTTCAGCTACAAAAATATAAACATTTAATTATTATTTTTTTATGTTTTATTTCTATTTTAATAGTCACTAATAAGTATATTTTTTTCTATCTCATACATATCCATACTTCTTGAAAAATGCAACATAGCTGCGCCATCAGTTACGGGATTTACATCAAATTTAATAAGCAAAAGCTTATATTTACTTCTAAATGAATGTGAAGTTTGATGAAAATCCATGCATTAGTTTCTAAGATTGAGCTAATGCGGCAATTTTTAAAAAGTCCGCATAACAGCGCCCACTGTTATTGATGTACTCAAGAACTAATCAGGATAAATTTTAATCAAGTACTAGATCACTCTACCAGGGAGCAAACCAAGAAATGGCAAAGGCATGAACCCCTGGAAGAAAATCCCCCTCCGCCATCCATAGACACAACCACAAGCAAACAGTGACAGAATAGCAACGACAATAATTATAATAAAAACAAATAAATAATTAATTAATTAATTAATAAATATATATATATAATAACAATAAAAATAATAAATAAATAAATAAATAAAAATACAATGCAATACAATACAATACAAAACAATACAATACAATACAATAAATGAAATAAGATTACAAAGACACCCTATTATCCAAAACGGAGCAAAAGACATACTAAATCATAAATAATAAAGTGTAACAGAATTATACGTCAATAAAACAAATGTCGAGGTAGTTAACAGACTTTTAACGTCATTTTGGTTACAAATGACGAGGAAAAATAAATTCTAAAGCAACAAAAATAAATAAATAAATAAATAAATATACATATATACATATATATCAATAATAATAAATATATTTAAATCTACACATACTTAATCAAGTACTAACGAAATCTGAAGTTTGAGGAAAATCCATGCATTAGTTCTTGAGATACATCTATCGCGAAATAATGAAAAGTCCAACATAGCAGCGCCATCTGTTGGTAGATTTATACTAAACCTAAATAACATTAATTTACATCAAGTATTAACTGAGTCAGATGTTTCGGGAAGTGCGTCATTAGTAATAGAAAGATCTATTGCTAAATAGTGAAATATACAACATAGCAGCGCTTACTGTTGGTAGATTTAAACTAAAAATTAAAGAACATTAATTTATATCAAGTAGTAACTAAATCAGAAGTTTCACAAAATACTTGCATTAGTTATAGGTAGATGTTTTGTGATATTGATGAATAATGTAGATTAGCCACCTGTGCTATTTACACTAAAAAGTAATCAGTATTAAACTAGATCAAGGTCTAACTGAATGTTAAATTTTATGAGAATCCGCGCATTATTTCTTGAGATACAGCTATTGTGAATAATGCACTATAGCAGCACCACCTGTTCAGCGACATACACCAAAAACTAACCAGCTCTATTTCATATAAATGTGTAACTTATCTAAACTTTTGTGAAATTCTGTGCTTCTGTTTTCGAGATACAGTGCCCTCACGATTTTTGTCGTATACAGACTCACAGAGTGACAGAATGACAGACAGACATTTTCTAAAATTCATTAAATCATGTTTGGTATCTTTTTAGGCGTATAAATCCATCAAAACCTGAATCTGAAAATTTTCATGAATTCAATACGTTCGTCTTCTAAATGGAGAAGAAAGCAAAACCATGACATTTTAAAAATATGTAAAATATAACTATTTAAAGAATGATTTTTTAAAATGAAAACTAGAAAAATCTCTAAGCAATTAGTAAAATAAAGAAAATATTTGCATACTGAACTTGTTATGTACTTCATGACAAATGATGATTAAATTTCTATGCGTGATTTTGTTTCTAAAAAAGTTTCTTTTTTTAAATGTCTTGACTGACTTTAATATTAAGTGGCGGCTAAAATATATTCCTCGATTTAAAAATTGTCTACTTCAGCGTGTTTATCTATCATTTTTCTATAAATCTACACATTTTCATATTTCATGTGCAATAAGTTTTATAATCAATAGGTCACACATAATACATTTACAGTGTAAGCGTTAAGAAATGTTTTTAATGTTAGAAAGATAAATTTTTCTTTTTATTGCATTTTTTTAAAAGAATTTTTAAGGTTATAATTTTAAAACTTAGTAATTTTAAAATTTCATTTATAGTTTTAAAGCACGCCAGAAGAGTTATGTAACTTCCTTATTTAATTAGCATACAGGTAGAACTTGGTGCACTGTAAAGGAATACAAAAAACTAGCAACGTTAAAAAGCACCAAATATTTATAAAGACAGCAGACCGGTTTCGGTAGCATTTAGCGTACCGTCGTCAGTGCTAGCGTAGGTAGAAATCTGCTCATATATACAGGGTGTCCCTAAACTTATGGTACATGCGCTAGGGGGTGATAGAACGCATCAAGACGAGTAATAGTAAATAGGAAACCAAGGGTCCTAAACGTTTTCCAAAGGAGATATCCGCCATTAAAGTGTGGGCCCCAAAATTTCAAATAAACATAAAAAACGGAAAAATTGGTCGATTGATTTGCGGTTTTCACAAAAATTATTCTTTATGACGGTATTTTCTTGATAATAAATTACAAAGATAAATTTCGAAAAATGACGATAGAGGGCGCTTTAGACTTTGTATTAACGAACAACTATTTTTTGCCCTTATTTTCTGCATCTCATTAAATGGTTTGGTAAGCTTAGACTTAAACTTAAATTTTGAGCTTTAAATAAGAATAGTTGGGAGTCGTTAAGTAGCACAAACTGAACTGTGTTCAGAGGGTTCAAATTTCAAATGATTATAAAAAACGGGAAAATTTGGTCGATTGATTTGCGGTTTTCACTAAACTATTCTTTATGTCGGTATTTTATTGAAAATAAATTATAAAGATAAATTTCAAAAAATGCCGATAGAGGGCGCTTTAGAGTTTGGATTAACGAACAACTATTTTTTACCGTTATTTTTTGCATCTCATTAAATGGTTTCGTAGTCTTAGATTTAAACTTAAAATTTGAGCTCAAAATCTGAATAGTTGGGAGTGGTTAAGTAGCACAAACTGAACTCTGTTCAGAGGGTTTATATTTCAAACGATTATTAAAAGCGGAAAAATTAGTTGATTCGTTTGCGGTTTTTGCTAAAACTACTCTTTAAATCAGTGTTTTCTTGAAAATAAATTTTAAAGATAATTTTCACAAAATGCCGATAGAGGGCGCCTTAGACATTGGAGTAGAGTACAACTATTTTTAATCGTTATTTTTTTAAATCTCATTAAATGGTTTCAAATGCTTAGATTTAAATTTTGAGATCAAATTCTGAATCGTTGCGAGTGTTTAAATGGCGCAAAATTGAACTGTGTTCGAGGGGGAGGGGGTTAAATTTCAACTCCTGAACACACTTCAGTTTGTGCTTCTTAACCCCTCCCAACGATTCAGAATTTGAGTTCAAAATTTAATTTTAAATCTAAGATTTTCAAAACATTTAATAAGTTTTGGAAAGCATTTAATTAGAGACAAAAAAATAACGGTTAAAATTAATTGTTGTTTACTCTGAAGTAGGCGCCCTCTAACTCAATTTTTTGAAATGTATCTTTAAAATTTATAATCAATGCTGCCATATTTAAATTGCGGCGCCCTTCTTCCTCAAACTCACCACAGTCTTCTACTCTAACCAATATCAGCATTGTGTTACCCTTTTTTCCTAAAACAAGCTTTACCATTACCGAAATTCACAAACAACATGACTTCAAAATAATTTTTGTACCTATTAATAAACTCACCCTCTCCAATTTCAAAGATCCTATAGATTTATCTAATTCATGGGGAATTTACAGTATTAATTGTCAGTGCGGTCTTTCCTACATTGGACAAACCAAATGCTTTTTAAAAAAAACGTATTAATGAACATAAAAATTATATTAAGAAACAGGAAATCAATAAATCCTCTATTGCTAAACATTGTTGGGCGAGGAACCATACTTTTAATTTCGGTTCAGCGAAAATAATTTCAAAACTACCTCCATTCATGAACTTAACTTCATTGAAGAATTTCACATTTATAAAAATTTGGACAAAATTGTCAATTGAGAATTCTCTACCCCCCTCTTTCGAATTGCTGGAAATATTACATTAAAACCACTATTTCGTAATGCCTATTATTATTATTTTTCCTGCTCCGTTTTGACCTTTTTCTTTCCCCTCCGGTCACTTTCCACGTGCGCTCCACAATTGACCCTTACTTGCAGTCCTCTGCATCCTATTGGTTACCTTCAATCCTCCGTCTCTACTATATATATATAAGCAGATTTCTACCTATGCTAGCACTGACGACGGTACGCTAAATGCTATCGAAACCGGCCTGCTGTCTTTATACAATATTTGGTGATTTTTAACGTTGCTAGTTTTTCGTATTCCACAACTTTCTTATTTACATATACTTTTTATTATAATTTTGTGTACAAAAGTACTACTTTAAATTTCCTTATTACCAGTATAATAAATTATGTATTTTAACAGAAAAAATCATTCTTATGTATACGTGATACGAGGATTAGAAATTGCTGCGCAATTTATCTCATGTGTTTTACGAAAATTTTATGTTAATGTAATAAAGTGAATAAATGTTTATAGGAATATCTTCTCCTCCTGTTTGTCTCTTTTCTAAATTTAGAAATTTAATCTTTTATTCACGGGTTTATTTAGAGTCAATATCTTTTAAACATTTATCTTTTATGGACAAGAAATGTTCGAAATATAAAAAGTAACGAAAAGTCACGCGCCCAGCATAAATTATGAAATATTTTCCAACTTAAAAAATATTTTAACCAAATATAACAATTTGAATTGTAGAAATATGTTTTGAGAGACAATGTTAAAGGTTAAATTCGGTGAGGAGGCCAACTAAGAGCTGAAATATTACTAGCCTCGCTAAGTGACGCACATCAGACATTTCTCGATCTACTAACCGCCAAAGATTTATAAAGTTTATTGTACTGATTATTTACAGTTATTTTTCAGGAGAAAAAGTTCGTAATCGATGGAAGTTGTAATTCAAAATTTACATACAAATGACATAAACAATTTTGGCAGCAGTTGGTAGGATGACATTTAGAAAAATACATTAATTATGCTCAATAAATCTACCAAAAACTATACTTTTCTGGAGAACATTTGTTTTAGTCAAGACGCGGGAAATCCGTGATGACAATCATGTTGATTGTACTTTTCGAAGGCTAAAATGTGAAGTTAAGGCGTAGTTCTAGAGTTAATGCAATGAATTGCGTATGTGGCCATATTTACTGTTGATTTTTGGTCAGAGAACCTTATTAAAATTGTAGATAAGATAGGAATGACCTGTGATTTCCTAAAATGAAAACATTTTACAAAGCGCAGCAAATTTTGTTCTTATATACATAATGTTCCAAAATTCTATCTACAAATTCAAGGGGATACAAGGCACCAAGAGTTTGATAAATTTCCATACATGAGGTGGCAAACCACTTATTCATTCATAAATTTAGAGTGTTTTATCCAGATTGAATTTGGATTAACGATACTAACATTGAAAAAAAAACTAGTCGAAAGCGATAATCCCAAAACTTTCTTCTACACCATACATGTTAATATTTCCTGTAAATTGCAGCATAGTAGCTCCAACGAATAGGATATATACATAAAAATCTAATCAGCAAACAATTATATCAACTTTTAGCTGAAACTGAAGTTTGCAGAAAATCTACTCATCAGTTCCATAGGCAGAGCTATTGTGTTAACCGAGAATAATGTAGTGTAGCAATGCCACCAGTTAAGCACAAAAACTAATCAACTCCCTTTTATATCAAAATCAAACCCAATCTAAATTTTGTGAATTTACGTACATTATGTCTTGAGAGAGAGCGCCGACAAAATGTTTGACACACACACACATCCTGAGTGACAGACTTGCACAGTGACAGACAGTGTCGACGGCAGACATTTCCTAGATTATACTAAATCCTTTTCAGGGTATTCTTAAACGTATGTATCCACCAAAAAGCGGAAGTCAGAATTTTTCACGGATCCAATACTTTCTTCTTGTAAAGATAGTTGAAAGTAATAAAATCATTGCAATGAATATGCAAGGATATGAACTTTGTTTTCTGTGAAATGTAATAACACCACGAAAAATTTTGGAAGAACAGGAAGCTTAAGCAATCTTTGCTATCGTATGAATTCGTAATCCCAATTGTAAATGTGCAGCGTCCCGTGCACATTGCTCGAGCGTATAAAGCAAACTTGCGTAACTTTGTTTTGATATCACATTTACACCAAAAGTGAGAATGTCTGCTAAAATTACTATACTTCAGATACACTGTACACTTCGGTTTCCAGAATTTTAATGCTGTCAACCCAAATTAAGTCAGAGAAGAACACTCTGCATATTTCATGAAATAAATGGTTTGCGATCCAATGATCTATGATAATTTTTCATCTTCATGAGACATACTCCCACTTTCTGATATTGTCGGTCGAATTGTGAAAATCCCTGCATAACGGCTCTACTTTCCTTCATTTAATTTAGTTAATCGATACGTTTCCCATTCGGTTAACAAAATTATATCTGAGCACATTATTGGAAAGCTTTCAGTTCTATCAATCTATATAGATTTATTCTTAGGATTAAAAAGTTATTATATAATGACATACATTGGAGATAAAAGCCATACCTTTGAGATACGATTAAAAAATCACGAGACTGCCTTTAAATTAAGAAATTTAATTTCCGAAATTGTAGCCCACGAATATTGAAACTGCTCCTTTTTAGGTGCGTTCGTAATTATGTAAATACGTAGCACCTATTGTTGTCGTTCAGTCCGTCCGTCTACGTATAACAACGCAAAAACTAGCCAATCGAATTGTTTGAAATTTAAAATATATTATTATTACATAATTTTGCTGAGTTATTTCAAATTTTATCAAAATCGGATGACTAGTTCAATTACAGGGACAATCAAAAGTATTCCGTTACATTACGGTTAATGGGGAAAAATGTTTCAAATGCATTTTAATGGTGTTGCACTCATTTAAACGTAATAAAATTGATATGCATCTATAAAGTAGATATTATAATATACATTTTGCATAATCTGTGGTGAAAAGAATATTAGTTATTGATTTACAAGGCCACACAAAAGTATTCCATTGGATAATGGTATAGGGAGAACATTGCTTGGTGCGCGTTTTAATTGTAATTATTTACAGTTTTATGAGATTGATATATGAGAGTGATATTTTTAAAACTTCGTTATCGTACGAACGCACCTCATTTGCTATGCTTTACGTGCAATTTCCAATTTGTTCAAATTTTGAATCGGCCAAGGTCGTGGAATCAAAATTCAATCGACACAAAAGCCGTGTTTTCCTGGAGGTATGGAATACCAGAATAGCCGAATTCCTACTGAATGAGTCTAGTTTCCTTGCACCAGAATAAAACATCTTAATCTAGCTCACTAACCTATCGCCGTATTTAATTATTTCTTGCACATGACTTGAATTATAGTTTAAATTGTGTTGTATATCATGATTTTGTGTTATTAAAAATTACAGAAAATTATTATATGAAAATTAAAAAGAAAAATTACCAAAGAATTGTTATTTAGTATATATTGGTAAAATGCATGGAACTGGTTTTTAAATGTTTAAAACTTTTCGACAATACTGAATTGGAATGGAAATTTTAAAAAATAAAAAGTTATCTCCATGGTGGTTTTTTGCACGTCGAACAATTTTTGTCATCAAATTGCAAGATATTTCGCAAAGTATTACCAAACTTCAAACAACAAAAAATTTCGAGAAACCGTTTTTTTAAAGGTCACAAATATTATTCGATTATGGGAAGGTAGGTAGCTCTATATTTTCAAACTGCAATATCTCAGCTGCTGTTTAGTTCAGAGACAAAAGAAACTGGTCATATGTGGCAATTTCAAAACCTTCTTCTAGTTCGTGCATGATAATACTTCTCGAAGAAGAAGCATAACAGTGCCACCGGTTAGAAGAATTACACCAAATTCTAGTGAGCATCAACTTCTGTCAATTTCTAACCGAATCTAATGTTTGCAGAAAACCAATGCATTCTTTTCTTACATAGAGCTAGTGTGAAAATCTTAAAAAAAGTCTAGATAACAATTTCACCTTTTCGGTGGTATACACCAAAAACAATTTATAACACTAAAATTTTATGCACCAAATTTATACATCAAAAACTTTTTATGAGGTACTAACTAAAGTAGTAGTTTAATGCAAATCCAAGCATTATTTTTTCTCATTTACAGCTATTGCGAAATCGTAAAAAACGCGGTATAGTAGAGCCACCTAAAATACGATCTACACCAAAAACTAAACATTAGTAACCCATATCAGGAACTAATTGAATCTGAAATTATAGGAAAATTTGCGTATTAGTTCTTGAGGTAGAGCTATTTCAATAATCGTGAATAATTCAACATAAAAGCGCGCTGTTGACCGATTTTATTCCAAAAGTAATTAGCATGCGATTACATCATGGAGCAACTGAATTTAAAGTGTTGTGGAATTCTGTGCATTAATTCTTCAGATAGTCTTCTATTATGGTGATTTTAAATAAACCAGTATACCAGCACTACCTGTTACGCGATATACACCAAAAACCATTCTGCTCTAGTTTATATCGAGGTCTAACTGTGAAATTAATTCATTAGTGTATTAGTTCTTGGGATAGAAAGACCTGTCTGAGTGACAGAGTGACAGACAGATAAGCAGATAGACATTTTTTAAATGATAACAAATCCTGTTTTGTACGTTCTAAAACGCATAAATCCATTGAAAACCGGAAATCAAAATTTTTCATGAATTTAATACTTGTAAAGCTAGAACAAAGAGAAAACGCTCCGAAACCGCTGTATAAAGATTAAAAACCTATTTGATTTTTCATAATTAAGTACTTCATGCACTTTGTTTGAAAGGTCCAGGAAAAAATGGGCGTAAAGCAGAATCAGAAAAAATTTATAATTTACTATTTCATAAAACTGTTATAAAAAATTATACTTAAATAGATTAATGTAAAAATTAAATAATGTAGAATGCGTTATTCTGTTCAAGTGACACACAAATCTCTTGATACGGATGATATTAAAATAAAATCATTTCTTGGATTATTATTGTGTTCAGAATTTTTGAAGTTCCAGTCTGCCTCCAATGTTCGAGAATGATATGCATTGAATGCAGTTAGACATTTTGTGCAGTATAGCAAAAAACATATTGATTTTTTTTTTCGATTTTTATGCATAAATACTCATGTGTTTATCTCCATATTAAAATTATGTAGATATGTACACATAATAAAACATACAAGCGTTTTTTCCTTGTTATAGCGATATTATTTTTGGAAAAATCTCATCTAATTTTTATTGTTTAGCTATATTTTTATTGAATATTTGTAGATTTTTCAAAGTTAATACACTTTTATTCAACAGTAATTAGATAAGTTTAAAATTACATATTTTTTTTCAACGATGATTCGCTTTTTCTTAGAAATCTCATATAACAAGAGAAATGTCGTTAAAAATCAACTTAAAGTTAAGAAAAATAATTTATCAATCAATTAAATAGATAAGAATTCGTAAGCAAACAATTATTTTCAACTTCGTTGATATTTTGTTCATGTTTCAAATAAGCGGTCTGAGGGGATCGCCCACAGTAGGTAAGGGACAATTATTGTCACAGTAATTAAGGGTTAAAAATATTTTTTAAATAGTAAATATGAATATGAAAACTATGCATGCAAATTTTGCGACGACAAAAAAGAAGTTATTATAGATTTCGATAAAAAGATAAAAATTCGTATGCGTGTCATAGTGACACAATTTTCACAGATTATTCATTTACGTACTCAGATAAAAACTTCAAAAGTCTCAGATAATAAATTCATAATTTCATTATCTGAATTGCATGATACGGATTACGTATAAGAATAAAGTCAATAAAAAAACAGAAAAGATAAACAAATTTTTAATTATTTCAAAAGTTAAAATCAAAATTTAATGAAGAATTTTTTTTTAAGATTTAGTCCGGTCTATATAAGGTTATTAATTGTAATTATTTTACTTATTTTCTTTTATATAAATTCAATTAACCAATTTTTAAAATACTTTAATACGTTAAATTTGATCGGTTTCACCTCGTTACTTGTATAACAACTTTTATGTTTTTGTATTTTATGATACATCGAAATTGTATGCTATAACATTAAATTATTAACTACTTTTATTTATTAAATTGTCGTTCGTAATATACTGATTATCTAAGAATGTATAACTTTAATACAAATAAAAAATTGCATGTTTCCTGCTGCAAAAAATGATGTTTATATTATGATAGGAAAATTTGTGTATCTGAAACTGTCATATTCCTGTCAGGTCATTCTATAAAAAACTTCCGTTTATCATCTAACAATCTTACAAATGATTTGACATATTTTGATATCAAGAAGCGCTTTATACTTTTTTATTTGGATGACATTTAAAAAAAATAGCACCGTATTTTTATTACCTGTCAAAGAACAAACTAAATAACGCCATAGAAATGTTTTCTAAGATTATAAGCTATTAGGCATTGGATTTTGTATTAAAATATCACTAAAATATTATCATTATGTTCTAACAGAAATGAAGAAATAAAAATAATAAAAATTTTCTTCCGCTCTTTTAAATATGGATTTATATATTTGTTTAATAAAAAAGAAAAGCTATGTAAAAAATGTGTGAAACAAATGCTACTGTTAACTGTCTGACCATGCAGAAAAAGGGCGAAATTGTAAGTTTCTTTTCAGAGTATTTTTTCTGCACATAATTTTTTAAGTAATACAAAAACTTTTTTTTCCAATACAATGAAAAGTATTTAGATACGCATGTGAATATAACCCTTTGGTGAATTAATCATTACAGAATGTTTAAAAACCTCATTTTATCTGTAGAATTACACTGACTTAAATAATACTTTTATTGTAGTTACGTTGACAGCGTAGAGAAAGAATATATCTTTTTGCGTCGCTGAAAAGTTGAAATTCAAATTATTTTTCAAATACAAAGGGGATCTGCTCCCCGCGAGCCAGCCCCGTCCAGTATTTACAGGCTCCAAAAACATGGAAATGTGTCTTGTTTAAAAAAATATTACCAGGTTACCGGAGTTTGAAGATTTTTATTATTATTACGCCGGTGTCTAATAACCCATAAAGAAGTTAACAATATTAATCCTTTCCATTCGAGGCTGTAAAAATCGACATTTTCCAATTTTAACATGAAAGAAATACTGTCCATTGGTTAGATAGAAATTGTTTTTAGCGAATGGCAGATTACGGTCCCACTTTAATTGTGATGATTATTTATAACTGCGAAAGATTTACATATAATGGGATCATCCAATTAAAATGCGTTTCGCGTATAATAATATTATTACAGTTTTCGTACATTTTTTATTTTGATGATGCTAAGAAAAATATTCCCTACATATGGTATTCGAGGTTCCATAAAAAAAATAAACAGTTAAAGTAGTTTTAATTTATATGCTGAGTACCCGCAAAAAGGTAAACGAACATCGGTACTTCCTACGACCCGGTGAGGCTTCGCAAAAAGAGACAAAGCTGCTGAATCCTCCTTTTCTCCGTATGGCGAATTAAACAGTCAAAAATAAAACGATCTGAAGGAATTCATCAGTCAAAGCAATTTTTTCAAATATTTTAAATATGATACTTTATTTTGAACTGATTCATCTTGCTTTTCGATAAGCTGTATTGCTGAGTGGTCACCCGTGATTAATCGTCGTTTAAGAAAACGAAGTATGGTGTTGAGCTGCAATTTTTTTTTCTAAAATCCAGGCCCGGACTGGCCAGGTTGGCTGGTCGGCAATCGTCGAGGGATCCCGGCCTAAAGGGGCCCCGGAGGTTCATCCCAAAATTAGAATATATGATTTTATCATTACTACTTAGGTAAGAAAAAAATGAGTATTTACTAATATTTATATGCGTTTATAATAAATTTTAAACAATTGACATTTTTTTTTTCTTGGTAACTTATACAAGTCTGTCTTGTCATGTCATTGAACAGACGGAATAGGACTGCTGACTAATACCATAGCCTACTATAATACTAGTAAAAGCCTGTTTATTTGAGATTAATGTATGAAGTCTCCCGCCAGAGGACGCTGATACCTTGCCCAAGTTAATCAGACCAATCATGTAAACCCTGAACCAAAACAATGACACGTGTGCAAACATGTGCACAGAACAGAAAGCAGCTTATTCAATGCTACTTTGGGCAGGGTTTGCGTCACGTGGACTTACACGTGGTTCGATGAAATGGTTCAGGGTTTGAAGCTGTTGCCAGCTTCACTTTTTCGGCGGTTTTTCGCGAAATGGCTCGGCTGGTAGTATAATAGTAGGCTATGCTAATACATAGCCCTTTGTGCAGTGTGTGCTGGAAATGGATAACGGGAACTTGTATTTGTGAAATATTGCAACATAGTCAGATGACATGCATTTGAATCAAATGATAAAAAAGTACGCGTAACACGGAACCATAAAATGTTGCTGTAAAATCATATGACAATGTTTCTATCAAAAAAAAAAAAAAAAAAATACATCGATGATAATAGGTTAACAATTTATCAAACAAGTCAGCCATGAATTATCACATGGCATAAGAAAGGCTTATTGAGCTTTCTTAGTTTTTACAGAATATGAATAATTTCATTGTGTTTAATAATAGCCTTTGATATGTAATCATTTCAATCATTTAATTAGTAGCTAATTCTTAGCATCATTATGTGTAATTTAATTTTTGCTTTATTTTTGTACTAGCAGGCTAAGCCCCCTGCGCTGGTCTATTTTTCAAACCAAAACATGAATCAAACAAAATATTGAATATGATTGTGTTTTTTTAAAGCAACTTCACCTCGAATGCTCTTTCACATTTCTGAAAATCATTTAAAGATAGAAAACCAACTATTATAAATGCACCAAAAATGTATTAAAAGTTAGCAAACAGCTGTTTCGAATCTACTGTCGAGATTCTTCATCAATGCAAAACTCAGCGAGCTAGAAAAAACAAAACTGAGCCAAACATAAAAACTACAAAAATGGAATCAAGGCCCGTTGACGCCAAAATATATTAAAATAATAATAAATATTATGTTGTTATATTAGCTTATGCATTCAATAAAATTCGGTCTTTTAAGAAAAAAATATTTCAGTTGACCATTTATTGTAGAGTTTGATACATAAATGAGGCAATTATGAAAAGAGCAAATTAAATATTGTCTATTCACCCTACTTCTAAAATAGAGAGCATTATGATCGCAGAGATTGACCATTGAATTTAAACAATTTTCAAGTGATTCATTTTCATTTGATAGCTTTTGAACTCTAAACCTCTCAACTTGAGGATATGGGTATCTGTGGAAACCTTAATACATCCTCTATCAATATTAAATTATATTTCGCAACGTACATTTGCTCTTGACAAATCTATTACAGTGCTCCGTTTTTGGAATGCAGCAGAATAAATAAAGTTAAATAAAGTTTTCCTTAGAAAAATAAGGTGAATGTTTTTTGAATGTGCGAAATTCATTTTTTGATACAGATGTCATATACGCATCACGTTGGCGTGATTGAAACAAAATGAACATTTTATGCCTCTTACGGTAATCCAGCTTTGTTTTTAATTTATTAATGAACTATTTATTTACTTTCATTTGCATTTTAAAATGATACAAAATGTTATGATCTATACATAGAAAAGTAAAATAGAAAATAGAAATGTATCTGTCATTTGAAAACGAAGTTACCGTTAAAGTTGCGCCAGAAATGTATCACCCCAACGTGATGCATATATTAGACATTTGTGCAGCTTTCTTAAAACATGGGTGTGTGCATTTGTACCTAAATTTAGTTATTTAGCTCTATTTTTTGTAATATTAACTGAGGTTTGTACAATGTACGGTACTACTTGATTATTCTGCCGAGAAAAAAAATTAATAGCAGATTATAGAAATAAATGTCAATAATCGATGATCGTAAGTATGATAGCAATTGATATTACACGTGATACACGTATTTTTTTACGTCATAAGTGCTTTTTAATTCGACTTTTAATTTGTATTTTTTATTTATGCTTATTGTTCTTTCGTTATTTAAAATGAATTTATGTAAATGTGAATAGTTTGGCGAAACTGGCCGACGTGTTAATCAAGTAGCACTCAATTTACATTTGAAAATATCATATTTCACAAAAAAACTCCGGCACAAACCCGGATTTGTAAGATTTCCTTCCAATACCAATGCGGCAAAATCCTCATTTTAGAATAGCGAAGAAATGTGCATTTAAAAAAATTATTTTCGTTATTTTAAAACGAAAATATTAATAAATTAAAAAAAAAAGTTACTATAGCACAAAACATTTATAGAATTTCTAAAATGAAATTGAAAGTAAATAAACAATTTATTAATACAGAAACAACTATTGCTGGGTTATCATATCAGGCAAAATAACACCGTTTTAGCGATAATCAGATACCTCAGTGTGTATGTGCCAAACATGTTTGGAAAAAACAATAATCGTTATTTATACAGCATGTTTAAATACTGTAGTATATAGTGAAAAAAATGTATACATGACATATACGCACCAGATTGGCGCGTTTTTTTTTTTTGTTTTTTTTTGTTTTTTTTTTTTTTTGTTTTTTTTTTTTTTCTGATGCCGATTCGGAGAAAATTTTGTTTTCAAGTACCAGTTACATATATAGTTTACAATTATTTTCTGTTATTTTAAATAGAAAATAACAATAAATTTTAAAAAGTTTAGTTAATAATTATAAAACAAAACTTTTTATATCCTTTAAAAATAAAATAAAATAAATAAAAATTTATTAATAAATAAACAACAGCCAGGTTACCAAGTGAGGCATAAAATCGCCATTTTATTGCAGTCGCGCAAATGTGGCGCATGTATGACAAATGTGCCTAGATTAAAATAGTTTATATATTTGAAAAAAAAGAAAAAAAAATTGTAAATAGACAATTTATTAATAAATAGACAATAACATCCGGGTTGCCATATCAAGCAAAATAATGACACTTTGGCGTCAATTAATTACCCTGGTGTATATATTGTATTAGCGTAAGAGACAAATCGCACCAGTGTAGTGCGTATGAGATATCTGTGCCAAAAAAAAATTAAAAGTTGCCATTATTTTACAATATCTATGTATGTGGAAAGACATTTACCCTAAAATTTAAATATTATTCATTTTTGTGGTATTAACTGCTATATATGTATTTAAGTTAAATGTAATTTTTTTTCCTAAAAATGCTCTCACTCATTAAAAGAGAGAGAGAGAGAAAATAGTTCTTGCAAACATCGCTCCGTCTTGTGTTTTTTTTTTTTTTTTTTTTTTTTTTTTTTTTTTTTTTTTGCGTTTAGAATCTGATTGATTGGCGACAAAAGTAGATTGAAACACCCAATTGAACAAACAACATACAAATAACAGTTAGAGCCTTTTTTAAAAAAAAATAATTCTGCGAGTTTCTTCTGTAAAACACATAACGGGAAAATTAGATTTAAAAATATTTTTAAAAAAAGAAAGAAAAAAATACTTATGTTTTACCTAACGAAATTTTTGAGATGTTGTTTTCTTTTAATCTGGCTCGAAAGAAATAAATAGCCAAATATTGTGTCACTTCAAAACTTTCTTTCACATTGAGTTACTTTTTAAAAATTATAAATATTCTTTTTTTTTCGTTAAAGATAAATATTTTCCTTTCATAATATTATTTTGCATTAAACGGATTTTTTTCTTTTTATCATTATTTATTTTAAATCAATGAATTAACAGGTTTTTTTTCGAAATGTTTATATTATTTTCCATTAGAGAAAGCATTTCATTTCTTTTTTGAAATATAATTATCGTCAAAAAATTATTTGTTGCAACCCTTCCGTCAAAAATAACCGAAAAATACGAAATTTAGTACGAAAAATTAGAGTTATCCCTGTATATTTGTATCATAAACCTCCGCAAAAATATTTCCTATCGAATGATATAATCTGCAAAAAGATCCATCGGGTAAGTTTTGAAAACACCCGTTTGGAAGTTTTAGAACTTCTGCTTTATAATATATATGATGTTATTTATATATATATGTGCATAATAAAAATGAAATAGTCCAGAAAATTTGGTAGTACTTGGGTTAGTTATGTTTATTTCAATAATTAATTTTCCATCTCAGTATACTTAAATAATAAATCAATATTTAATAATTATTTTTCTTTGAAAGTAACAGTTATTAATTTAATAATCTTTCCTGCTTTATTTCTCTATTCAGAATTATGATTTTTCTTCATCCATTAATTTTTCAACTATACGATCCTTTAATAAATCACTAATTTTATTAAAAAACTAAAGTAATAATAAAATAATTTATGAATTTAAAATCTTTGGTTCTGTTCTACACTGTAAAACATTTGTGTAACGTTACTCCATAAAACTGGTGGCAGCCTTGCTGCCTCCAATTTGGTGGAGTATTTTAACCGATATAATCGGTGTAACATTGCAATGTTACATCAGTAATGCATGTTTTTATTACACCATTATGTAGGTGAAAAATTACTCAATGAAGTGTAAATCGTACCTGCCCCAATTTTATGGAGTAACGTTACCACAAATGTTTTACAGTGTACGTATGGCTCTCTATCACTTTCCTTCTACAGATGTATTTTCACGTAATTTCCCTTATTTTCTTCTTTTAACTCGTGATGATTTTATTCTTATTTTAAAATTACTTTCTTAGTTTAATAATTTCACTTTTCACGACAAAAAGCAAATCTGATTTACGCTTTTTTTTTTATGAAAAACGATAATTAATCACAATATTGTTTAATTGTCGATTGAAATAAAAGATAATTTCAATTATTCATTTAAAATTGACGAAAAAAACTAATAATCCCTATAGTTTTTCATTGTTATCCCTTTTTTCCAAAAAGATGGAATGATTTTGCGGCCATTACAGATTGTCACTACAGAAATGTAATTTAATTTAGAAACAAAATAATATTTCGAAAACTAATTAAAATTTTAAAATTATAACAGTACTTTTGAAATTCGGGGATCAGTATGGATTGTCGGTGATACTTTCAACGCAATCAAGCGTTTAATCAGTCATTTCATAAATTCGTTTCGTTGGGATTTGATATTTATGGAGCAGGTTTAATATATATCTTTTTTCCATTGAATTTCTATAAGGGGTAGTCAAATGAAAGTGAGACAGGTGAGAAAAAACTACTTATTATTTCAAAAGTAATCACCATAACTGTTAATACATTTATTCTACTGAGAGACAAGATACTCAGTGCCGTCATGTAAAACGCAAGTGTCAATGCTGGTCTCAAAATTTTAAAGCAGTTAGAGATACAGTCGACTCTCGTTAATTCGAAATCGGATAATTCGAATCTTCGCTTAATTCGAACTAAACATGAAGTCCCGAAATTTTCAATGGTAGAATAACGTTAAACTTTTTCATTAATTCTAACTCATTTTCTCTTGACATCGTTTAATTCGAACTGACGAGAATTCCGATTTTGCATTCTTCCTTTCTTTCTCACGGATTTCAGACATTTGAATAACTTTCTTTCTTTGATTTTTGTGAAAATTGTTCCGAACGAGTACACATATTATCCCATGTATTTAATATCCACTTTCTAAGTGCCTCATCCGTCCATCAGTGACGCTTCAGATTTTTCTTCCATTGTGCTTTTTTCCAATCTTCTAATTAGTTTATGTATTTATACATTCTAATTTAATATTAAGTCATATTCTGATTATAACAAACATAAAAAATTAAAAAAAAACACTATAACATTAATTCCTTTGCAATAGTACCATATTAAGCATGTTCTCATTTCATACTTTCCATAATTCGAATATCGGATAATTCGAACATTTCTTGTGGTTCCGGCGAGTTCGAATTAATGAGAGCCGACTGTATGCGATTTTTTTTGTTGTTGTTTTAGAAATTTATAGAATATCGTGTCTATATTCCTACACTACGAAATGTTTTGTCACAGAATTCAAGAGACTACTGCTTCCATTACTCCGGGCTTGTTATCTTGAGTGTAAGAAGAATTGGACTTTAAGTTGAATGTATATTATGTAGCTAAAAGTACGCATATTAAAGAGTTGGATGAAAAACTAGCTTAGCTCGTCTTCAGATTGATTTATGACTTATTCTAAATAGTCTAAATTAAATTGTTGTAACATATCATTGCAACTGGAACATTCCTCTGTATTTTATGAAAAAAAAATAATATAATGTTTAAAAAATAGGTATTTCTGTAATAACCCAGTCATTTCAGCAAAAATAGGAGAAAAAATTAAAACAAAGCTGGATTTTTGCGTAAGTGCTAGTTAGTTTACGTAGTTATTAAACATGTAGTAAACATACTAAAAGTCCCCATCGATCCGATGTGAGCTTTCGCCGCCAAGGGGCACTAAAGAGTATGAAAATCGGTTTTTTGTAAATATCTCACGAACAATGGCATTTAGAAAAAAAAGTTCAGTTACAAAGTTGTAGATAATTTAATTTCCTATAAAAAGTGTCATTAACATTTGTTTGTCACACCAACGTTTCCCTGTCAAAAGTTTTAAAAAGTGAACATATTTGAAAGTAAAATTATAAAAATTCGAAAAATCTGATGCTACTTTAAAAAAAAAGATGTAAACATATCTAAAATTCTCACTTTTGAATGGAGAAAGTGAATATATAATATACATTTATGCTTATTTTCACATTAATCTTGAGGAAAAGCATTTTGAGCCTTTTCTTTATTGTGATTTCCTTCGTAGGCAATAGGCATATCCCGCTTATAGTGACGGCCTTAATCCAATTTCAGTCGTTTAACTGCTTTAGTAGTTCTTTGCACAACTTCAATTTCTACACACGATTCAGATTCGTCACTATCTGTATTTCTTTCTTTCGTTTTTATGCTGCTTTCAGTATTTTTTGTTTGCCTTTCGATATCATCACTGAATTCAGAAGTAGCGCTTCCCTCCTGTCTTGCAGTGGGCAGGGTTCATGTCAATATCTTCCTGGTCTTCAAATTCAATTTTACTTGCATTATTACATGAAACTCCTGCATCTTCGGTAGGCGGCAACGATGAAAGGCTTTTTTTTACCAACAGCAACTTCTTTCTTGAAACATACATAACGGTGCTTGTTCGGAGAAATTTCTGCTTTACCACCGTATAAAGCAAGAAAAATAGTTTTTCCTGTCTCGGAAACTTCAAATGGGGATACTTGATCACTTTTTAAAATGCTGGCAGCTTGTATGTTATGATCTTCTTCCTTTTTCAAGAACTTTGCTAACGACATTTTACCTTTCCCAAACATTGCTGATGTCGGGTCAGAACCTGAAAAAGCGAGAAAGAAAATTTACGATCTTTCACAACAGCATCATTGTTTAGACTGTGTGATGAATACAGGGTGGTTGCAATTCGTCCTCTTCCTGGCTTAATAAAAAATATCTCTATCGCTGGAAGTGCTTAAGCAGTCAACAATACGAGCAAGTCAATATCATCGCAAACAACAGCAGTAAGCGCACCATACTTTGCTATTTCAATAGCTGTTTTAACAATTAGTGTGTATGCATCATCTTCTGCTTGTTTCCCTTCAAACCATTCTCTATAAATTTCACCATAACCATAGATATGAGACGTGTCTTTTTTTAATGATTAGATTTAAAAAATATTTCTTTTTCGCTATACTATAGAGCTTTTTTTTTCTTTCTACATAAAAGCTTCGTCTAATGTAACAAAACATAACAAACATTTTTCCTTAAATTCAAGCAACGGACTGTCATTTCTCAATTTTTCCTTCAATGTAGTAATTTGTGCAGACATTGATAGTTTTTCTGCAATAGATTTATTGTATGATTTAAAGCATTCTTTCCTGTATAATTTTTCGACACTTTCAGTGAACTGTACATTCACTATTGTTTTTAGCCATTTCTTCAAATATTTTCTATTTATGGTCACCTCTTTCCGAATTTTCTGTCAGAAGGAACTTTAGTCCCTTTGTTCCTATTTTTATATAATCTTTCGAAACGCAGTCTTCACCCAACAAGACATACCATTCTGTCTATCTCCATTTTTCGCTCACAATCCGCAATTAAGAAAGAATCATTTTAAACTGTCATAACTATTTAACAATTTCTATAACATGCGTTGAAAATAAGATTATTCACTTCCTAAAATCTCACACAGGGTGTGCGAAGAGAAAACTGCGCCCGGGGCAAAGCTTCAATTTGGTGCCCCCAACTTTTTTATGTGACAGGCCAAAAATTAGTTGATAATATAAATTTAGCGCCCCCTAAATATCCGCGCCAGTGGCGACAGCCCCATTCACCCCTCCCCTTTTGTACGACGCTGATCTCATAAAATATACTTCGTTTAGTAAATTAGGGTGATTTCATACTAGCGAAATGAGCACCAAATGAAAATTAAATGTTGGAAAGGTACCTACATGTGGTACATTTCCACAAATGCAAAGAGAGATAGGATATTGGGCAATTACTTATTGCACAACTGCGCGAAAACGGCATACAGGCAGTGGGGGGGAGGGGGAAGGGAGAATCATAAGTCATTCCTTATTTTTCTCTGCCTCTTCGCGGCGTTATGATTGTGCTTTCGCATTTTTTCAATAACGTTTAATTTATTTTAATTTTTGGCAGGGAAGGGTTGGTGTGACAAAAAACTGTTAATGACACTTTTTGTAGGAAATTAAATTATCTAAATCTTTGTAACTGAAGTTTTTTTCCTAAATGCCTTGTTCATGAGATATTCACAAAAAACCAATTTTCAAGCTCATTAGCGCTCCCTCTCGGCGACAGCTCACATCGGATCGATGGGTACTTTTAGTATGTATTGGTTCTAATTTGTAAAATAAAGGTGCTAAAATGACTGGACTATAAAGGAGAGCTAAAAGTTTGCTTTCAATAAGTATGTATACATATATTTCGTCTCTTAAATAAATGTAATAGAAAAACAATTCTTAATTGCATAGATTTACAATAATCTAAAATGAATACGTAAATGTGTTTTCATAAGAAAATGCAATACAAAGTTAACAATATATTATGTATAGAATATTGCTTTATAATAGAATACCGTAATTGTGTGTAATGGCTTATAGCTTGAGATGACTAGAGATATTCTTGAAATAAAATAGCTTTATAGTTTCAGTAGTAGGAAGATCAATAACTTATTTCCAAGACATGAAGTGATATATTCATTCCTAACTGTATCATTGCCTCAGATAACAGACTTAAACCTCAATAATATTCTAAGAAGGAGTATAAACTCCTAGACTGGGACAATTAATTTTGTAATGATCGATAATAGAATACATAGATAATGTAACATATATCGGAGTATAAAAATTAATTCTATTAAAAAATATATTTATCATGTGAAATATAAAATAAAAAATATTTCAAATCATATATACTTTCGCTTTACTTCTTCACAATATATATATATGTAAGAAAAAAAAAAACAGTAAATATTTATATTTTATTTATTGGTACAAACAACAATAAAAATCATGCGTGAAGCATAGATTATGAACCAATTTTATATATATATATGTAGCTGATCACCGTGTTGTCTGCACTGACAAAATACACGTACTAAAAAATGAGTAAATAGATGTACTCATATCAAATTGAGTACGTTTGGTTCAAAAATGAACATATGCTTTCTAAATTTTGAAACATAACATATTATGAAGCCCTCCCCCCAAAAATTATAACTTTATATCCTGTAATTTTTTTTCATGTATGGCGGCATAAATGATGTCTATTAATGCAAATATTAAATTATGTACAGTATTTTAAAATAATTTAAAAGTGCTTCAAATAATTCTGTTATCATAAACACATTTGATTTGGATATCTTGATAATGATTTTGTGATTTTTTTTAATAAATTTTCTTCTTGAACTTCAGGATTATAAAGATTATATTTGATCTCATTTTTATCACTGTCTTTTTGATACAGAGGACAAGTAGAAGGCCGGCAAAAAAAAAAAAAAAAAAAAAAAAAAACTACATTCGAGATCATTCTGTACATTAAAATGCGCGAAATGCTCTATTGCTCTGGAAATTATGTGTGTAAAAATCGTACAAGATAACCACGGGTTTTTGTGATGCGAAGATATAGCTATTTTGTTTTTAATTTTAAAAAATACATGATTTTAGCCTATGACATGCAGGATTTTCGACCAAATTTAATGCTAGTTTCAGAAAAATTGAAATAATGTAGTAGAAACTATATAAAGCAATTGGAATACAAATATATATAATGAATATTTTATGAAATATGAATAGTTGTATGGTTTAATTTTTATCTGCGCATTCTCGAACGATAACAATGATATTTTCGCATACTTTAATAATAAACTTCATGGAGCAACTCATAAAAAAATCAAGTCAATTATTGGGAAAATTCAGGAAGATATCGTCAATATTAGTGGGCTACTTTTAGATTTCTTTAAAAACATGTGAATGATAAGGGGATTTTTACAAATTGTCATTTTCTGTATTTTAGGGAAAAATCAATATCAATCAGAAGATTTGGACAAAATTCGTCGATTTTGATACTTCTTACTATCATTAAATAGGTACTTTCTTAGAGTTATTAAAGAAGAACTGTAGCATCAATAAACAATGAAAATTTTTAATATATATATATATATATATATATATATTGACAATTTGTAGAAAATTCCTTATCATTCAGCTGAATTTAGATAGTATCTGAAAAATAGCTGAGTCTTACGACGATATCTTTCTGAGTTTTTACAATTTCTCACTGAATCATTTTTTATGAGGTGCTATAGTTTAAAAATATTGTAATTATCGTTAGAGCATGCGCGAATAAAAATTATTTCGTACAACTATTCATACTTTACAAAATATTAAATATTTTTATTCTACAACCTACATTGTTTATGAAACATTTTCGATTTTTTTCATAAACTGACGTTATATTTGGTTGAAAACTCTACATAATATAAGCAAAAAAAAAAAGAATTTTTTGAAATTTTTAGGAAATTTCGCGATATTTCTTTAATATACGTTCTATTTTTACAAAAATCAGAGGACACTACTGCAGTATACAAATGTTACAGAAAATACTGCAGAAGTACACCTTTTTGTGCATTTCAACGTACAAGGTCATCTCAAATATTATTATTTTTTGTCGCCGGGCAAATTGTTCTCTTTATCTAATGGATGTTAATAAATATGAGGTCAGTCTTTATAATCCTAAAGTTCCACACGTATTCGAGAAGAATATTTTTTAAAATTCTGTAAAATATCCAAAATTAAAAATATCCGGCCATTAGAAAGAATATAATGTATGTATATATATATATGTGTGTATGTGACATTTTTAAGTTAAGAGCTAGAAACATCATCACGGGGATCAACTTTTTAAGCACAGAGTCGTGGTAAGCAAGGGAAAAAATTAAATTAAATAAATGTAGACGCTTCATTGAACTACACATTGGCTGTTCCAAAAAAAAAAAAAAATTAAAGCAGGTATATAGAGCGGGAAATGCTCTCTACGAATAAGAATATGCCATCATAAAAACATTATACAGCAATTCGTCTTACCAGAATCATTGGAAAAAAGGAAAGAATATCTCTCTGTCATCACCTCTCAGCTTCCTTCTTAAATGTAAAACCAAACACTTCTAAAATATTCTATATTCTATAATGATCATTTTCCCATGTAAACAGAATTCATGCACAGCGTCGAGCGTAAACACTTCATTCAGATTACAATTTTTATTTAAATAAATGTTATTTAACTAATTTATAATCGAACTCTGAATTCGACTATCCATCAGACAATATTTTCAAACAAAAAAGAAAAAGCATTAATTTATTGATATGCAGCAAATACCAAACGTTAAAGGGGGAAAATAATAAATAAACAAAAAGAATAATATTTTTGAAAGGTATGGTTTTGAAATAAATTTAATAATACTTTCTTAAGGGGACGGTGGACGTTAAAAATTTATTTTATACATTTTTATCATAGCAATATGAAATTTTGTGCATATATACATTTCACCAAAAATATATAGAATACCTTCAAAAAATTTCCAACCTTATTAAAATTTGTAATTTTTTTTACAAAAAATTAAATTTTTAAACGAAATTTTAAAATGTTCCTCGTGTCTTAATTTTTGAAATATTTTCTTGCTTTTGCATTTTTATCACTTAAAACTATATTATAATAAAATTTGTGTAAGATTTTTTTAAATATCTTGAATAGTTAATATTTTACAGATTTTTTTTCTAAATTCCTTATCAATTTTCATCAAAATTTTGCCTTTTAATAAGTAAAAAATAAAATTTGATTATCTTAATGAAGACGAATTTTAAAAAGCTTACACAATTTCTTTTTAAATAATATCAGGATACTTCCTTATCAATTTAATAAATATTTATAAAAAATTAAGACGTAAGGAGCAATTTAAAAATCTAAAAACGCTGAAAAATTAGTTTTGAGAAAAAGAGATTTAAAGTATATAAATAAATTTATTTTTATTATTTACACCTTAAAACCTTCATAAATGATATTTTAATAAGAAAAAACTGTTTAGGTAATATTGTACCCCAGAAATAGACCTTTTTTCTGACGATTTTACTATAGATGATTTTGCTCAAATAAAGGTCCACTATCCCCTTAAAAAGGGTTGACAAAAACAGGAAAAAATTAGTTTTATTTGGAATATTAACAAGTAAAGTTCAACTATATTTTTAATTTAGAGCCATTTTTTTAAATTTATCCCTATTCTTTCGTTATTTAAAATAAAATTATGTAAGTTTGCCTATTTTGGCGAAATCGGTCCCCGGGACAATTAGATATTACCTTATATTTTAAATGAAATTAATAAATTGTTTGAAAATGTGGTGAAAACATTTTTGGCAATTTATCTCCTGCGTCCAGCTAAAATAAATGTATCGAATTTTTGATTTCTCAACGAGAATTTTCCAGTTTGGCAAATGTTTGAAGAAATAAATTAAATTACGAATAAAAATAACTTTATAAAATGCTTAGGCCAAAAATCACATTTAGGCTATTTTGTCACTTTGAAAAGAATTGAGTAAAATGTAAGCTTTTTCTAATGTTGTTTACTTATTTTCACAATAAATATTTATGTCATTTTTATACACAATGCCTAAACTAATTCCATACTAAATATATATGTGACATTTTGAAGTTAGGAGCCAGAATCATTATCACAGGTTTCAGCGTTTTGCAGCACAGAGTCATGGAAAGCGAGGGAAAAAAATAATAAATAAATAAATGGAGACGCTTCATTGAACTACAAATTGACTGCTCCAAAAAACCCTTATTAAAATGCAGTCATATAAAGCGGGAAATGCTCTCTTCGTAAGCCGTCTTGAACTAAATTATAGAAAAGAAGAAAAAAAGAAAGAAAGAATATTCCATCATAAAAACATTAATTCCGCAAGTCATGTTATCGAATCATCGGAAGAAAAAGGAAAGAATGTCTCTCATCTTCTCTTTACTTCCTCACTTAATCAAAAAATCAAAAAAAATCTCAAAATCAAAAAACTCCCAGGACATTCTATAGTCTAACCATGATTTTTCCATGTAAACAGAATTTCATCTCCAGCGTTGAGATCAAACATATCATTCAGACAATAATTTTTACTTTAAAAGATTAATATTTAACAAATTAATAATCGAACTCAAAATTCGAATATTCTGCAGACGATATTCAATTACAGACGATTAATTTTAAAACAAAAAGAAAAGGAATTAAATTATTGATACGCAACAAATATTAAACTTAAAGGAAGAATAAAAATAAATAAAAAGAATGATATTTTTGAAAGGTATGGTTTTGGAATAAATTTAATAAGACTTTCTTTAAAAAAGGTTGATAAAAACAGGAAAAAACTATTTTATTTGGAATGTTAAGAAATAAAGTTTAATTAAGAATATTTTTAATTTAGAGACTTTTTTTTAATTTACCCATATTGGAATAAATGTTTTTTAAGGCGAATTAAGAATTTAATTCGTTTCAGTAAAGATTACTAGAGTAGAACTAGTAACAGAATTTTAATTTAATAAGTTGAACTAAATACGGAATATAGTTAAAACGAAATTAATACAGTATAAGGTTAATTTTGGCGAAGAAAAAAAAATAAATTTCTAATATATATATATATATATATATATTTATATATATATATATATTGTGGTTTTATTCACATCATTTAACAATATTTAAATATAAATGCATCATTTAAAGTTTTAAATGCCCTTTATCAATACACTGAACTTGATAATGAATAGGAATGATTGCATCTGTCTTTTGTAGTAAGAAATCCATCTTTATATTTTTAACATTTATTACTATTAGTATTCTATCCAATCTTAAAAAAAGGACAGTAAATAGAAACATGTATTGTAGTAAAAATTTTGATGTTGTACTTCTGGTGATTCTTAATACTATATAAATAAATAATAAATATGTTTTAAACCCTCTTTTGCATGCATTAATGATTATCTTTAGAATCACACCTAATTTACTGATTGCATTTCATTTTTTTTTTCTTAGGAAAACAAATTATTTGTCAAATTACGTGAATATGACACTGTCACAAAACCACAACAGTCTCTACTTTGATAAATGTTTATAGAAAGCGGAAGCTTGTAAATTCATTTAAAAAATGCAATTTTGCTACGTTAATTTTTTTAAGTTACATTTTCTGTTTTTTTTTCTTTGTTTCTTTGGAAACAGAAGTAAAAACAGAGTGTTATTTCCATTATCTTTTTACAAATTTTTAATTGTTTTCTCAATCTGCAATTGTAATTTAATTAATATGAAACTATTAATTCATCAAAGTGTAATTTGTTTATGAGTTTACGCTATTTATTTTTTTAATTATTGTTATTTTCTTTTCTTCAGTGTTTAAAATGTATTCGTTGCTGTCATTTCATTCACAGTCATTTAAGCTACCCTGCGATAAATAAATTTGCATCAATTACTTTTAAGCATCCCAACATGCTGTTCACGTACGTTACACATGTACCTTAGCTGAAAATCCCATTGAGTAATTCTCTCTAATAAGGTGATTTACAGACGAATACTTTATTGCAGCCAATATCAAAATATGCGTTAAAATATTAATAAAAATGTTTTCAATATTGGTGGTTTGTTTTATATAAAATTTTTTATTTTTATATCCTAAAATAATTTTTTATCGATTCTTTTGATTTGAAGTATGATCTCATCATTAAAATAAGTACAAAAATACAAATAATTAAACAAAAACATAATTTGCTGAACAAATTAAAAAAATAAAATTTATTTCCTACACGATTTAAGCCCAAGAAGGGACAGATATTAAGATAATTGATTTAGTTATTTCTACATTTCATAATAATTTTTTGAAACAAAATAAGTTAAACCCAGTGAAAATTAAAAAATAAAAATGAAATTCAAACAATATAATACTTAAATACCCTAGATCTTAGATCCCGCTCAAATGATATCGAAATAAATCTAAGACTTTTTGCCAAACTCAACTTGCAAATATTTCTATTGCAGCTTTTGTATCATGTTTATAACAAGTGTAAACAAAATGAATAGACAATCTAAAAGTAAATGTTCAAGAAAAGGCTTAGATTTATTTCGATATAATTTGAGCGGAAACTAAGATGTAGGGTATTTAAGTATCATATTGTTTGAATTTGATTTTTATTCTTTAATTTTCACTGGGTTTAACTATTTTTTTTTTTCAAAAAATTAATATTAAATGTAGAAATAACTAGGCTCAATTCGTAAAGCAAACATTCTCTTCTTCAAGAAAATCACCAAAGATGTGAGCTGTGCTGAGTTTCCCATTACCGTCCATAAACATGAATCCCAAGCATACAGCCCACCGAAACAACATCACATATACTTCAGGGACCTCACATCTATCGCGATGTGCGATGACAGAACCCGCATTGAAGATGTGACAACTGCCCAATGTTATGCGATGCAGACAAGGATTCCATTGTCAGCAAACCAGTCGATTTCTTTTACGTAGGCGAGATGATAGCGAGTTACACGTTCTCTCCAAGTGAAGATTCGACGCAAATCCTTCTGCCTCATGAATCTCGACTCATCACCAGAAGCAACACGCCACATTCTTGTTGTGTCCATGACTGATGTCTTCGACTTCAAAACAATGGGACTTTCATGTTCATTGCAGTGATGGTACTCATATGACTCGACGAATTTTAGCCATGAATTCGATGTGGTTATTGTCTGTCCCTCCACCTCTCGGTTTATTTAGGAATAAGGTCATTGAAGCTCATGCGTAGTTGTTTCGGTTATGGAATAATCATAAACTCCTACACGTAAGAAAAGTATTCTGAGAAACGTACAGTTGCTTCAAAATTGATAGTTAGTTTTTATAAGCCTTCTAAAATCTTATGCTGCCTTACCGTGTGAATTAATTATATATTATGACTACTTAATTTTTAAAAGAATGCTTCAGCTTTCAAAAATTATCGAAATTTTGATCTAGAAATAGTTTTAACATGATTAACGAAAACATTATATGTTAATAACTTATACAAAAAAAAAAAAAAAAAAAAAAAAAAAAATACGGGCACTGTATCAACTGAAATAGAAAAATAACTACTTGCAGCTATAGCATTAATAATGTTAAACTTTAATATTTTTTAGCAATTGAAATCTAAATTACCATAAAGGGAATGATAATTACCTTTCAATTACTTAAAATAGAGGGAACTGGGGCACATTGATACATGGGGCACATTGAAGCACCCCCTAAACTGCTCACAGGGTCATTACAGGAAGTTTCACAACAGCTCCAAAAGGTGATGCTAGTGCACTCAACTACATACAGAAACTCATGGAATTATTCAGTTGTTTGATGAAACGGGATGGGTGATTTATTGTTTTTGTAGATCAAAAGTATATTTGAGTTGTACAATTGAAATAGTATTATGCAACTGTTCTAGTGTTTTCAACCGAAAAGAATACTCTCCCTGGCAGTAAAACTACTCTTTATCAGTTTCTTATTCTTTTTTTGTTAGCTAAATTATGAAGTATTGGATTTGAGACTCATTTTATTCAAAATGGCTGTATGGGGCACATTGAGACAGTCTTTTTCGGGGCACATTGATACAACCTAATTTCTTTTCTAGTTCATTTTTTCATTACCTTTTATTATTTTTTCTACAATGCACTCCTCAATCCAACCACTTTTCGCTAAAAATTTTAATATTAATTTTTATTGAAATGAAATAGCTTTAATTTCTTTATATTAGAACATTTTATAGTATTTTTGCAAAGAGACGACGTACGAACTTATCCAACATATAGTGCTAATAGAACTAATTACAAAAAGAACGGCTGCCTGGAAAATCTCAAATTTATATCAATTTTCCAGAGAAAAAAGTATTTTCTGCATATAAGTTTTACGTATGAGAAACAAGCTGCAGAACAGCACAGGATAATTATATTATAAACAGAATTTTTAATATAATTATCCTTTATTTTCTGTTTATAAACCGATTTATAAACAGAAAACTTAGTAATTTTTCATCTTTCTTAAGAAAGAAGATAATGCTGGGGTTGAAGTACCAGATGCGACAAAGTTAACAAAGCCAACAATCAGATAAGGAACAGCCAGAACATCAGGTCATTATATATTTTATTTTGATTGCTTTAATATTGGTTACAAATAAAGTGTGGGTGATTTGAATATTTATAAATAATATAAAATTGTTTGCTAACTATTTTTCTATGAAAAATATGCATTGGTGTAATTTTGTCTCCATTCTTCCCAAACGTATTAAAGTGGATCAATCTGCCCCGGAATTTGGGACATTGATACAAATTACTTTTTTTGATTTTTTAAAAATTACATGCAAAAATAATGGATAAAACAACGATTGTATATTTTTATAACACACTACACAAGTTTTGTTCATACCACATGGAAAAATAACTTAACTTTCTGCTTTCTAGACACCAAAAAAATTCTTAGAAACAAGTAAGAAAAATTATGCTTTAAGCATAGATTATAAAGCACTTTCCAACACTTCGGGAAATCTTTAACTAAACTTCGTTATTTAGGGAAATAAGGATATATAGCCACATATACCCTATATTCCAGTACTTTTGAACAGCCCTGTATTTCATCTGTCAATTGATACAATGGGAAAATTTATAAAACAACGATTTTACATTTTCATAGCATACTAGACAGGTTTTACTGGCTTCACATAATAAAAATAACTGCCCCACCAGTGGCCGCGAGGTTCTGACCTCCAAACTGGTAGACGGTAGGTGCTGGGTTCGAACCCAATCGCAACCGTCGGCCTAACCGTTCGAAGTTTTCCGTGGTTTTCTTCGAAACTTGCGTAAATACGGGTTAGGTTCCCTTAGAAAGACCCCCACGGAGGGCAACCCACCCCATAGGGCCTATATCCCATAGCGTAGATAATCGGCCGGCAAAAATACAACAACAACAACAACAACAATAAAAATAACTTTAAATTTCTGCTTTCTAGACACCAAAAAATTTTTTAGAAAAAAGCTGTGTCAGTGTGTGCCTGTTCCCCCTATATTACTTTTAAAACAACTATAAAATACGTAACTATTTTCTTATACTTTATTTTTAACAGAACAGTTTTAAAACCATTAATTTAAAGATATGTCTTATTCCTTTGGGAAATTAATACCTAAATACTAAAATTTTTCAGTGACAGTTTTTAGACACAAGTTAATTTAAAATGTGACAATGATATAGAAAATGAGATTAAAAACTAAACTTGATAGAATTATATTTTTTAAAAAGGCCTTGTAAAATAAAACATTTAATGTGAAATTAAATTACTTATTTATTTTACTTTATTAAACAATTATTTAATTATTGAGCGAAGGTATGAGTATTCCAGAACACAATATGCTTTGTTTTCATATATGTTTGAACGATGAATACCATAAAGGCCGTCCATAAAGGATGTCACGCTTAAAGGGTGGGAGGGGGGAGGGGATTCGTGAAATTGTGACAGTTTGTGACAAGGGGGTGGGAGGGGATAAGACGTAATGTGACATCACACAGTTTGATTAAAAAAAGACATTAAAAATCAATAGATTAAACCATGAAGCATTAAGTTATTTTAAAATTAAAATATTTTGTATTCCTAAAGATAATATTTAAATTTAAATATGTTAAATTCTATTTCAAATTCCAAGATACTACTGTTTTCAATTGCTCTTTCACATTAATATTTCATTACTATTCTATATTAATAATTTTGTTGCTGTTGTAAGCCTTATTTCATGCAAAATAAGTTTTTTTTCTGCTGTTCAGCTCACAAATGTCATTAAAATACTTAGTTAAAATTTAAAAATAAAATTTGAAATGTAATCTAAAATGTAATGCTTTGTTTCTGAACTGCAGGTATTTACGTAATGTAGCGTGACATGTGACGAGAGTGGGGGAGGGGGTAATGTTAAGTGTGACATGTTGTGATAAAGAGAAGGGGGGGGGGTCAAATATGGAAAAAAAGTGTGAATCATTTATAGACCACACCAACATGCATTTTGTATACTTCCATATTCGCACATTGTAATTTGTATTATTATGTATTATTTTCTAATTTGTATTCATATTACAGAAGATCTTGTTTCCCAGGCTATTCAGTTGTGAGGACTTCAATTCTCACGAATAAACTCTGAAATAAAACAGAAATGTCCAATATAGGAAACCCTATGTGTTGGTATCCGAACTGTTATTTTCTGGCTGAGTCCGTGAATGTTGGTAAATTTAAGACTAATCGATGCGTCAGTATCTACCTTCGACACTGACGTTACAATGAGAGCCATTTTCACGTCATTAATAGCCTCATTGAGTCCATGCCTCAAAGGTGTTCAACGTTGCTGGCTGCCCGTGGAAACCATACCCCCTACTGAAAATGATTTTCTTTGAAGAAAACACCTTTTCTTATTCTTTTTTTCTCATATGCACAAATTGTGTTTTTTCCCTTTTGTACACAAATGCGCAATAAAATGCATTTTTTTCTGCCAAACATGTGTAATTTATTCTCATATAACCTACTATGTCTGTCGACCATGTATCAATCAGCTAAAAAGTTTCCCAGATACAAAATCCACCTAAAACTGCAATATCCTTTAATTGTTTTGAGCAGTGTATATTTAATTTTGATTGCCTTAATATTGCTTAAAAATAAATTGTGGGTGATTTGAATTTCTATAAATAAATATAAAATGGTTTTCTAACACGTTTTCTATGAAAAATGGTATTATTTTGTCGTCATTTTTGTCAAACGTATCAATCTGCCCCGTAGATGGGGCACTTGGGGGTTTTTAACAGGCGTAGTAGTTGGCAGCTCTGCATTACATTGTTATGTTGCCACAATTTTTTTTGTGAGTTCCAAAGGTGTTTTGTCCATGTTCCGCATTTAATATCATATTTAAGCAAAACTACCCCAAACTTTTTGTTATATAATATGGAAAAGTACTACTAGAATAAGCTAAATAATATAACACTGCGTCGAAATATTGCTGTTAGCAGTTATAATCTGTTAAATATTCAACATTTCCAAAATCTGCATTATCTAAAATAAGCGACACTGTTGAATAAAACTAAATATATCACATAATAGTTGTACATATGTTCAAAAACAACTTCTTTTATTTTAACTTTGGACTATTTTACATATTGTTTATCTTGAACATATTTTGTAATTAAATCTATGTTTTTTTCTTATGCGTCGTTTTAGAAACAAAGATGCAAGACTCTGCCGCATTATAAAATGAGGTATATTTCTATTTTGCAAAAGGAAGTTTTTTAATTTCATTTGTAAAGTAAGAGATTCGCTAGCTAAGACTTTTAATTCATGTATGAGAGTTTTCACATATCGCTCAAATATGTCTGTCCATTTGTATCTGAATGGTATGGAGCATCTAACATTGTTTTACGGCTTGATTTTTCAGGAATGTCTCAAATTTTACTGTATGAATTTTTAGCATTATCTGATATTACTGATATAGAACACTAGACGGATTTGATAATTTCAAAATCTTCTTATATCTCATACATGTTAATACAGAAAAATGCAGCCTAGCAGTGCCACCAGTTAGGTGATTTACACAAAACAAACATGTGGCATCGTATGCCAACATCTAAATGAATCTGAAGTTTGGTGAATATCCGTCCATTTGTTTCAGAGATAGGACTGCTGCAGAAAGCTTTAAAAAATCTACATAATAGAGCCACCTGCTGTGCGAACAACACTAAAAACTAACCTTGTTCAACTAATATCAGAGACTATCTGAAAATGAGGTTTTAGCAAAATCCATGCACTAGATCTGGGGATGCAGCGATAGTGAAGTCATGAAAAAGAAATACAGCACCACTACCTGTAGGGTGATTTTTCACCAAAAACTAAAGAGTACTTATTTGTGTCAGAAACTAACTACAAGATGTTTCATAAATGACCGATATATCTTAAAAATCAATAAAAACTAAACGCGATGCGATAGAAATACAAAGTTTGTTGCAATATGCTTGTGACAAGAGTAAATTTTCAGACAAACAAGTTGTCAAAATTAGTTACAGTTTTCAACGACAGATGGCGCTGCAGTCTGGAAAAATCTAAAATACGATATTTCCCACATATCCACCATGCGCAACAATAATATGGAGTAGTCTCAGAACGAAATTACCAGAAACATTTGTAAACGTGTCAGGCGGGATAGCTTCACATGCAGAAGAGATGTACTGCTTCAGTTGTTCAATTGTTTCTGGATTGTGACGGTACCAAAAACTAATCAGCTCCATTTTATGTCTAAAGTTTTGTGAAAACTGTGAATTAATTCTTGAGGTAAAGTTTCCACGAAATTTTTGTCACACACAAACACATCATCAAATTGTGTTCAAGACCTTTTAAAACCTATAAATCCATCGAAAACCTGAAGTCGAAATTTTTTATGAATCCAATACTTTCTTGTTGTAAAGATAGACGAAAGTGTAAAGTAACGTCATATGATTGATTGTTTAATGATAAGTATTTGAGCCAAATCAAATAGCATACTTGCATATGAAAAGTCAATTTTAGTAAAGATTTAACTATTCTTTAATCAAGTTTGTATTAAAAGAGGAAATACCACTAAAGTAAAATACATCAATATAATACTTCAAAAATTACTATATTTCTTGCCGTATTTTCGAATTGCCCCTTCTGATTTAATGGTACTTAAATAATTATGTCGGATGTCTAAACCGGTCTACCTTGGCACTGTAATAACTATTACTTCCATCATATGTAGTACACGGTAAGTCTTGCAATCGTTTTGAAAATCGAAAAAAAAATTTTTGACGGATTTACACGTTTCAGGTACTGGAGATTCTGAAAAATATTTTTTTTTTTTGAAAATTTTTTTTGCCGTCCGTCCGTCTGTCTGTAAACGCTATATCTCCCTAACTAATTGAGATAGAGACTTGAAATTTTGTATGTACTTAGTATGTAAGAATGGGACGAAGCCTATTTAATATCAGTAACCTCGATTATCCGGAGCTATTTTTTTCGGACTCTCTAAAAATTCATTCTGATGAAAGGTATATTAAAATTTTCGAATTTTTTTTATTTTAAAGAGTGGATGTAAAAAACAATAAAATAACACAAATTTTGCATAAAGAACGAAGTCGATCGAATTTTTAGTTGCCGAGTTATGTGTAATCCTGTTTTCCGCATTCTTTGATTTTTCATGACCCTGTATTTCAATCAAATTTCAATTCAAAGATATATTTTAATTGGAAATGAGACGCTTCATCTGACGCAGTAAATTGTTAGTTAATATGATTATTATTTTTAGAGTTATAAGGATGTTTCTTTTATGAAATCCGATATTACTTGAGTATTTTGGCGTTTTATATAATTTGTCGAATTTGGCTCATGAGTAATTCATTAATAAAGCATGACTTTGTATATTTAAACTATTTAAATTTGAGTTTAAATTTTATTTTGGAATTGCAGTGCATTTTATAAATATTTTACAAATGTTTTATTTTCATACTTTATATTATGCATTAGAGGTCTGCACGGGCCGGGCCTCGGCCCGAAGCCCGAGCCCGGCCCGGCCCGCGGGCCGGGCTCGGGCCGATTTTCAATAGTGGCATTCGGGCCGGGCCGGGCTCGGGCCTTACTTCTGAAGACTCGGGCCGGGCCGGGCCTAGTCACTAATCTTTTCGGGCCGGGATGGGATCGGGCCTTAATTTTTTTGCTGGAGTATCGGGCTGGGCCTAACATTTTTTTTCCCGTACGAATCCGAGACTGATTCCATTCTTCCTAGTTTTCATGGACCAAAATAATCAGTTTCTATTGAATCTTCCTATATGAAAATCCTTTTCTCGACTTTTTATAAATAAGTAATATTTGGCTTTGTTCAAAAATTTCTGCAAAAAAAGCATATACTTTTAAGCCGTCATTATTCTACAACTAAACATTAGAATTTATTCCTTTTAAAGAATCGTAGATTACTAGGCGTTTTATAATAGAATTAAACACACACACACACACACACACAAAAAAAAAAAAAAAAAAAAAAAAAAAAAAAAAAAAAACACGGATTTTTTTTTTTTTTAACTGAAAACTGAAAGTTTCTTTTAAAATGTTCATCCATGCAAAATAAATACAACAATACGGGAGAAAAAAATATATTAAACATTTACATCTGTTAAGAAGGGAATGCCATTTTTTTTCGTTCCAAAGCGATTTCGTCTTTGGAAATTTTACCATATACCGCTTTTTCGATTTTTTGTTTTCATTACAGGGAATATGGATTAATAATACTAGTGATAACTGAAACATTTACATACAACAAACAAAGGTTCATTTAAAAGCATAAATATCACAGCCTACGGCACTTCTGCATAAATGGAGATTATAAACATGGAAAAAAAAAGACTAATATAATTTTTTTTGGTCAGAACTCTTCCATAAGATTAAAGATCAATGTTCTGTAGAAATTCACTCGAGCCGGGCCGTGTTCGGGCCGAATTTTAAGCTTTTTTTCGGACCGGGCCGAGCTCGGGCCGAAATTTTAACTTTCGGGCCGGGCCGGGTCGGGCCATTATTTTTTTCGTTCGGGCCGGGCCGGGCTCGGGCTGAAATTTTAACTTTCGGGCCGGGCCGGGTCGGGCCAATATTTCTTTCGTTCGGGCCGGGTCGGGCCCGGGCCGAAATTTTAATTTTCGGGCCGGGCCCGGGCCTGGAAATTTCGGCCCGTGCAGACCTCTATTATGCATATCCATGATGGGTAAGTATTACGGTGGCCCCCAACGACTAGTTTTACATCTATTTATTGGTATGGATAATTTAAAATTCACATTGTACTAAAACGTTTGCGTGTTACTGAGATAAAATTTATGTTAGTATGATGCGTATTATTATTTATAGGAAACCGCAACTCTATATTAAATCCTGTAATTGGAAATTGAAATTTCATTTTTACCTTTGCAACAGAATCTCTTTAAGCTTTTCCTCTAAAATTGAATGGAAAATGTTCTTATTTAAGTTACTAATTTAACGAACAGAGTAAAATTATCGTCGCTGTAAACTATCGTTTTACGTTTCAAAAATATATATTAAAATATTAAATTGCTAAAATGGACGTCAAATACTAAAAAAATACATTAAAAATCTTAATAATGTTATTTTTAAATTTCATTTGTAACAGTTTATTGTCATTTTCCATCTTTGTGTTTATTTGTATTTTTGTTTTTTCTTATGATGATTGAGTAAATATCAATCGAAACATGTCAAATTATTAAGATTTTTGATGCATTTTATTAGTATTTGACGTCCGTTTTAGCAATTAAATATTTTAATATATATTTTTGAAACGTTTTTAATGGACGTATAAGAAAACTTCTTTTTATAATTAATATCGTTTTACGATTCACTTTTTCGCTGTTTTTTTCCTTCTTTTATCCCTTCAAGTATTAGTTTATTAAATGTCCTCGGATGATAATGTTAAGGTCTTACCAATTTTCACAGATTAATTTTGGATTTTTTTTAAACAAATATTGGGCACAGCAGCTTACCCCACTAAAAAAATCTGAAGAAAATCTACAGCTTTTTGGCCCAAAATCTGTGGGAAATTCGAAGGTATTTGGCCCATTTTGCAGATATTTTTAAGGATATCTTAAAAAATTATGCAGATATTTTAAACATAAATTTAAGTCTGCAAATTTTATTCAAATTTCTGTAGACTTTCTGTAGAAAGTGGTGATTTCTTCAGATAATCTTCAGATTATTTTTAGTGGGGTATTGACCTTGTATACCAGAAAGAATATTTCAGAAAATATGTACAGCTCATATTCAAAATATTAGAATAATTACCTTTTTTTTAGAAATTGAAAATATCGTTTGGTAATTTAATGTCTTTTAATGAAAATATGCAAACGATATTTTTATTAAGAACTTATTATTGATTAAACTTACTTGTTATCTTAAATTTAATATCATTTTTGAAAAGATTAATTGCAAAAAAAATTATTTTGAAAAGTCAAAATATTAGAATATTTATTCAAGTGGTTCAAAATATTAGAATATTTCACATTAATTCTCCTTTAATTATTACCAATTCTTAACTGGTGGCATCATTGATTAAATTCAGACTATTTTATTTAAAATCAGTATTCTTTTTTGCAGTTTGTTTCTTTTTCGTCTTAAAATGGGCCGTGTGAGTGATATTCCTGAATCTACTAAACTTCGTATGGTTGATTTGTATCGGCACGGTAAAAATCAATGTTTTATAACGAATTATTTATATTGTTCGCAATCGAGCGTTAGTAAAATACTAACACAATATTCAAAAATTGGAAAATTTCAAAATAATCGCCGAAATGGTGGCCGAAAACCAAAAACATCTGCTAGAGATGACAGGAAACTGAAGCGTATAGTTAAGAAAAACCGTTTTAAAAGTGTGCGATTCTTGTACCGAAAATGGAAAGAAGAAGGAGTTGAAGTTTCTACATCGACAACATTAAGACGTCTCCATAAATTTAAATTTGAATCTCGTGTACCGAAAACAAAACCTCTCATGACTGCAAGACAAAAGCGTATAAGATTGAATTCGTGTAAATCAAGACGTTTATGGAGCAATGAAGATTGGAAAAATATATTATTTAGTGATGAAAGTATGCTTTGTGTTTCATATGGTAATCAAGGTATTCGAGTTTGGAGAATGAAGCAAGAAGCATTTGGTAAAGAATGCCTTAAACGTTCCGTAAAATTTGCTGCTAGTGTCATGGTTTGGGGTTGTATGAGTGCAGAAGGACCTGGAAAGTTATGCATCGTCTACGAAAAGGTTAACTCTCTGATATATCAAGAAATTTTAGAATATTACATGATTCCATCATCAGAAGATTTATTTGAAGATGATTTCATCTTTCAACAAGATTTAGCGTCCCCGCATACCTCGGTGTCAACTAAGAATTGGTTCCGCCAACGCAACATTAAGGCACTTCCTTGGCCACCAAATTCACCAGATCTTAATCCCATCGAAAACTTATGGTGTATAATGAAGAAAAAACTTCAAGAAAATCCTCCTTCAAGTAAAACTGAGTTAGTGGCACGTATAAAGTCTATTTGGGCTAATATTGATAGAAATGTTTGTAAACACCTTGTATATAGTATGCAAGATCGATTGTACGCTGTTATGAAAGCTAAAGGGGATGCTACAAAATATTAACTACCATTTACTTCATATTCATAAGGTAATATTGTTGCGTAAAATAAAATATTCTAATATTTTGAACCAATCTAAATTTTATTCTAATATTCTGGTGTGTTTAAGGAAGCTGTATACCTAATTTATTGTGCTGTATTTTATATTTTATAAATGTTAAAATCTTATCTAAACATTCCAGATTTAATTTATAAGAAATTTAATTGCATTTACTTAGTATAAAAAATAAATAAATGACAAATAATTTTTTCTTATTATTTTTTCTCAATTATTCTAATATTTTGAATATGAGCTGTACTTATAAAATGTAATTTCGTGATTTCTTGACCAATGCTATTCGAACGCATGCAAACAAAACTATAAAATAAGATGGGATAATAACATGTGAATTCTCAAATTCTAAAAGTACAAACTGTGCAGACCTAGAACTTTTTTTTTTTTTCGTACTTACCGTTATTTGCGACATTAGAATGCAGTAATAATTATTTCATTTTAGGGTTCCGTTCATCTGACGAAACCCTTTTCGTGTATGTCCACATACTGTCTGTCCGTCACTGAGTCCGTAGACAAAAACAAGTCAAAGAGTTCAAATTTTGTGTACTTGCTGCTGAATACTTCTTGTCTCACAATAAATCATAAAATTTTGAAAAAGACTATTTTTTTAATTAAAAAAATTTTTTAATATCATCAGTTCAATTCTTTTCTTTTTTCCTAATTACTGCACACAAGTTTAAATAGATATAAAAATTATTATATACGTCACATAAATTAAAAGATTAAATAAATCACGTGAAAAACGCATCTATTTGTCTTTAATTCATCATATAACAACATATTTATCATCTATTTTGACACGCGAAGTGAAATATTTTCTTTTATTTATTGAATTCCTATTCATTTAAATACGAGCCGCCTCTAGTGACCAGTTTGGCCTCCCTTAAATTTATACTAAGCTTTGCAATACTTTGCGTACCTTCACTAAATGTGTAGCTTTTAATAGAGAAATTAACAAATCTATGCAATCAAAGCAGCATTTAAAGGAAGAATTCAGTATTATGTTTTTGTTAGAGCGATTTGCGAAAGAAATCCGAAATAAAGCCTAAAATCCGTTTTTCGTTTGTTAATTTAATGATAAATTGTTTTGATGGAGATATTAAACGCAACCCTTTGTGCGATCTGCAGTCATAGTTACCCACTTATTTATTATTCTGCCATGTGACAGTTAGCAGTATTTAGGACATACCAATTTTTCTGTATTCTTTTTGGTTTTCGACAATGACAACAATGTTCTCTTTTGCATAAAATAGAAAGTAAACTCGCATCAGATTTAGTTTTAGCATTCAAAAGAAACAATCTGAGTAGTAACGCCAGTAGATAACATTACTTCCCCGCGATAATTACTGCGCAGTATAATTTAGTGTGTAGTAGTAGTTTGCAGTGCGCAATATACTCGCACTGCAAACTACCTCCGTGAACTCATCTAAAATATTCCACAGCATTTTTAAAGTACATGAAGTACATTGCCTTTTTATGCAACAAACAAAGTACACTCATGTTCATAAATTAAGGATAATGCCAGTTCCAACAAATAAAGGTATAGAAACAAAACAAACGTGACTTATTCGTCAAGCCCATTTATTAAACAAAAGAAAAAGGACAAAAACGATGGCATATGTATGACAACATTAATAAAATCTACAATTTTTGCTCCTTAGAGCAATTACAAAAAGTACCCCTCTTAAAAAACCTTAACATTATAGTTGATATGATCGTTAATAAATTGTATGTCTCCGAGATGATTAAATACAGTCCGCACAACGCCTATGCATGCTGAGTATCAAAATTATCAAGCTGATCTTGAGGGAATTACAACACTCAGCAAACAATATTCTCCGAAGTTCCGGCACACACGTAGGAGGTGGTTGGCGGGCTGCAGTTCGTCGGCTAAGCATATCCCATACATGCTCTATCGGATTCAAGTCAGGCGAAAATGCAGGCGAATCCATACGGGTGATATTTTCAGCTTGGAGGCATTCATTTACGATGTTTGCTTGGTGAAGACGGGCTTTATCATCCATAAACACAAAATATGAGCCCATGGCACCCCTAAACAAACGTACATACATGTTCTTCTAGAATGATGTCCAAATAAATTCGGCCTGTCATGGTTCCGGTTTGAACATGAAGATCTGTTCTGGAGCCCAGTATAATTCCACCCCAAACAAGCAATCCTCCACCACAGTAACGTTGTCATTCAATGTTGTTGTATTGGTGGTATCGGATACCTAGTGTTCTCCATGTGAAAATCCGATGTGAATCAGACTGCAAGCTAAACCTGGACTCGTTGGAAAACATTACATAAGCCCACTGAGTCGATGCCCACATTACGTGTTCTCTACTCCAGGCTAACCGCAGGTGACAGTGAGTTGCCGTGAGCAATACTTCTAACTAGTCTGCGAGCATATAGACCAATATTTCCCAAAAGTCTGTACACGGTTTGCATTGAAACAACCGCCCCCGTGGCCAAAAATAGCTGACAAGACAGGTCTGATGCTGTGCTCTGTTTATTTTGGCAGTTAATGCCAAATAACGGTCTTCACTCGTGGTTATATCTCGGGGACGATCTATACTGTAACGTTTACTGACATTCCATCATCTTGGAATCATTTCCATCATCTTGGAATCATTTCCAAAGTCTAGAAATTACACTTTGGGCAATTTCAAGTTCCTAGGATACATCTATCTGAGTACGCCCACATTCCATATGGCCTAAGAGGCTTAAAACGTGCTTGTTAACAGTTTTACTTCTTTTCCCTCGTTCCTTATATATGGCTCTCTCATACTTTCGTCATTGTGACGTACTATCGGCGCCATCTAGTGGCTTTGTGGAATTTGCATATTAATCTTGAAGATGTGTGTGATAATTCTACAAGTGAAATTCTTACTTTAGAGTTTGATTTGCATGTAATTCTGAATTATCCTTAATTTATGGGCATGGGTGTATTTTCTAATTAATATATAGTCTTCACATTATTGAACTAACCTCACAAATTTTAGATCTATCATTACTCTAAATCTTTAGATAATAAAATATGCTTAAAAAAAAAAATACTAACCGACTTCAAAAAAAGAATCAAGCTTCACGACAACTTGGCGCTAACGCATATGAATGCATAGTTTTATTATGCTTATGATTTGAAAACGGTTACAACAATGAAAGATAATTTGCGATAAATCATTATTTTTTTATCAAATTATAAACATATTAAAACTATGCATTCATATGCGTCAAACTGCTAGAACAAACTAGCGTCATTCTGCTTTCGCTAACTTCGCAAAAATTATGTAGATCCCGAACTTTGTTCAGTCCGAATTTCGCAGTTAAAAGAAAAAAAGATCTCGTATCTGTATAAGAGTAACAGTTTCTTTTGGTAGTATCACATTGTTTGCATTTTTTGGTTACTGTTACGTCTATTATCGATGTTTATTTATTTTATTTTAATACTCTTACGTCTATTATCGATGTTTATTTATTTTATTTTAATACTCTTACCTTTAATTCACTTGACACGTTTTGTATATGAGGTAACCTGAAACGAAATTGCATTTTTTATTGTTTGAATATATTTTATTGAAAAGAATGAACGCTTTTAACTGAATGATTGCTTCAAAAAGAATTTAAATTTTTAAAATTTTTATTTAAAAAAGCTCTAATTATCAGAATTTAATGAAATTAATATGGGACCACATGGGTATCATATATTTTCAAACAAAAAAAGAATTATCAAAATCGGTTCATATTTAAAGAAGTTATGAGTGAACAACAAATACATACAGGTCGAAATCAAGTACCTCCTCTTTGAAGTCGGTTAAAAATGTAAGGAATTACATGAGTATAATTTTACGTATTTATGAAATATCGTGTGTTTTTGTTTTTTGGGATTTTGAAACGTGATTTAATTGTATTTAAATGTAATTTAAATATTCATTTATTAGCCATACCTCGAATTTCGTTTTACAAGTTACCATTTTACGAGTTCAAATAGATTAAACGTTTAAATTAAACAAAAGCCTGACGTAAAGCCTGCCGTCTGTTAAGCAAAGTAATTTACATGAAGCTTGCGAATATTTGACAATTTACGAAAATATCTATTCTGTACTTATTGATTTTAATTGCGTCACAGACATCCAAAACAGACAAGATTCCAGACGTAGGTTATTTCCAACTAGTTATTATATTTCAATTTGAGTTATGTTATAAATTTCTTAACTATTTAGCCGGGTGGCACTATTAGATGTGTTAATTCTATAAATAAAGTTCTAATCCTGTTCTGTGAAACAAAATTTTAGTCATGTTACAGTGAACTTCGAAATACCAACTAACATGTTAATATTAACTAATTAAGACTAACTTTACAGTCCAAAACTCAATAGTTTAGAATTTGCAGCAGTTCTCGCCGTCGATAGCTATTATATGCTGTTTCCTGTACATAATTAAATTCTGTTTAGGTAATTGTATCTGTATAAGCGAATAAGTTGATAAGAGGATTATCAGTGCCTCAAATAACAAATCGCAATTAGCAAATAGAAATGGTGTTTTATGTCTTTAATGTCTGAGCATCACTGAATAAACATCTGTTATGTATGCATTGGATGCTAGAAAAATAATAAAAGACACTTAACAAAATCTGAAGTCTCAACATAAAGTAACTTTTCTATAGTTTTTAAAAATCAAAGTTTTGCTTTTAAATTTTATAAGAATTCCTAAACATAGTATAACTTTTTTATAACGGGAATTTTTATTTTTTTAAGTACAAAATTTTGAATTAAATAACCGATCCACACCAAAAGTCTTAATATCTGAAAATAAATAACTGAATATATAATCGCGATGAATATACTTATACATACACACTCACACACACACACACACACATATATATATATATATATATATATATATATATATATTAGGAAAAAGAGAGAGGGAGGGTACAAAGCATAACTTAGTTTGATGACATAAAACACGCGCTTTTATTTTATATAAAATGACTCTATCACTGAAGAATATATATTTATGATTTTATGATATGTTGAGAAATAGTTTATAGTAGCTGATTGTTTTATCAATAATTAAAAAATTGCATTTTTTTTTCAACATAGCACATACTTTAATTATTTGTTTTCAGTTATCGTTGTAAAATGGCAACTAAAAGATACAATAATTTACTATTTTCCGATTATTTTTCATTCACTTTCTACAAAAATGGTGTATTTCAATTGCCAAAATTAAAATAGAGAAACATCGAAAATATAAATTATAAAATTAGTAATATAAAGTACATAATATATAATATATTGTGCATAACATAAAATATAAAATACAAATACTTTAATATTGTAATAAACTATAAAAAAATATTTTTCCTCCAAAATAAATTGAGATACAGTTTTCAAACAAAGTGCATTTCAAAATTACTTTTTTTCCTATACGGCATCATAAAAACTGAAAATGTGCGATTCTCAGAGATTTGAAAAACTGCAGTAGAGATTATCCCATTTTATGATACATCTGCTTTGTTTTCCTTTTGGATTATATAACCGAGCGTTATATTTTGGAGTCGGCAAAATTAAATAGTAAAATGATCGGTTAAATTTGCTGCAAAAACTGCTGACACCAATGTTGCCAGTGGTCTTTGTATTAAAAATTTCACTAAAATTAGATTTAAAATTTTTTATTGCATCTAATTTTACTGCAATTTTTACAGCAAAAACAGCTTGCAACATTGTTTCCAATATTTTTTGCTGCAAATTTAACGGATTTTTTTTTTTTTTTTTTTTTTTTTTTTTTTTTTTTTTTTTACAGCGCACTTTAAGGGGACGGTGGACGATAATAATTTGTTTTATTCATTTTTATCACAGCAATATGAAAATTTGTGCACATATAGAATTCACCAAAAGCATATAGAATACCTTCAAAAAATTTTCAACTTTATTAAAATTTGTATTTTTTTACAAAAATTTAAATTTTTAAACGAAATTTTAAAATGCTCCTCGTGTCTTAATTTTTGAAATATTTTCTTGCTTTTGTATTTTTATCACTTAAAACCATATTATAAACAAATTTGTGTAAGATTTTTAAAATCTCTTGAATAGTTAATATTTTACAGATTTTTTCCTAAATTCCTTATCGATTTTCATCAAAATTTTGCCTAGTAAAATATGAAATTTGACTATCTTAATGAAGACGAATTTTAAAAAGCTTACACAATTTCTTTTTAAATAATATCAGGATACTTCCTTATCAATTTTATAAATATTGATCAAAAATTAAGACGCAAGGAGCAATTCAAAAATTTAAAAACGCTGAAAACTTAGTTTTGATAAAAACAGATTTAAAAGTATATAAATACATTTATCTTTATTATTTATTCCTTAAAACCTTCATAAATGATATTTTAATAAGAAAAAACTGTTTAGGTACTATTATACTTCAGAAATAGACCTTTTTTCTGACGATTTTGCTATAGATGATTTTGCTCAAATAAAGGTCCACTGTCCCCTTAATAACTGGCCGAAAATAATAGCATATCTGAGGCTAATAATATGGCTAATATGAAAATTATATAAGTTTTTTTTATCAAAACATTTTTGATAAACCAATATTTTAAGCTGTTGTTGTAAAAATATTTACATGAGTAATTTTTTAATTAACGTAAAATACAATTTGGAAATTTCTTTTCAAAATAATTTAAGCTTTGTACCTCCTCAAATAGCTGCATTGCGAAAAAAATTTATGTATTTTTTGACATTTAACGTTAAAGATTTAGAATTCCATAAATGCTTTTGCTGCAATGAGATTTCCGCTATTCAGATATTTTACTGTACCTACTACCATAAGTTATAGCACTATGTTGCGCTTGGATACCTCTTGTTCGAGGGTTAAAGTGAACTAAAATTCAATTCTCACTTTTTGCAGTGGTAGATCTTCATAATTTTTAAATTAGTTATAAAATTTGATTATCTCCGATGTTAACCATGTTTAGTATAGAGTTTAAGAGTTACTTTTATTGCTGTATTAGTCGATTTTTAGGTTTTCGTAATTGTATAAAAACGTAGCAGCTAAAATCGATGTTTAGTCCGTTCGTCTGCCTATCCGATTTTAACAGAACCAAAACCCGCCCAACCGAATGGTTTGAAATAAAAAAAAATATAACAGCTGCATGATTTTATTGAGCCACGTCAAATTTTATGAAAGTCAAATGTATAATTTAATCACAGGGACAATCAAAATTAATTTGTTACATTACGACTAATGAGAAAAAATAGTTCTGAGTTTATTTTAATGAGGTTAAGCTCTTTTGAACGTATAAAAATTTATATGCACCTATGAAGTATACTAAGATATTTATTTTGCATAACGTGCAGGGAAAAAATATTTCTTATTTATGTACAGGTTCACATAAAACTGTTCCTGTACATAATGGTATAGGGGAAAACAACGTTTGAGGCACTTTTTAATAATATTAAACTACTTCATCTTTCTGAAGATGATGGTTTACTGAAAAGGTACCTACTATATAATAGAGAGCAAACAGTATTTACAGGGAAATACTAAAGATTTCGGATATTACACTGTATCCGAAGTATTGTATAGTATTACACCAACATCTTAATGTTTATAAAAACTTTGTTATAGTACAATCGCAGATCATTTGCCACGTTTGACGCGCAATTTACGACTTGTTGTCTATTCTAATTGGTTGACGTTATATTTTTTCAAGATTGTGTAGGCATGTAATATGGAATATCGGCTACACAAGTGTTTGAAGAGGAGTCTAAAACTCCAAACCATTGTTCAAATAAATAAATTATTTATAAATTATCTATTAAGGTTTATTCAATAAATCATTTTGGTTATTCTTATTGAATCACGTTTTTTCTGGCAATTTTTATATCTAATATTTTTTTTTTTTTTTTTTTTTCAAATTACCCAAAAAGTGTAAATAATTCCAAATCTAAATATTAATATACATTTTTTTTTACTTTAAGCACTTTAAAAATGTGTTAAGAAATAGTCGAAGTTTGTTGTAATAACTTTTGCTACATCTTTTTTTTTTTTTTCCTGTTTTTGTCATATAAATTAAGATAAAATGTTAATGCGTAATACGAATATTTTTTGTCAGTATTATATTAATAAATAATTTCTCAAAGAAGTTATATTTACTCATTAAAGTACTACTAAATGTAGCAATACTTTATAAAAGCGAGAGTTGAGAAAATTTATAATTACAGTTATTACAGTTTAAGTGTACGTGATTGATTCTAGTTACACACATTAAAACACAGAAACTTCGAGAAATACTGCGATGGGGGGCGGGGTAAAGCTACAGGGCTGCGAAAATACCTGCAGAACGTGATTGTATTCATGTATATGTATTAATAAACTGTGATTATCCTGCAGATAATTGAAATCAGAGTTTTCCCGACTCTGATTAACTCTATATTCTTGCAACTAAAAGGTTTATGATTTGTCTTCGCATTTCATGCATTAGTTCTTAATGAATAGCTAGAACAGATTTTATAATATAAAATACTTTTATAATCTACAAAAGAATTAAACATTTAAAAACTATTAAAATGTGTAGAAAGTATAATATTTGTGCTTAATAAGAATTTTGAAATGTATAACACTTATAGAAAAATTCAAATAAAATAGTAAAGTTAGGTGTAAGCGTTTAAACTTTTAAAATTATTAACGTAATTTTGTTATTTTGTTTGTTTTGTAACTATTTCGATGCCTATTCCTCTGATTGAACTTTTTGTATTGCATAAATTAATACACTATTAATAATTGATAGGTACAAATTGCGACTTTTCTAGAAAATGTAAGAAACACTTTAATTTTACCTATTAGAAAGTTAATCTGCATAAATATTTTTAACAAATTAACTTATTTAGTAATCCATTTTGCGAATCGTAATAAATGAAGACATGTTTACTCTGCAGAAAAATACAATTATCTGTCGCAAAAATCAAGCGTTATAATTTTGAATTCCATTTGATTTCTCATGGGTGACTAAACTTTTTTACTGCAAAAGATGTCTTCAAGAATTAATTTAGTATTTACTTTCGAAGAATGACAATAATGTGTCACCTCTCACGGCAGTGGATATTTATGAATTATACAAAGCGTGCAACAGTGTAATAAATATTTTAAACGTTTTCTTAACATATTATGTTGTAGTTTAAAAAGTAAAAAGCTAATTTTAATAGATATTTCATTAGAAGGGAAAATAAACTATGTAACATTCGTTAGAAAATGTAGAAGCATCAATTAGTGTATAATTTAGGTACAATATTTAGAAATATTGTACCTTGTTGTGTTTTACTTTCAAGCTTGTTGTTTTGCAGCGTAAAATTAAAGTATGTGTGCGATTCTCGCAAAAATTCCATTTTCATCAAAGTGATGAAGAAAAATAAATCTTTTCATAAGTTTCTTTTTTTTTTTTTTTTTTTTTTACAAAGCACTAGGAAAAATATTTGTTGGGGAAAAACAACCGGCATGCTTAAATCTCGAAATTCTATAATTTTTTTTAAATTTTTTTATTATAATAAGTGGAATGTAGGAATGCGAAGAAATAACAATTTTGTGATTTTTTTTTAAATATTATGTTGATGAAAACTATTGTCCAGAAAAACAAAATCTATGTCCTCTGGTATCAAAAGCCTCCAGAGTTGCATTTTTTTCCAATGTCGCATATTGGGTAGCCATAAACATCCTCTTTCGAATGCAACTTAAACTTTTCACTGCCTGAAGGTTTAACAGCTTTTATTTTGACTAATTTTTTATCAATTTATATTATTTTTTCAGAAAAAACTTCAGGTTCATGCTTCAGATTAATTTAATCTAAATGCTTTAAAGAGTGTCTTCTTTTTCGAAAATTCTTTAGCAAATTCTTTTGATAGAAGTTCTCCACAAACTTTTTTTTTCTTTTTCTTGCTGACTTTTCTTTATATTTTGCTTGACAAAGTACATTTTATGTACAGATTTTCTTAAAAATATACTTTTATTTTTATCAAAAGCAATGAATTTTCAACAAAAATATATTTTCTAGAGGTTTTTGAGAATAATAAAACAATTTTCTCGCATAAGAATCCGTTTCTCATATGACGGAGTAACTAGAGATGGAATGATGAATTGTACATTATTAGCTTTTAAAATTTGTACCCATAAAGTACATTTGATTAAAAAATACTTATATTTAAATTGTCCCTTCAGGAGAAACGCATTAACTTTTTTCTGAACATGAAATATTTTTATAAAATTCGAAAAAAGAATGGTGACACCATCTTAACATTTCCCTATCAATCAATTAAATTACTCCTTACACACTGGAGTATTTTACAAGGATGACTAAAAATAGCAGTGTTACAGACAGATAAGGCCTATGCACTCGGCACATGTGCAAACATTTCAATCTACAGTATAGAAATAACTTTCTCAAATATCCAGAATTATTAATGAGTGAGAGAATGATATTAAATATGAACTCAAAAATTTGTAGTTAAAAACATTGCATGTGCAGTCCAAAACATTAAAGTAATACATTGAAATAATGCTTTATGTGATCATAATAAATGACCAAATTCAGACAAAATATATATAAATGTTTCAGTAAGAAATGATACTTTTTATCTTTTTGTGTGGTACTTGTTTTGTGTGAGGGAATGATATTTATAGATTTAAAAGTTTATTTAAAATATATGCTTCATTTAACGCCTCAAATCTATGAGATAATAAAACCATGTATAAACAGTATATTTAGAAAATGCGTTAGTTTTTTGTTTTATTCTTTTTATAAAAAAGTTAAATACTCTTCAGTTTCATCGTTATTGCTGATTTGCGTAAAATATTCCTTGCAATAATGAATGTATTATCATCATTTGCAAATGGTTATTTTGACGTCATTTTTTTCGAGTGATGTTCAAATGCACATCAAGTGCCTCTATTCTTCTAAGAACTTTGTTATGAGTTTTATCTTAACAGCGAATTCTGCTAACAAGGAAGGTCTCCATACGGGCATACCCAGAAGATTCTGAAAAAATTACAGAATGTTCTCCTCATGTGGATAGATATGTTTATAAAAAAAATTTCGGCGGAACCCCGGCAGAATATTCGCAAAAAAATAATAAACATTTCATTTATTTGGCGATTTATCATCGGTTGGCGAAAAAATGAAATTCAAAAGATATTTTTTTTTTATGTCAAATACTTATTAAGGTGATTTATGTTGAAATTGTTCAAAGAAATTTAATTTAAACAACTTTAGTTTTGTCTGCTTTGGTTTGTTTTAACTATAATTTCGTCATAATATATTTATAATGAAAAAAAAAACTATGAAATTTTATGAATTAAAATAAAATTAAAATTAATTAAAATTGTTTTCAATCTCAAAATTAACTCCAATCTAATTGAGCTCGACCGATTCAATTTTGTTGCTATGGAAACAAATCTTCTCCGATATTGAAATGCATTACTGTAGCATTCTTCATATGGCCTTTATTTTGGGATACGCTTTAATATATGAAAAAATACTTTTCAATATGAAAGTATTTTTATATTCGCGTTTGTAATGACCGAAAGGTGGCGTTGTATAGACCTGATAATCGTTTGTTTACGTAATGCTGTTTGTTCCATGCAGCTGGAGCAAGAGAATCATGCAAGCATTGTGTTGCTGTCATGTTATTTTGCCATGAGTAAGTCAAATGTACTTTTTTATATTATAGATCTAAACTTTATGTATAAAATTTTGATTTTAGATAATTCTAATACAAAGAACCCAACGTTGCATGCGTTATAGAACTGTTTATTTATTTATTTATTATAGAACTGTTTATTTATTTATCGGCCTTTTAAACACAGATTTCAGCGGAAGATGCTCACGGTATCAGTTCTATTTCGTTTCAGACACTGTCCGCGAGAGGGCGTCTATTTCATTTCAAACGCGAATAAGGAATTATTTTTAAAATAATAAAATTAAATAACTACAACAAAAGCAACAGAAATATGTAATATAAAATACATCTATACATCAAACTCTCTCATTGTTCAAATTTAAATTCATTAAATACTATTTACACGTTCTAAAATTCTAAACTTTCATTGACAAGAAATTTTCAGGTGCATTAAAATCGTTTGCTTTTGGCGAGGGAAAATGCCGCTCGCCAAATCGCGTGACTATTTCGTCTTTTCGCGCCAAATACTTGAAAGTATTTTATTTTTTTAGTTATTTTCTGCTTTAATTCCGCCGATAATTTTCACTGATCCTTTATTACATACATGAGTAGTTTAATTTTAATTTTTTTTTTTTTAAATTCTGAGTATGCCAAGTATGGAGACCTTCCTTGTAAGAGCAACATTACTTTCTCCTAGTGCCTGAAACTTACTCAAAGTATTTCAAGTGTTGACCAATTCCACAGCCTTGTTTGACAAACTTAACCATTGAGGTTTGTGTACGGTGACAACCCATGGAATTTTTCAGATGGTCCAGGACATGAAAAGCTTTAAATTTTCTTTTAAAAACTATTGTATCGAAAATTTCTCTGTTTTATTCAGCTTTAAATGACATTTATGTAATATTTCTGTCTTAAAAAAAAGGACATTTTAATTAATTCGTTTTAGTTTGTTTTTCAAATCTAGCTCTAAAGCAAGGGTTGTCAGGGAAAGGATTTCTTTTGAAAATATGTTTATCTTCAAGATGGTTTCTTTTTCACTAATTGTCATTTTTTTTAATAATTATTAGTTTAGAGTTGGTAAAGATGAATTGTTCAAAGTTCAAACATGTCTCTTTCAATTTCTTAATTATAATTTTAATTCATAAAATTTCGAAAAACACATTCACTTTTAAAAAGTAGAATTTTTGAAAATAAGTTGCATTTAAAAAATTTATTGCTTAAAATATTTTTAATTTTTTTCTTAAATTAACATTTTAAAAAGTGCTGAATCAAATTTGAAACCTGCATATTTCTGTTTATTTAAATGAAACAAGTTGGAAATTGCACGTGAAGCGTAGCAAATGAGGTGCGTTCGTACGATAACGAAGTTTTAAAAATATTACTTTCATATATGAATTTCATAAAATTGTAAATAATGAATTACAATTAAAACGGTCATCAAACAATGTTCTCCCTATACCATTATGTAATGGAATACTTTTGCGTGACCTTCTAAATTAATAACAAATATTCTTTGCACCACAAATTATGTAAGATGTATATTATAATATGTACTTTATAGTTGCATATAAATTTTATTAAGTTCGCATGAGTGTAACACGATTAAAATGCATTTGAAAATTTTTTTCCCATTGACCGTAATGTAACGTAATACTTTTGATTGTCCCTGTAATTGATCTATGCATCCGATTTTCATAAATTTGAAATAACTCGACAAAATTATGTAATAATTATGTATTTTAAATTTCAAACGTATAGAATATATTTGAAACTTTTCCCCCATTGACCATAATGTAATTGAATACTTTTGATTGCCCCTGTAATTGATCTATGCACACGATTATCAAAAAATTTGAAATAACTCGACAGAATTATGTAATAATTGCGTATTTTAAATTTGAAACGATTAAAATGCATTTGAAACTTTTTCCCCATTGACCGTAATGTAATGGAATACTTTTGATTGCCCCTGTAATTGATCTATGCATCCGAGTTTCATAAAATTTGAAATGACTCGACAAAATTATGTAATAATTATGTATTTTAAATTTCAAACGATTCGGTTGGGTAGTTTTTGCGTTGTTATATGCGGACGGACAGACGGACGGACTGAACGACCACTATAGGTGCTACGTATTATATAATTACGAACGCACCTAAAAAAACCTGAAATTCTACAATCAATATTTCGAGTTATAACGATTTTAAGTTACCCAACTTTTTTATTAAATTATATGTATATATGTAATAAAATAAAAAAATTTTGCGCCATTTTTTTGTTCTCTCTTAGCTTCAATTCTAAATTTGTGGAACATATTTCAATCTTAGTTTCGTAACTTGTAACAGCTAAAATTCTTTTTCTTACTTTAGTTATTAATAAATTATTGCTTGTTTCTCAAAAAGGCGGGAAGTATTTCGTAAGCTTTTTACTTTCTGGCATATTCCTGCGATTTTAATTTTATTTTTTATTTTAACATCGCGTGACAGGTGTTACTACGCGTTGCTAAAGGGCTTTGTCTTCCGAGGAAAAAATATAGTTCTTGCCAAGGACCGCCTATTACGACCAATTAGAATTGATCATTTTGTCCGTTTGAGGCTCGAGTCCATCCTGATTGGATTTTTAAAATGATTGACGCGGAGTAGGAGGGCGCTAGTTTTGTCGTGAAAATGATTTTTTCATTTGGCTTTTCAGGAGAACAGAATGCATCTTTTCTTTAAACTACCAAGCCGCGTTTTTCATTGCTCCGCTGAATTAGAATATTTGATGATGTGGACGAGATAATGAAATTTGTAGTGTCGATGTGGACTAAGGTGATTGCGGGGAAGAGTTTATCTATTTTTAAGCTCATCAATAAAGAACTTGAAGACTGATGTTGTCTGTTTTTATAATGGGGAAATACCCCAATGAAAGTCTTCTATTGCTTGCCAACTGTCGGAGCGACTACTCTGCCCGTGCTGCTAAGAATACGTAGAATTTATGCAACATAGTTATTTTAGTCGAGTTCAGCTTATATTTATTACATTTTTAGCCGGTAGGATTTATGAGCCGGCGTGCATCTCTGGGAAAATATTAAACTAGTATGGTTTGCCAACTACAGACTGTTCCTGTCAGAGAAACCTACAGCGATGAGTGTGTGCTCGCCATGTCCTAGGAAGAAATGTGTTTGTCTTACACTTCCCGTTCCAACTACATCAAGAGCCTACATTTTCGCCGAATACGCCGATTCTTCATGTGCATAAATGATAAACCCTTCAGCTGGGAAACGGATCGTCTTATGAAGTTTTGTGTGACTATGTCTAGCATCTGCAAATTTTTAAGTGTGAGATATGCCTGCAGTATTTTTTTTTTCTTGTCAGCGACGAAAAACGTGTGCTGATGATTATCAAGATAAAGAACAACCGCACGACAAAATTCAACATCATTTTCTTTTATTTATTTATTTATGTATTTTCTAGATAACAGTACTGAAATATTTTGATAAACTTTCATTTCATAATAAATGAACACCTGCAGCATGATTGCAAAACTACGATTGATTCCGTCGGTAATATAGACTAATTGAAATTTGCACCTGTGAGTCGTATCTACGAAGTGCTTTATTTTTGTTTATTTTAATAAAAATTAGGTATTTGAACAAGGCCACATCGAGCATGTCTGTAAGTTATTATTTATTATTTTATTTGTTTATTGATTAAGAAATTTTAATAATAATTTCTTTGTTTAAATTCTTGATTTTTTTTCCTCTTTTATTACAGATATTAAAAAATATATTTGTTCTTAATTTATAATTAATTAAAATTTTCTGCTCATAGAAATTTTATTTAGTTTTAAAGGTGTTTTTTTTTTAATCGAAAGATGGATTAATTTGTTGTTAAAAAATACTCTGTTGCTAAATTTATTTTCCATACGTAAAGAAAAGTATTTTTGTTCTTAAAATTATTTGTTATTTCCCATGTATGGAAAACCGATATTTATTATTTTATTACTTATTTATTTATTATTTATTTATTTCACATGAATTCAAACAGAATTGATTTATTTATTATTTATTATTTTTATTGTTATTTATTGAAGTATTTGAAGTATAGTAATTGAATTTTAATAATTGAAGTATAGCATTTAAATATTTTCCATATGAATTATCCTCTTTCATGTTATTAAGGTCAGGATTAGTAAAAGAAGAAAAAATGTCAGAAAATAAACTTGATATTGTCCCTTTTGAATTTGGGTCGGGCATGGATATTTTTAAATGGTTTAAACATTTTGATCGAGAATGTTCTGTAGAAAAAAAAGATAATGAGTGGAAACACCAAAATATTTCAAAATATTTAAAGGGGGAAGCGCTAAAAACTTATATAAATGATTGTTTGGATTGTGCTACTTATGAGGAAATTGTCGAGATTTTAACTGAAAAATACATTCAGGTTAGAGTTCCAAAATTTTCTGAGTTTACTTCCTTAAATTTAAATGATCTAAGTGATTTGGATTCTTATTTTAGAAAGAAAGTTGAGATTGGAAGGCAACTTCAGCTTGGGGAAAATTTAATTATACAGGGATTAACTGATGGACTTCAGCCGGAGTATCAAAATTGTTTGATGGTTAACCCTCCTTCCAATACTCGTGAATGGTTTCGCATTGCTAAACAATTAGCAGCGATTCCAACTTATACCCCTAATAACAGCAATAGAAATTTTCAACAAACTAGACCTATGCACAATCCCAATCCTCAGCCCAGACATTGGACTCGACCTACTCTAAACAATCCATTCCAAAATTTTAATCCTAGGTTTTTCACTCCTAGAATGCCTACGACTCATTATCAGAATAACTACCCAAGTCGTCCGTGCAGAATATGTTTAAACAGAGGCATAGAAAATGCATATCATTGGGAGAGGAGTTGTATATTTAACACAAATTCCTTTCAAACTCAAACTCCTGCTCATATTCAACCACCCCCTACTAATAATATTTGACAATTAATCATCCCTGGATATGTGGGCAATAACAAAGTGTATTGTGTGGTTGATAGTGGATCAACTGTCTCAATTTTACCCCTCAAATTTGTTCGATATTTAAATGGTAATTTACATAATGTTACCCCTATTACTATTAGACAGGCACAAGGAACTCTTACAATTAATAAATCTTGTCGATTATGTATTAAATTTGGTAATATAAAGAGATATGTTAATTTTTTAGTAAGTAAGCTTGATTTGGACTATGCTATTTTAGGTTTACCTGATTGTGCCAAATTTAAATTGATAATTGATTGTGCAAAAAGCCAGGTGTTACAAGACAATATTTCGTTAAATCCATATGTCAACACATCCAGTGATAACTTAGAATTGCTTCATTTTGATATTATAAAAAATGATACTACTGTGCAACCCGATTATGGAAATACCTTAACTCCTCAATCCTTGCCGCGAACTAATAATGATGATTATAATCTATTGGGGAATCTGAATGCTATTCAAAATAAAAATGTAAGGGAACTTTTAAGGGATTATTTAGATATTTTTGCAAAAAATAAATATGATGTAGGGAGAATTAATATTGAACCTCAGCGTATTTATCTTAAATCTGACCTACCAATATCTTTGAGGCCTTATCGTACATCCAATGCTGATGAAAAAGAAATATCTCAGCAAATCCAATCCTTATTAGCTGCTGGGTTAATTAAAGAAAGTTATAGCCCATATTCTTCTCCAGTTACGTTAGTAAATAAACGAGATGAAGGCAAAAAAACCCGAATGTGTGTTGATTACCGAAAATTAAATTCTATTATGAAAAATGACGCTGAACCTTTGCCCCGAATAGATGAAATTTTAGACAAATTAAGTGGTGCCTAATATTTCTCTACACTAGATTTAGCCTCAGGCTATTGGCACATACCTATTCACCCAGCCGATTCCGAAAAGTTAGCCTTTACTACTAATTGTGGGCTCTGGGAATGGAATGTTCTCCCCTTTGGTGTAAAGGTAGGCTCCCCAATTTTCAATAGGACAATTAGAAGAATTCTTACAAAATATAAAATAGACTTTGCTTGTTATTATTTTGATGATATAATTATTTTTTCTAAATCAATAGATGAACATATACAGCATCTCATCCAAATTTTTGATTTATGCCGAATAGAAAATATTAAATTAAAATTATCTAAATGTACTTTTGCTCAAAAACAAATCAATTTTCTAGGGTATGAAATCCAAAATGGAACTTTAACTCCAGCTAATACTAATATAGAAACAATTAAAAAATTAAAACCTCCTACTAATACTAAAGAATTACAAAGATTTCTTGGTTCTATAAATGTGTATCATAAATTTATTGACAAATATGCTGAAATTAGACACCCCCTAAATAAATTACTTAAGAAAGATACTATTTGGGAATGGAATACTGAATGTCAAAACTCTTTTCAAAAATTAAAAGATGCCCTCATTGCTAAACCAATTTTAAAGATTTATGACCCAAAATTACCCCTACACATGTTTGTTGACGCTTCTCAGGTAGCGGTAGGTGCAGTTCTTAAACAACCCGACCATAATAACTTTTTACATCCAATTGCTTATTTTTCTAGAGGATTGAGAAGTTATGAGAAAAATTATTTCATTACCGAACTAGAGTGTCTTGCTATCATTGATACTTTAGATAAATTTTATCATTACTTTCACGGTGTACAATTTACCATCCATATGGATCATGCATCTCTTGTTTGGTTAAAAAATGTCAAACATTTAAGAGGTCGATTATTTAGGTGGTCATTGAAGTTAAGTATGTTCGATTACAAAATAGAGTACTTAAAGAGATCTACAAATGTCGAAGCCGACATGTTGTCCCGAAACCCTATTTCTCATTTTTGTAAACCCCTTACTTTTCTTCTTGACGTTAAAGAGATTATTGCGATGCAAGAAAAAGAAAATGTGTGTGGATCAAATTATATTAATGACAATGGACTGATTATAGTTAAAAGAAAAGGTTTTCGTAAAGTGGTAGTTCCCATGTCCTTAAGAAAAAAATTGCTTAATGTTGCTCATGAACAATTTGGTCACCCTGGTGTTCAAAAAATGCAAAATTTAATTTCTCCTAACTATTATTGGCCAGATATGACCCAAGACATTACTAACTTTGTTAAATACTGTGATATTTGCCAGAAAAATAAAAAACCTAGACAGAAAAAATTTGGCTTATTACAAGCTATGCCCACTACAGATCAACCTTTTGACTGTCTGTCTGTTGATACTGTAGGAGGGTTCAATTATTATAATTCTACAAAAAAATATCTCCATATTATAATAGACCATGCCACAAGATATGTTTGGGCATTTCCTTCCAAAAGTGTCACTACAGAAACTTATACAAATTGTCTGAAACAAATCTTCAATATCAAAATCCCTCAACAATTATTCTGTTTTAGTAAGATTTCAAGTGTACAGTCCCCTCAAAAAATACTAAGTGACAGGAATGCTGCTTTTACTTCTTCAAGATTCAAAAAATTCCTGCGAAATCATAATATTAAACAACGTTTGACCACTGCCCATCATCCACAAACGAATGGGAAATGTGAAAGAGTAAATCAGACAATAGTAACTAGATTAAAATGTAAAGTAAATTCCACTACCTCTAAAATTCCCTGGACTAAGCTTTTAACTGAGGTAATTAATGAATATAATAATACACCCCATTCTATTACTAAATTTCCACCTGCTTACTTGCTTTTTGGCCAATTACCCTATGACTCCCCCTTACAACAAATTTATTATCCCCCTGTTCATGAAGCACTTAAAATTGCTAAAGCAAGAGCTGATGAATTTCATTTAAAAAATAAAAGATATTATGATAAAGATTATATCGAACCAAAATTTAAAATAGGAGATCTAGTTATCTATGAAGAATTTCAGTACCCTAATACTAGAAAGTTATCACAAGTATTTAGTTGCCCTTATAAAATTCTTAACAAATTATCCGAAGTAAATTTTGAAATTGATAGGCAAAATCAGTTCAAAAATTCAGAGATAGTACATGTATCTAAATTAAGGCCTTATTATTCCCCTGATAAATTTAAATTAAGTCATGAGCAACAACCCCCTAATCAACAACAACAAACTCAAGTAAAAACTGTAGCTTAGACTATATCTCTAGTTTATAATTTTATAATTTTTTTCTCTTAAACAGTAAATTTCTTTCCATATTTTAATTCAGATAATATCTTGTAATTCTTACAGAATGGCAATGATATCTCTTGACTGCAGCGAGAGTGTCACTTGTCTGGAAATTTTTATATTTGTTTGTTTATGCCGGCGTAGACGAACAAAGTGGAAATTTCTTATTCTGTACTGAATTACCCTACTTAGAATAGTTTAATAACAAATAAATATTTAAAAATATACAAAAAAATTTTTTTCAACTGAACCTATTTGTAATATTAAATTTAAGCTATCAATTAATAAATTAGTTATTTGCCAAGTAACAAAATTTTTATCACTTTATTTTAATTTTTTTTTCTTTCTCTCTTTCTTTGCTTCTGCATTCCAGTCCAAGTACATGTCAATTATAATATAATTTTGTTTCTTTTTCTCTTTCCTACTTGCATCTTGCAATGTTTTATCACGCCGAGAGAATATTTATTGCGTAATTATTTGACATGAATAGCTCTTGTTTTTTATTTTTATCATTTATTAATATTTCTTTTTAAGAATCCTAGTAGTTTAATGGTCATGTACATTCTCAAACATGAATAAAATTTTTATTTATCTTTATTTTATTTTAATTTATCATATTATATTTTAAATTTTTTTTTGTACATATTCCTACTTAATCCTGTACTCGAATTACCAGATTAAGTAAATGATTTCATAATTGATTGTATTTTTTATTTTATTTCACTTCTCTATATATTTCATCCCAAAAATATGAGATGAGATAAACGAGATTAAGTATTTAAAGAATGTCTTTTGTGATATTTATTATTACTTATTAAGAGATTTACTTATACCCATTATGAGATTTACTTATACTTATGATATTTAATATTATTGATATTTTTCCTTATTATGTTTCTTACTTATATTGTTTATTATTTACATTCTTAAAGTTTATTATTACTATATTATAAAATGTCTTACTATATTGAATGTGGACAATTAATAATGATATAATTAGACCTCCTTGAAAAGAGGCAATGGACTATACCACTCCAAATATGACTCTTGGACAATTAATAAGATATAATTAGACTTCCTTGAAAAGAGATCATGAATACTCCAAATATGACTCTTAACTGGATTTTTGAAACAAACTTTCAACATTGATTTCAAGAAAGTTCTATTAAATTCCTTCATTTCTAGATTTGACATTGTTAAAAAAGAATTCAACGTTATTGTTTTTCATTTTTATGTTTCATTTTTATGTTATTACTATGGGTAATTGCTTATATTTTCAAATTACTTTATGATGTGTACTTTAAACAAGATTATATCTTGTATTTGTATTGATGCCTATTTTATTGTATTTAAATTTGAAGTTATTCCCCGCATCACCTTAGTGTTCTTAAATTTGAATTCTATATTTATATAAAAAAGAGAAATTAATTTAAATTTTTTTTATTTAGTATCTAATTATTATTACTTATATCAACAACTTCGTGAGCTAAGTCTGCATCATCTCCCTTTCTGTGAAATTGCAGGTCTCAGACCTACTTTTTCACCCGTCTTTCTGGGAGGGGGGATTTGTAATAAAATAAAAAAAATTTGCGCCATTTTTTTGTTCTCTCTTAGCTTCAATTCTAAATTTGTGGAACATATTTCAATCTTAGTTTCGTAACTTGTAACAGCTAAAATTCTTTTTCTTACTTTAGTTATTAATAAATTATTGCTTGCTTCTCAAAAAGGCGGGAAGTATTTCGTAAGCTTTTTACTTTCTGGCATATTCCTGCGATTTTAATTTTATTTTTTATTTTAACATCGCGTGACAGGTGTTACTACGCGTTGCTAAAGGGTTTTGTCTTCCGAGGAAAAAATATAGTTCTTGCCAAGGACCGCCTATTACGACCAATTAGAATTGATCATTTTGTCCGTTTGAGGCTCGAGTCCATCCTGATTGGATTTTTAAAATGATTGACGCGGAGTAGGAGGGCGCTAGTTTTGTAGTGAAAATGATTTTTTCATTTGGCTTTTCAGGAGAACAGAATGCATCTTTTCTTTAAACTACCAAGCCGCGTTTTTCATTGCTCCGCTGAATTAGAATATTTGATGATGTGGACGAGATAATGAAATTTGTAGTGTCGATGTGGACTAAGGTGATTGCGGGGAAGAGTTTATCTATATTTAAGCTCATCAATAAAGAACTTGAAGACTGATGTTGTCTGTTTTTATAATGGGGAAATACCCCAATGAAAGTCTTCTATTGCTTGCCAACTGTCGGAGCGACTACTCTGCCCGTGCTGCTAAGAATACGTAGAATTTATGCAACATAGTTATTTTAGTCGAGTTCAGCTTATATTTATTATATATATATATATATATATATATATCATGATAATTTTATCATGTGATTTTGTTGACAAATGATACGGTTAACCATCACAACAAAATTCAAAATCCTATCTCAAAAGATAAAAAAATATATAAAATTAATCTTGGACACCCTTAAAATAAGTTTTGATGTGAATGTACACTTTTACTTTGTCTCATTTTAACACTTAGATCTTTAGATCTTAGTACTTAAGGAGCAGAAGTAATGTGTGATGCGTAATTTAAAATAAAATTCGGGAAGGACAGGCATGAGCGGACGAGCGAAACACGGCTCTGTTTGGGAAAACCATCTTGGGGTACATCTCTTACTTCCTAGACAATCGCAGGTGGATTGGTAGGAAATCGCAGTACGTGTTTCTACGAGGGAAGTTGAAATCGCTGATGGATATCATGATAAAACATAAAATGTATGTGTTTCTGAGAGTTTAGAGATACTCAGTGGAATAGCAAAAGACACGTTTGTCATATGCACATATACTAATATGGCTCTATTAACAAATTCATTTCAAACGAATTCTACAATGTAATATGTAAGGAAATACTTGATGTGGACGTCGTTCTTATCCAGTACAGTTACAGGAAACGATGGACATCCTTTATACAGAAGAAGATTAGCAAAAAGATGGCAGTTTGTTAGCAACTATATAAATACGAAACGGAAACAGCAAAATACAAAAGTAGTGGGTTATTCCATAGTCGACTTTACTGTCAAAAACATAGAAGGGCATACACAGGTGAAATACTGTAAGGAACTAATAAATTTGAAATCAAGTGAATTAAAGTATAGAAATATCAGATTTTGTTAGCAGTGATAAGAATTTGGTCATACATACACATAAAATCGCACTGAACCTGGCTGGCAGATACCTAAACAACAATGAAGCTGTTTAGGAAATTCATTCATTTCCAATATATCAATGGTGTTCAGTTGTTGCGCCTTCAAACTTTCACTGCACGATTTTTTCTATTTTTAAGAAGAAATTTTTTTTAATCTATGTAACGGTTTAATAACAATGCAAAACATAGTAAAAAGCAACTTAAATTTCAAATTTTTAGCTAAAATATCACATTTTATGGCATGTACCTTATATACACAATTAGAGTTTTTAAATATTGTAAAGCTATATTTTGCAATTAAATGGATTTAAATTAATTTTATCTGCTTAAAGCTCTGCAAATTTCTTTATTTTAATATTTTTAAGTATCTCTCTTTTCTAAAAAAAGGTACTCCCGCTGTCACAGCCACTGACATTAAGTTTTTCGTGACCGAAGGTCCTTCTTCGTTAATATTAAGAGAGCTGTAGCACACAAAAATATGAAAATTGTTTGCATTATACAAAAATGTTTCATAAATACGTTAGTATCGAAAATTTTTTAATCGAATAATTATTTCAAAAGATAGTTGATGTTAAAATCGATCAAAATTCTTCCATTAAAAAAGTTTTGTAGCAGCAAAAACTATTTATTGAAACTTAAAACTATTTTTAGTTCATTTTATACATTCGAATGTCCCAGTGCGCAGACTGCATTTTTTTTTTTTTTTGAAACTTTTTTGAGGATTGATTTCTATTTTAACTTAAAAATTTTCATCAATGATTCATCAAATTAACGTCAGTGAAGGCTTACTTTTAAGACACGAAATTGTTTTGTTTCCGTCTGTCTGTTCCGCAATAACTGACGCAAAAAGCATTCGATTGACTTGAAATCAAGTGGGCATGTTAGTGAAGCACTGGGATTAAGCTGTATAGATTTTTGTTAGATTTGATTCATTTGTTCGGAAAATATAGACTATTTTATTTTGCGCAATAATGCTTTTCTATGGCAAATCCAATGATTTTCAATTTTTTTTTTTTTTTTTTGAGAGAGAAATTGACACATTTGATCAATGGAATTCAATGATAAATGGATACTGAAATTTACCAGTTAAATTATTCTTATTGTTATGAAGTTTTGACTATGTATTTGTCAGATTTACTATACAGTCAGACTTACTATGAGATTGACTATGCATTTGTCAAATTATTACTGTAAATTTTGGAGATTTTTTTATAAATGTGTTCCAATAATATAAACTAATTTCTTTTAGAGATTTACTTATTTCAAATGTATTATTATTTTATTTCATTTTCTTTATCTTCTCTTAATGGTTGCTAAGCAACCGTTCATCCTAATCCTTATTTTTATAATATTATAAATTTAAAAGCGTGTACGAAAATTTAAATGAAGTCAACATCAAAACTCATGAACAAATTAATGTCTTTGTATTTTTGTTTAAAAATAAAACATAGCTCAGAAAAGAACATAGGCTATGTTTTATTAATTTTATTACAATATTGTCCTTAATAATTCAAAATTTCCATCTTGTTCATACAGAATCAATAGAGATTTTTTAGATAAAATTTAATCAATTTCCTTTATCGATGCCAAAAAATCAAATTCTGGAATAACAATTTTTCAACGGCAATAAGTTTCAATCCCGCGAGACTAGCATTCATGCCGATCAAACGGAACGTTTTGTTTTTCACAGTTTAGCATATAAAAAATTTATCCTAATTCTATTTGAATGTATATTAAGGAAGAAGACTTCTCCTCCAAACTAGGAAAGCTAATGAAAACATTTTTTTTTAATCCACGCGAATTTAATTTTTTATGGAAATACTACAATGGGAAAAAGATTATTTTTTCATCACGTCTTTGTGTTTCATAAATCTTTTTACGCGTCTAGTAAAACTTTATTTTTCTTTATTAGAAATAATGCTACTGAACTTCAGAAGGAAAAATTTGCGGTTAAAGAATAGGATCATGAGAAAGTACGTAATTCACGTAAGTAAGCGTATTAGTAAGCACATTTACGATTACGAATGATAACATGAACATCTGATTCATTGCTTTTTTCCCCCGCTCTTTTATCTCGATCAGAAATAGTGGCAAAAACCGACGTCATTGATATTTCGTGTTTTCTTTCTTGTAGAAGGAAAGATTTATCTTTTTTATATTTTAATTTTATTTCAGGAGTGCTTCGCAGTTAAAAAATAAAAAATAATAAGAAAGAAAGAAAAGTGTTACATACTGATTGTGGGAGCTGATACGCTGATAACATTCTTTCTTAGTGCAGCTAAATTAAGAATATTTTTCTGCGTTCTTCTTTTGATTAATTTTTACTTTTCACACTTGTTTAAATTAATTCGTTTTAAATTAATAATATATATTTAAGCGATATGGTTTATTAACTAATTAAAATGTCTAAAAGACGCCGGTATTTGACTGCTGATGAGATAGAGGATATTATGAATAAAACTTTTTCTTCGGAAAGTGAATTTTCCGAAAGTGATAGTGCTTTACAATTTACTATACTCACAAAGATTTTTAAAAATATAAAACTATTGCATTCTATAATTTATATATTGCTCATTTCAAATTACTGACCAGTTTTTTAGCTCACAGGCTATCATAGCCTGAGAGCTTATGTGCCCGTCCGTTCTGTATGTATGTTTGCACGTTCGTGCGTAACGCGATAACTCATGATAAAAATATCCGATCCACTTGAAATTTTGTATGTAGGTATATCCTTACAAGGCGCTTCCCTGATTAGTTTTTGGAGTTCATTCGATATGTATAAGAGGGGGAACTGGGGGCTGATGCCCCTCCCCTTAGTTGATATAAATGGGATTTTCATGCAGAATTAAGTTTTCGTTCAAAATTTAGATTAGGATCATTCTGACGAGGCGATTCCATGACTGTTATTAGGTGTTCATTGAATAAGTATAAATAGGGGGAACAGGGATTCTAATGCCCCCCCCCCTTAATTTATATAAATGGGTTTTTCAAGCAGAATTATCAGATTTCGTTCAAATCTCTGAATAGTTTTGGAAGTTTAATGGTTAAGTATAAAAGAGGGGGATAACTCCTTTTAAATTATATAAATGCTAAATGGGTTTTTATTAAGAATTGTCTCATTTGCTCTGAATTTTGGATATAGATTTTTTATATGATAAAGCCTGTCTTTGATAGTATAGGAGGTTCAATGATTAAGTATAAAAGAGGGGGATAACTCCTTTTAAATTATATAAATGCTAAATGGGTTTTTATTAAGAATTATCTCATTTGCTCTGAATTTTGGATATAGATTTTTTATATGATAAAGCCTGTCTTTGATAGTATAGGAGGTTCGATGATTAAGTATAAAAAAAGAGGAAAGGGGAGAGCTGTTTCCCCTTCTTAATTTTTTTTTCGAACGGAATTAACCCTTGAAAATATCAGGCTTTAATGTACAATTAGTATTTGTAGCCTGTGAGCTCAATGCCATCAGTTTAACTGGGCAGTATTCTTTATTTTTCTATAATTCTATATATTTATCTAATATGTTTTACATTACATGTTTGCATATATATACATTTCATTTAAAAAATTACTAGTAACATGAACAAAAGTTTTTGAAGAGTATTTTAAGTTTTAAAGAGTATTTTAAAGTATTATTGTGCTTTATTCATTATTATTCAAGATTTTTTTCTTACTTATATATTATATGTTAACAAAGATTTTAAAAGAATTTTAACATCAACGAAAGTTTTGAAAGTTTCAAATCATTATTAAATTTTATTCATAATTATCCAATAATTTTTATTTGTTATACCTTATTAAACGATATACCATATGGAAATATTTTTTCTATTTCTGAAATAATTTTAACATAAACATATTTTGGAAAGGTACATTTTTAATTTTTACTCTGATTTGCACATCATTACTGATTATTATTCAAGACTGTTTGTTTGTTTTTAATTATGTGTTATATATATTTTTTATTTCAAAAATATTATAAAATTAAACTAAGTTTTTTTTAAATCCAACTTACACACACACACACACACACACACACACACACACATATATATATATATATATATATATATATATGTATATAAGTGTTACAAAGCAACAGTAGCAGGTTGATTGTATATTTTATTTAATATTTTTCATTTGTAAATAAATCGTTTTTTTGTAAAACATTTATTTTATTTACTGAAAGTGTTAAAAATTATTAAATATCAAGATGGTTAGGCTTGTTTTTCTATTATAGCAAAATGTTTTATAGGTTGATATTTAACAGCCTGGTAAGTATTTTTCTGTCATGTTATATCATTTTAAAAGCTAGAAACAGGATATTAACTATTCATTATTTACATTTAAACATTTTTTTCCAATTAAAATATCACACAATGTGCATCATTTTTTGAATGAATATATAAAATAACATCAAATTCCATGTATGTGAATTTCAAAAAGTTTCATGCGAAAGTTATTTTTTTATTAATTTTTAAAGAATTTTTGACAAGCGTTAGGCTTAACTGCGCGAAATCCTCCGGCCCAGAAGGTGAAATCGAATTTCCCCGCTCCGTCCTCAGATGCGCACTTCAAAATGCGCGCGCCGTCGGGAACGGGTTAAATATTAAACACGTATATTAGTTTCATTAATAAGAATTTTTCTAACAAAAATTGGGACATAATTAGAAGTAAAAGAAATTAATACGAATTATATTTTTGACAAATATTTCACTTGGTAAAATATGACATCTTAATTTGAATAAAACAAGCATTTTATAGTAGTCGTTAAAAATACAAGAAACACATGAATAATGACGTCATTGCCGAAACTTCACTGAAAGCTTACTTTAGAGACACGAAATTTATTGTTTTCCGTCTGTAAGTCTGTTCTTCTGTCTGTCTGTCTGTTCCACGATAACTGCCGCAAAATGCAATCAAAAATTTTTTTTCTTTCGGAAACCAAATTGTAAAACTCTAGATTACTGAGTTTACACTTACAAAAGCTCCTGATACTTCATATTTAGGTGTTTGTGGTTGGCTGGCATGTAGAAGTATGAGGATAATGAAAAATACTTGTCCAAACTGTTACTTGTCCTTATAGAAATGCAAGATATGCGATAACCATTAGCACAGTTAATAGAAAGTTACAAATATAAATTTAATGAGACAGGGGGGGGGGGGGTTCAGGGGGCGGAGCCCCCGTGTGAAATCTACATATTATAATAAAAAAAACAAAAATAATATATAATGAAAATTTCAGAATATCCTAACATAACTAAATTTTTAATTTAACGCATTTGATGGCAGAAAACTTCTTATTCTTATTTTATTCTTTTAAATAATTACGTAATTTTAAAATTTTAAATTAGCACTTTCCAGGAAGTTGAATATTACCCAAAATGTATTTAAAAAAATGATGTGCAAAATTGACGTTGAGGCTCCTGATCTGCAGATTTACTAGTATATATACAAAAACTTCCTAATTAAATTTAAAGGATTATTATATAATTAAACCAGGAAAATATTGAAAATTAAACATAAAAATATATTTACCCGCGAATTTTAAAAGAGAAATAAAAATTGTAACATAATAAAGTCATCAATATGCGTTAAAAGTCGCAAATAGTGAAAAATTACATCAGATTTAAAAAATAAAATAACTAGTGCAAATATCTCCTTTTTAATTATAAAAATATTGTCACGTGAATCCACATATATAAAAAGAAGTAAGAAAAATCATGCGTTAAAAATAGATTATGAAGCACTTTCCAACACTTAATGAAATCTTTAACAAAATTTTGTTATTTAGGGAAATAATAGTGTATAGCCAAATATACCCAAATATGTATTCCAGTACATTAGAACAGCCCTGTATTTCATATGTCAGTTCATATAATGGGAAAATTTAGCTTAGCAAGAAAATACCCAGTAGCTTGAAATTACTTTTTCAGCAATTCATACTATTAGATGGAAACATACTTGAATACTTTTGTTCAGCCCTGTAGTTTACATTGTACCGTTATTACACTTCAGCATTAGGCTAAAATTTATTGTAAACTAAAACACTTTTAAAACAACTGAAATCACATTCTCATAAATCATCATTCATAGGCGTCCATATACCGAATTCTTTGCGTGGCCCTGTATGTCCCTTTATCTATATTCTGCAAACATTTCTCAGTAAATTGAATGCAGCTCAGCGTAAAAATGCAGAGCTTATTTAAGAACCACGTTTAAATAATTTACGCTCATATTCAGTAACGTTGGTGAACTCTTTTGGGTAGCCCTGTATATCAACTATAACATTTATACACACCATATAATGTGCGTATATTTATCGAAATATAAACATGCATATCATAATTAAAATGCATTTCATCCCTCCATCAGCCATTATCGGACACATATACGGTACTTCGGAAAGAATATACTATTTGAAATCTTTTGTATGGCCCTGTAACTGCTATGTACTTCATATTATGCAAGACAGTAGCGTATGATTTATATTAAGCTTCAGTGACATATATCAGTTATACATGAAACAGCTTAATATATTTTAAATATGTCACACACAATTTCCCCTTTTACCATTATCTAATGGAATTCTTTTGTGTGGCCCTGTAAATGAATAATAGCTACATTTTCACCTTATATTTTATAGAATGCATATTTTAATATGTTTGACAGGGTATAACACCTTTAAAATTCCTTTGAAACGATTTTTCCCCATAGGCCGTAATGTAATAGGAAACTTTTGATTCTCTTTGTAGATAAACTAATCATAATAGATACTTCATTTTCAATAGGGTTCGTGCTAGGGTAAACCTCAATAACGTATAAAAATTTCATAGCAATCCGAGTATATTTACGGGAGTTAGAGCGCGGACAGACGGCCATCCGGCCAGACGGACAGACGGACAGACAAACCGAATGCATAAGAACTTTTCGACTTTGTTGGAAAGTGCTAAAAACTAATGATTAGGAAATGGACCTATGAAAATCTCGCAAATACCGCAAAAGGCGGAGCCCGGTTTTGTCGCCAAGTTTCTCTGCCAACTTGGCGACAAAAATTAATCGCCAAAAGTGACTTGGCGTCAACTTGGCGATATCTCTAATATTTCATCAAGTTCTTCCAGATGTCCAATGAAAACCAATAAGTTTGATTGCTTGAAGAAAATCAACAAATTGAGTCATTTTAATGCAACAAAAAATATTATTTGCTCATGAATTGAACTTAACCATTCAACTGATTTACCCGTACGTCGTGCGGGCAAGAAGAGTTTGCTTGATTCATCACTTAAAGCTTTTTGACACCACTAAATTTTTTAAATGCAACTTCATATTATTTAATAGCAGAAATATTTAGAAAAGACATTACGAATATTTTAGCTTAAATTAATTGGTGTACTTAAAAAAGAATCAGTTAAATGGTTAATAGGATTATTTAAATAATTTTTAAGTACAAATACAAACTGTTTACAAAGTGCCAATATGTGTATGTAACAATATAATTATATAAATTATATTTATGTAATAAATATATTTATGTTTATAAACTATAGAATGTTGCAGGAATTAATTTGAATGGATGAACAAGAATATGTTTTTAATTTACCTATAGCTATATAATAAAGAGGTAAAGTTTGTTTATTTGTAACTGCGGAACTACCTAACCGATTTCAAAAGTTATGGCACCAAAATGATGCTCTTTACCCCGAATCAAACATACGCTATATCTTATGTCGATGGCACTAACCCAAAAGATTTGAAAGAGCAACAACAACAAAAAAACCACCGCTCTGACAATGCGATTTTTAGCTTACAGACTATCAGCGTCTGAGAGCTTATGAGCCCGTCCCTTCCGTATGTATGTACGTGCGTAAAGCAATAACTCATGATAAAAATATCCGATTCACTTGAAATTCTTTATGTATATTCTGATAAGGCGCTCCTCTGATTAATTTTTGGAGTTCATTCAAAATGTATAAGAGGGGGGACGGGGGCTATTCTGATTCGGGGGCTGTTCTGATGAAGCGCCTCCGTGACTAGCATTGCGTGTTAATTGGATATGTATAAAGAGGGAAACCCTATATTTTGATAAATGGATTTTTCAGGCAATTCCCCCCTTTAATTCGCTTTTTTCCAACGACGTTAACCCTTGAAAATATAAGGCTGTACTATACAAATAGCATGCGTAGCCTGTGAGCTCAATACCATCAGTTTAACTGGGCAACATTCTTTTTAATTTTATTTATTTTAATTGTTCGAAATAACAGAAAATAATTAAAAAATACTTATGTAGTTGATATCCAAAATCGAAGTTTACGCGAAAATGGCGTCAAAAAATTGCGACAAATCCAGGGATTATATGTCATTTGCGAGGAACTATCCATCATCTCACAATGATAATGTCTTTCGTTAATTTGTTTTAGATCCATACATTGCACTTTTGCTTCTTGTAATAGGAACACATTGTTAATTGCTGGGGAATTAAAAGCTTTGATATTTTTCGCTTTCTGTTTTCTGGGGGAAAACTTGCGTAGATGAATTATGGTTTTATCAACAATTATACGTTATCACAGTCCGTATCTCTATCATTCTGAACATTGGCTGTAGGGGTATGATATTTCTATTCAAATCTGTATTTTTAAATATATGAATTTAGATAAATCGATATTCTTTATAAAATTTTATCAATGCACTTTACAGTAAAGGATGAAAATCTAGAAAAAAAATATTAAAATTATAGTATTAATACTTAACTTTACCTGTAATCATGATTATAGTTACATACAGAACTCTAGACATCCCAGTTTCCTAAATAAATCTTATAGCCTTTCAGATTTTTATGATTTTCAATGCAAATGTGTACATGTTACATGATTTTTTTTTTGTTCATGTTTTTTCATGTTCCTACATAATGGTGTCAGGAATCCCATTTTCCTTGGAAAAAATTACTTTCTGTTCAGACTTAACCGTACTGAATATATTAGGTATCTATTACGTATATATATATATATATATATATTATTTTCTTTTTAAGCAAGAGACCGATTTTTAGGATAATTTAGTTATTTCGCGTAAGTAAAGATTTAAAAAAAATAAAATAATATTCTACTTAAATATTGAAAATATAGAATATGAAACATAGAATATTTCAATATTTTATATGAAATATAGAAGTATAAAATATTTCAATATTCTATATGAAACTAGCAGCCTTTGCCCGCTACGCTGGTCGATCACTTTAAAATAATCTTGTATCAAACAAAATGCATCTTATCCGGTTCAAAATATATATTGACGACATAATATACAAATGTTTAACTATTTTTTTAGTGGGTTTGCTATCTGGAAATCCGCGTTTCTACCTATAACCGCATTAAAGATGTGTCGAAATGTCGCAAAAGTACGAGCATCCATTAAACCATTTTAGGGAGGATATAGATACAAGGTAATATAGATAAAATAGAAGGTGATTTTAGTAAATACATGGAAACTAAAAACAGAGGGAATTAAAAAAACAACAAACCAAAAGGAGGTTATAAGGAAGCCATATTAGTGTAAAAGTCATGAGACGATGTTCCCTCGTTGTAGAAAGTAGAAAAAGCAAGTCTGAAAAGGTAAGTGTAAAAAGATAAAGGAGTTTAAGAAACAAAAATCAAAGGGGGCAATCAATACCAAAACAGCCAAAGAAATAAGAATTAAAAGCTCCCCTTGTGACAAAAACAGGAACTAAAAGGATGATGAATGAGATCAATATTTTTTATTAATTTTTCCTCCGTTATTTAACTTCAGTTCCATATTTAACTGTTATTAGGAGATATTTTGCTTAAATACGGTAAACGTACCCTTCATGAGGGGCAAGGGAAGTGCATAATATGAATAAATGGTCACAGGGCACAAAGACTACAAGACACAGAACGATATATCACATGAAGGTTGTCGACTAAAGTTAGAAAAATTCTCCCCTTGGGGGTAAAGTGGGGGGAGGGACTTGGGAGGCCTGTAACATAAAATATTATTCACAGATCTTCACAATGATATGTCACATGATTAGTGTCGGCAAAAGCTGAAAAAAACACCCCAGGTTTCCAACTATCGTCTCCCCCCTCCCGAAAAATATCCTCCTCTTTTTAAAAGTTTCATGTATTTTAAATAATATTTACAGAGGGCTACACAAAAAAAAATCTGATTTAAAATGATAAAGAAAATGTAATATTCCAAAAAGTTTGAAAATTGCATCCGCCCGGGGGTCCAAATTGGACAGGAGAAATGAAAGTTCCATAATTTGAAAGAGTGGTTCGAATGCCTTAAGACGATATATCACATAACGGATCCAAAAAAAATTTCAAAATTTTTTACCCCTACTTTAGGTCCCACTCAGGGGTGGGAATTTTAAAATCGCTGAAGCACATGTTTAAATATTTTTATAATATATTTGTTTTTTGCAACTTAACGTTCCTACTTAAAACGTCCGCTGAGATGTGCCAGATTCTCTAAACATGTCGACCCCCTTTTTAACTCTCTTATGAGGAGTAATTTGTAAAATTTCTGAAATATATGTTAAATTATTTTTTAGTACATCTATAATCTGGAATTTCAAGTTCCTACCTATAACGACTGCTAAGATATAGCAAGATGTTCAAAAACTTTCGACCCCCCATTTAACCCCTTGGGGGGAATTTTCAAATATCCCGTCTTAATGCACTGAGTATACATATAAAATTTCATTAAAATCGGTTAAGCCGTTTCAGAGAAGTATGGCAACTAACACTGTGACACGAGAATTTTATATATCAGATATAAATCATTGAAAATCATATTCTACTCTCTGCAAATCGTCAACATAAAGATATTATTTGGCGAAGTAGCATGAAGACTATTCATAAAAAAATATTAAGGTCTATATTAAGAGATTTACTAACATGAGAAAAAAAATCATCAAAATATAGAAGCATGGCACATTGCATTTGTATTTATTTAATAATAAAAATATGAAATCGTGTTTGATTTATTTAACCCTACAACATTATTTTAAATTTCTGTTCTAGAAAAACCAATGCAGGTAAATTTTTGATTTAAAGTCTATAAGTGAATCGTATGAAAAATATTATTCAAAATACTATATATTCTCATTAAAATTACTTTTCGTTTACTTGACTTTTTCACAGTAACGATGTAATAATTTATTAATATGTAACTTATATTCCACAAAGGTTTTTAAATAATAATGCATACAAAAAAATGTATTGCGATCGAACATATGGCACATATAATGCATATGCAATTGATCAAATATAAAGCATAGAAAAGCTCAGTTTGAATTTAAATTTATATGTAAATTACTAATATTTCAATAACGAAACGTAATACTTGCTTGGTTATAAGAGCTAACAATGACAGATATTTCGTAATACGATTAGTTAAGCAAGTTCATGGATTCTGTACCAGAGGGAATAATAATTTATTTCCTAAACACCAGGCCTTAAACCACTTCGCTATGAATAACTTTATTTCTTGCAATACTTTTCTATTATCCACAGAGTCATCGTTTATGTTACGAATTACTTGAATAAAGACTTTCATAATATGTTGTACCTCACCTATACAGCACTCAAAATCCGTTATTGTGTAGAACATTCGTAAACGAAGCATAAATTTATATTTTTATTTTTATTTTAATCAAATAAACTTTCAAATACGAGTATTCCTCATGCTAGGAAGGTTCCGAATACTAAATATATGAATTATTAACTGTATTATTAAACTTGCATATTGGTATTACAATTACAATACTTCATATTACAATCCCAAATGTTAATTGTGTTTTCAAGAACAACTGCAAACATATTCTGATACTTATATAGAAAGACAATTTTTTAAAAGAATTGAATAAGCAGCATTAGTTTAGAAGAAAAAAACTACTTGTGTGTAGCAATTTTTAAAATTTCTTCTATTTCATTCATGTTGAAATCCCGAAATTCGCCAGCAGAGTTCAAAAATTAAATGGCAATCTATGCTCAACATGAAGACTCTAAAATGATGAAATGCCGCAAATCATATGGTAGTAGTAAAAGTATGTATTCAACAACAAAAAGGTCACAACTTATATTATAAATAATTATTTTGGCTTATAAGACGTTACTTAATTAATAAAACATTTAAAAATCAAAAATTTACATGTTTCACATTTTTAAAACGACTCGATGAGAAAGAGTTAAAACATGTAAATTTTTAATACGTTTTAAGTGTTTTATTACTAAAGTAACATCATATAAGCAAAATAATTATTTATAATATAAGTTCTTACTTTTTGGTTGTAGTATAAATATGATTATATTAACAATATAGTTATTAATGGATATAATCAAGATTTACTACTTTTATATTTCAAATTGGTTCAGCAGTTTTAAAAATAGGACTATTGCGGATATTGGGTAAAATGCAACATAAAAGGGCCACCTGTTGAAAGATTTACAACAAAACATAATCAGTAATAATGTGTATTATGTAATAACTGAATATGAAGTTTTGTGAAAATTCGTATATTTCTGTTTCTTATAGCAATGTAACATCTAGAAGTTGTTTAAATAACCCGAAATCATTTTGTTACATCTGTGGGGAATACGCAGTAAAAAAAAACAGCGAGACAGAACCAATTTCGTTAAAAATGCATATTATGCTTACTTCGGTATGAAACTTGGTGAACAGGAAGAGATGTGGGCCTCACATGCAGTTTGTCACACATACGTTGAACATTTAAGGAAATGGACTCAAGGTAAAATAAAATCTCTTCATTTGCTACTCAAATGATATGGAGAGCCAGCTGTAGAGGCGTTTTCCTTTACATATTAGTTAATAATTGTTTTCCCCCCTTAATTAAAATTACAATATTCCCTTAATTTGTAACTTTATTTAATAAGCTAGATTTTTAATCCCTTTAATTCTATTCAGTTGCTAATGGCCATTTTTCCTTTAAAATATAATTTCAGTTATCTCTAATTCTTTCGTTAAAACCACAACGTAAATCCGTTCTTTCACGTAACTGTATGTATTTTTGTCCCCTTTGCAACAATCTTTGATAAGGCCCTTTTACTAGGCAGAATTTATTTATAGTTAAACGCTACTCGCTTAAGAAACATATGTATTATGTTTGTCTTTTATTTTATTTCATTAGAAATCATTTCCCTTCCCAGTCCGTGGGACTCTTGTTAACCTTATGTAAAGAATTCAATCCTTGTGGTTTTACGGGCCGCATTTTCAGAAAGAATCACCTTTTGAGCACCTCATCGCCAGAACAACGATTGACGCGGAGATGAAGTCAATGGTACGCATCCTTTCTTGTTTGTGACGTCAAACGCCTAGCGAATAGCAACCCTTCCTTCTGCAACGAGATCGCGGTTATTGTTGATTTGTTTTTCCGTAAATGTTATCAAGCAAAGACTATAATATAAGGAAATGTTATTTACCGTTGTTTAAGATTAAAAAATAGTTTAAAACAAAGAGCTTTTTCAGATTAAATGCTTTAAATTTCAAAGAACATCTAAATGTAGTTTTTTTCCTCAATTCAAAAATATTATTTCCTTAACTCGCTATGTTCGAAGAAATTGGGAAGTTAATTAAAAAGTGTAGGTAAAGATTCTCTTGTAATAAATATAATTTTATTAATCATATGTTTTATGACACATTTAAACCTAGTTTATTTTGTGTTTGGCGATGCAGCTAGTTGAACGTTCTCGCTTTCGCCAACTCGCCAAGGCTGGTGCACAAAACGTGATTCTTTCTGAAAATGCTTACGGGCCATATGCTAGCTTTTATCGTTTGGCGTTAATTATTTCAAATCATGCATTTTGGTTTCTCTCATTGAAAGTCTATGTAACGGAAACGCTCCACGTGCCTTCTCTCATGGCAATTTGTGCGTATCAGTCGTTTTTGGCTATTTTTATGTACATGTATCGCACCAACACTTGACGATCTGAAAAATGTATTTGTGACCACTCCTTCTCTGTAACTACTAGCGATCGGACCTATCTTTGCGATGGTCCCTCTCTGGCACGGCACCCATTTTTGGAACTGAGAAATTAATAACAAAAACTTATCTCTAGAAAATAGCCTTCTGTGTGTTGCCTTTCTCAATATTCATGGATTTTACTCGAATTTGGGCTTGAAGCTACAATTACGACTTAACAGCACAGACTTCCTATACGATGTTGAAACCGTCATCATACCAGCTAGTCATGAGGACTGCTGTTTTTGTTTAACAACAACAAAAAAGGCTACAACAGCAAAAATAAAGCAAATTCTGTATTCCAGAAATTATTTCAGACATTAGACCTGAACTTTCAGATTTTCCTGTGTCTATACCCCTTACGTGTCTTGATATATAATTTGATTCTCAAGAATTCAGCAGAGATTATTATCTTTTACACAAACCAAGCAACTAATGTTGAAATATTTTGAAACAAAGTGCTCGGGTTTTAGGATTTCGACTTAAGAATAAAAATTTACCTGCTTAAAGAACAACATTTTCTGGGTACAGAAATCAAGAGAAGAATTAATTAAGTATTTTTTCCTAGAAAAACACTTGTATACTATACAGATATTCCCAGATTTATGACTAATTTATTTTCCACTTCTGATGAAGATCATTCTCAGGGCAGACTATTGATTCTAGTAAGAGGCGTTTTAAAGCTATCTTACTTAGTAATGGTAATGTTCTACCTGCAATTCGTGTAAATCATTCAGTAATTTTTAATGAATCATGTGGAAACCTTGATTTTTTCCTCAGTAAGAATAAAATATCAAGAATTTAAATGCCAAATCTGTGGGGATTTTGAACTTTTAGCAATGTTATCCGGTCAGCAAGGATAAAAAAATGTGACTCGGCAGAACTTAGTTGATCCGAAGAAGTTCTCTTTCCTCAACTGTAAATTTAATTAGATTTAATGAAATCATTCTTAAAAGCCTCAGATAAAACAGGAAATTGTTTTCGGTATTTAAATGAACTTTTTTCACATTTATCGGGAGGTGAAATCAAAGAAGGTGTATTTGTCGGCTTAGATAAAAGACGGTTACTTGAGGACAAATTTTTGAGAAAAAAATGAAATCATTCGAAAAAGACGGTTGGATTAGTTTGAAAGACGGTACTCAGCGGTTTTTAGGAAATTAAAAAGATAATAACTACGCAAGCATCTTTGAAAAATATTTGGAAACTTTCAAAAACTAGGTTATAACATGAGTTTAAAAATATATTTTCTGCACTTCAATTTTTAATATTTTCCTGAAAATACTGGTGAAGAACAAGGTAAAAACATTTAACCAAGACATAAGATGCATGAAAACATGCTATAAAGATTACTGGAATGTCAATAAGTTGGCAGATTACTGCTGGGGGCTAAAAAGAGACACTAAACTAGATTCAAAATTGAAAGGGCTCAAGTGTTCTTTTGATGATAAAAAGGTAATTTTATTGTATACATTAGAACATAATCAATAATAAAACATGCATAAACATTTGTGCATGTATACATGTTTTTATTTATTTATGTGATTTTTTTTTTTTTTTTTTTTTTTACAATTTTTTTTATATATAAATGTTGTGCAAATTGTATATTCCTAGATTTTAAATTCTTAGTTTCTTAGTCGAACCAAATTCTGACGTGATACATAAAAATAGATATTATTTTAGAAATAAGCATAGCATATTTCTTTCAATTCATATAAATTCATGAAAACCCTAGGCAAAAGGTTACATTTTGTGTAATCAATCGATTTAGTTTATTCATTTCGATGTCTTAAATGTATTTTATGTTTCAGATCGCGCCAAAAATTTTTTTTTATAATAATTCAACATTCAATGCAATAAAGGAAAACGTAACATACGAATAATTCATACATTTAATATTCAATTGCCAAATCTGTAATACAGAAAAGATTAGAATATTAATTAAGAAATTACCTTTCATCATAAAGTTAAATGAACGAGCTTACTAGCTTGATTTAATGAATTAATTCGATCAACTTTAATTACAGATTTTATTCAAATGTAAAATGAAAATAGGAATCTAAAAAACAATTTTAAATATTAAATCGAAATTGCTTTATGGAAATACATTTAAATTAAGACGTTTTATATTTTAATGACAGGGATTTTAATTTTAATCATTAATTATCGAAAATGCATAAAAGAAAATCATTTTCAGCATTTCTTTTTTTTTTCTTTCTAGCTATTATTTAACAATTGTTCTCCCTTCCTCTTCTTTTTTTAATTCATATTTAAACTGTTTTTATTAATAAGAATAAAGAAAAACATTATTCAAGTGATTTTATGCATTCCATTAAGGATTTTAGAAAAAATTGTCTACATAAAAAATGTCATTTCAAAACAGTATTTGAACTTGATTATTAAAATGAGAATGTGACCATTAGTCGCAAAGTAAAAATTAATTTATTAAGCCTCTATATATTTTTTATTTTAATTGTATGTTCCTCATTTTTTAAAAGGTTTTTAGTTTTTTTAAAGCATATTTACCTAAAACATTTCTTTTCAAAACTTCACAAACACTTATTAAGCATTTAAATTTGTAATTGAACAAGCCTAATAAAATTTAGCAGTAATAGTACACAAATTTATGTTTATCTATCTTTGATTTTTTTTTTGTTCGTTTTTTTTTTTTTTCAGTTTATATCTGTATTCCTTAAACACTTAAAAAATAGAAAGATTGTCGTCTGAAACTTAGACTTACATGGATTTTTTAATTATTATTACAGTATATATCATTTAATATTCTCTGGAAGCTTGTGACTCGTGTTATTGTTTCAATATCTGCTTTTAATATTCAGTTTCGAAATACAGTAGACTCCCTCATATCCGCACAGCTTGGGACCAGAGGTTGTGCGGATTTTAGAATTTTGCAGATTTCTGGTCATTGCTTTGTTTACTTTTTTAAACAGTAATTTGAGTGCAATTAACAGTGCATTCGGAACTATAATGAATGCTTACAATATAATAAAATATTAAAATACGTAATAAACTAAAATAATAAAAAATAGATAATATTTAAAATTATTAAAGTACTATTAACAAAGCTGAAGTCAATAATTAATAATGTATGATTAAATATTCATTATAAAGATTAAATGCATTTTTCCTAAATTATTCAACTAAACTTGCTTCATAAAAGTACATTACTGTTTCACATCAAAATCATAAAATAAGGATTTTTTCTTTTCAAGTTTAGCCAGGTTTAATATCCAAAAAATCTTGATTAATGCATAAATATATTTGGTAAGAAGGTGTACTTACCAGTGATATCAGCAATATCTTGAATTTTTTTTTCCAAAAAAAAAAAAAAAATTATTATTCCTTTATGAAAAAAAAAACATAGAGTATTATTAATAAAATTACAAATTAAAAAAATATATGGAATTGATACAAAACTAAAAAAGTCAAATTTTGTCCCAATATCCAAACTGAAAGTTTTACTGTTTACATCCATAAAATATGTGCGGATTTTAGAGAGTTGCGGATTTGAGGGAGTCTACTGTAGTATAAATATGTGTTTCAGATGGCACCAAAATAATCATTACAATAATTCATCATTCAGTATAATAATAAAAAAGTATCATCTAAAATATAATATTCAATTACCAAATTAGTGATACCAAAAGAATTGGAATATAAAATAAGAAAATACCTTTCACATAAAATTAAAAGAACGAGCTTTAGTATTGATTTAATGAATTATAATTTGATGTACGTTAATTAAAAATCTAATCTAAATGTAAAAATGAAATTACGAATCTGAAAATAAGTTTATCAAAAAAAATCGAAAGAGCTTTATGGAAATGCATTTAAATTATGACGTTTTATATTTAAATGACTGTGATTTAAGTATTAATCGCTTATTGCCAAAGATAAAAATTCCTTTTAACGTTTCTTTTCTTTCTACCAAACTATGATTTAACAAATTTCCTTTCTCTTTTTTTAGATCATATTTAAGCTATATTTATTGATAAGAAATAATACAAAAGATTGTTCAGAAGATTTTATGTATTCCACTAGAGATTTTAGAATATATTCTATGCATTAAAAAAAGTCATTAAAAGACCGGATATGAATTCCGTTATTAAAATAAGAATATGACATTTGGCCGCAAAATAAAAATTAATATTTCAAACCTGTAGATATTCTTATTTTTAATTGTATTTCCAATGTTATTTTATCAACATGTATTTAGAAAATTTTTTTAATTCAATTATTTAATTGAGCCTCTCTGATGTAATTTTGCAATGATAGTATAAATATTTATGTTTAACTACTTGTATTTTTAAGTTTATAAATGCATTTCAAAAACACTTGAAAAAAAAAGAAAGATTGACATTTATTTACAGAAAGAAACTTAAATTCAATTTTGATTTATTCATTTCAATTACAGTAAATGCCGTTTGATATTCTCAGGATGTTTGTCACCAGTTCTATTGTTTCAAAATCTACTTTTAATATTCAGTTTCAAACTAAATAAATTTACCTTTTAGATATCACTAAAACAATTACGAGGGGGAATCAAAAAAAGTTTACAAGGCAAAGGAAAAAGTTTTTATTAACAATAGAAACAAGATACAAATGGCAATCAAGAGACACATCTGGCCTTTACTTTTCCACATAGTCGCTAAGCCTGTTTAGACATATATCAGAACGTTCGACCAACTTATTTATCCCGTCTTGGTAGTAATCAGGGCCCTGCTCATTGAGCCATTTCTCGCATCGTATTTTTCAATGCATCGTCTGAGGTGAACCGTGTTCCGGATAAGTTTTGCTTCAACGCCGGAAAAAGGAAATAGTCACTTGGAGCCAAATCAGGGCTGTATGGGAGGTGGTTCCAGACCTCCCACTTGAACCTTTGCAGCAATTCCTGATTCTGTTGAGTTATATGGGGACTGGCATTGTCATGCAGAAAAATGACGCCTCTGCTCAACGATTTGTCAGTGAATTTCGGATGTAGCCACATTCGGATTGACCCATAAGAATCGAAACGGCTCGCGCCTCTATGCGAGACCACTTAAGTGTCTTCGTACTGACGGTACTTATTCATGGAACCGCTGTAGGACAACTAGCGCCATCTGTCAACCACCTTGGGTGGAAATATTTCCTCCACAATTATTACATTTCAAATGATTCTGTTTGTAAACTTTTCTTTTGGATCAACCTACATAGAATAATAATTCTCCATTCAATGTAATAAAGAAAACCGTAGCATACAAAAGCTAATATTTAATTGCCGAATAAAGAAAAGATTGGAATATGAAGGACGAAATTACCTTCAACATAAAGCTAAAAAAACGAGTTTTCTAGCATTGATTTAGTGAATTAATTTTATCTACGTTAATTAACGATCTTACTGAAATGTAAAACAAAATTACAAATCTAATAATCATTTTACAATTTAAATCCAAGAAGCTTTATATAAAAACATTTAAGTTATGACGTTTTATACTTAAATGACACTGATTTAAAAGCTAGTGGCTAATTATCAAAAATATATAACAGAAAATTATTTTTAACGTTTCTTTTCTTCTTTACACCGAACTATGATTTAACAAATGTTCTCTTCTCTTTTTTTAAGATCATATTTAAGCTACATTTATGGATAAGAAATAATAAAAAGTTTTTTCAGCAGATTTTATGCATTCCATTAGAGATTTTAGCAAAAATTTCATACATAGAAGAAAAAAAAGTCATTTAAAGACTGAATATGAACGCTATTACTAAAATGAAAATATAAATTTATCCGCAAGTTAAATTTAATATTTGAAACCCTATGTATTTTTACTTTTTAATTGTATGTTCAACATTTATTTATTTGGAGTTTTTTTTTCTAACGTGTATTCCTAAAAGAGCTCCTTTCAAATCTTTACACACATGTTAAGCATGCAAAAATTTTAATTCAACCTGCTTAGTATAATTTTAAAATTTTAGCTTAAATATATATGTTTGACTGTTATTTTAATTTATAAATTTATTTCTTAAACACTTGAAAAAAAATAGAAATATTGATGTTTATTTAGAGGAAAGAACTTAAATTCAAATATGATTTTTATTCATACCAATTACAGTATATGCCATTTAATATTCTCAGGATATTCATTGTTCTTTCAAAATCTACTTTTTATATAAAGTTTCGAACTAACATAAATTTATCAGTCATATAGCACCAAAATAATTAGGCAAATAATTTACCATTTAATGTAATAAAGAAAAGCGTAGCAAAAGAAACTTTACCCTTTCGAATCTGGAATACCATTAATAGTACGTTTAAAGTACCCTTAATAGTAGAGTTTAAATTGAGTATTATTTTATTTTAAAAAATACTTTTGTTACTGTTTCACATATAGTAATGTTAGTATGTGTCTATGCATTAACTATATGACTGTATTAATGTTTAGGCATCTAGCAATAATAATAATAATAAATAGTTGTATGGCTGTCTTTGCACCAGTTGCGAGTTTTTTTATTTTATGCATATGTTTCACTCTTTAAATTTAAAATAAAGTTTTCTTTCCTGTAAGGATAATGTATAATAAAGAATAGAAAATAATACAAATTTGTAACATGAGTTAAATCCTGTTTTAATATAATGTTTTCTAAAAATCTCCAAAAACTCTTCCTTAGCAAACTGGCATATGAATATCTATCGAAACAACGACATTCATTAAGTTTCAGGTAAAGCGATATTCGTTAACCTCTAATTAATCTATTTGTGTTAATGCTTTTAATACAAAAATATTTTTTTCTAAAAATTGGAAAAAATGGACCCCGAAAGAATTAGTATGCAATCGCCAAATTTCCAACATAAAAAAAAATAGAATATGAAAAAAGAAATTACCTTTCACAAAAAGTAAAAAAAAGAGCTTGCTAGTATTGATTAATAAAATAATTTGATCTACGCTAATTAAATATCTTACTAAAAATCTAAAATGAAAATAGGAATCTGAAAATCAATTTATCAAATTAAATCGAGATAGCTTTATGGAAATATTTTTAGATTAAGACGGTTTATATTTAAAGGACAGTGATTATATATTAATCCCTAATTATCAAAAATATATAACAGACAATTCCTTTTAACGTTTTTCTTCTTTCCACCAAGCTGGGATTTAACAAATTTTCCCTTCTCTTTTTTTAATTCATATTTAAGTAACATTTATTAATAAGAAATCATAAAAAAAAAGTTTAACAGATTTTATATATTCCATTAGAGATTTGATCAAAAATTCTATGCGTTAAAAATATCATTAAAAGATTGAATATGAACTTTGTTATTAAAAAAAAGAATATGACGTTTGGCCGCAAAGTAAAATTTAATGTTTCAAACCTCTATATATTTTTACTTTTAATTGGATGGCCAACGTTTTCCTATTTAATTTTTTTCAACATCTTTTTCTGAAAGAACTCATTTTAAAACTTTACGTTCACTTATTAAGCATGTAAAATTTTTAAATGAACCTGCCAAATATAATTTTGATATTATAGCATAAATATTTATGTTTAACCCATTTTTTAAATTTATAAACGTATTTCTTAAACACTTGAAAAAAATAAAAATATTGACGTTTATTTAAAGAAAGATATTTAAATTCAAATATGTTTTTTCGTTTCATAAGTCATTTATATATTCACAGAATGTTTGTTATGAGTATTATTTTCCCGAAATCTACTTTTTTGCAAATTTACCTTATTGATCTCAAAAAATACTTAGAATAATAAATTCACCGTTTAATGCAATAATAAAAAGCGTAACATGCAAAACCTAATATTCAATTTCCAAATTTGTAACATAGAAGAGATTAGAATATGAAATAAAAAAATACCTTTCACATAAACTTAAAATAACGAGCTTATTGATTGATTTAGTATTGATTTAATAAATTCATTTGACCTACGTTAATTAAAGATCTTGCTGACAATGTAAAATGAAAGCCCGAATCTGATAATCAATTTTACAATTATCGTTAAAGCCACACAAGACTCTGTAAATTTATTATTAATAACAGTAATTTAATTTAGTCTTTAAAATTAGTGAATCAATCAATCAATGTGCAGTGAGCTTTAAAGAACTTGAATTTTCCGAGTAAATTTGAACTGCTAAGCATTTAAATTTTACACAGTATGTTTCTCACCCTCCTGGTGTTTGGAACCGAAACTTCTTGACAGTGGAATAAAACTTTATTGCCATAGGAATGATTGCTATTGAGTACAAAGTATGTCTTTTACTAGGACTTCCATCTGAGAGATTAGTCTGAGCGATATAACTATGAACATAAATTTAATAGTAAGTTGTACCATGTAAAAACTAGTCGTTGGGGGCCAGCGTAGTACTTACTCATCATAGTTATGCATAATATAACATATGAAAAAAAGACATGTTAAACCTATCTATAAATTGCATTGCAACTCCAAAACAAAATTTAAACGTTTATTTAAATATTTTAACGCATAGCAATATAAATATATAATAGCTCTATTAATGGATTGATGAATGATTCAATTTCGACAAATTATGTAAAACGACAAACTACTCAAGTAGTACCTGATTGCGTAAAAAGAAACATCTTTATAACTCCAAAAATAATAGTCATATTAATTAACAGTTTGCTGCATCGGATTAAGCGTCTCAATTCCAATTAAAGTATACTTTGAATTGAAATTTCGGTGAAATACAGGGTCATATAAAATTGAAGAGTGTGGAAAACAGGATTACAAATATCTAAACAACTAATAATCCGATCGACTTTGTTCTTAATGAAAAATTTGTGTTAATTCATTGCCTTTTACTTCCACTACTTAAAATAAAAAAAATTCGAAAACTTTTATTTACCTTTTATCAGAACGAATTTTTCGAGAGTCCAGAAAAAATAGTTCCAGATAATCGAGGTCCAGATAATCCAGATATTAAATATGCTTTGCCCTGTTGTTACATATTAAGTGCATACAAAATTTCAAGTCTCCATCTTTATTTGTTCGGGAGATAGAGCGTTTACACACAGACACACAGATACATAAACGGACATGCGGAAAAAAAATCTAAAATTATGTTCTTTTGGAATCTCCAGTCTCTGAAACGTGTAAATCCGTCTAATTCTTTTTTTCGATTTTCAAAACTATTGCATGATTTACCATATACTACGTATGATGGGTAAGTAAAAAATGAGATGCTATATTTTTTTGACCATATACTGCTACAAATTCAAATGCCAAAAAATGAAGTACAGCTCATATTCAAAATATTAGAATAATTACCTTTTTTTTAGAAATTGAAAATATCGTTTGGTAATTTAATGTCTTTTAATGAAAATATGCAAACGATATTTTTATTAAGAACTTATTGTTGATTAAACTTACTTGTTATCTTAAATTTAATATCATTTATGAAAAGATTAATTGCAAAAAAAATTATTTTGAAAAGTCAAAATATTAGAATATTTATTCAAGTGGTTCAAAATATTAGAATATTTCACATTAATTCTCCTTTAATTATTACCAATTCTTAACTGGTGGCATCATTGATTAAATTCAGACTGTTTTATTTAAAATCAGTATTCTTTTTTGCAGTTTGTTTCTTTTTCGTCTTAAAATGGGCCGTGTGAGTGATATTCCTGAATCTACTAAACTTCGTATGGTTGATTTGTATCGGCACGGTATAATTCAATGTTTTATAGCGAATTATTTACATTGTTCGCAATCGAGCGTTAGTAAAATACTAACACAATATTCAAAAATTGGAAAATTTCAAAATAATCGCCGAAATGGTGGCCGAAAACCAAAAACATCTGCTAGAGATGACAGGAAACTGAAGCGTATAGGTAAGAAAAACCGTTTTAAAAATGTGCGATTCTTGCACCGAAAATGGAAAGAAGAAGGAGTTGAAGTTTCTACATCGACAACATTAAGACGTCTCCATAAATTTAAATTTGAATCTCGTGTACCGAAAACAAAACCTCTCATGACTGCAAGACAAAAGCGTATAAGATTGAATTGGTGCAAATCAAGACGTTTATGGAGCAATGAAGATTGGAAAAATATATTATTTAGTGATGAAAGTATGTTTTGTGTTTCATATGGTAATCAAGGTATTCGAGTTTGAAGAATGAAGCAAGAAGCATTTGATAAAGAATGCCTTAAACGTTCCGTAAAATTTGCTGCTAGTGTCATGGTTTGGGGTTGTATGAGTGCAGAAGGACCTGGAAAGTTATGCATCGTCTACGAAAAGGTTAACTCTCTGATATATCACGAAATTTTAGAATATTACATGATTCCATCATCAGAAGATTTATTTGAAGATGATTTCATCTTTCAACAAGATTTAGCGTCCCCGCATACCTCGGTGTCAACTAAGAATTGGTTCCGCCAACGCAACATTAAGGTACTTCCTTGGCCACCAAATTCACCAGATCTTAATCCCATCGAAAACTTATGGTGTATAATGAAGAAAAAACTTCAAGAAAATCCTCCTTCAAGTAAAACTGAGTTAGTGGCACGTATAAAGTCTATCTGGGCTAATATTGATAGAAGTGTTTGTAAACACCTTGTATATAGTATGCAAGATCGATTGTACGCTGTTATGAAAGCTAAAGGGGATGCTACAAAATATTAACTACCATTTACTTCATATTCATAAGGTAATATTGTTGCGTAAAATAAAATATTCTAATATTTTGAACCAATCTAAATTTTATTCTAATATTCTGGTGTGTTTAAGGAAGCTGTATACCTAATTTATTGTGCTGTATTTTATATTTTATAAATGTTAAAATCTTATCTAAATATTCCAGATTTAATTTATAAGAAATTTAATTTCATTTACTTAGTATAAAAAATAAATAAATGACAAATAATTTTTTCTTATTACTTTTTCTCAATTATTCTAATATTTTGAATATGAGAATTACAAAATATTATATATAAATTCGTATACACTGTTAAAATATTGAAAGCAGATTATGCAAAACAACAATGCGTGCGTATAATATTGGAAGTGTGCAATACATTAAATGTAATACAGAGAATAAAGCACTAAAATATCTTACATTAGAATTTTAATTCTTTGAAAAGACGCAACAAACAGATGTTCCACAACAAATAGAGTGGAACTAGTGAAATAGAGTCCATAAATGGCAAAAGGCATGATGGTTGAAGATAATAATGGATTTTTCATATGGTGTGCTGCGCTCTCGATTAGTTTATGCAGAATAATTAATACGATTATTATATATATAAATAAAATATCTTTATGTGTTTTCTAGGAAGGTGTTCATGTTCTCGATAAATGTGGAATTCTCTCTTCAAAAAATCATTTATCAAAATCCCGAAAACTTCAAGAAAGGAATGCAATGTGTCGTTCAGAGTGTGTTCCAGATATGCTCAATCGGATTTAAATGTGTAGCCATACTGGACACTACCTATGCTCTTTTGTTTTGTTTTAAGCCTATTCTCATCAAGTTGAGCAGCATTTTGCTTTAGCATGCTTTAAGTAAAAGGAATTGGCAATGGATGTAATTTAAGTTGCGTCACGAGATCTGATTATCTCCTCTGGAACAGTATAATCCCTTTAAAATATTTTTGAAGAATAAAAATGAAATTTGAGGCTTCTTTTATACAGACTAATATGAAACATATGTGATGAACATGACATGAATACGACAGTTTTTAGGAGTTCTTTCGCAATTACGATAAAAATGTAGTTCGTCACATGTCGTTAAATATATATTTTTTTAAGAAACCTTCGTTCGGAATCATAACAAATGAAATAATAGAAATAAATTCAATTGTTTTAGAAAATAATTGCTAGATTAAAATTTTTTAAAGTAATTTTGATTAAAATTGAGTATTTTTGTTATTTTAGAATTCAGAACATTGAGTCGTCATATTTTAAACAAAAAGTTTTACAACAAACTGAAAATATCGATTTACTTGGATTTGAAAATGTGATTTTTCCCAGTAAAAGAAAAATAAGCAGTAATTGACTGAAACAGCATAATACTACTATCCCATTATTGTTATTGTTCTAGAAACTCAGCATTTAAAATACATTCATATTCTTTCGTACTACCCTGCAAATAACTGTAAACGATAGATGCGTCCAAAACACATATTAATCAAGAACATGCTGAAATGAGTGTAGCAACATATTTAAAGTTACACTACTTAAAATGCACAAAATTTCATTTTAACCAGTGTTCCGCTAAAAAGCTAAGTGAGTAGGATAAGCTATATGCTAACCAAATCGGTATGCTTTTAAGTTAATATAATGTAATTGTATCCTTTATCGCTGTTAATTTCACATTTTTAATATGTTTATGTAATATAGAGAGACATGTGACAAGAGGATTGGAGGTTATATGGTGAAATATAACTTTAGAATAGAGGGGCGGAGGAGGTTAAAAAATATAGAAAAACAAATAGGAGATCATTTATGCACTGCCGAAACTCGCATTCAATGTACATATTCACTTCCTAAAATTGTTTTATAAAGTAGTTTTATTAATATTATTAAAAGTAGATATATATTTTAATACATTAATCAATAGAAATATTTCTTTAGACTTAACTTAGAATGCAAATGATTTCTAAAGAAAAACATAGTACATTTGTTTTGAAAGGGTATTTCAAGATTATAAATAGCAAGTCTTTTCTTTTATAAATCAAAGCTGATGTCAGCACCTGCATGAAGATCCCCCCCCCCCTCACCTACATACCCTGCATTTGATCACGTCAGTTTATGAATAGGTAATGATTATAACGGAGACTTTTGCTGCATTAAATAAAAAATGACAATGTGTTGTGTTAAAATACGCAACATAAAAAGAACAAATTACTTACTTGATAGACATTTCAAAAAAATTAACTTCATTGTACAATGTTTTTCTTACTGAAATATTCATAAATCTGAAACCTTGAAGAGCTGTCATGAACATGACTCTCTTGTGGTGATATTGGATTTGTTTAAACGAAACATCAATTGTTGTGTGATTTTATTTCTTTCTTAAGTACAAGAATAAAGGAAATATAATAAAATAATGTAGAACCAGGAGAAGATTTTTCATTTCAATCTTTGAGTATATTTTTGATGCATGTTTTACAAAATATATAATTAACTGCAATATCTTTATTAAGGGGGTTCAGGACACATTTAAAAATAATTTGTATTTATTGAGTTGAAATTTTGAAATTTTTGTTACAGTTAACCACACTATTTGTAAACAAAAATTACAAAATAAATCTTCTTATATATTTTTCTATAAAAAATAAAAATTAAAAATTTCTTTAAAAAGTTGGGTAATTTGAAGTCTCTATAAAGGTCACGGTAAGGTTCTACCAATTTTCACGGCTCAGTTTTAGTTTGTATTTTTCAAACAAATATAGGATTTGATACAGCAACTCATTGACTATAAAAAATAATTTAACAGATATGGTATTCATAAAATGTAATGGCGTGATTTCTTGACCAATGCTATTTGGCGTTATTACCCACATATATCGGTAATAACGTTATTGTTTGTATAATTTCAACTGTTTTTCATTTAAGTAAACATAAATATATAAGCTTTAACTCAGATTTAACAATTTTAAAAATGTTTATTTAAATTAAAATTAAAATTATTTAAATATATATATATATAATATATTTTCAAAAGAAAATATTTCTTTTCTAGCTTGATGAATCATAATTAACCCTTAAATGCATGAATTATTCTTTCAAAATTCTGGGTTTTTTTATTCGCGTATTAATGATTAGACACCAGAAATTTTAAGATAGATTTTCAACTTTATTTAGTAGCATATTTTTGTAATTTTTAATGAATTACTGTTTTTATATAAACATAGTGTTTGTTAAGAACTTAATTCATTTATCAAAAGCTGAATATAAAGTGATGGAAATTTGCACCACTATGCATTTAAAGGTTTAAAAAAAAATACATGAAAAAAGAGCATTTTCACAGGATGTCGTTTACATGAGAACCATTGCTTATAAGCTCGTTTTCAGAAACAAACCGAAAGTAAAAAAAAAATCTGTTTCAGTTAAGATATAAATATCACTTAAATGTCATTAAAAAAAGAGAGAGAGAAAGATTTAATGCAGCAATTTTTAGTTTTAGAAAATATGTAGAGTTTTGTGTGCCGAACCCCTTATAGAGCTTCTTTTAACGAAATATTAGTGTGCTATGTCGAAATCCTAAACGTTTCATACTGTATCCCATTTATCGTTGTGCGATTTATTTTAGGCATAAAAAGAGAGAGCGGGCATCATAAATAATACATAAGATGATACATAAAGGCATAACAAGTATTTGGTATAAAATGTCACATGTAAAAATAAAACTATTTAATGATACGTCATTCTTTGTTTCATTCTACATGTTAGTTAAATTCTGTATGTTATATCAGATGTGGACAAAAAAAATTGTCCAATAATACCTTATTCATCACTACTATATATTCCCAGCAAAGAGAAAATTGCTGGCCAGCAGCAAGATAGGTGCTGGCAATGATGGAGAAGTGCTGGCTAATGGTCTACCACTGCTAGACAGCTTCAGTCAACTTAGCTGTTGGAAATCATAAGATAAAATTCTGATCGTCCTTCGTTTTATTTCATGCACTGGCCCACCACACGATGGAAGTGCACGAACTTTTACAGTATTATTATTGGGAATCTTTACACTAGGTGTCATTGTGAATATCGAAGACATTTCGGAATTCCTCATTCTGGGCAATTTCATTCTGGAATTTTTAATCTTTTACTAGCGATCATTATATACGTTGTGATTTTGATCAAGAACATTAACAGTAATATTAATCAGTAAAACAACACATATGTACTTTATTTTAATGGATTTTTTTTTAATTTTTAAATCTGATTTTTAAGTTACAAATGACTTTGGTTTTCATAATTCACACATTTGAGAATCAGTGTATAGAATGTGTATGCTTTCTATATGGCTTTAAAGTTTGGGGAGGCGAATCGCAAAAGAAACAAACTTAAAATATCTAATAATAACAGGTGAGTTTTGAAAAGCCATAGCATACGCTGAAGGCATCAATGCTCGTCCGATCACAAAATCCAAACAGCATCGAACGAGGTTAGTACTTGGGAGGGTCCACTGCATGTTGGCGGAATCGAATGTCTCTATGTATTACGTTCCCGCATAGCATGCATGTTCACAGTGACGTCACAATGACGTCACTGTGAGTCACTTTGGTCACATCACATCTGTGACAAAAATGCCACCACTCAGTGACGTCACATTGTGACTAAGATGTGACTTTCTAAAAAAATTTCACAGTTCGTCACAATGTTAATGTCAAAGTAGTCACAAATGACACACTTTTCACAAATTGGTCACATTGTGACGTCACAAAGTGGTCACAATGTGACGTCACAAAAAAGCCCTAAAACGGCCATAACGACTTCACATTATAGTCACTGTGACTTCACATCGACGTCACGTGACGTCACATCGACAATCGCTGGTCACAAAGTCACAATGTGACTTCACAATGACGTTGCAGTGACGTCACCATGTCTTACGGGTTGTTTCTATATACTGCTTTCGGTTAAACTAACTTATATAAAAACGGTCGAGAATTCCATAATGATATTTTTATAAGAATTTTTTGTAAGGGTGCTACGTGGGTGTCTGTTCATATTAAAAAAAAAGATGTATGATGGTTTGCCAGTGTATAAACACTGTAGGATAAGTGATGATGCTGGATTTAAAAGTGCTGGCCGAGTAAAGGAATTTCTGTACGATAGGTGCTAGAACTGCAGGAAAACTGATGGATTGAAGTAATGTGATGGCATACCAATGCTGGCCTGCTGTTGGCCCTCACTGATGGTCCAGCTGCATTTCGCACGGACACTTTTGAACTGGTTTAAGTAATGGCACCATTGCACTTTACCGCTGATGGCACAGCTGGCTGCCATCTTTTTGCCAGCTGATGGCCCACTGTTTCTTTCTTTTCTGGGTTAGTGGAGAAAAAAGGATATTGACAGTGGAGATAATGTATATATATTAACATTTTATTTGCGACAAAGTAAACTGTTTAACGTGTAGAAAAAGTTATATCACAAAACTGAAACACGGTGTTTTAAATTATTATTTTGCTCAAGATTAACACGGAAAAAAAAGAAAGTTGTATGTTTATTAACTTATGTATACGAATTGCTGAAAGTTCTGTCCAGATATTTTTCATATTATTTAGCTATTAAAAGTTTCATAAAGGTGTTTATTTAAGTTATTGATTTCGCAAAATTTAACTACTAATACTAAGGTACCCTGGGGTAATAACGTCACGTTAAGGTTCTACCAATTTTCATGGCTCAGTTTTAGTTTGTATTTTTCAAACAAATATATGATTTGTACATCAACCCATTATCTAAAAAATGAATTAAAAAAAAAGAATTTAACAGATATGTCTTCATAAAATGTAATGGTGTGATTTCTTGACCAATGCTATTTGGCGTTATTACCCACCTATATGGGTAATAACGCCATGCAAACAAAACTATGAAATAAGATGGAATAATCGCATGTAGATTGCCCAATTCTAAAAATACAGACTCTACAAACTTAGAAATTGACAAATGTATTAATAAATTTTTTGTGAAAGTGTAAGAAAAATAAAGGTGTAGTGTGTGTGGGGGGGGGATGAGGCAAAAAAATATCAGACCATGAGCTTCTTTTTGCTTAAAATGGGCCGCTTAAATAGAATTATTAGAAACATTGCACAGTTTTAACTGTGTTTATTTGAATCAGTATTTAGGATGTAGCTCGGCTACTGTAGGGAATCAACCGGGGTATTAATGCCAAGGATTGGCGTTATTACCCCGTTATAGTTCTTGCGCTGTACATTTTAAATTACAAATTATCTCGAGAAGATATCCAAAATTTTCAATAACATTTTGAAAGTCCATAAAATGTACTACAAATTTATGTAATTAACAAAGTATTTCCGGATAAAAAAATAGTCTTCACACCACAAAACGTATCTCGCAAATTTTAGATCAAGGGTTAATTTTAGTTGCATGTAAAAACAATAAGGCCTAAAAATGAAACAAATTAACTTGAAGCTGTTTTTTTGCGATTTATATGACTCAAAACCCTTCTGCGCAGAGCACATGGGTGTCATTTACCAGATTATTTCATAATTATGCATAATATTAGCACTTGGCGCTATTACTCCGCCTGGCGTTATTTTGAAATTTTTGCCGTGTCCTTATTTTCAAATGATTTACAATTTCCAAATAGCTAAAATGCAATATGTTGAATGACATCTGTAATGATTAAACTTAACTATTTATTGAGTAAACATAGTTTATCCGGAGTGTGACAATTTTGGTACTGAATTTCGGTTTAATTAAAGATCAAGGTGCTACCGCCTAAAGGCAACATTCATTTGAAATGATATGTACATTAATTAGAGTTGCATTACTCTCCCTAATACGTTCCTGAAACTAACATACTTAGTATTGATAAAGATATGCAAATCAGGTTTAATCAAATAACTTTCAAGCGTTACATGCTAAAGATATAATTACAAATTCACACTCTTAAAACGAAAGAGCTGATTTGGCTTGTCATGAAAGAGCTGTAATTTTTTCGATCATAAAAGAGTTGTTTTTCAAACGATTAAATCTTCTTGATCTAAATTGGTTATTTAAGTAGCTCAACTTCATTTAAATTGGTTAAAACTCGAGTTATTTCAACTCTTCTTTGAGAAGCTGCCTTTCAGCATTGAAATGAGTGGATTTCAGCTCAACTTGAGCTACTTTGTGGCTGACTTTTTAAGAGAGTGTTTTTCCGGAAATTTGTTTGGAAATTTTCTTTCATAATAAATTATAATTGATTTGATTTTTTTATCCTAATAATAGAAAAAAATTGGACTGTGAAGTGTTAAATTATTATTTAGTTCAATATTAATATCAATACTACAAACATTTACACAAACTACATACTAACATCACAAGTTACACGATCACTAAATGATGTATACAAAATGTTGCAAAGTTAAAATCTAAACAAATATTAAAATAGAATTTCAACGTTTCACGTTTCGGTCACCAGGGCCATCGTCAGGAAAGAGTTGTTAAATTGCTTTTTAAATTTTAAAACACAAACTCAAGCCGTCTGGATATGTGAATATCTTAGAATTTATTATTATTATTATTTTCACATTGATATTTAAATTCATATAAAAGCACGAATGAATGTACTACAATTACTTATAAGTATAAACTTATAAATCTATTTAAACTTCATTGAAATATCTTAAAACACCCAAAAACTGTTCAACCATCACGTGGCCATCTCCAGTAAACTTTTGTGCGTTTTAAGATATTTAAGTGTTTTTTAAATAAATTTATATTATATGTATGCATCTATAAATAATAGTAAAACATTTATTTCTGCTTTTATATGAACTTTAATTATGTAACTGAAGGATATTTTGTTCTAGAATTTGAAATAACAATTATTGTTAATATTGAGCTTTTCTTCGTGTAAATATCTAGATTTTTTTAGTGTTATTTAGCTATTAAAACTTTTGTAAAGGTGTTTATTTAATTATTGATTTATCAAAATTTAACTATCATCATTATTTTGAATTTTTTATGAAACATTATCTTCAAATCATTTACTATTTCGAAATATCTAAATCATAGTACGTGGAAGTACATATATAAGGATCAAACTAATCTATATATTGAGCAAACCTAGTTTATCCGGCTTGTGACAATTTTAGTGCTGAATTTTGGCTCAATCAAAGATTCTATCTGTCTATTTTGGCTCAATCTAAGGTGGTGGCACAAAGATGTGCTACCACCTTAGGGCAATATTCATTTTAAATTATGTGTATATTAATTAGAGTTGAATTACACTCCCAAATAGTTTCCTGTAACTAACAGATTTATTAGATTAATTTTAAACACGATTATTCAATTGGTAAATTAATTATAACAGAAGTAATTTATTCCATTTTTGAATATTGGGTGAAAAAAGTCCGGACGAGGATTCGAAGCAGGCCCGGACTTCAGCCAATACAGCCCTGGTTCGAATCCTGGTCCGGACTTTTTTCACCCAATATTCAAAAATAGAATAAATTTCCTCTGTTACAATTAATTTACCGATTGAATAATCGCGTTTAACATTAATCCAATGTAATTTCGTATGCAGCGTTTTTCTGCAGTTCCATATACTAACCTTCGATTTATTCTGCAGAACTGATCCAGAGTACCAGACCAGATAAAGTGATCGTTGAGGTTAATTGGGTGAGATAGTCCTCCAGTGTTCGTGTCCGGGATAGCTCAGTCGGCAGAGCATTGGCGGCTTCAGCCAATACATCCCTGGTTCGAATCCTGGCGCGGACTTTTTTTTCACCCAATATTCAAAAATGGAATAAATTACTTCTGTTACAACAGATTTATTATCGATGAAGAGACGCAAAGCATAGATAATCAAATATATTTCCTGTATTTCCTGATAAAGATATAATTACAAATTTATCTTTTCGGAAATTGATATGAAAAGTTCCCTTAGCAGTATTTGCATATGGCGCACAACAAACTGCATTTAAAGATTCATTTATCAATAAAATTACTTTTTAGGTGCTTTTGTATTTACATAATTACGTAGATTTATATTTAGCTTTGGCTCGCGCCCATCTCTCCTAATACAACAACGAAAAAAAAAAAAAAAAAAAAATCCAACTAAAAGGTTTAAAATTTAACAAATAGAATCCTTTCAAATTCTCTGAAATAAGAAAACCTTTAATAAATATTGCTAATAAATAAACCATTTTAAAAACAGATTGCACTTCAAACATAGTAAATAAGGTATGTTCGTACTACAATGAAGATTTTAAAATATTTAGATTGTGGTGTAATAGTATAAAGTATGTCGGTAAAGTAAAGTTTAATTATTAGAGATATTTTTGAGTCCATGTAAATGCTTAATGCTTTCGATTATACACGGAGTAACCTTTAGTAAACTGCATCTATGTATAATTTGAAAAACTGGTGGAACCGGAGAGACAAGTAGAGTTCGATCTAAAAAATATGATGGTAAAAAAATGAAAATATTTTCAGTCTAAAAAAGCTCATGAAATTACCCAAATTTTTGTTGCCCAAAAACTTGACGACATTTGGCGACAGAACCGCTTCCTACCCGATGGTGCCTCCCTACAATTTCGCGGTATCTACGCAGATTTTCATTTGTCCATAAGTATTTACACAGATTTTATTGCTCCATTTCCAAATCGTTAGTTTTTTGTATAAAGACTGATTTTTTTTCTAGATTATTCCTTTGTAATTGTAATATCTGTCTTATAGTAACTGTTTTGACTTCAAAAACATTCAAATAAAGGTGCGATGTTGTTTTAACACACATTTAGTTACAGTTTATGTGTATGTTTATAAAAAAATGATATTTTCTGTCTCGAATGACGTCGGTTTCAAAACTGCAAAAATCTATCAGGAGAATCTGAATTTTTAGAAACTTATAAAAAAATAACACGTGTTATCGTTTCTTTTTTTAAATTATCGTGTTGTTTTTTAGTTGGTGGCAATTGGAAAGAAATGATTGAATGAGCAATTGAAAAAAAGAGATTTCTATGATGTTAAATTATGGAAGGTATGTGTTATATAATTTTTAATTGGGTGTCATTTCCTTAATATTGGATACATTTTGACAGGATCTTCGAAAGGCACATGATGCCTAAATTAAAAGCTTTCGAACAAGCTGTTACACGTGGCTAAATTTTTCCTGGTTCGGGTTATAATTGAGTTGTTTCTCCTTTTTTTCTTGTTTCACGAGAAAAAAGGGACAAAACAGGGGTTCTGGATCTCTATAACTAATCGGTGGATCTGAATGTAACTTCGAGGTCTAGAGTAGGACACTTAGTTCAGGACACTTAGGACAGGTTAGTGGCTCGTCTGTGTTACATTATATATATTTAAATTCTAGCTGGTACTAAAAGATCTAATAAATGTCTTTAGCTTAGTGCAGTTTTATGCGTATAATAATAGTAAATAAATTCTGTTAATTATTGACTTTAACGGCCTATTTTTGCTGAGATTTTTAATGTGTTTGTTGTAAGGAAACCATAAATTATTTTGATTCATAAGTTAGAGTTTTTATATACACACATAACTCTTTGTTTTAAATTTAAATTTACCGGTTAATTTTTTGCGTTAGCTATAAAAGTTCTAACCAAAGAATTTCTTACGTTCACATCAGTATTTTATGTATAACTAGAAGGCTGCGATGTATATAATATATTTTTAAAGTGTTAGGTCTTCGTTAGCATTTCGCTATGTTTTTCTTCTTTTTAACGCATCCTGAACATAATTGAAAAGTTTTTATGAATTTAGCCCGTCTGTCTGTCCATGTTATAACTCTTGGAAATAATCACGGATTGCCATAGAATTAATATATAGTATTTATATTTAGAACAACACGTTTGGGATTGAAAATTGAAAGGATAATACATTTATTTCTCTTACGGAGTGTGATGCCCGCGCATACCTTTGTTCTCAAGCGCCCCCCCCCTCTTGTCTTGTAGCGCCCCCTCTTGGAAGATGAGAGAAAACTAGGAGAACGAGAAATGATCACCGCCTGAGAAGTAGTGAGGAAAAAGGCGGTCCGATTTGCTTCGACCGTAAATGGAATTAATGTGGAACAAGAACGTAAATGTTATCTGTATGTTGTTGATTTTGTGTCCCTGTTCGTGTTTTGTCGTGTTCGTCAAGTGGTGTCCTGCAAATAAAATATATTCGTAAAATAGAACTGATCCGAGAATTTATTGGCCCACAAAGAAGCCCCCACACCTAAGGAGTTTCACATTGGTGTCAGAGAAAAGGGATATGTGGGCCTAATTTCCTCGAGTGTGCATCTACAGCATCTTAATATAACTACATTTGTGAGTTTGGAATAATTCGAAGAATCGATTTTTTAGTTCAGGTAAGGCATTTTAATTATTATTGTGAGTATGGCCGACAAAATTGCAAAAATTAAAAAAACTCGTGGGGTCACTAAATTACTTCTATAATTAAGAAAATTGAAGAAATATTTATAGCAGACCCACCCGATTTAGACGAATTAGAAGAGAATCTCGCCCAATTGGAACAAAAAAATGGTGCGATTTAAAATCGGATGATAAGGAAATTTTTAATTTGTTAGATGATTTAAACGAAATAGAAAAAGATGTGAAAGCGTCGGCAGAATACTACGATAAAATTAATTTATGGAGATTCAGAATCAACAAAAAACTAAAAGAAGAAAAACAAAACAATAAAAAAGAATCTCCCAATATAAACAACGAGAACAAACCCGTAGACGCGATTGCAATTAAGCTTCCAACGCTTAAAATGGAAAAATATTATAGCGACGTAACCCTTTTTCAAAATTTCTGGAATTCTTTTAAAATAGCGGTACACGATAACGAACAACTGTCAAACGTAGAAAAAATGAATTATCTGTTAAGTTATTTAGGCGGGAATGCATATAACGCGGGATCTGGTTTCGCTTTATCCGATAATAATTATTTGGAAGCAATTGATGTTTTAAAAAGTCGATTTGGGAGAACAGATTTAATCGTATCCAGTCACATTAACACTCTTTTAGCTTTGCAACCTGTTACAAAGCAAAATGATATAATCGGTTTAAGAAAACTATATGACACGATTCAAACGCAAATACGCAGCTTAAAATCCTTAGAGATCGAATCAAATAGCTTTGACTCTGTTTTGACCCCAATAATATTAAAAAGCTTACCCTACGGCATGTCACTAAACTTTGAAAAAGAGTGTATTAAAAGCCCCGAACGATCGCAGTATAGTATTGATAAATTATTATCTTTTATCCGAACTGAATTGGAAGCGCGCGAAAAATAGAATCATCTAATTAATGCTTTCGATTCAAGAACGACATCCACCAGATTTGTTACCTGAAATGAAACAAAAAAGCAATAAATTCAAGGCCAATCTAACTCTGTCGAAGTTGACGAAAATATTTGTGTTTTTTGTAATTCGCTTAGTCATTTATCAGAGAATTGCGATAAATATTCAGTTGGGGAAAGAAAAAATAAATTTAAAAGTGAAGGCAGATGCTTCGCTTGTTTAAGGGGTCGCCATTTAATTCAAAATTGTACCGTGAAAACTAAATGTAGGCTTTGTTTCAAATCGCATAATACCGCAATTTGTAATTATTTACTTGGAAAGGCTGATAAACCTAAAAAAGAAATAAGTGATACGGATGACGCATTCATTGCAAGGGTAACTTCGAAGGAGTTATTTGGTTTTAAACAGCCACAGGAAAAGGGAAAATTAATTGAATCACTTCAAACGGTAGAAGTCGAAATAGAAAATAGAATACTACAAGGGGTGATTGACAGCGGAACTCAAATTTCGATTATAAAGACAGAGTGCGTACCAGAATATTTTAAAAATCCTTTCGGGTCGATAATACTTAAATCTGCTTTCGGGCATGAGTTGAAAGCACCATTAATAAATGTTCCCCTAAGTTTAGCGGCTGATAAATTACGTTGTAAGGTGTTTCCAAAAATGGTAATAACATGTGCGATGGTTGATAATTTAATAAATGATTTATTATTGTCTTTAAATGCATATAACGAAATTGAATGATATAAGTGAATGTACCGAAACTGACAGTGCAATAAATGATTGTAATAATGTAAATTTGCCCTGTACGAAAGAAATTAGAGCGGCAGACGTATTCGGCGCTGCCACAGAATTAGTTCCAACTGAAATAGGAAATGCAAACGAGAATATTGATCCCGATAGTAGTAAAAATACTGATAGTTTTTTGAATGATACGGAAAAATTTAAATGTGAGCAGAGAAACGATGCATCACTTAAGCAGTGTTGGATTGATGCTAATAATAATCGCACTAATTATTTTGTTCATGATAATCTTTTGTATCACCGAGATAAAATAATGGGAGAAACAGTGCATCAATTACTGGTACCCGAGCCACGTAGAAAGCAACTGTTAGACTTAGCACATTCAAGTCCTTGTGGTGGTCATTTAAGGGTAAAGAAAAGTACGCAAAGGTTAAAATATTCCTTTTTTTGGCCTAGTATTAAGAAAGATGTGACCGATTTTTGCGAAAGATGTTCATCCTGACAGCTTCGAGCGAAAACAAATAAGTTCGATAATGTACCTATAACCCCAGTTACTCGTCCTGATGAAGCTATGCAAATTATGAACATTGACATAACTGGTCCAATTGAACCCGCCAGTGGAGGATATAAATACGTACTGACCGCGATAGATCAGTGTACGAGGTGGCCGGATGCTATTTGTTTGCGAAACATTTTTGCTAAAACGACATGCGATGCCCTCTTACAAATATTTTCACGAACTGGAAATCCCAAACTAATAGCTAGCGATCAGGGTAGAAATTTTACTTCGGCTCTCACGAAAGAATTTATGAAACGTTTAGGAACCTCCCCGCGTTTTTCCGTCCTGGGATACGCACAGTCCAATGGATTAGTTGAAAGATGGAATGGTGTCCTTAAAGGAATGATACACCATGTTATACGGGAAAACGCCGGAAGTTGGCATAAACACATACCCTTCCTTTTATGGGCTTACCGAGAGGTACCGAATGCTACAACAGGTGTTAGTCCATTCCAGATGTTATACGGTAGGCATCCAACTGGTCCTCTTTCCATATTAAAGTCATCATGAACTAATGAAACACCGTTACCAATTGGTCAGTTAGGCTCAGTTACCAATTATTTAAACAATTTAAAAAATGAAATTAGAAAAGGCCGCCGAACATGCCGGAATTTCTTGTACGGATAAGCAGCGAGTTTATGCTTATTATCATAACAGGACAGCTAGACATAAAGAATTTAAACCAAATGATCAAGTTATTGTATTAATTCCAGACAGTAACCATAAAATTTACGCTAGATGGACAGCACCAGCTACAATACTCGAAAAGAAATCCCCCTATAGTTATTTAGTACAATTACCAGACAATAGTATAAGGCACTTACACGCTAATAAAATTCGAGAATTAAAGGCTCAAACGACATATATAGGAGTTATATATGATGACGATATCGATTTTGGTGAAATTGAAAATGTTCCGAAAATTACTAAACATGATCCAAACAAATTTGATAAAGAATTACACCTTGACCATTTAACACCTAAAGAAAGAAAACAACTTATTGATTTTTTACACAAACATTCGAACCTCCAATCGGGTATCCCAAAAATTGCAAATGTAGGTGAACATCGGATTAAATTGAAACCAGATAGCCAGGCCAAACATTAAAAGACGTACCGAATTCCAGAAGCACTTAAAAGTGAAGTAGATAGGCAAATTGAGGAATTATTGAGTTTAGGACTTATCGAACATTCAGAAAGCGAATATGCTCACCTGATTGTTTGCGTAGCTAAAAAAGATTCCTCAATCAGACTATGCGTCGATTATCGATTTTTAAATTCCCAAACGAAATTGATTCTTTTCCTATGTCTAATGCAACTGATCTGATATACAAAGTAACGTCCGCGAAATTTATTAGTCTGTTAGACTTACTGAAAGAGTATTGGCAAATACGATTAAGTGAAGATTGAAAACATTTGACGTCATTTGTCACACACCGATGGCAGTATTCCTTGGTTGTTATGCCTTTTGGGTTTCGGAATGCTAGCGCGACCTTTCAAAGATCAATGAACCGTACCCTTGTCCAACATAAAGACTATGCCGAAACATATATAGACAATGTAATTATTTTTTCGGACAATTGGTCTGATCATCTTAGTCACTTAGATGCTGTATTGACCACACTCGAAGAAGCAAAATTTACAGTAAACTTTAAAAAATGTGTGTTTGCTAAACCACAAATAAAATTTCTAAGACATGTAGTAGGGTCTGGCATACATGCTCCTGATCCAGAAAAAGTAACAGCGATCCAAAACTTAGAAATTCCGAAATCAAAGAAAGATGTCAAAAAAATAAAGTCTGTAACACAACTAAATTTTTACTAGGAAACTAGGATTCCTGGTACGTTTTGTGTAATAGGTACAACAAAAATCCATGTAACAGATACACGTTTGCACTGTACATTAGAAAAAGCAGAAATGTCACTAAGACTATTTTAGGAAACTGGTCTGGATAGAACATTTTATGACTACAACCCGGTTTACAGAACTTTAATAAGTAATTTTAGCAAATTTGATGCATATTCTCAAATACGAAAATGTACACATATAAAAATACTGGTTGTCACCAAATCGACAAAACATTAATGTGTTGTGAATGATAATTTTTCATATATAAAGCATAAGCAAAAATTAGTGTTGTACATGAAGTGGAAATAGTGTTGATAAAAATATGTTCTTACAAGAGTTAACACATTCTAAACACCACTCAATTTAGAAAACATTAAAGCAAGACATATAAAACACTTTTAAAACATATTCTGCATAGGCCTATTAAATTACATAATTTTAAGAATAAAATACGAGAAAGTTTCCTATACAGAAAAAAATTTGGGAAGATTAATGTGTGAGTTGAATACTTTTTATAAATAATAAATATCATTAACTACGTTTCGTGAAAAATATGAAATTTGGCCTTTTTTTTTTGTCATTATCTATATTCGCATCCGTAACAATACTTTTTGCACAATTTTATACCTGGCACAACATATCCACATGACAATCGAAAACGATTTTTGTTAAAAGAGTCAATTAATATGTTCATTTAATGTTTCAAAAGTGTTGCACAAATTTGCAGTTTTGATTTGTAAAACTACAGCTTACTTCTGTAGCTTTATATAAAAAAATTATAAACTCCTTTTTAAATTGCAAAAATAAGTAGTTTTTAAAGTTTTCTTAAAACAGGTTTTACAAAATGTGCCACTCGCGATTTTAGACTTTTTGTCTAGAAAAATACATGAGAAATTATTCTGAAACTTTAAGAGGGTAAACATATTAGTACAAGTCATATATTTACATGACCATTTTTTCCCCGAAACTCCCTGGGAGACTGTCAAGAAATTGAAAAAGAACGAATATTTTTTGCATAATCCTGTCTAAACTAATACAGAAAAGGCGTTCAAACTGTAGATTACGATTAAGTGGTTTAATGTAATAAACTATGCTCATTTTTACTATGATGGCATTTATACTCGTAGAGAAATTTAGGATTTTATAAAAAAACAGTACAAATTCTATACAAGATTTTTTGCTTATAATTTGTATGAAGCAAAACGATAAGAGGCTATATCCATATATCCGTTGATTAGAGTCAATATAACATACAGAATATTGCACGTAATACTACATTTGGATTTTCAGCTTATTCTATCGACGATTATTTGCAGACTTTTCAAGCAATGTTTTTGTGACTTTCACAAAAGTTATTTCTGTATATTTGGCTAACACATCATGCAAATTATATTTTGATTACAGTACTGCACGCGCAGTGAAGCATACATTAGAAAGCGTGCTCATTTTCCTAGAAATTTTATTATTTTTTAATTATAGTTACAGGGTATTGTGTACAATGTTATTTGACATATTTTCTGAAAAGAAACATTTTTTCATATTAAGACCTCTGGATATTTAAAGCAAAATTCTTGGCAAAATTTAGGAATGTTTTTATGAAAAAAATTTATTTCTTTACGAGTATACATGATGTTTTCATAAAAATGAACACAGTTTATTGAAATAAGACACGTAATCAAAATATGCAGTTTAGACGTTTTTGCTATCTTAGTTTTGACATGATTATGCAAAAGATGTTTGTTTTAAATTTTTTTACCGTCTGCTATGGGATTTCGAGAAAAAAATCTCCAAGGAAATACATGACCTGTACTACTCTGTTTAAGCACTTGGAGTTTCAGAATGATACCTCATATATATTTCTAGATATTTTACAAAAAGTTTAAAATCGCAAGTGTCCGGTCATCTTTCCCTATATAGTGTATATGGGTCATTTTCTCTTAACAGGTCAATTTGAACATCATACATTTTTTAAAAATAATTTTCTTTAAAATTGGCTTCTATTGTGTTTAGACAATGTCTCTAAGTATAAAATAGAGTCATCAAAAATCTTTTACTATGTTAAATACACAAAAATATATTTTTTGAATTTCAAGTAGACAGGGGAATGGGAAACAGGCACAGGGTAATGACACTTAGACAAAGAAATGAAAAACAAGTATAACTGCAAATTATTTCTCTTTTTCACAAAATTTTAAAGTAAATAAGAAAACATTATTATAAACAAGAGCTCAAAAGTAATTTCATTTTGAAATTTTTTTTATGGAGAAAGTCGGTAAAATAAAATGCATTTGCCTGAGATCCATATGGTTTGGGTTCAGAGATTTTGGTTCTTATATCTTCAAACCTATATAGATCTATACAGACCTTTAGAATTGTAACAACAAATCTAATTCGTTGTTTTCGCCCACATTCCAAACTATAAAACTTCTAGATTGTGTGTTATGTGTATTTTGGAAGGTAATAAATTTTTTTCACTTACTACCTTGCATTTCTTAAAAGGTCTCCTTGCATTATTCCTTTAAAATTTGTTTTGCTTTTTCTTTTTTGAGATTTCTATTTCCGTTTGCTAATTCCTTTGTCAACGTTTCTTCAAACAAAATTTTTTTTTACTGCAAGGGTTGCATTAATTTTTTTTAGATATTTCTAATGTATTTTCCAATTGATTCTTGACTAGAATATTTGTCTCTCAGTCTATAAAACTTTTTCTTGTACTTTTCAGAAGTTTGAAGAGTCTTTAATAATTTTTTTCTCAACTTTTCCAATTTGTTTAGCTAATTTTGCTCGATTCCTTCTTACTCACCTACGACCAACATTTTTTTCTTCCATCTGGATTTGTTTTGGAATTTTTTTTTTCTGTCTCTTGGCATAATTTCGATTCAAATAAGGTAGTTTTAATAACCTTTGTCAAACTATTGCCTTTTCCTGAGTTTTGCCTGGTATTAAGACTTCTTTTGGCTTATTTAAATAGATCATTTTTTGCTTTTGTTGGCTATAGCCACTGGATTTCATCAGGTTCAACTGAGACAATATCTTCAGTAAGGTAGGAATCTTAGTGTTCAGTGATATTTTTCTTTTTTTGCACGACTATTTCTTTGACTTACCTTCCTCCGTTTCCTTTGAATTCTCTGACCTCTGGGTAATAATTTGGATACTGGTTTAATGTTTCCAGCTGCTTTCTCATGCAATCTTTTTTGGTCATTTGTTTATTTTTTAGAGGCTATTATAAACCTAAAAGATATTTTTATTAAGAACATTCATAAAAACCATAAAATATTTATATTTTAATGAGTTAACAATGTTTTTAACTGAGCCGGCGAATAACCTTTTAAAACTGATGAATTATAATAATCACAAACCATCTTATTAAGTTTATGCTTGACAACCACGTAATCATCCTGCTTTGTCCGATTCATTTGCTTTTTTAGACCAGTAAGTATTTATTTTTATTCAAATTATATACTAAGAAAAATGAAAAAAAGTAAAGTAAAATCCAAACTTTTAAAGAGTATTTTTTTATCTTTTGAATTATAGTGCTTACAAAAATATACATTTTTTACTTTTAAAATAGCAAATATTGTGTGACAGTTACATAAAATATTTAAAAATTGAAAATTTCTAATAAATATTTATCATTTGTGACAAATAGAGACTGTAGTCATTCCCCTACCTTACATATGACAAGGGAATGTGATCACAGGGGGATGACAAAAATTAAGTTTAGCTTGTATAATATCTTAACTATATACACAAAATTAAATTGCACTTAAAGAAAACTTAAAAAACTTAATACAAATAAGACTTAATCATTTATTCAGCTTTCATTACAAAATTTAAATAAATAAGTGAGACAGGGGAATGACAGTCAATAAAAATACTTACCAAGATTTAACTCGAAATCATCAAGTTACTTGTCCAGAATTAATTCTGCAAAAAAAGAATAATTCAAGATATCTTCTCTAATCATGCCATTGTTCACAGATGAAATTCTGGAGTAATATAAGTGTTGCCACAGCTGACAATCATTACTTTCATTTTAAGACAGGGGAGTGACAACAAAATCAAGGGACATTTTTTATTATTTTTTTAGAAAAATACAAAAAATTAAAAGTTTTCATTTTTTCAAATTTTAGTATTCTATGATGTTGTTTAATAAATTAACCAATAATAAAAAAAATCATTCCGATGGTCGGTTTTTGGGTACTACTTTTGTGTTAAGGTGGTGACAGAAACACAAAAGGAAATGACATTTTTACAATATAAAAAATTATTTAAATGGTTTATATTTAATTATAGCATTTTTATCCTGTTAGACATACATAAAAACATGTAATTAAAGTATTCTAGCATTTATTTAATTTTCATGCAAGTTTATTCATTATTTTTGAAGCAGCGACAAAAATATTGCTGTTTAGAGAAAATGACCCATATACGTTCGTGAGTATTGTACATTTTCGTAGATTCAAAAACATTTGTCTTTTTTTACAGTTAAATGTTGCCACAACTATTTTCTTAAAAGACGACATTTCAATATAAACACAATAAAAATCCTACATTTTTGTAGTATTAATACTTTTAATGTGCTTTTATCGAAACGAGGTGAATTAGTGGTGGGCGATTCTGGAAATCTTGAGAATCGATTAAAATCGACATCGAATAAAACAACATCGATCATAAAAAGAATCGATTTCTCAGTTTTAGAATCGATTTTTCGATATTCACAGATAAGCTCAAAATTAGTGATTCCTAAACTTAGACAATCAGCTGAACCATAATTACCGCCTTCCACCCCGGGGAGGCGGTGGAGGGAGGGGATTAGGACGGACGTGGAGAAAAAAAAACAGTGGAACTCCGGGAGTGCCGACAGAAGTGAAAACTTAAACAATTACGTGTGTATTTTTTTAATCGTTACGTTATATTTTTTGAACTATCAGGAAATATTGTATTGTGCAAGAAATACTTTTAAATGAACAAAAAATACGCTACAATATTAAAGAACCTATCAATATCGATTTTAAAAAAAAAATTGCGTTACCATATGTCCAGCTATTGTAGTTACTTCACTATAATTACATTCTTTCATTTTAAAATGCAATAAATACGCCGACAAAAAATAGACCGTGCTATCATACTTTTGTATTAATCCTTTTCCAGGTAAATCATTTTGTATTCATGACTGTTCCAATACCTGTAGATTACTTTTTGCACTATTCAAATGGGACTTTCCATTCAAAAGATATTACGAATTTAAAAATGACAATGTAAAAAAATAATAGCGCAACTGAGCGTTCTGTAGCCATATAAGCTTCGGGATTGCGTTCTCAATCAAACGGTTGCGAGTTCGAACCCCAATTTCGCTGACATGTACCAATGTTTTTGTTTTTTGTTTTTTTCTGCAGAAGTTTGAGAAATTTAAATTTTAACGCATTATGGATCCGTAACGTGATCTAGAATGATGGGGAAACGTTTTTAATGCTAGATTTGTAATGCATGATGCATAAGCTTTCAATAGACATATTACATCAAAAAAATGAGGAACACCCTCCACCTGCCCCCCCCCCTTGCAAACGGTCCTATGGGGAAAATAGTAAAAGTGGCGGAGGAAAAAACGGCGAGGAAAAGTTAGCTATACTAGAAATTTTCTCTACACTGTAACTCCCACAGAAGCAAAGTTATAGCTTTTTAAAGATTGAAATAAAGTTCAATGAGCAAAATTCGGTGAATAACCGATAGGGGGAGGGGGTGTCCACAGCCCCTTACCTTAATGTGATGGGATACTTTTGATTGTCCCTGTAATTAAACTATACATCCGAATTTCATTTAATTTGAATTGACTAGACAAAATTATGCAACACTTATATATTTTAAATCTCAAATGATTTGGTTGGTTAGGTTTTGGTCTATTATATTTGGACAGACAGACTGAACGATGACTATACTTGGTGTAATCCTGTTCAACGTATATCAATTTCATAAAATATTAAATAGTTCAATACAATTAAAATGCGCATCAAACACTATCTCAATATATAATTATGCAATGGAATACTTTTGTGTGGCCCTGTAAAGAATTATTCTTTGCACCACGGATTGTACATAATGTATATTATAGTATATACTTCATAGATGCATATCAACTTTATTATGTTCGAAACAGTGTAAGACCATTAAAATGCACTTGAAACTTTTTCCTCCATTGACCATAATGTATCGGAATCCTTTTGATTGTCCCTGTAATTGAACTATGCATCCGATTTTCATAAAATTTGAAATGACTCGACAAAATTATCTAATAATTATATATTTTAAATTTCAAACGATTCGGTTGGGTAGTTTTAGAGTTGTTGTATGCGGACGGAGAGATTGGCGGATTGAACGACAACCATAGGTGCTACGTATTTATATAATTACGCACGCACCTTCATTTTATGGAAGAGTAGTGATAGAGGAATCTAATGATCCGTGTCTGCCGAAGTGAAATGGTGTATAAGCCAAAAATTAATACAGCAGTGGTTCACGCGTACTTTAATCGCTTAATTTTTTTTCCGAGCACCTTCGTCGCTCCAAGCTCAAGCTCGCACTCTGATTGGTTGTTGCTCTCGGCCCTGTTTTCACGTAACTTTGCTATAACCATACTTGGCGAAAAATACTTCGCTCGTAAGTGAACGAGTAAACCTAAAACCTTACCTACTCATTCTTATTCTTCCTTCATTCTTATCCTCGTGGTCATGTGCTCTTGTGTGTAAAAACTTTTAAAGAGTACAGCTTTCAGTAAGACACGTTCCGTCCAATCCAATGCTGCAAGAGAAAAGTTACTTTGTACTCGGTTCGGAAGGAAATCAAACTCGACAGACGGAAGCATCTATTGCTACGCCAAGTATGATTATCGCCAAGTTACATGAAAATAGTGCCGAGAGCAACAACCAATCAGAGTGCGAGCTTAGGCTTGGAACGATGAAGGTGCTCGGAAAAAAAATTTCGTACTTTAATCATTGTGTTTACCGTTCAATCAAAGCTATGGAAATGATTGTTGGTATAAAGCAAAGGTATAAAGATTCTCTTTTCTTATGTTTTTAAAAGTTAGCCACTGATGTTTGTTATAAAAAAAAAATACATATCATAATGGGGATGTACCAGATGTGTTCTTAAAAATGCCATTAAATAAAATTTACTAATTAACGTGCCTAAAAGAGGTACAATCTTTCTAAACACAAATTTGTGTTTGTTTGTTAATCCTCGCAGTACTACGATGTGGTTGATCCCACTGAAAATGACCCTCGGTTAAAATTTTACCTTATCTGTACATTTTGCAATTTTTTTTTTGTTTCTTAGGTGCGTTCGTAATTACATAAATATGTAGCACCTATAGCTGTTGTTTGGTATGTCTGTCCGTCTGCATATATCAACAGAAAACTACCCAGCCGAATCGTTTGAAATTTATAATGTATAATTACTGCATAATTTTATCGTGTCATTTCAAATTTTATGAAACTCAGATATGTAGTTCAATTACAGTGACAGACATAAGTATTCCCTTACATTACGTCCTATGGGAAAAAAATAGTTTCAAGTGCATGTTAATGACATTGCACTCTTTCGAACGTAATGAAACTGATATGCATTTATGATGAACACGAAAATATATAGTCTGTAAGACATCCCCAGTAGCCGAACAATATTAGGACAACATTGGCTACATCTTGGAGCAATATTGGCATATTGGCGCAATACTGGCATGAAATATTGCTCCAATTTTGGGTTGTTTACATTTTGCCCTTTCTTCAGCCAATATTTGCAGCCAATATTATGCCAACATTGGGGTTTCATTGGAAATATTGCCAATAAAACGCCAATATTGGTTAAATATTGGAATTTTATTGGAAATATTTCCGATGTAATGCCAACATTTGTACAATTTTGGCGTTTTATTGGCAATATTTCCAATGAAACCCCAATATTGGCATAATATTGGCTGCAAATATTGGCTAAATAAGGGCAAAATGTAAACATCCCAATATTGGGGCAATATTGGCGTTTTATTTGCAATATTTCCAATAAGTGAAATATTGGCGCAACGTCGGACCAATAATTGTTTGCTACTAGGGATGCGTACAAAAATATTTATTTATTTGTTTGTTTGTTTGAAAATTTTATCCTTCGGATGTCCGTAAAAGACTCCAAATAACCACATCAGTAAATAAATATTAGTTTTGTTTATTAATCGCATAACATTAAAGTAAAACAAAAATACATAATGTTTTCCTTGGAAGTACTTTCGCTAGGAAATGGAAGGTAAAAATAAAAAATAATTTATAAAACATAAAATGTTCCTTCTATCATGTTACATCTTTCTTCGTCTGACAATTCAATTAAGAAAGGCTTAAAAGGTTTTTATTTCTTGCTGTGTACAGCACATAAAATATTTGTAGCCTTTGCGTCTTTCTACGAAAAATCTCAAATATGTTCTTAGAAGAAAATAATCTCTTATACTTTGACAAATACTTTAGAAGTGTATCGATAAGCCAGAAAATTAAGATATAAAATGTGTTCCAAGCTTTTCGAAAATCCGCTTAACATAAATATACTTTATGAAATAGATAGGGTAAATCTAAATTGTTTTTACAATATAAAAAGACTCATAAAACTCACCTAAACGAGCAATAAATTACTAAGGATCGACCGAAACAGGTTTTTAAGGTCGAAACCCAGTTTCGGTGATCTTCTTATTTTTGACCAAAAACGAAAACGAAAAAGCCTAAAAAAATTTTAAGTGAATAACACATACATAAATGTACATAATTATTAATTAATTATACGCATTTATTTAATATGCATAATTATTAATCAAACATATGCATGTCCCAATAAATAGTTTACAAAAATAGTTTCAAGTAAATTTTAATGATGTTATACTTTTTCGAACATAATAAAATTGATATGCATACTAGGAAGTATATACTAAAATATACATCCTGTATATTCACCGGTGCAAAGAATAATTGTTATTAATTTAAAACGCCACACAAAAGTATTCCATTTCATAATGGTATAGGGGGAAACATTGTTTGGGGGGCTTGTTTTAATTATATTAAACTATTTCTCATTTTAAGAAATTGATATACTTTATTCAGATTTACTACAAATTGTTTCATGGAAATAATAGAAAGCAAATAGTATTTAAAGGGACACACAAAAGATTTCGGGTACTATACTATAATCCGAAGCACTGCATACTAATACCAAAACATAATCTTTTTTTTTTTTTTACTTACTCATCATACGTAGTATAGGGTAAGTCTTGCAATCGTTTTGAAAATCAAAAAAAAATTTGACGGATTTACACGTTTTAGATAGTAGAGATTCCTAAAATCATATTTTTAGAAAAAAAAAAATTGCCGTCCGTCCGTCTGTCTGTCTGAATGTAAACGCTCTATCTCCCGAACAAATTGAGATAGAGACTTGAAATTTTGAATGTAGTTAGCATGTAAGAATGGGACGAAGCCTATTTAATATCAATAACCGCGATTATCCGGAACTATTTTTTTCGGACTCTCGAAAAATTCGTTCTGATGAAAGGTACATAAAAATTTTCGAATTTTTTTGTTCTAAGAAATGAACGTAAAAGGCAATAAAATAACACACAGTTTGCATAGAGAACGAAGTCGATCGGATTATTAGTTGCCGAGATATTTGTAATCCTGTTTTCCACATTCTTCGATTTTTCATGACCCTGTATTTCATTCAAATTTCAATTCAGAGGCATATTTTGATTGGAAATGAGACGCTTAATCCGACGCAGTTAATTGTTAGTTAATAGAATTATTATTTTTGGAGTTATAAGGATGTTTCTTTTACGCAGTTCGGTACTACTTGAGTAGTTTGGCGTTTAATATAATTTGTCGAAATTGGTACATCAGCAGTTCTTTAATATAGCATTACTATGTATATTAACAAAATATAAATTTAGTTTATGAATTGCAATGCACTGTATAAATAATTTTCACATGTTCTATTGTCATATACATATCCATGATGGGTAAGTATTACGATGGCCCCCAACGACTAGTTTTACTCTGTTATAATACGAGCGCACTCCATTTGTTACGCTTGACGTACAGTTTTCCCTTGTTTGCTTACGTTTTCAACATTATAACAGCGATGAGTTGTCTGTTATAAATTTTCATTATGATATACTTCAATTTTCTGAAAGTCATGACCCTTTTAGTTTCTCTTTACACCATACTCTTCATAACTATTTTTGCGATTTTTACCCACTAAATGTAGTTCGCGACCCATTTTCTTAATGCCTCAACTATAACTCCTCTGTCTTGGTAAAAAGAATTTAGATTCACTCTGTATATTATTACAGTGGAGCATCGTTTATACGACGCGGAAGGGACAACCGAAAAACGTCGTATAAACGATAACGACGTATAATCGATTTTCACTTCCAAAAATAGAATTAATTTTTGTTTCACTTAACTTTAATGTTTAACGTGATGATTTGCATGAATTTTTAAATTAAAGTAACCAAAATAAAAAAAATAATCTTAAAAACGGGAGGGGGGGGGGGATTATTAAGCAATTTAAATATGCGTACCTTTATTTATGTTTCATCGAAAGGTTCCTCATTTGCAATACATCATTTCCTTTCCATTTAAAGTTAAAGATCAAAAACCCCGAGTGGACAACTAAAAGTCGCCAATATTGATAACAGTTAGAAGGATTGCAATTTAAAACAGGTCGGGAAAGCTGACCATCCCCGAAAAAAGAATGACCCCTCTCAGTATAATCGGTTACACGTAAGCTGATTTTTCACACTAATCGAACACCACCCCACATTTTTATAATGTGGAGTGCATTTAAACACGTGTGTCATTCATAGTGTCATTTATAGCTGTCAACTTCCGCTCGTTCGTAAAATACACAAGAAAAAAAAATAAACCTATATAAAATTGGAAAATCGACGTATAAACGATTTTGGGCGTCGTATAAAATATATATTTTTACATTAAAATGAATAGGAATGAATCGGGACCACTCTCAAACGTCGTATAAATGTAAACGTCGTATAAGTGATCGTCGTATAAACGATGCTTTACTGTAAATGGATGAAAAGTAAGAAAATTGACCAGCAGTATCCTGTTGTTTTAATGATCCCGTGTATCGAGTTTGCTTAGATGATGGTATAATTTATAACAATATTATTAGTAGTTAATTCGAACTCGTTGGGACCTCAACAAATGTTCGAATTATCCAGAATTCGAATTAGGTAAATTATGAGAGGAAAAAATGTTTAAAGACGTACTATTATAAAGGAATTTATGTTATAGCATTTTTTAAATATACTTCGGCTATTATCATTATAATATGACTTAATACGTACGATGTATGCTTAATATTAAATTAAAAGCTATAAATACATAAACTAATTAAGAAATTAGTAGCAAGCACAAACGAAGATGGGGTGGAGATTTTATTGATGAACAGACGGGGCACTAAAAAAAGCGGATATCAAGTGCATATATGTTCAGAACAATTCTGACAAAAATAAATAAACGAAAATTATTTCAAAGATCTGAAGTCCAGGAGAAAGTAAAGAAAAATGAAAAATCGGAATCAAGTTAGTTCGAATTAAACAAAGTAAACGAAAAATGAATTCGAATAAATGAAAATTTTTAACATTTTTCTGCTATTGAATATTTCGGTACTTCATGTTTAGTTCGAATTAAGCGATGATTCGAATTATCCGATTTCGATTTAACGAGAGTCGACTGTATAATAATCTTAAACATTTCTTAAAAATTAAAAAAATCAGACATTTGCCCTCATTTGCCCTTTTAACTAAATTGAAATTGAAATGTAATAGATATTGAAGATATTGGAATCAATAAAAAGAGTCTAATGTGCATCTATTTCGTTTGTATAAATGTCCAAACCATGGAACTATTAAGAAAGAGAAACTGACAAAAATTTTAAAAAGTGAAGCTAGGGGTTCATTACCACCATGGCAAACTCACATTAAAAAAATATGCAGAAAATTTCTCTTTATTTAAAAGGCTCATTAATAGAAATTTTTATTCAAAAATAATGGCAATAACTATTATTCACTTTTATTGGTAATAGTTTAATTCTGCGGTAATAGTTGTTCCACGTTGTGACAACCAATACATCCCCTTTGAGTATCCGTAAACAGATTATATTACCTCGTCCAATTGATACCAGTAAAAAGAAATAGAATTTTTTTACCATATTTACCACAGTAATTTCCCATCAATAACGCTCTAAAATAAGACGAAATTTTTTATTCAAATTTACTGGTGGAAGAATTCAACTGTTTCTGAAGATTTCAGAAACCATTGTCATCTTTTAACAATTTACTCAATTTACTTCACTCACAACTGATAGGCAATACACTATATATCTCCTCCTATTTATTCATAACTCTGTTGTGCAAACCAGGGGTTCAGTCGTAACAGAGGATATAAGCTTTAAGCAGAGAGCATACGCTCAAGACAGAGGGTATTTCCTATAGTGTGTATATTATAGCTATTTTAGAAGCATGGGATATACCAGTATACCCCCCCCCGTATACTCTCCACTACATCCCTGGTCCAAACAGATAATATTTCGATTTTAATTGCTTAAAAGTGGCATAACCAACAGAGTGGAAAAGTGTCCAAGCTTGGAATGGAACCAGGGTGATTGATTAGACCCATCAATGCTTGGCTGCGAGCGAACAGCACTACTTGTTATTACACTAAAATAGCAATAAATCTATCTTTGTTTCCGTGCGGAACAAAGGTGAAACCTCTTTAAATAAGTTTTGAGGGACTGACTCTACCGAATTGACAAAGGAAAGGAAAGTTTATCTCCTTCCATCTTCAGTCGTAAAGCTGTCAACTGATTTCAAGTTCGATTTCTCTCTTGAAGTTCAAAAAAGTTCACTGAAAAAGCACTTTATACATCAAAGCGCCGACACGAGTGTCTGGTCCTTAAGGGCGATCTCTCTGGGCGATCCTATCTTAGGACTTCGCACTCTTGTGTGTTATCTGGTCATCTTATGTGCGGTTGCTGCCTTGCCAACACATATGAGGGAGAAATCTTAAGATTGGATTATCCATATATTTTAGTGGCAAAAGCATATAGTCAATCGCCTTTGTTCCATTCCAGGCTTGGACACTTTTTCACTCTGTTCGACTGTACGTCTAGCTGTAGAACTTTTAAGCAATTAAATTTGAAAGGTTATTTGAATTACAAAATTTTCCAAAAATTGAATAGTTATAGATTTCTCCAAATAGATATTAGATTATCAAATACTAAATGTATCTTTTTTTTTTTTTCTAAAAACTCCATCGCTGCCTTAACTATTTTTTTTTTTTTTTTTTTTGTCTGTGTGAATGGGTTTCTTTTTTGATTTACATCAAGAAGTTGTTGCTTACAAAAATATGAAAATACATTTATAGAGAAAAGTCTGATATAAAAAAGAGCAGCAGATAGATTTTTAAATTAGATAATTACACTCATTGCCATAAAAATTTGCGCACCAAGAAAAAAAACGTTGAAATGAAACGAAATTTTACATCTTAAATACTACTGTGATATAAGTAAGTGATTAGAAAACCAAAGAAAAAGAATCATTTATTCAAGAAAAAAGTACAAATAAACGGAAATTTTAGTACTCTGTCGGACCCCCTCTAGCACTAATGCACGATGCGATACGAGTGGGCATTGAGGCATACAAGTTCCGTATGATGTCCTGAGACATCTCGTTCCACAGTTGCTGTAAACGCGCCTCGAGTTCAACTAAACTCATAGGGTGTCCAACTTTCCGTCCCAAATGATCCCCGATATGCTCGATCGGTGACAAATCTGGTGATCGAGCAGGCCAAAAAAGGGTGGTAATGTGGCGGAGGCAGGCTTGTGACATCCTTGCTGTGTGTTCTCGAGCATTGGCTTGCTGAAAAATGGCTCCTCGGAGCCTTGCCATTAGTGGCAACACATATGGCTGAAGGATGTCCTGGACGTACCGCTGAGCCGCCGTTGTGCCACGGATCAAAATTAAGGGTGACTGTGTATCGTAAGCAATAGCACCCCCATACCATCACTCCAGCTGTAGGAGTGTTGTGTCGCTGTAAAGCGAAAGCAGGATTCTGGCGTTCACCACGGGGCCTCCACAAACGAACAAGATTGGCATCGCTGCTCAAATTGAGTCTAGACTCGTCGCTGAAGACGACCTGCTTCCATTCTGTTGACGTTCGATCCCACCGTGCGCGACACCACTCCAAACGGAGGCGTCGTTGGCTGGTTGTCATTGGTAACTCACGTAATGGGCGCCTCAATACCAGAAGGCCTTCAGCCAGGCGCCTTGCGATGGTTCGGAAAAACACAGGGGTCTGTAGTGAAGGTGCTGCCTGTGTCTGGATAGCGGCCAATGAGGCAGTTGGCTTTACGCGTGCGTTTCGTATGATGTGATGGTCTTCTCGACGACTGGTCTGTCTCATGGAACAAAGAATATAAACCGGGAAGGAAAACCGGTCAACGGCGGCGAGCCGAGGCAAGCCGAGAATTCTGGGACAAGTGTGACCCTGAACTGCCGGCAACCTTGGCGATTTTTTTCGATTGGCGATAACTTGGCATGTGTTTTACCCCTCGCCGCCGTAGAAATCAGCACCCACCCGTCTCTGGCCAAATAAGTGATAAATGCGCCAAACAGTTGCCATTCCTCAGGGAATGCTGGGATATGGGTGAACCTCACAGAAATCCGGTGGCATCGACGATCACCCTGCTCCTAAGGGGAAAGTGGCTTCGTTTTCCTTCCCGGTTTATATTCTTTGTTCCATGGTCTGTCTAGGGCGTCCCGAGCCTGGTCGCCGTGTAAAAGACATCTCTTCAGTTCATTGGTCCCTACACCTCCTTACAGTAAAATCGGAACGGCTTACTTGACAAGCTACTCGCCGAGCTGACCACCCAGCCTCCATCATCCCGATGATGCGCCCCCTCTCCAGCTCTCACAGCTGCTGATATCGTCTTCGATGGATACGTAATGGCAGGTCTACCTCAGCGTTTCATTTGCAAGAGAAAGGTACACTCAGACAGGTTCGGCTTATCCGTTTTATACTCCAAGGAGGACGAAGTTCAACGCCCTCTAGTGGCATTACGCAATGCGCAATCACAGTGCATTTTTAATCATTTGCATATCTGCCTGATATGTACCTTCATGCCAAGTTTCGTTAAGATCCCACAATTATTTCTTGGTGCGCAAATTTTTATGGCAAAGAGTGTATTTTAAAAGTTATTTAAGGCTGAAATTGTTAAATGCTTTTCAGTTATAAGTGTAACCTGATAACTTCATGCAAAATGTATTCATAATACTAACAAACATAAAAATGCAGATTATTAAGTTCGTATTTAAACAATTCCTACTTATTTGAATTTTTCCTAAAAATTATTCTCTAAAAATCTAAAAATAAAAGATAGGTATTACAAAATACATGCATTGAAGAAATTAAGTGAAATTTTAATATCAAAATATAAAAAAAAGAAAAAAATGTTTAAAAAAATGATAAAATGATTAAATCACATAATCAGTTTATTATAAAATAATTTTACAATTAAAAAAAAAATTATGACAAATTACCATATAAGTATATTTTTATTAACATTACTACGGTGTTATATTCAAAAAATAAATAAAATTCTGCACAATGCCAATAAAAGATTAGCAATCTTTCTTTCTAAAAGTAAAAATACATTCATAATTTAGTATTATACATTTTTTCTTGATTTTAGGAAAAAAAAATATTTTACTAAAGTTATTTTAAGTGGAACTAATTATATTTATGAAATTTTTTAATTTTTTTTACAAGATTTTGATATAAATTATTCCATTTAGAGTAAATAAACATGAAGTTTTTCACGAGATAGTTAATTAAAAAAGAAATAAGAATATAATGAAAAAAAATCTTCTTTTGTTAGAAAATAAAGCAGGGAAGATTCTTTCTGATATAACTTGTGCACATCACTCAAACAGACACGATAAAAAATTGTGTTTGTACACCAAAAAATTTTCTTCCCCAGATTTATAGCTACTATTCCTTGGAAACCTTTTTGGCTCCAACTGAAATACTTTTCGAACTTTTTACTAAACATCGTATATTTCTTTATTGCAACAATTACAAATAATACAAAAAATGTTTTACATTTGTCCTTTGCTAGATTTATGAAAATTAATAAAATAAAAATTGGTTTTCAAAATAAATTAAATTAATGCATAATTATATATTTTTACTTTATTCTTTAGAATATTTTTTGTTATAGTCTGGATATTTTTATCGAAAAAATGATAATTTATTATAAAAAATGTCAATGCATTAAAAAAAGAAATCGAACGTCATCTACGGGAAATGTCATATTTAATCGTGAGCCATTCCCATTCCCAAAATAACGTCAACGTTACGGACGGCTGCATTTGTTCTTCACAGTATATATGTTAGATGAATCATTAGTCTGCGTAAAATATAGTGATTTTATAAGAATTCAAAGATCAAAATCAAACAAATTTCAAAAAGTGTCCGCAATTTTGCTCATCGGTATATGTCTAATATATTTTTATACATTAGTCAAATAATAATGCGAATAATAACATCAGAAACGAAAAAAGAAATCGAACATAATCTACTTGAAATGTGAGATTTGATCGTGAGTCATCGCCCTTCTCAAAATGACGTCAACGTTACGGACGGACGCATTTGTTCTTTATAGTATATATGTTAGATGAATCATTAGTCTGAGTAAAATATAGCATATTTAATAAGAATTCAAACATCAAAATTATTCAAATTTCAAAAAGTGTCCGCAATTTTGGTCAACACTGTATATGTCTAAAATATTTTTATGCATTACTCAAATGATAATGTGAATAGTAACATCAAAATCCTTAAATATATATACATATACTTTTTATATATTCTTTTCTTTCGTTTATCCTTCAACTGCTTTTGGTGTTTTCAGCGTAAAATTTTGTATTAAGCGCAGTTAATGGTAACTAAAATTCATTTTTAAACTGTAATCGTAACAAATATCCTCAATTTAAGAAAAAAAAGATAAAAAAAGATCAACGAAAGCGATCCGTAAATCTTACATTATCCCTTTTAAATCTCTTTTATTTCTTTTTGCAGCAGCCTGTATAATACAAACATATGTTATCATGTTATTTCAGTTCTGTCCATAGTGAGTAAAGCTCGTTATTTCAAGACAAGATCATAATCATTTATACAAATATACTTTGTACGATACCAGCATGTTTAAAAAGGAAGTAATGGTTTTATTTAAAATGAATTTAAACTCTATTTTTCTTGTTACCAAATATTGATTCAATGTATTTCAATTTCTCCAGAATATACAAAATAAATTTTTTAAAAGCCACGAGGAATAAAATAAAAGCAATTTAATATCTTTTATGGAGACGGGGGGGAGGAAGTTGTTCATTCATATTTTAATGCTTTTCATTTCTTATTTCATTTTCAATTTTTAAAACTGGTGTAGCTTCACCTCACACTTTTAAAAGATAAAAATACCAAATGTAATATACAATGAATATTAAAGCTGTAGCAATAAACATATATGAATAGCAAATGCTCAATAATGTTCTCAGTTACATTGGGTTGGTAAGAAAGTCTAAGAAATACTTACTTATCCTAGATATGCATAATATAAAATATGAAAATAATACAGGTGTAAACTATTTATAAAATGTATCGCAATTCCAAAACAAAATATAAACGTATATTCGAATATTTTCCATGCATAGTAATGCTCTATTGGGTATTACTTGATTTTCCCGTCGACTCATTTCGACAAATTACACAAATCTTAAAACTACTCGTAAATTGTACAGATTGGCACAATTTTGTTTTAAATAAAGGAAAAACAAATAAATTAGTAAAAGATTTATAAAAATACAAATAAAACGTCGAATTAAAAATCTCCCGATGGCGTAAAAAACATGTGTAACGTGGTTGATGTCAAGTGAGTGATATTTACGATTAGCCATTATTTGCATTTAATTTTTTGATCGAAGAGAAAATCAAGTAGTACCGAGTTGCATAAAAGAAACATCCTTATAATTCAAAAAAAAAGATAATTATAATAATTAACAGTTTACTGCATCGGATTAAGAGTTTCGGCAAATCGTTATCCGATCGACTTCATTCTTTATACAAAATTCATGTTATTTTGTTGTCGTTCATATTCACTCCTTAGTAAAAAAAAAATATATATATATATGTACCTTTTATTAGAACGAATACGTCGAGAGTCCAAAAAAATAGTTCTGGATAATCTTGGTTAACGATATTAAATAGGTTTTTTTCTTCTTATTACATACTAATTACACACCAAATTCTCAAGTAAAAGGCGCGATATAGAGCGTTTACATACAGACACGCAGACAGACGACCGGTTACTTTATTTTATTTATTTATTTTATTTATTTATTTATTTATTTTTTAAATAAACATATATTTTTCGTAATCTTCAGTATCTGAAATGTATAAATCCGTTAAAAAAACTCCGATTCTCGAAACGATTGCAATACTAACCTATGCTACCCTATGGTAAGTAAAAAAAAAGCATTTTATTTTAACAAAAAAAGATTACACTGTGTTCTACGTTCCCTCTGCCTCTATAACACCTCTATATGCAGTACTTCATCGTCTACATTTGATTTCCTACGGGATCTACGTTCTACTCCGAAAGATGTATCACTAAAATGAAAACTCTGATACCAGTGTGATACAGTTAAATAATGAGCTACGTTAGCCTTGAATGCGCTACACATATTAGCTGCTGTCACTCTTGCAGAATGCCTTCGCAAGAAATTGTAATAAGAAATAGTTCGAAGTGTCACTTGATCTATCAATAATAATACTGCCTGCGGTATGGAATGTTTTTGACTAGTCGTGCATTTACTACTCTCGAATATACAGGGTGAGCAAGAAATAAGCTGTCCTCTTCAACGGGGTCTCGAATGCATTCTGTTGGTCCAAATAAGATCAAATCTAAACTACAGATGATTCAAATGATGCACTTAACATTTAAAAAAAACAAACATCAAATTAAATAATAAACGAAAATTAAAAAAGTGCAAAAATTTGCTGCTAGGAAGCGTTGTCATTTAAAACACATTTAAACACTTTAAACACTAGCTGCAAAATTTTGTATTTTTAATTTTTGTAATTAAAAAAAAACTCAAGTGCATCTCTTGAATTATCTGTAGTTCAAATTTGATCTCATTTGGACCAATGGAACGCATCAGAGGGCAGCTTTTTTTTTCAGTCTCCGAATAGTTCTGTGCATGTGCCAGTTGTTTCCCGAGTTCCCAATATGCCGTGTTCCACTGTACGGAAAATTTTACAGCTAATGTTTCATTTTTATTGACCAGCTTGATTTTTTTTATATTATTTATAAAATGAATCAAATGTTTATATATATGTGCCCAAATTTGCATTTTTAATTTTTGTACTTTTTTATGTAAAGCTTAATACTTGAATTATGTGTAGTTCAAATTTTATCTCATTTGGACCAACAGACTTAATCCATCTGATGTGGGCAACTTATTTCTTGATTATCCTTTACATGTAGGTTTACATATACAGCACATTAGATCTCGCCATTATGTTTGTTTTAATGATTTGTCTTTTATCATCTTCAAAATGAATAAAAAGAAATATATTCCAGCAGTCAAAATTTAGATTATAAGATCTAATTTTCATTCCTATCAATGGTTTGTTAAAAACTTTTAAAAAGAACAAAAAAAAAATGCCGAGCAATTCATTATCGCCGAATGTCAAAACAAAAAATGATTCAAGCAGTAACTTTGAATTTTTTTTCTAATAAATGACAATGCTAATACCGTTTAGCATTATTTCCTCTTTAGTGGATCACATCTTTTAAATAATTTTCTATAGATTTGATAAACTGTAAGGTAACATTTTTATCCTTTTTAATAAATTTTCTAACAGCATTTCCTTTATCTCCGTTTAAGAAGAAAAGTGACCTGAAATAAACTGCGGAAAATGAGAAAAATTAACTGCGCATTATATATACCACAGTTTATTTTTTAAAGGAGTTCACGGGTGTTCTATCGGGTTTTAATGCGGAAACAGTGCACCAGTTTTAATGACATTTGGACATTTGTAACAAGTAATAGCGATCAAAGTCTTGTATTCAGGGCGGTATGTTTAAGACCATTATCATTATTAAAACAGTAGGCGACCTCTTTAAGATCAACTCAAATTGCTCTTTGAGCAAGCGCGAAGTTGAACTTATTAGCAGTTCCACTTAGAGGAAGGTCAAAACAAGTCTTGTTAGCTAAGTGGTTTAAGGCATGGAATTATAACTATGAGCTTTTGAAGAGGACTAGGGTTCGTTCCCAGCATTCGACTTTTTTTTTTTTTTTTTTTTTTTTAAATAATGATACTTTTTACTAAGAGAAGTTGTATGATTTTTATACTTTTGTTATTATTATTATTTTGGTGCTTTATAATTAAATAAAATTTAACACTCAACAATGATTTTTTAGTAACAATTTTATTTTAAAAATATTTCAAGTAATCAAAACATAGTAATTATTAGATATAAACAGCTAATTTACAATTCAGGGCTTTAGAGAAACATTTGTAAGAATAAAATTATTGAAAATCTTTACAAATTGCATTCTTAATAAATAAATAAATAAATAAATAAATAAACAACAATAAATGCAACATACACAAATAAAAACTGTAAAAATTTCGTAAAATTTAATTTAACATCTAGCAATATTTTAAAAAATGTATTCTAATTTTCTAAAAAATGTAAATATTTAAACATTATTTAGTCGTTAGGCAGCAACTTTCCACTTTCCTGTCATGTACGTGGAAGCTTAGAAAGAGTAATCCATTTGTAAACTATAATATACGGGAATTATAAAATAAATAAATGTTATACATCATTTAGACGATATATTAAATGATTTTTAACTAAATCCCCGAGTGCCGTTATGAAGTAATATCTGAATCTTTAAAATTGTGAAGTATGCTAAAATATTTTAGAAATAGTTTAACAATTTTAACTTAAAATATTTCAGCTAAAGCATTTTTCATTTAATTATCTTTTAAATATATTAAACTAATCTACAATTTTTTTTATATTTCGTATGAGCATTACAAGGAGGATATATGTTTGTGTGCATATAAAGAAAATTATTAATTATTTTCCGGGGAAAAAAATTAAAATTAAGAAGAGAAAACAGGGGGAAAGAAAAAAAATATGTAAGACTTAAAATTGAGATACTTTGTGGTACTCATGGTTTAATAATTAAATAATATATGTAACGTTATGAAAAATTCAAGTAATTCAAATATATTATAAATAGTTGCTTGGTAGCATGAAATTTTAACACTAGAACCGCGGTGACGGGTCATTTTGACCCGTACCAAATGAACAGGCGTCGATTGAGACCAGAAAATTCTTTGCAGAATAAGTTACAGACGTTTCGAATTAAAATCATTAAAATAAATAAACTAGCAAAAGCCATGCTTTGTTTGGATTCGCGAAGCATTTTTTTTATAAAGCATATATTTGAAAGTAACAATATTTTTTAATATTATTTTTGCATCTTTATTAAACAAAAGCGTTATTTTATGTTTTAGCGCATTTTAATTCTACAAATGTAAGTTCAGCCAAATAACTATCAATTGCCTAGGAATTTTCTATTTATGATGTAAGACTGGCATAAAAAAATATTTTCGAAGCAAACTTTTACAAAATATTTTTAAATTTTCAACTAAAAATTATTTTAAAGATTTTTTTTACAATTTCTAGTAGCCACTGGTGTTTTTTAAAGTTGTTTGAAATATGCATGTTTCCAATCTTTGTAATTAACATCAAATAATCTTTGATAGCTATTTTAGAATAATATATTTGAAGAAAGCTTGAAGAAAGTTACTTCTTCAAAATCCTATTTTCTGGAAAAAACATTTGAAATCTGCTCTCGTCGATACTATAAATTTTTAACTGTAAAACTTTTTAGTCTAATTTCTTCATTTTTATACATGTTAGTGCATAATAATTTTTTATATTAAAGAATTTTTAGCAAGGAAGATTTCTATTGAATGTTTAATTTTGAAGGATTTTCACTCTTGACAACGTAACGTACGTTTTTAAGCCAACTGGTGCCTATATATCCTCAATATCTACAACTGCTTCATCTAATGTTAAACCTTGGGATTTATGAATTGTAACAGCAAAAGCTAACTGCAGAAGAAATTCTTTCCTTGAGCAATTTATGCTTCCATATTTCCAAAATTCAATTACAGTAGACTCCCTCAAATCCGCAAACCTAAAATCCGCATATAATTTACGGATGTAAACAATGAAGCATTCAGTTCAGATATAAGGACAAAATTTTACTTTTTTTGTTTTATATCAATTCCAAATATATTTTAACTTGTAATTTTTGTTACTATTACTGTCTTAATGTTTTCTCTTGAAGGAAAAATAAATTTATTTCTGAAAAAATTCAAGATATTCCTGTTATCAATGATAATCATAATCTTACCAAATATGTATGTCTTAATCAAGCTTTTTTTTTTTTTTTTTTTTTTTTTTGTTACTAAGTGTGGCTAAACCTGGAATAAAACCTCCTTACTTTATTATTTTGATCTGAATTAGTATTGTACATTATTTATGAGGCAAGTTTCATTGAATAATTTATTAAAAATACATTTCATCTTTATAATGAACACTTAATCATACATTATTAATTAGACCTTTGTTTTTAATATTTTAATCATTTTAAAAATGATCTAATTTTTTATTATTTTAGTTTATTACTTACTTTAATATTTTATTATATTGTAAGCATACATTGTAATTTCAATTGGATTATTAATTGCATTCAAATTACTGTTTTAAAAATGTAAACAAAGCAATGACCAGAAATCCGCAAAATTCTAAAATCCGCAAAATCTCTGGTCCCAAGCTGTGCGGATTTGAGGGAGTCTACTGTATTGGGGGAATTGGTACGCACCAATTCTTTTAAGTTAAATTATTGTAGTATTCAAATTTATCCATGATTATTCGCGGTATCTAGTCTGGTGGCTTGTGATTTTCTTTAATACGTGCAACAAAGTCTAAAGTTCCGTTCACTAAACCTTTTTCGGTCCACAAATAAGAACGTAACATTACTTTCGATACAAATGATAAAGTAAGAAATGGTTGAAGTCCACTTGTCATTTCTGAATCGGCCAACTTTTCCTTTAGAACATTTATAAAGAGCTTAAATCGAGGCAACAAGTTCACGCAATTCTTTTAATTTTTCATTTATATAACAAATTTAACAATTCATTTTATTTGTTTACAATTCTTTTGTTGTCACTTTATTAAAAAAAAAAAAAAAAAAAAAAAAAAAAATCTATAATACAATTTTTTTAAAATATTTAAGTGTCATTTGTGCAAACGATTTTGCTGAATAATGAAAACATATTTTATTTATTAAATTAATCGTGATTCTATCTATATTCACTTACTCCATGATTTATATTTTTTTCTGAAAATATACGCGTTTCATTTTTTATTTATTTGCTGAAATGCGTCCGTATTGGAAATGCATGTAAAATAAATTAATTAAAATAATATTTTTTTAACATTTTACTGTAAAAAAATTATATTCTGCAAATCTACAGATCATATTTTATTTTTGTGTTTAATTTGAAGTCAAAATATTGAATAGTTTTTGTAAAGTGTACGCCAAATTGTAATTTGAGTGGCCTAGTAGAGGATTCGCTTCGCTCATCCTAATTAAATAGTTTATTTAAAATTTCTGGTGTAAGATATTTTTATGAAATTTGTGTAAAATTTCCCGCGGTTCTAGTGTTAAGTTTCAGGATTTAAAATGAGACTGATAAAAATAAAATTAATAAAAACTTTTCAACATGATTTTAAAAATTAGAAATTACTAAACATTGCTATTTTTTTTTTAAACACCGAGAAAATTCACCAAAATAAATATCAGTTCAATTAATTCTAGCTATCATTCTGCTAAAGAGCAAGCGCTGTTAAAATTCTACTTAAATTCTTTCAGATGATTACTTGAGTAGTTTAAACTGACAGAACCATGAAACGCTTTGAATCTGTTGGAATCACGTAGATAACATTCAAATAAATCAAGTTTTCATAACTTTATTTACAAATAACTAATTAAGAAAATCAAACATTATTAATTAATCTTTTAGTATGTTTATCGTCAAATCTTGACGGGTACCATCTACATTAATTATAAATAGAAGTTTTCTAATACGTCCATTAAAAACATTTCAAAAATATGCATTAAAATATTTAATTGCTATAATATTATATATTAGTATATATTAGTATATATATAATAGTATTTGACGTCCTTTATAGCAATTAAATATTTTAATGCATATTTTTGAAATGGGTACCATCTAGTATACTGTTAAAATGTATGAGCACGCATAAGATCAAATTTCTCTGTTATTTTGTTACAAATTTATTTGAGGATATCAATACATGAGTATCTAAGTCATCTACTGCAACTAAACATCATCCGAAAGTCCGATACATCTCCATAGCAACGCATTCCTATCACCCTGCTTTACCGTGGTCACCATATATTTTTCCCTCGAGTGTTGTATTTAGCTTTTTAAACACTAATATTTCCTACTATATCTTTACTAATTGTTGTATCCCTCTAACCTATATCATGCTTTCTCAAATCATCCCGTAAATCAACAAGTTGGAAATTGCACATGAAGTGTAGCAAATGTGGTGCGTTCGTACGATAACGAAGTTTTAAAAATATTCAGATCTTGCTGATATAGTAGAACGTACTTCGGATACAGTATAGTGGTCAAAATCTTTGTATTTCTGTAAATATGCAAGAAGTAATTTTTATTATACCTCAGCAACGTATATCTTATTCTTAAAATGTGAAGTAGTTTAATATAATTAAAACTCGCCCTAATAGTGTTTCCCCGTATAGCATTATGTAATGGAATACTTTTGTGTGGCCCTGTAATTTAATAATAAATATTCTTTGCATCACATATTGTACAAAATGTATATTTAAGTATATACTTCATAAATTCATGTCAATTCTATTATGTTCGAATGAGTCTAACACCATTAAAATGCATTTGAAACTTTTTTCCCATTGAGCGTAATGTAACGGAATACTTTTGATTGTCTCTGTAATTGATCTATAAATCCGATTTTCATAACATTTGAAATGACTCGACAAAATTATGTAATAATTATATGTTTTAAATTTCGAACGATTAAAATGCATTTGAAACTTTTCCCCATTGACCTTAATGTAACAGAATCCTTTTGATTATCCCTGTAATTGATCTATGCATCCGATTTTCATAAAATTTGAAATGACTCGACAAAATTATGAAATGATTATGTATTTTAAATTTAAAACGATTCGGTTGGGTAGTTTTTGCGTTGTTATATGCGGATGGACAGACGGACGGACTGAGCGACAACTATAGGTGCTACGTATTTATAAAATTACGAACGCACCTAAAAAGTCAGTTTTTTTGTCATGAATAAGTCGTGCTCTCAAAATTTGTTCCGACTCTGCATCTCTTAGTGATTAAAAATTTGATTACTTAAAAACTGTTGCTGTCAACAAGTAAGAAATATCATGCGTGTGTATTCCAATATGTAATAATATCTATTCCAATACTTTTGAACAGCCATGTATTTGATCGGTCGATTTATATATATCGATTTATATATATTTATTTATATTCGTCGGTTGATTTATATGTGATATATAATAGGAAAATTTAGTTTAGCAAGGAAATGCCTGATTGGTTAAAATTTCTCTTTCAGCGTTTTATTCTAATAGATGCAAAATACTTGAATACTTTTTTTCAGCCCTGTAATTTACCTAGTATCTTTATTACACGCCAGTATTTCGTCAAAATTTAATTCAAACAATACTTTTGAGCAGCCATGCATTTGATCCGTCGGTTGATATATATATCTATATTAATAAAATAACAAATCGCTCTGTCTGTGTGTGTGTGTGTGTGTGTGTCTGCGATAGTTCGCGAAAACTACGGTACGTACGAAGCTCAAAATTTTTCTGAGAGTAGCCCAATATCTCTCCTGATGCACCTGACTCTCAGAATTTCAAAATTCTATTTATTAACTGAGTAATTAATTAAATTCCAAAACTTACTCTCATAAAAAATCGCTTTTTTTTAGCTTTTTTATCTTTTATTCTCTTATGGTTGGTTGGTTGCATAAAATTTTCGCAGAAATAATTTTAAAAACTGGGACTGACCTTTAAAATTCATAGACTGGCAAACTGTCAGTTTAAATGAGTAATTTTTTTTTTTTTTTTATCACAGCTGCTGTACACCATGGAGGAAAAAGATAGGTGGTGGCGAAGTAAACCGAAAAAAAAAGGTTTGCAATATGAAACCATTTATCGCTGAAATTTTAATGTCTCAAAATTAAGCACGAGGAAGGAATTTTGTATTAATAAGACGGATTGGAAAAAATGAATTACAGCTGAAGCATATTTTACGAAGAAATAGTAATTTTTTTAAATGATTTTTTTCTATTATATTATTTATTAAAATAAATGTTTGCTTTTAAAATAATTGAAATTGGAAAATTAAAAATAATTAAATGTCAAAACAAAATTAAATAAAATATTGAAAATATATGATTTGAAGTAAAAAATTGTATTTCTAAAAGTTTTCTCTTTTTTTTCTTTTTTTTTTTTTCAGAAATTTTTAATACTTTATAACGTAGATGAAAAATGTTTATGATTTAACAACATATTAATAATTCCATGTCAATATATAAAATATAGTGATGAAAAGATTCTTTTAAAATCATGCATGAACACTTAAATAATAATATTAATCTAAAATCTAGATTTCAGAGTGCAGACGATTTTAAGACATTAACGAAAGAATGTTGATTTTTCAAGCAAAGTCTTAAATGTTGCTTCTATATTGATATTTCAAAGTCATATGATAAAAATAATCAAATAATTCTTGCCTATGATTGATCTAATTGTATCTTTCATGCATTCTGATCGTGTATTACAGGCAATAATGGCACAAAACGTTATTTTTTAAACGAAATTTTAGTCATCTATTCAATAACAGTTTAAAAGGTAAAAACAATAACAAAGAAATACTGGTTTAAACCAGTTTGAATTGATCGGAGTTTCAAAGCACATGGTTTTTTTTTTGTGCTTATTTGGACTTAATGTAGCGGATTTTAGAGTTACATTTTTTGCGTCACCCCAAGACATTATACTGCCATTCTATTAATTTCTTTTTACTATATGGTTGTACGCATATTTTTGGCATTTCGAACATTAGAATATATGAGTTATTAGCTGTGTTGCAGTAAAAAACATTACACAACACTTTTCTATGAGTTTATTTTTTTAATCATTGATTAAATTTAAATGTGTTCTATTCAATTTAAAATTGTAATATGGCTTTAATTTGTTTTTAAACCAAAAATAAAATAGCTGTTTGGCGTACAATTGTTTGTATCCGCAAACGATTCATTCACCATAATAAATTATCAAATAGCAAAGTAAATTATCTATCAGAAATAGCCATAAAAAGAATAGTAGCAAAACTGATTATAACCTTAATGTTTAGACTAATTTAAAATAACCCGATCCCAACCAGAAAAAAAACAGACAACACTCCGATCCGTGATACACAAAATTTCCGTGAGTATAAACCCGACCCTGACCTAAAAATTCTGTTTGGACAAAACTATGGATTTGATAACTGACCCGAACCAAATCTGAATCCCGCAAAAATGTTCAAGTGAAGAATAACCCGATTCAAACAAGGAAAAATAATTTTCGTGGGCATGAAAACTGACCCGAACCTACTATTTTCTTTAAAAGAACCCGAAATCTGTCCATGGTCATAAACCCGACTCAAACCTAAAAAACTCCGTTTGAAAAATCCTGAACTTTGACCCAAACCACATCTAAATCTGACCAAAGTATTCGAAAGAACCATAACCGGATTCGAGTAAGACAAAATAATTTCCGTGGACATGATCCCGATACGAACCTAAAACTCCCATTCAAAAAAATACCTAAAATTTGAATCGAACCAAATCTGAATCTAACAAAACTATTTCAAAGAAACGCAACGGTGGGCATGAAAATGTATGTTTTCGTGGGCATGAAAACTGACCCGAACCTACTATTTTCTTTAAAAAAACCCGAAATCTGAAACCGATAAAAATATTCCAGAGAACTATAACCCGATCCCAGCAAGACAAAATACTTTCCATGGTCATAAACCCGACTCAAACCTAAAAAACTCCGTTTGAAAAATTCTGAACTTTGACCCAAACCACATCTAAATCTGACCAAAGTATTCGAAAGAACCATAACCGGATTCGAGTAAGACAAAATAATTTGCATGGACATGAACCCGATACGAACCTAAAACTCCCATTCGAAAAAATACCTAAAATTTGAATCGAACCAAATCTGAATCTAACAAAACTATTTCAAAGAAACGCAACCGCATCCAAACAGGTCAAAATATTTCCATGGACATGAACACAATCCGAACCCCAAAAATTTCTTTGAAAAAATCGCGAACTGAACGAAATCTGAACTTGGCAAAAATATTCCAGTGAAGCATGTCCTTATTCGAACAAGACAGAATTATTTCCGTGAACATGCAAGAAGACCCGAACTCAACAGTTATATTTCAAGAAAAAACCTGAAATCTGAATTGAACCAAATCTGGACCTGACAAAAATATTCCAAAGAACTATAACCCAATCCAAGCAAGACAAAATAATTTCTATGGACATAAACCCAACTCGAACCTAAAAAATTCGATTTGAAAAAAACTGAAATTTGACCCAAACCACATCTAAATTCGACCAAAATATTCGAAAGAATCATAACTGGATTCGAGTATGACAAGATAATTTCCGTAGACATGAACGAGATCCGAACCTAAAAATTCTATTTGAAAAAATACCTGAAATTTGAATCGAACCAAATCAGAACCTGATAAAAAAAATATTCCAAAGAATCGTAACCGGATCTGAATAAGACAAAAAAATTTCATTCACATGAACCGAATCTGAACCTAAAAAATTTCTTTGAAAAAATCACGAAATCTGAACTGAACCAAATGTGAACTTGAATAAAATATTCCAGTGAAGCATGTTCTTATTCGAACAAGGCAGTATAATTTCCGTGAACACGCAAGAAAACCCGAACCCAAAAATTCCATTTGAAGAAAAAGCCGAAATTTAAATTGAAACAAATCTGTTCCCGACAAAAATATTCCAAAGAACCATAACTGTATCCGAGCAAGGCAAAATAATTTCCATGGACATGAATACGACCCGAACATTAAAATTCAATATCAAAAAATACCTAAAATCTGAACCGAACGAAATCTGAATCCGACAAAAATGTTCTAATGAATCATAACCAGATCCGAACAAGACAAAATAATTTCCATGGACATGAAACCAATATATGGTTTGGTAACATTCAGGTTGCAATTACACTACGGTAAGTCTTTGATTATATTTAATTTCCCGTTAGGTTACAGTTAGGTCACGGTTAAGTTAAAGTTAGGTTAAAGTTAGATTGCATTTATGTTATGGTTAGAATAAGGATATGTTACAATAAAGTGAAGGCTAGGTTAGATTTATGTTATATTTAATTTACGGTAAGGTACTGTTAAGTCAAAGTTAGGTTACAGGCAGGTTATGGTTACGGTACAAAAGTTTACGGTTAGGAATTTATCCATAGAGTGAACATTACGCATGATTTGATTAAAAATAACACTTACTTTTGTCCAAATGGCTCTGAAATTATAAATACTACTTATCAACATTTTAGCTACCAGTGAGTATCGATTTCATTCATGGTATAGTCGGATTTAAGAGTGATATAATTAGTTTGAAATTCAAAATATTTCACTTGGGATTTTTATGTGAAAAAAAAGTAATTAGTTACGGGACTTAACAGTGATTTTTGATAAATATCAACACTTTAACACGAAAATCACGCAGTCGTTGGATTCATATTCCCTCCCGCGTTTCTCATCGCTCATTTTGAGTATTTTTAGAGCTTAACATTAGCTGTTTTTTAAACCGATTTTTCACACAATCAGTGGCCACGTATTTCAGACAATGCATTTCTGCATGTTTCAAGTTAAGGATAAAATCATACAGATTTCAAGTTCGTTTAATATTGTGAATACGGACCCGGGCAACGCCGGGCGGGTCAGCTAGTATACTATATAATAGGAAAATTTATTTTAGCAAGAAAATTCCTGATTGATTGAAATTTCTCTTTCAGCACTTTATTAATAGGTTGAATCATACTTGAATACTTTTGTTCAGCCCTGTAGTTTACCTAGTACCTTTATTACGCGCCAATATTTTGTTAAAATTTAGTTCAAACAAAAACACACTCAAAACTACTTAAATCACAATTCCAGAAATTTCCATCCATGGATGGCCATGTAGATAATTCTTTGCGTAACCCTGTATATCATTTTATCTATACTAGCCGCCCTTGGCGACCAGTTTGGTCTCCCTTGAATGTATACTACGCATTAAATAATATTGCTTTTGTTCATAATTTATTTTAATTGCTCATTCTTTTGCCAAATTAAACGATTCTGCTAGAGAAATAGACACAGATTCCATATACTTACCACATTGGCGCGATCCGAACAAAATGGCAATTATGTCTGCCACACATGGTAACTCGGCTATTGTTATTGATTTATTAATAAACTGTTTGATTGCTTTTAATTTCTTTTTTTAATGATATAAATTATTTTATTCTATAATTATTAACTAAACTTTTTTTAAATTATTATTTCCTTTTTAAAATAATAGGAAATAGTTTAAAAATATGTATATAACTCTTATTTGAAAAAGGAATTTTCGCCAAATTGGCGTCAGAAAATTAACACGCCAATGTGGTGCATATATGATGTATGTGCTGATAAATCAAGAGCTCAGTATTTTTATACAAGCCCGGCGCAAATAATAAATCGCCAAATATTGTACCCGTAGCATTCTTTTTTATTTCATTAATTATTTAAAATATAATACAGTAGACTCCCTCAAATCCGCACAGCTTGGGACCAGAGGTTGTGCAGATTTTAGAATTTTGCGGATTTCTGGTCATTGCTTTGTTTACATTTAAACAGTAATTTGAGTGCAATTAATAGTACAACAGGAACTATAATAAATGCTTACAATATAATAAAATATTAAAATAAGTAAACTAAAATAATAAACATTTAGATAATTTTTAAAATGATTAAAGTACTATTAGCAAAGGTCAAGTTAATTGTCAATAGTGTATGATTAAATATTTATTATAAAGATTAAATGTATTTTTCCAAAATTATTCAACAAAACTTTCCTCGTAAAAGTACATTACTAATTCACATCAAAATCATAAAATAAAGATTTTTTTTCTAGTTTAGTCAGGCTTAATAACCAAAAAATCTTGATTAATGCATAAATATATTTGGTAAGAAGATTGTGATTAACACTGATATCAGCAATATCTTGAATTTTTCCTTCATAAAAAAACATGAAAAGAGTATTATTAAAAAAATTACAAATTAAAAAATGTATGGAATTGATACAAAAATAAAAAAATCAAATTTTGTCCTAATATCCGCAATGAAAGTTTCATTGTTTACATACGTAAAATATGTGCGGATTTTTGAGAGTTGTCGATTTCTAGTTTGGGGATTTGAGGGAGTCTACTGTAATATAATCCTTTCACTCATTTCATTTATAATACATAACTTTAATTTGAAACTGAAAAATTTAAAATTCATGACTTTTACTTATTTTTTTAAGTAAAAAGAACAAAAAAAATAAATATAAGGATACTTTGAAGCTCCATAATTACAACGAAGGAACAAAACATAAATAAATTCAATTTACCACAGCATAAATCTTACCAAAGGACTTTTGCATAGTAACCCATAAGATGTGTTTCATTTAGATTTTGCCATGAAACAACTAACAAATAATCGTGCTTTTTGTGTCACATACGTTAGCGCAATATATATATAGATTCTACAAACTTTTCTCAGCAAACCGAAAGCAGTTCAACGTAAAAATGCATAACTTATTTAAAAATCACTTATAAGTAACTTATCCTTATATTCAATAAACTTTATTATCTCTTTTGTGTACTCCTGTATATCAACTACAGTATTAATACACGCCATATAATAAGCATACATTTAATAAAACTTAAAAGCGCATATCATAATTGAAAATATTTGAAATCTTTTGTGTGCCCCTGTAAATGCTAAGCACTTCATATTATGCGTGAAATATTATGTCTCAGCTACATATATCAATTTTATGATGCTTGAAATTGTTTAAAATAATTAAAATATATCTAAAAAAATCCCCCTTAATCATAGCAAAACGCGGTAGCGTTTGGTGTAATATGTTTAAGAAATGGGAAATGCAAACGTCTTTTTGAAATTTCCAGTTGACGTACGACAGTGATTTTTTTTTTCAAAAGATAGAACTCGACGAGATGAATAAGATGATATTATTCAAAAAATGATCGTAATTTACTATAATATTTATTTAACTTTTAACGAAAAAAATATAAGACCTAAAATTCAACAAGCGATAGCTAACGATCCCATGGATGGATTAACTTCATTTATGCTTTATTTTAACCCTTTTGGTAAAACTTAAAATGGATTTTTTTTCATCTTTTTATGTTTGACGATCGCTGAGAAAATCGAATTTGTGTCTTAAAGCTCCAGTTGAACGTTGTTTCTTGTTATTGCTGTTGTAGTTTTTTTTTTCGTTGCTACCAAGTTTGAATAAGCATATTTTTTTTTATGTGTGTAACATAATTCATTCAACTTAAATAAATCACGTGATAGACATGGTTATTTGTTTTTATTGCGAAGCATTTTGTTTCAATTCTTTGAATAAAGTTGTGGGCGCACTGTTATTATTTTCGTTCGACTCCTTGCTTTACTTTTCTGACATCATGCATTTTATATGACAATGCAATAACTTTCTTAGTTATTTGAATACAACACTAAAATTTTGGCAGCAAATATTTTGCTTTTCAAGATGTAAAAAAAATCTTCAGTTTTTATCAAAAAAAATTGAATGACAAGTATTAAAAATTGCTCTGGTGAGCAGCAAAAAAGGTTAATATGTTTTTAAGTATGAAAAACTGTTTGACAAGTGCTCCAATTAAGCATGAGAGATGACAAAGGTTCCCTTCTTGGCTGCAGCTCACTGTCAATGCCAAATTTGAAAAAGTCATATTTGCGCTTTTTCCATATAAAAGAAATTTGCGTAAAACTTTCGATCTTTCTTTTTAGTAAATTTTCAATCCTGCTTTACATGTGAACTTTTCTGTGAAGTTCTATACTGCAGGCATGCTTGTTGGCACTGCATGAGTACGCTACAGGAACTAAGGTATCTGGTACTATTTTGCCTTACATTCATGATTAATTATGCTGCGTTTTTTCTGGCTATGTGTTTGCGCTACACATTTTTATCGTAATTGTGGCTGATTTCTTTTACATGGAGAAAGCGCGAATATGATTTTTTTAATTTGACATTAACAGTGAGCTGCAGTTAAGAAATGAACCCTTGTCCTCTCTCATGTCAATTAGAGCACTTGTCAAACACTTTTTAGGTGCGTTCCTAATTATATAATACGTAGCACCTATAGTGGTCGTTCAGTCCGTCCGTCTGTCTGTCTGTCCGTCTGTCTGTCCGTCTGTGTGTCCGCATAAAACAACGCAAAAATTACCCAACCGAATCGTTTGAAATTTAAAATACATAATTATTACATAATTTTGTCGAGTCATTTCAAATTTTATGAAAATCGGATGCATAGATCAATTACAGGGGCAATCAAAATATTCTATTACATTACGGTCAATGGGGAAAAAAGTTTCAAATGCATTTTAATCGTTTGAAATTTAAAAAACGCAATTATTACATAATTCTGTCAAGTTATTTCAAAGTTTTTCATAATCGTGTGCATAGATAAATTACAGGGGCAATCAAAAGTATTCAATTACATTATGGTCAATGGGAAAAAAGTTTTAAATATATTCTATACGTTTGAAATTTAAAATACATAATTATTACATAATTTTGTCGAGTTATTTCAAATTTTATGAAAATCGGATGCATTGATCAATTACAGGGGCAATCAAAAGTATTCCATTACATTACGGTCAATGGGGAAAAAGTTTCAAATGCATTTTAATCGTTTGAAATTTAAAAAACGCAATTATTACATAATTCTGTCGAGTTATTTCAAATTTTTTGATAATTGTGTGCATAGATCAATTACAGGGGCAATCAAAAGTATTCAATTACATTATGGTCAATGGGGAAAAAGTTTCAAATATATTCTATACGTTTGAAATTTAAAATACATAATTATTATATAATTTTGTCGAGTTATTTCAAATTTTATGAAAATCGGATGCATAGATCAATTACAGGGGCAATCAAAAGTATTCCATTACATTACGGTCAATGGGGAAAAAAGTTTCAAATGCATTTTAATCGTTTGAAATTTAAAAACGCAATTATTACATAATTCTGTCGAGTCATTTCAAATGTTTTGATAATCGTATGCATAGATCAATTACAGGGGCAATCAAAAGTATTCCGTTACATTACGGTCAATGGGAAAAAATGTTTCAAATGCATTTTAATCGTGTTACACTCATGCGAACTTAATAAAATTTATATGCAACTATAAAGTACATATTATAATATACATCTTACATAATTTGTGGTGCAAAGAACATTTGTTATTGATTTACAAGGCCACACAAAAGTATTCCATTACATAATGGTATAGGGAGAACATTGTTTGATGAGCGTTTTAATTGTAATTCACTATTTACAATTTTATGAGATTGATATATGAAAGTAATGTTTTTAAAACTTCGTTATCGTACGAACGCACCTAATTTGCTACGCTTCACGTGCAATTTCCAATTTGTTCATACTTAAAAACATATTAACCTTTTTTGCTGCTCACCAGAGCATTTTTTAATACTTGTTATTGTATAATGGAATTCTTTGGAGTGGTCCCATAAATGAATAATAACAATTATTTTCATTGCATACTTTACAGAATGAATATTTTAGCTCATTTTGCAAATCCAAACACATTTCAATATGATTGACAGGGTGTAACACCTTCAAAATTCATTTGAAACGATTTACCCATAGGCCGTAATGTAACGGAAAACTTTTGACTGTCTATAAATAAACTAATCATGGTAGAAACTTCATTTTCAACAGGGTTCGTGTTAGGGTAACGTCAATAACATATAAAAATTTCATAGCAATCCGAGTACATTTACGGAAATTAGAGCGCAGACAGACAGCTAGACAAATCGGAAGCATAAACACTTTTCAACTTTGTTGGAAAGTGTTAAAAAGGTTTCAATCCTACTGTTATCAATGATGTAATGAAAAATTTCAATAGACCGTCTAATAAATCTACTTTTTAGAAATATCCTAAAGCAAAACCAGTAATATGGCTGTCCTACCCTTTTATCCTCCTTTTTAGGTGCGTTCGTAATTAAGTAAATACGTAGCACCTACTGTTGTCGTTCAGTCCGTCCGTCTGTCTGTCCGTCTATCTGTCCGTCCGCATATAACAACGCAAAAACTACCCAACCGAATCATTTGAAATTTAAAATATATTATTATTACATAATTTTGTCGAGCCATTTCAAATTTTAAGAAAATCGGATGCATAGATCAATTACAGGGTCAATCAAAATGATTCCTTTATATTACGGTCAAAATGGGGAAAAAAGTTTCAAATGCATTTTAATCGTTTGAAATTTTAAATACATAATTGTTATATATTTTTGTCGAGTTATTTCAAATTTTATCAAAATCGGGTGCATAGTTCAGTTACAGGGACAATCAAAAGCATTCCGTTACATTAAGGTTAATGGGGGAAAATGTTTCAAATGCATTTTAATGGTGTTACACTCATTCGAACGCAATAAAATTGATATGCATTTATAAAGTAGATATTATAATATATATTTTGCATAATCTGTGGTGCAAAAAATATTTGTTATTGATTTACAAGGCCACACAAAAGTATTCCATTGCATAATGGTATAGGGAGAACACTGTTTGGTGCGCGTTTTAATTGTAATTATTTAGAGTTTTATGAGATTGATATATGAGAGTAATATTTTTAAAACTACGTTATCGTACGAACGCACCTCGTTTTCTACGCTTCACGTGCAATTTCCAACTTGTTTCAAATTAGCTAAAGTTTTAAGACGTTTCAGTTTTAACGTTATCTGTAAACCTGTCAATAAATTCACCCCTCCCCCCCCCACGCACACTAAATCTCCCGTTCCTGACCTTCGTAAATGGAGAATTTATAATGTTTCTTGTATTTGCTGTTATTTATCTTATATTTTTCTAACTAAAAGAAATCTCGAAATCTGCTTAAAAGAGCACCGTCGTTGTGTAATTAATCAAGAAACGACTAAATCTCCTATTGCTAAGCACTCTTAGGATTCCGCGCACAGTTTTAGCTTTCAAAATGCTAAAATTAATGCCAATAGTATCTCTGAATTAGATTTTCTTGAAATTTTTGCAATTTATGTTAACCACGAAGTTATTGACTATGCCTTCTATATCTATATCATAAAGAGGTAAAGTTTTGTTCATTTGAAGGGGGTAATCTCTGAAACTACGGAACCGATTTCAAAAGTATTGGGACCAGGATGATGATGTTATATCAATTATTATAATGTGCGTAACAGTTTTGTAAATATAAATTTTCGAAATATGATCATTCTTTTGTGCTAACCCTGTATATCTCGATAATTCTGAGACGAGGGCAATGTGCTTTAATATACACTCTTTCGATTGCTGCTTACTTATATATTTTTCATTTTTGCACTAAGTGTAGTTTCCCGGTAAGATAATAAAAAAAGTTATACATCAATTATATCATAATGAAATAAATAATTGTTTATACAAAATTGCGTAACAGCTCAGATAAACAAAATATGAAAATGTTTTTCATAGATCAAACAATATAAAATATAAATTTATAAGTTTTTAGAAAATTTCGATTCTGTAAAACTTTGGTAATCTATCTGAAAAATAAATTGAAATTCGAATTCGCTTGCGTAACTCGAAAACACCCCTTAGTTTAGGAAATTTAAAATGAGTATCATTTGTTCGAAAACTTCAAAATTAACGAAGTCGTCTTAAATATTTCTGATATATGGGATATATTTCTGCCACGAAATTTATTCCGTATTCTCATGAAACAAACCTTCGATTATCTTAACTCGTAAAATCCAGTTGCTGCTAAAAATCCAATTACTGCAGAACTCATACAATGTGATTACCAAAACAAATAAATTTGCATTATAGCTATTGTAAAAGAAATTTCAGAATATTTTTTAATGCAATCTTATGACATGATACAAAATTGGATTTTCCGGAAATAAATATAAATGACAGCAAAAAGTTTTTCAGAAAAATGTACCCATATTTTCGATGCTAATGAAAATACAAAATTTTTGTTCATTATAGCGTTTCATTAGCATTGTTACATATGGGTGTGTAATCTGAATTTGTCCTAAAATATCCTAAATCTATATATTTTCTATATTCAGATTCCCAAAATATTAGACTATAATAGAATTATCTAAAACCAATTAAAACTAATATGTATCTGTCTTTCCAAAGTCAATGTACAGGGTGTTTCTAAATGGTTTATCGGTTTTAAAACATTGTATATTGTGAGGTATTCGACCTATAGGGGCGCGTAATACATGATGAAATGCATAGACTCACCAATATTAACCTCCTTTGTCCTGATAGCGCCTACAAGAGACAATAAATAACACCGTTTAAATTAATTTAAATGTTTCTAGAATTGTTAAAAATTAAGTCTAGTTTATTTAAATAAATGCGTGCATATCATAAGCCTCTGTTTATCAGCCGATACATGTTTGGAGATGTTTTGTAGCAATTTTATACTGCTTTTAGTGGTCCCTCGTGATGTGTGTCTCAGAGGTGAGGAGGTTATAAGTGACTCACGTGCAGGAACGCATCACTGCTGCTGTGACAGACATTAACATAAACATCTCTAATAGCATGCATGGTCACAGTGACGTCACCGTGAGTCACTTTGGTCACATCACATCTGTGACCAAAATGCCACCACTCAATGACGTCACATTGTGACTGAGATGTGACTTTCTTACAAATCTTTAGAAATTTATAAATATCGTTCAAAACATGTTATTTACTTTAAAAAACATGTTTCTGGCAATTTAACTATCGTCGCTTTTGTCACAGTTTCGTCACAATGTTAATGTCAAATTAGTCGCAAATGACACATTTTTCACAAATTTGTCACATTCTGACCACTTTGTGAAACGTCACAAAAGAGCTCTAAAACGGCCATAACGACTTCACATTTTAGTCACTGTGACTTCACATCGACAATCGATGGTCACAACGTCACAATGTGACATCACAATGACATTGCAGTGACGTCACCATGCTTTACGGGATGCTATTGAGCGTATGAACAGAACTGTCTTACCATTTGGATACGTACCAGGTGACTAAAGGCACACACAACGGACAATTGTAGTATGTATTAGAAACTTGATGAATGTATGTATCTTCACATGTATCAACTGTCCTTGTACGTCATATACTTGTAAGGAATGTTTTTTATTAATTGTTTGATAATTATTTTTGTTTGCAGACATTTAACTTTTGCAAGGGCTTTTAAACTTTGTTGCAGAAATGATTACATAATTGAGGCACCATACCTCCCAGCGATTATTTTTTTTATCTGTTTTGCCTTTTGAAAAATAATCTATACACACACTTACATCAGAATATATCCAAAAAGGCGTGTACAACAAATATTTTTTTTTAAATCTTTTTTTATTTTTTTGTAATTTGTGCTAAGATTGCATATAAAAATAATTGTTGGTGTGGGGATGGGGGGATGGGATAATGAAATGATTAATAGTATGTAACTCGATATTTCCAATTAAAAAATTTTATTCGACTTTCGAAACATATCATGTACAACGTTATAAAAAAACAAGTATTCTTTAGCAACGCAAGCGTAATAAATGGCTAAATGGATAATAATCTTCACCTTGCTTAATCACAGATTTAATTCAACTATTCGGAAATGCTTTTACAAAAAATCATGGCAGTCGGTATCTGTGAGTAATGCAGCAAAAAAAAATATATGTTGCTGATAGTTTGATTTTTTGTTAAGTGTTTGATAATTATTTTTATTTCCAGGCATTTAATTTTTATAGGAGGCTTTGTACTTTGCTGCAGAAAAGAAGAAAACTTAATTTCTTGATTACGGGATTGGGACACCGTACATCCCAGTCACTACATTTTATGTTATCGGTACCACTTTTTGGATAATAATATCTTTGGGATATCGATCAACCGCAAGAAAAGTGACACATCTCAAAAAAAGTAAATTACGAAAGGAAATTTGCATGATTTTACTGTAACATGAAATTATAGCATTTAATTCAGCACGTCTGCATGAAAAGTTGCATAAAAGCATACAATTGTAAAATGAAGACTTAGGGTGAGGATTGGATGGTTGGGTAATTTTAACTCCCCACGCAATCCATATCTCTTATATGGTCACAGATGGACAAATAGCTTAATAAAGGGATTTTTCTTATCCCTTAAAGACCCTACACTGTAAAAAAAAATTCAAGAGGTTACTAAAAATTTCTTAGTAAATTTGTATTCCACAGAACTTTTTAGTAACCACTACAAACTTTTTTTTGCAAGTGAAACAAACATTTATTTTGTAAACTGAACAAAAGAATTTTTTGTATAACTAGTTTAAAACTTTTTAGTATGAGCCGCCAAGTAAATTTTAGTAATAGCTCCAAAATTATTTTTAGTAACCATTATGTGTGCCCGAAGGGCAGGAGCCTCCTTCGAGCTACATCTAGTGGGTAAAAAGACAGACTTCTGAAACGGAAGATTTTCGGCAAAGCCGCAATAAATGGCTGCACCAAACATTGCTACCTGCTCTATTTTGACATGTTTCTAAAGGGGAGGGAAAGTTCAGAGATCATTACCCATGGTAACTGCTACGACAGGATTTTCATAATCCCTTTATTTATCAAGTACTTACATTGCATACATTCGGTGGCGGCCAGCATCGAACCCAGGTACTTTCAGCCTGGAGTTCGGTGCTACGACCACTAGGCTATCACGGCCACACCAAGTGAGTTTTAGTAATAGCTATTAAAAATGTAAAACTATTAACTTTAATCGTTACTAGCTTTATTCTAGTAATTCTTACAGATTCCGTGTAACCGAGTAAGATTACTAAAAATTTTTTAGTAATTACAAGGATCACTAAAATTTTTTTAGTAGATCGAACCTTTTTTTTTCACAGTGTACCCGCACGATCATGCGGGTTAGAAATTTATTTAAATTTTACTTTTGAGTCGTACATAAAGAAAACCAAAACGGAACAATCGTTATGGATTTCAGAAAGAGGAAAGCATCATTTTTTTATCATCAAATAGCGTTTCTAGTACATATTATATTCTCCGCATACATGAGAAGTACAAGAGATAAATCTCATAAAGGGTTAAACCTACACATGAAAGTGTTTGTGCAGCAAGCAATGTTCTCGCTGACATTTGTCCAACGTTAGTAATTTGGTTAATTAAAAATAAAAAACATTCGCCAAATGAAAAAAGTACTAGCAAAATAGATTCGCCGTGTCGCACTAAAAAAAAACAAAAAAAAAAATCTTTTAATGTGTCGCTTTTTTTCCAATATGTTCTAAAAGAACCTAAGTTTTTATAATTGCGACAACGATTATTATTATTCTAATTTCAACTATCCGCTACAAATATATTAAAAATATGTGTATAAATTAAAACTCTATATATGTATGCTTATGTATGGAAAAAAGCAAAAACTAGGCACTAGTAATTTGGCGAATCTAATCGCTTGTTTACTCGCCAAATGAAGAATTTAGTCTCAATTTGGCGCAATGGCGAGCGACAGCGAGAACCCTGGCAGCAAGACGCACCTATATGGTAGACCTATTTGTGGAATAAAATGGAAGATGTGCCACATTTCTTGCGGGTGAGTGTTATATTCAAGTAGTATCTATGGCAAAGAATTTTTATTTTTTGTGAATTCCAGAAAGATTGAATGCAAAAATAGCTGTTAGTGTTGAGAGGACGGGCGAAAATGAAAAGATTTATAGTATACTCTATATTTCTAATCAAAAGTTATTTGACTTTCAAAAGTTATTTGACTTTCAAAAGTTATGTAGGGTCAAATAACAACGAAAACAAAAATTTTAGCTATTCTTCAGCAACGCAAGCATAATAAATGGCACAATTGCAGTTTCCTTTATGTTTTACAGCTTACAGAAAAGTGAACAAGAGTAACGTCGAACAAAATATTATGTATGCACGCATTTTATGTAGCTTTATTCAATCTGTTATAAACGCAGATAAAGCAATAAACTCCTTCAATAAGAGTTTTTTTTTACTCAAATATAAAGCAAATGCAGCCAACTTCTAATATTTCACAATATATAGAGTAATAAATAAAGTTCTCATCTAACAGTTTAATGCTGAATCTTAGCCAAAAATATAAAAGTCTGAACGATATTGGCGAAAGACAGTTAAGATTTATTAGTATATATAAGGAGAGCTTGATTTGTTTACATTAAGGATCACTGTATTAAAGGTAAATTTTTCTCTTGTTTAAGCTTCTTTTGCTCGAACCAGTGATTCATGATATATTTCTAAATACAATAATCAGACTATCACAGCATTGTAATAATTTATACTAATTCAGTCTTTCATTCTTAAATCCTAAATATTTTCTTACAGTGGTACTTAAGTTTACAAAATGAAACAAAATTAAAATAAGAAAGAAAGAAAAGAAAAAGAAAAGGAAAAAAAGAATATTGTCTTAGCACATTGTTTGTATATAGAGTTTAAAATGGTTAATTTATTTCTCCGTGGGTTTTTTTTTAACATTAGAAGAAGAGATGATTTAAAAAATAAATTAATAAGCATATATTCAATAATAAACTTAGCATATAATTTTTATTTTAAAAAAAATCAATTAATGAATTTGTTCTAAAACACGCATTTGATATTGGTGCAGATTCGCAAAATTTTAAAGTAGCCAGTGGCTCCTAAACCCAAATATTAAAATCGCAACCAGACCCCAGTAGCCAAACAATATTGGGATAATATTGGCTACATCCTGGAGCAATATTGGCACATTGACGCAATACTGGCATAAAATATTGCTCCAATATGGGGGTGTTTACATTTTGCAATTATTTAGCCAATATTTGCAGCCAATATTGGGGTTTTATTGGAAATATTGTCAATAAAACGCCAATATTGGCTAAATATTGTAAATTCATTGGAAATATTTCCAATGTAACGCCAATATTGGCATAATATTGGCAGCAAATATTGGCTAAATAAAGGTAAAATGTAAACATCCCAATATTGGGTCAATATTGGCATTTTATTTGCAATATTTCCAATAAATGAAATATTGGCGCAATGTTGGACCAATATTGGTTTGCTTCTAGAGGAGCTTAATTTCTAAGAAAAACTAAGAATGAACGCGAAACATCGCTAATTTCGTTAAAAGATCGCTAAAAAACAAATTTTATCAAAGGATCACAAAACACTCCGCAAACTGTAGCCTAAAAGAATCGTTTTCGTCATGTAATCACGGCAAAACGCGATTTCCCAAACACAGGTAGATAGATATACCTAACACAAGATAATTACAGAAACAGTATATAATCTTATCAAAGCTTAAATTGTTCATCTAGTTATTCGTAGAGCATAATAACATTTAAAAACATTAATTAAAGTAATTCTTAAAAGAACATGTCTATGGTCCTTTTTAGATGCCGTGAAAAGAGTATTAATGTCATAAGCTTCAAAATATAATTACAGGGGAACAACGATTATCCGAGCCTCGGTCAACTGAACGATCTGAATCAAATGCTTTCTGGGAGACGAAATTCCATTACTATCGAACTATTGACAAACTATACAATGCTTGCTGCTCTCTAGTAAGAAAAAGGCGTAAATTCTTTTTGGACCACGAAGACGAGGAGAATTTAAGTGACGAAAAACAAGTAGAAAAAGGATCATCCACTGAGGAGGCATTTCGATGGTTTTAAAATGGGTGGGAGAAAGTGAAAATCTGTTCAAGAACTTTTATTAAAACCTAATATTTGCAATCTTCCTTGGTCTACATGCTGAGGATTTTTTCCGGATCTACGATCACCGCCGATATATACTTCGAAAATTTTTTATGTTATTTGATAAGTTGCTACCACCAATATAAATATTTGATATCTGACACGATGTGAGAAGGATTATAAAAAATTCTAAACTTATTAAATTTAAAGAACAATTTATTTTGATGTTATTTACTTAGAAAAAAACATTATTTACATTTTAGGGATAGGATATAGACGATCCGTCAAGACACATACTATTCAAGTACTTTCTGCGCACACGATCAACTTATTAAAATACCCTACTTCCTTCTCACTCTACATTTACTTATTAGGTTTATCGGAGTATCCAATTATGGCATCCTGTTGTGTCGGCTCCCTCCACACGAGATTTAAGTCTTTTCTCGCAACCCTCTTGACGCCACTTCCGAAAACACAACCAAACGCACACCGACCTCATTTCTTGAGGTTTTTCGCAAGAACGCTCTGTTTCTCTTTCAGATTCCAGAGGAAAAAAATGAGGCTTCCCTCATGTCCGCAGGGATATCATTCTCTAATCTAAAATTTCTCTTTTCAGTAGCATTCCCTACTTACCATACAACCCGGCAATTGTTTTCCTTTGTTTGCCTTACCTGGAAGATAAGTTCGTGAATAGAAAGGAAAGCTGGAATTCATTGATGCAGTAGGGCTTATTCATACAAAAGGTCTAACTATAATCGCTCAGATCAACTTCAGGATAAAGAAACACATAGCTTTAATTTGCTTACACAGAAATTGATACATATGAAATAGAATTAATTAGTAAAAAGATAAAGTCAAATAACAGTAATCTTAATTAGTTACCTGATCGCTATAGCTTCAGACTCACGGTCATCAGTCGAAACGTTTTTACTTAATTTTTTGACTTGGCGACTAATTTTCGATGTCTAAGTCACCATCCTTTGGCGAATTTTCCCCCTTTTCTCGTGATCATTTGACGAAAATTGCGTTTTTTTTTTAGTAATTCTCTAACCGAAAGCACGCTCTTTCCCGGATCATTTGAAAAAAAAAAACCTTTTTTCTGCGATTTTTTGACGAAAGTCGCAGCGTTTTTTGCTTTTCTTTGGTGATCTTTTCTCGAAATTCGCATTGTTTCTTAATTTTCCTTAGAAATTAAGCACTGCTTGCGTCTAGAATATTTGAGTTTAGTAGCTACTGGCTCCTTAAAAATTTCCGTAATTTGAACCTATAATGCTTATTAGTGTCAGAATCATGGGAATCATTTTACGTTTTGATCGTTTGTTAGCTCCCCTTTATTGGAAGCATCCTTGGACAAAAAACATACTTATCTGTGTTTAATTATTCCTGTTTATTATTTCATGGTAATCATATAACCGTAGTATGTTTTTTGTCTTTTAAGTGATCAGTTATCTGAATCTTGTTTTATCAGAACTCCGGCGGTCATTTATTATTTCGGATAATCGATGCTCCATTGAAAAAAAGATGTTATATTAAAATACAGTAATTTTTTTCCATAGTCATGAAGATCAGAAACATGGAACTTTAGTGCAAACAGATTTATTTTGTGATTTTTTTAAAATTAGAATTATCACTAGAAATTTCATTTTTTTTTCCTCCAATTTTTTTTCTATATTACTGTATTTTTTTCCTCTATATACATTTTTGAAGTAAAAAGCTGGCACAAATTTGATTTTTTTCTTCATGTTATAGCATTGTAAAAAACATTTAATTAAAAACAAGAAGAAGCTAACATCCTAAAAGCTTTCAAAGATTTGAGTAAAAATGTAATACTTGCATTGTAATAAAATTATAAAAATACTTGTGAATGTTTCAAGAATGTCTTGAAATTTCAGTAAATTGCTTTTAGCAATTCTTTTACTGAATCCGAACTTTTCCACAAAAACATTTAATTGAATAAGAATTTCATTATAATCCTGTTACACCATACAATTTCGTTTAAACTAACGCAAAAAGCTGACATTAATTGGACGATAAAGTGAAAATAAAAGGCCCGGACATCGGGATTTTATTTTATTTTCTGTTAGAGATAAAAAGACATTAGAAGAAAGTTTTATTAAAATTTGGTACTACTTTTAAGCAAGAAAGAAATATCATCTGTTAAGCACAGATTACAAAACACCTTCATAGCACTATAAAGGGCTGTGAAAATATAACTTTATCATTTTAGGGAGGAGGGAGGGGGGGTCTAATGATACCATAAGATATCTCTAAAGGGAGCGGGGGCTTCCTTTTGATTTCAATATAATTTCTGATCCAACCAATTTTCTCTTTTTATTTGTAACATGTTTTTTGGTATAAAATAGGATGCTGTATTTTTTAGCCTATCTATATTTATGAAAATAGAAAATATTTATTAAAATCACTAAATTATTATAAAATTATTTAATTGTAAAATATGGAATACCTCAAAGTTTGACATTCCTATTCTTCTTCACATGTGTATGCATATATAATCACGGTGTGAGAAACCATAGGTGAAGTATATTTGAAATGAAGCTTGTGTTTCTGATAAATAAAAAAAAGGATAAGGAATCATGCCACTAGTTTTGCTCATAAGAATTCCTACCTGCTTCCCACTCCTCCTTTGTTCGAAACAAGTGCAACTGAATTTTATTACTGTTGAATGCATTATGTAACGAAAAGCTATGTCATAAAACATTTTTAAATTGTAAGTATTTCTTTTAAATGTTATTTGATATAAATATTTTCATAATGATATTTTATTGACTCTTTTATTTGAATCATAAATGTAAGCAAAAAATAAATGTAATCAGTTTGGTATATCACTTTGAATAAAAATAAAAGGAACACAGACGAACCTCTATTTAATAAACCTCTATTTTACGAATTTCTCTATTTTTCGAAATTTTATTTTTCCTGCAACCAAGTACGTTTTGCGAATTTCTTTGTAAAATAACCTCCAAATAGAGAAGTGCATTATCTTTTTAACGAGCTTTTTCTTGTGACATATTTTTTCCCTCCTTGTTTCCCGAAATATTCGGAAAATTTTTAACTTCTTTTTTCTGTTAGTTCATTTTATGATGATCAGTGACCTTGAATTGGTTTTATCAAGGTCCTAACTCATTAAGCGCAGTAAAATCGTTGTACATTTATCCAGAAAGTCCAGCATCCTCCTTTCACCTTCAACGGAGCAGCCCGTGTCCTTAAAATTGTCACAAATATTCTAGATTTTTTATTAGTAGTTCTAGTAATTTCGGTTCTTACAGCTTGAAAATGTGAAAACGGAAGATTTTGAGTATCAAAGAAAAATAATTCATTCTGAGTCAGGTGGATAAAAGAGTGAAGAAAAACCATATTGCTTTCAAATTTGGTATACCTCCAAATACATTTTCAACCATAATTTAAAATAAATCCTGATTTTTAAAATTATGATTCATCGAATTCTTGCTCATTTTAAAAAAGATATGAATGACTATGAAGATGTGGATGAGGCAGTTTTGAAGAGGATACACATAATGCGAGATAAAAAGTTTTGATCTCTGGGTATTTCAAAATTGAGTAAGCTCTTAAATTTTCGAAAGCACTGGCATACGACGAATTTCAAAGAAGCAGTGGGTGGCTTGAAAAATTTAAGAAAAGGCACGAAATTGTAACAATATTAACATTTGGCAAAAACAAAGATGTTGATAATAATGATAGGGAAAATTCGATAACGGGGACACTAAGTAAAATTTTAAAAGACTATAAGCCAGAAAACATCTTTAATGCGGATGAGACTGCTTTAATTTTTCAATGTTTACCTCAGATGACATTAACATTTAAAAGTGAAAAATCCTTTAGTGGTAAAAAAGCAAAGCAAGAATAATTGTCATGTGAGGCGTGAATATGACTGAAGATCGGAAACTGAAAATATTAGTTATCGGAAGAATCAAATTGTTTAAGGGTGTATTTCGATTCAAACTGCTTATTTTCCGATTTAATTTTGAATTCATTTTTGCTCTCAATTGCATCAAACTGGCAAATTGTCTTATTTAGAAAGTACGCGAGGTGCCGTGATTGTCGTTTCCTTGATAAATGCAGAAAATATTGCAAAAAAAGCAATCAAAAACGGCATTTTGAACAGATTTTTCCGAAGCGAGAGATCTGTGAAAGTAAAAAAAGGGTCATACTGAGAAGATAATTGTTTATAAGTCGAATTCTAATGAACTGAGCGTAAAAAGACATCACACAGCACTTTATACGTCTCTTCAAGAATCCCCTCAGCAAGTTTCATGTTTCTACTTTTAAAAATGTGTCTGAAATTGTATCGGAAAATTTCGAGCTGTTGAAGGTTGAAAACCGTTTTTTCGAATGCACCCTTAAAAGACGTAAAAACTTTGGAGGATTGATTATGACTTTAAGAAAACATCTTGGATGATGTCAGAAATTTGTGAAAAATGTATTAAAAAATTAGATAAACGTATGATTGCAAAGTATCGTCAAATTATTCTCTCGTTTTTGACAATTCTCTCACTCATCAAAAAAAAGCAACCAAAAACTGAAAAATGTTACAGTTTTTGACTTACCACCTAACACTGCATCAAAACTGCAGTCAACGGATCAAAGAATGATCAAAAGCTTCAAAGTACACTATTCCAAGAGAATAACGCGAAAAGTTGCCATTGCACTTAAGAACAATCAATCTATGCCAAAGATCAACTTACGGTAAAGCATATCAGAAATTTCCGAAGCATGAAACTATGATGCCACAGATCGTACCATACGCAACAGTTTTTCCAAAGCTGGATTCTTTGTAGCAATGACAATTTGCAAGTACGGAAGACAAAGACGATAATTAGAAGAACTATTAATTAGACTTTTAAAAGAACTTAAAAAAATATGGATAGAGCTGAGAGAAAAAAGGGGAAATTAACGATGACATGATTTTCTCTCACTTGACTTTGATTCCGAAGTTAAGATCTCAGAAACGCTAACTGAATTGGTTACTTTGGGCAGTGTAAAAAAATAAAAATATTTCAGCAATGAATTGCGATGAAAATGAAGATGATGGAAATGGAAATGATCATGATGCAGAAATTAACAAACTTTCGTATGAAGAAATGATAAAATCATTTGAAGCAATCCGATGTTTATTACAGTTTGAAGAAAATACACCAGGAGGCACTTTTGGTGCATGGCAAGATGAGACGTAATATGAAAGAAAACATTTTTTTAAACAAAAAACACCGACCAAAATTAACAGACATTTTCAGTAATTAAATTTAAGGACGCATGTGGTAATGTAAGCCTAAAATTGCTTGTTATAATAAATACGAAAATGATTCATTAATTTAATTTAAAACTATTTTCTTAGAACTGAAAATAGAATGTATTCCCGTTGAATATTTTGTTTTGTTCCTGTTTTCCATGCAGATTTATTTTTGATGGGTAAAATAAATAAAGCAAATCGATGTTATTTATACAAAAAACAGACAAAAAATAAGATTAAATAATTTTTTCTAACTTTTAAGTTTTTATAAATTTAATAGCTGTTTTATGTTGTTTAAAATATCTTTAACCCTTTCCGGCACACTGTACCCGGTCTGGGATACCTAATTTGAATTCCAAACTTGCAAACCGCACCAGTAATATTTTACTAAAATTTTGCTTTTATAATAAAAGCTTAAATTAAGGATTTCAAAATATCTAAAAAATTCGATTGTGAATTCCGGTGTCAGTCGATAATTTCTCATTTTATTACAGATTTTGCCCGTGCCGGAAAGGGTTAAAGCGAATCTCTATTTAACAAATTTTTCATATAACGAACTTTTTTTTCGGGATTTAGAAACTTCGATAAATAGAGTCCCAACTCTAAATTCTATAAATAAAAAATGTACACTTTTATAATGATTACCTTAGCGAGGTGGGAGGTCGAGTGATGGTAACGTACGATATCAAAAGTGGGAGGGGCTCCAAAATCACCAAAAAGTGGATAATGTTATATTCGCAATACCCCTAATGGAACTGTATAACGTAAAAGAAGATATCCTAAGCAAACAATTTAAAAAACACAAAAAAGCTGAATACGTTCTTTTGGAAATAATTACTCACAGTTAGTATTGTATCAAAGTTATTTAGGCAATCTTGAATTTGAATTTATTTAAATTCTGCAAATATACTTTGCTATCTGTTTATCTATCTATATTATAAAGGACAAACCTATCTATGCGTAACGCATATTTCATTCTGCGAATTTCTACATTTTGAAATTTGAAATGAAATTTCTTTTTTGAAACTATCACTAATGCAAGTTTTTAAACTTTTAAATATCGCATATTTTTAATTTTTACACTGTCGCAACGGTGTCTTTCCGACGCGTCGTATAAGAAAAAAAATATTTTTAAATGCAATTTAATAAAAAATTATATCACAATTTATTTATTTATTTATTCTTTTTTTTTTTTTTTTTTTGTAGTTTTTAATACTAATTTTGTAATTGTAACAACAGAAGTACTCCATTTCTGAACATTAAACAAGGACAAATCAGAAAACGAATAAAATCTGGACAACACAAGGATTCAGATATAATACTTCCAGAAAAAATGAAGCATAGCAGCAACACCGCTTATGATATTTATACCAAAATCTAATCAGCAACAACTTATTTCTAATTCTAATTAAATCTGAAGTTAAATGAAAATGCTTGCGTCAGCTTTTGTAGCAGAATCATTACAAAAATCGTAAAAAAAGAAAAAAAATCTGCATAAAAATGCCATTCGTTGAGCGATTTACTCCAAAAATTAGAGAATACTAATTTATATTTGGGACTAACTGAATTTGAAGTTTGATGAAAATTCATGCATGAATGCCTGAAATAGAGCTAGTGCAATAATCATGAATAATTCCGCACAGCAGAGCCACCTATCGGGGGATTTACACCAACAAAATATCAGTACAATACTATATCGAGGACAAAAAGAAACTGAATTTTAGTGAAAATCCGTCTATTAGTTTTTGAGATATACCTATTGCGGAAATTTTGAAAAAGGCAATACGACAGTGTCACCTTTTAGCAATATACACCAAACACAAATCAGCTCCAGTTTATATCAAGGTCTAACTGAATCTAAAATTTTATGAAATTCCGTGCTTTAGTTCTTAAGATAGAGCTCCTGCAAAATTTTTGTCACATACAGAATGACAGAGTAACAGACAGGCCCACAGACAGAAATTTTATAAAAAACATCCTTTTTGAATTCTCTGACCTCTAAAACATATAAATCTCTCGAAAGCCATAATTTAAAATTTTTGAAACATTTTTTCTTGGAAAGATAGAAGAAATTAAAAATTTCATTACTGTATCATTGTTTCGCCATTTTCTCATAAAAACTGAAATTAAAATACGTGCTGTGTCAAGAATATCGTCTGTTATAAAACCTGGTGAATTTTGGTTTTATTCCTTTTTTATTTATGGAATCGAATGATTTTTAGTTTGCTGCAAACTTACTTTACACACGATAGCACACTTTTTCTTTAAAAAAATTTATTTTAGAGAGCAGTTGTGTAACATATTTTCTCCGGTTTTCATGATTCGTATCAATTAGTTGTAAGAATGCAAATTTATTAATCCGTATGCTAAATCATTTCCAAATTTTAAGAAATATATATAAATGAATAATTTAAAAAATGGAGCTATTCTGAACAACCAAATGAAGGCATATGAATCATTAGATACCTATTTTTTTATTTTTTTTTTCTAAAAGAATGTCTTTTGTGTATTATTTAAGGGTTTATATTATTAGGGTTTCGTTCATCTGACATTGGTAACATTTTTCCGAATTCAATTTTATTTCTAGTTTTAAAACATTGGCGATTTATTAATGATTCAGCATTTTAAACATTTTTTTCGGCTTTAGAAATTTAAAATTTTATTTATATCTCCGCTATTTATTTATTTATTTATTTATATTTTTATTTATTTTATTTTTTTATTTTTTTATTATTTTTTTATTTATTTATCTATTTATTTTTGTATTTTATTTTTATTTATTTATTTATTTATTTATTTATTTATTTATTTATTGAACACAAGAATTTTGGATTTTTTTTTAATAATTTGATTTTAACATTTTGAGAATTTGATCAAAATAAACTTTTATAATTATTTTTAAATTAAATTAAATGGTGCTACCATCTATGTAAGAATTTAATACTTATAAATTAACAATTTGGATTTATTAATTAAATGATAAGATGTTTTGGAAGAAATATTAAACAAAACCCTCTGTGTGATCTGCAATCACATTAACTCACTTGTCTTAATATTACTAGACGTTCTGTTGCTGCTCTAAAGAGACTTTTCATTAGCGTTGCCAAGGTTAGAAAAAAACCGGTTTATACCTGGGAATAACCCGGGTTTTTTTTTTAAATAAATCTGGGATTTTTAGAAATAAACCGTGTTTTGGGGAATAAACTTGGGAATAAACCTGGTCTATTGGAAATAAACCCGGGAATAAACCGACTTTTTGCAACTCTACTTTTCATTACTGTTTATTCTTATTCCAGTTTCATTGCTACCTATTTAGTGTATGTACCCGAAGAGTCTGCTACGAAATTGCCGCACTAAACATAAATTTTTTTCTAATAAGCAAACAATTTAAGCTACTTAATTATAGAATCGTTAGAAACTCTAACGTTTCCTTTCCTTCCTCCTTAAAAAAAAGACAGATGTGGAAATCACAAAATTTTCTTCTATTTTATGCATGTTAATAGTATTTCCTAAAAAAAAAAACAGAGCGTAGCAGCGCTACCGGTTAGGGGGTTTAAATAAAAACAACTTGTGTCAACTGATAACTGAATCTGTTCACCTTATAACTGTATTTCTGTATCATCTCATAACAGCGCCATTTGTTGGGTGATGTCCACCAAAAACTAATCAGGATCAATTTTTTATCAGGTACTAACTAAATTTGAAGTTCGATGAAAATCTATGCATTAGTGCTTGAGATACATTTCTTGCGAAATCGTGAAAAATGCAGCATAGCAGCGCCATCTGTACGGTGATTTACACCAAAAATTAAACAAGACTAATCTATATCAGAAACTGGAGTTTTAAAAAATTTAGTGCATTATATTTTGAAATACAGCTATTGCGACAATCAAGAATAATACACCATGACAGCGTCACCTGTTGAGCAATTTGCACCAAAACATAATCTGCACCATTTTATATCATGTACTAACTAAATATAAAGTTTTACGAAAATCTATGCTCTAGTTCTTGAGATATGGCTATTGTGGATATTTTAAATAATGCAGCATAGGAGCACCATCTGGTGAGAGATATACACCGAAAGTTAATCAATTCTAATTTATATCAAGATGTAAGCGAATCTAAAGTTTTGTGAATTTCCGTGCATTAGTTCTTGAGATAGGGTGCCCACAAAATTTTTGACAGATTCACAAACTCGCAGACAGGCATGTTGTAAAAACATGATTTTCGAATAGTCTGACCCTTAAAAACGTGTAAATCCGTCGAAAATTGGATGTTGAAAATTTCAGGAATCCAATTCTTTTTTTCTTGTAAAGATAGAAGAAAGTAATAAAATAATATTTTCAATTCCCATTTGTTAAATAAACTTTGCATTCATGAAGCCGAGCAAAAGAAAAAAGTCAGAATGTGAAACATTTTAACCTTTTGTGTATTTTTATTTCCATTAAAATGAAGAAGAGAGTAACCCTACAAAAGAACAATTACTTATAATTAGATCCTTTTTTTTCTTTAAGTTTGCCACAAAAACCGTTTTAACAAAATAATCTAATTTCATTTTCTATGAATACTGGATTAGAAATAACAACAAAAAAAGTAACATCGAACTGCATCATGAGATATATTTGAAATTTTTTTTGAAGCGAGTTTATTTCCAAATGTTACCGGTTTTACCTTAAATGTTGTTAGAGGATTTTAAATGTTAAGATAAAAATGAAAAATTGATTTCTTTACATAGAAGAATTAAATTATTTCATTTTAAGAAAGGATATTTTTGTAAAAACGTTTGCCAACTATTATAAAATACTTAAATAAAATTTATTTATAAAGTTTTTTCTATCAATATATTCTATTGGTGAACCTGAATCGAAAAAAAAATAATACAGTAAAAAACTAAATTAATATACAGGGTGTCCCAAAAATGACTGATGGATTTTAAAATTCAATAACTTGCAAACGGTTACAGCTATTTAAAAAAAATTTTGCAGGAGGGTTATGTATAATGTCAGGAGTTTTTTTTACCGTAATTTTTTATTTTAGTTTGCATCTCAAACAATAGGTGGCGCTGACGGCGATTGAAGGCCAGGTGATCAGTGCTGAGTTAAGCGTCGAACTGGCCTTCAATCGCCGTCAGCGCCGCCTACTGTTTGAGATGCGAACTAAAATAAAAAAAAAATTTCGGTAAAAAAAAACTCCTGAAATTATACATAACCCTCCTGCAAAAAATGTTTAAATAGGTGTCATCGTTTGCAAGTTATTGAATTTTAAAATCCATCAGTCATTTTTCGGACACCCGGTAAGTTGATCCCAACCAATCTTTTTCTGTTTAATATGTATACATTAGGTGTGAGTTCGGGTCCGTTTTTTGGAGTCCAGCTCCGCCCGAGCCCGAAAGGTCTTTTGTCGGCAAATTACAACGACTATTTGGAAAATAATATTTTCAAAGACTATAATTTTAGACTTATAAATGATTTTTTACATTTAAAAAACAATAATAACATCATTTTTATGACGATCAAAACGTAGCTTACTTAATAACAGAGTCATATTAATATTCCTGGACCAATCATAAACTAATATTTAATGAAATTTCAATTTAACAATTTTCTGTACTGTAAATTTTTGAACTTCTAAACATCACAGATTTTCATTTTTTACACCGCCGTATAAAGAAAATTTTTTTTTCTTGCAAATGCAACTTGTTTGAAACCTGTATCTAAATTTGTTTTTAATTGTTTATTTTGTAGTTTTTAATACTTTTTTTTTGTCATCGTGGCAACAGAAGTATTCCATTTTTGGACGTTAAACATGGACCAATCTGAAAACGAATAAAATAAATAACTGAAGTTGTCCATTTTTAGACATTAAGCATGGGCCAATCAGAAAACGAATAAAATGAAATAAGTTGCGGAATTTAACCAATGAAAAGATTCAGACATATTTCAGATTTCCCAATTCTCTACCAAGGACAACAACTACTTTCCAAATAGTCAAAAATAACAAATAAATATATGTTGATGATACATGTTATTAAAAGTTGCACACGTAAAACAAATAGAGGGCAAAGGGAAAACCTATAACTTTAAAGTAAATAAAAATCTTTTCAACCGTCGCGTCACATCCAGAACGTATTCAATACAGTCAAAAACTATCCTCTATTTTCTGAGACAAAAATTGAAATTCTCAGGTCAGTATAATTTTAATACTTTTTTCAAAATATTTTAAAATGCATTATACTAATATGTCCATTAACCTTTAACTGATATTATCAGGGACTCATTGATCGCTGCTTTCTTTTTTGTAATAGTTTAACTTGTAACATGCAATGTAACTACCAATACTACCGAAATTTTGTTTCATTTGAAACTTTAATATTATCACCGGAGATTTTTATGCATATTCTATATACATTGTAAAATTCAACTTTCTTTATATTGTAAAAATTCGATTGATTAAAATTGTTCAATATCTGTAAAATTTCGAATGATTGCCGTATGTTAACTGACCAAAAAAAACGTTAGGAAAACAGCGAAAAATTATATTTGTTGTAATAATTATCATTAGATAGTATATGTTAAAATTTTAGAATAAAAAACTGAAAAGTTTCACAGAAAAAAGAATTCATAGCATCATTAAGAAGTCACAAATGTTTTTACAGAATATTTGTAAGCATTTTCAGCTGAACTATATTTAGTATATCACTTAGGTGTATACCAAGAATCTTACTATAAAATATAGTTTGCATAGAATTTATCGCTCATTTATAGAAATATGCAAAAGAATTTTGTCGCAGTTCGGAATTTAAAAAAACTTTAGATTCACTTAAATATAACATGCTGCTGTTTAGTTTTTCGTTTAAATCCGTCTAACTGTTTTGGATTTTTCAGGATTTATTCAGTAGTTCTATCTGAAGACATAATATCCGGATTTTCATCAAACTTCAAACTCTGTTAACCTTTTTAGTCCCGGTGTATTTTATAGGATACATATCTTTAGATATTTTTTTAAGCATGTACATATAAATAAAGTTGAGAATAAAGAAATTGGTGTGAATGCAACCTAACAAATAGCAGAACCCAACAATAGGAGTTTGTTTCTCATAGCACTTTTGTAGAGAGATGTGTGTTATTAGGTAGATTTCGTATACATATATATATTACAAATTTAAAATTTTTTCGCCAAAACTAACCTTTATACAATCTTAATTTTCTTATAATAATGTTCCGTACTTACTTCAAATTATTAAATTAAAATCTTGTTTCTAAATCTAATCTGTTAATCTTTATGCAGACGATATAAGTTTTTAATTTGCCTTAAAAAGCATTATTCCAGTATGCGTAAACTTAAAAAGATGGCTTTAAATTAAAAATATTTTTAATTAAACTTTATTTTTTAATATTCCAAATAAAACTAATTTCTTCTATGTTTTTATCAGCCCTTTTTAAGACAGTCTTATTAAATTTATTCCAAAACCATACCTTTCAAAAAATATCATTATTTTATTTTTTCTATTTATTTATTTTTCCTACGTCAACCTTTGATGTGTGCATATTAATAAATTCATTTCTTTTCTTTTTCTCTTAAAATTAATCATTTATAAAAATCGTCTGCCTAAGATATTTAAAATTCTGAGTCAATTATAAATTGGTTAAATAATATTTTTTTTTAAATAAATTTATCGTCTGTGGAAAATAGCTTCGTAGCTGGACAAGAATTCTGTTTACATAAAAGAATGATGGTTTGAGGTTACAGAATGTTCCAGAACTTTCTTTTTAGTTTAAAAGGTGGAAGTCTCGAGATGAAAAAAAAGATTTCTTGGGTTGCTTCTTCGATGAGGACAGCTCGCTGAAATAATGATGGAATTTTTGCAAAAGGAGCTTTTCCTTCCTCATTGTTACGAATTTAATAAATGAATTTACAGCAGCCCATGACTAATTATTGGATCTTCTACATTTATTTATTTATTTTGTTTTTTCCCTCGCTTGCCATGACTGTTTTTTTTTTTTTTTTTTTTTTTTTTTTTTTTTTTTTTTTTAATTAGTGGAAATAATTCGAGTTTCTCCTTAAATCGTCACAACTAATTGAAAAGTCGGACAGGATTAGTTATCTGTGCTGCCTTTTTAATGAATGATATTTAAAGAAAATTGCGATGGAACGAAGAAAAGCATGCTATCGCCGAAGTTCGATTGAAGGACAGCCTATATGGTATTTTCAGCTTGCTAATGAATAGTACTAGCTTCGAGTCTGATGTGGATTTCCTGACGCTTGATGTTGATCTGTGCGCACAAATTTTGATTCAGTATTCATGGTCATAGGAAAATTTTTGAAAATTAATGACTTCAAAGTGGTGAGTATGCGAAAAGTATTTGATGAGGAATTTAATGAAGAATGGATTTTATTGAAGATTTTTCGTGAACTGTAAGGTATTTTATTAAATGTTTTGATTATTATTTCTATTCTATTTATGATTGATGGAAAGTATTTATTATTTATTTATTTATTTATTTATTATTTTATTGATGAGAGTAATTTGAAGTTAATTTATTAATTTACTAATTTATTTATTATTTTATTATTTATTGTATGTTATGGATCTGATATAGTAATTTTGAAGAAATATGTAATTGATAGAAATTATTAACTTTGAAATTTATTGCGAATGATTTTACGATCAGGATTTAATAAAGAAAATAGAAGTGCTTTATTTATTCTAATGAGTAAGAATCAAAAAATTATGGAAGATCCTAAGTTCGTACCGTTTGACCCGAGTTCTGGAATGAACATTTTGTCGTGGTTAACTTATTTTGATACAACATGTGAAAAGGAGAAGAAAAATCCAGAATGGAAATTTAATTCTATTGCGCAATATCTGAAAGGAGAAGCGCAAAAAATTTATATCAATGACTGTTTAAATTGTACGGATTATGAACAAATTAAGAAAATTTTGATAGAAAGATTCATTCAATTAGACATCCCGAGTTTTTCTGATTTTTCAAATCTGAAATTAGATAATTTAGACAATTTAGAAACTTATTTTCGTAAGAAAGTGAAAATTGGTAGGAAATTACATCTTAGTGAAAATATACTATTACAAGGTTTAACTGATGGTTTAAAACCAGAATTCAAAAACAGTATTATTATAAATCCTCCTAGTAGTACCACCGAATGGTACCGGGTTGTCAAACAATTCGTGGAAGTTTCCACCCTACTAGTTTCAAACCAAGTAATAAATCAACCATCAGCTAGACAAAATTTTCAACCTTTTCAACCAACTAGGCCCTGGATTCAGCCAGTTAGGCCCAATAATACACCTAGGAATTGGATTCCCCAAAGGCAATCTCAGTTTCAAAGACCTAGAGTTTGTCAAAATAATTATATTCAAAATTCATACCCTTCAAGACCTTGCAGGATATGCACAAATAGGGGTGTCAGTAATGCTTTTCATTGGGAAAGAGAATGTATTTTTAGGAGTGAGTTGCCATCCTCTGATACTCTTCCAAGTAGCTCACAAAATAATTCTCATAATATTTGACTATTAATTGTGTATGGATGTACAAATAATTATAATTTGCCATGTGTTGTAGATACTGGCTCAACTATTGCAATATTGCCAATTAAATTTGTTAAAAAACTTAATGCTAAAATTGAGACTATACCCTCAGTTACCATTGGTCAGGCAAAAGGATTTTTACATATAAATAAAAAATGTAGTGTTCTTCTAAAAGTGGGTAAAATTAAAAAATATGTTAACTTTTTAGCATGCAATACAAATTTGGATTATGCTATTTTGGGGTTAAAAGAATGTTCTAAATTTAAATTAACCATAGAATGTAAAAATTGTATTGTAAGGCAGGGAAGGAAAATTATAACTAACAGTATATCCATACATAATGAGAGATCCCTTCATTTCAATACAGTAAATATGGACCAAGTACAACAAAACGGGGATCAATCTAATGAATTTGTAACCTCAGAATATAAAAAAATATGAAATTAAATACTGGTAATACTGTAGCAATAGATAATTATGATAATGAAACACTGAATGTAAGTAATCATGATATAGAGTTACAATCTACTTGTGGAAATATTATGAAAAATGAAGACTGTGTTGAATATGATCACGCAGTTAATGTGCATCCTGATTATAGAGGTTCCATGACTCTTCAAAATTTTCGCGATAATTCGGATTCAGATTTAACTGGGGAAATAAATTTAATTCAGATTAATTTTCTTTTCTTCCATCTCTTGGCTTCCTGAGTTTGACAGTTTTATTCCAAAATTTAACTTTTCTAAATTATTATATTTCTGTTGTCTGAACTTGTAGTTTCATTTAACTATCAATTTCATACAAAGTTTTGGGGAGGGGGGATAATATTACAAATTTAAAATTTTTTCGCCAAAACTAACCTTTATACTATCTTAATTTTCTTATAATAATGTTCTGTACTTACTTCAAATTATTAAATTAAAATCTTGTTTCTAAATCTAATCTGTTAATCTTTATGCAGACGATATAAGTTTTTAATTTGCCTTAAAAAGCATTATTCCAGTATGCGTAAACTTAAAAAGATGGCTTTAAATTAAAAATATTTTTAATTAAACTTTATTTTTTAATATTCCAAATAAAACTAATTTCTTCTATGTTTTTATCAGCCCTTTTTAAGACAGTCTTATTAAATTTATTCCAAAACCATACCTTTCAAAAAATATCATTATTTTATTTTATCTATTTATTTATTTTTCCTACGTCAACCTTTGATGTGTGCATATTAATAAATTCATTTCTTTTCTTTTTCTCTTAAAATTAATCAATTATAAAAATCGTCTGCTTAAGATATTTAAAATTCTGAGTCAATTATAAATTGGTTAAATAATATTTTTTTTTAAATAAATTTATCGTCTGTGGAAAATAGCTTCGTAGCTGGACAAGAATTCTGTTTACATAAAAGAATGATGGTTTGAGGTTACAGAATGTTCCAGAACTTTCTTTTTAGTTTAAAAGGTGGAAGTCTCGAGATGAAAAAAAAGATTTCTTGGGTTGCTTCTTCGATGAGGACAGCTCGCTGAAATAATGATGGAATTTTTGCAAAAGGAGCTTTTCCTTCCTCATTATTACGAATTTAATAAATGAATTTACAGCAGGCAATGACTAATTATTGGATCTTCTACATTTATTTATTTATTTTGTTTTTTCCCTCGCTTGCCATGACTGTGTGTTTTTTTTTAACCAGTGGAAATAATTCGAGTTTCTCCTTAAATCGTCATATATATATATATATATATATATATATATATATATATATATATATATATACAGGGTGAGTCATAAATATCGAAACAATAGGCTATCTCCTTAAATATTACCCCTAGACCCATACTTCCAATTGCAAAGTTTCATAAAAAAGGGTAAATTTTTTTATAAGGTAAGTTGCAACTCCATGGGAGGTCCATTTTAAAAATTACGAAAATTAAATTTTTATACGGCCCCCAGAGAATAAAACTTCCAATTAGAAAAATTTTCCTTATCCATTCCTGAATTGAACAAAAAAAAATTCATCTCGATATCTTCAAAAATCAGGGAGTTATGACAATTTTAATAAATCGCGAGATTTCAAGGGATCAGACACAGATTGAAATGCGTGTAATCAGTGTTGCTGTAATGCGTCCGGGAAACATTCATTTTATTTATTTATTTATGAAGTAAGAATTTTGAATGTTTTGTGATGGTTAACCATATAATTTGTAAGCATTATAACATCATAAACCTTCTTAATATTTTTTTTCAAAAAATTTAGGATAAATTAAAATTGTTATAACTCAAAATATTATTTGTCGCGTTGAATTTTTTCTTTTGATTAAATGAAAATGCCCAATTTTAAATTTTGATTTAGCATTTTAAATAATATTTATTTATTTTTTCAAATAAAAGTATTTAAAATAGCAATATAAAATTAGTATACAAATTTTATATTATTATTATTTTTAGTATACAAATCATATTTTTAAAGTGAATTTTCTGAGTAAAAATCTTCTTTCGTCGCGTTGGGCTTTTTTTTTTTTTTTTTTTTTCTTGAAATGTTGAAAAATTATTGAACTCGCTGGACTGTTACTGTAACCAACAGTTATTTACTTATGTCAGTTTAAAAAGGAGAAATACTGAAATAAAAACATTTGATGCAGAAAAGTGCATTTAGTTTTGATTGACTCCCAATGTTTGACTACTTTTTAAAAGTTTCCAGGTGATTAACTCCGTCCTGTGTAGTTTCGATTTCAGATTTTGTTTAAGTTTTGCCATGCGCACTTTCTTTAATTACTGTTTAAATGCGTCAGTTGATTTAAACCTCATTCTTTTATCACGTCGATCTCAATTTTTTTCATTGTTTTGGATCTGTCAACGTCATATTTTTCTTGTTAAAATCGCTATTTCACGATGCGTAAAAAATGCCTCTAATTACGGGCGACTCTAGGCCTATAATTCTAGATATACAGCTCTTGCGAGAAATCGCACAAAAGCCTGTACAGTAGGACCACCTGTTTAGCGATTTACACCAAAAGCTAATCAGCAGAAAAGCTAATGATCAGATTGATAACAAGGACTAAGTAAATATAATTTTTTATTAAATTCTGTGGATTAGTTCTTAAAATAGAGCGCTCAAATTTATGTCATATACAGAGGTACAGGAGCAGTGACTCACAGACAGACATTTTGTAAAAACATATTTTTCGGTATCTCTGAGCCTTTAAACGTGTGAATCCGTCGAAAACCGGAATTCAAAATTTTCATGAATCCAATACTTTCTTCTTGTAAAGATAGAATAAAGTAAAAATAGGTTTAAAACCATCATAAATTTTGAAGCTGAATAGTAAAAAGTAGATTTTTGAAAATATTTCTATGTAATTTATTAAAATATATTTCCAATGATTCCGTTAATAAAAGTATCATTATCGCTATTACTATTTTTACTAAACTTATTGCCTGCGGCAATAAGTTTTTTATACACTTTTAATGAGAGTTTAATTAATACCACTTAATTTAATAACACTTTTAATAACTGTTTAATAAGACGGTCCGGCCAATGGGTCGTGCTAGTTACGAAGCTGGCGCCAAGCTCGAGATATTGCAGACATCTAGCATATTTGAAGGAAGTTTAAAGCAAAAACCTATACGCTTTTATATTATATCTAAAAGTTAAAGTGTTAATTTGTGCTCTGTCTCTGATCGACATTTAATAATGCGTAAATTTATGGTCGATCCCTAAATTGCATTTCAAATGAACAGATATCGCTGCGCCCAGAGGTATGCTAAAGTGGTGTAAGTCACGAATTTTGGAAAACTTTGGATTTTAATATCTTTTGGGGATTTGCAGATATCGAAATGTATTTTTTTTTTTTTTTTTTTTTTTTTTTTTTTTTTTTTTTTTTTGTTCAATTCAGGAACAGATAAGGAAAATTTTTCTAATTGGAAGTTTTATCCTCTGGGGGCCGTATAAAAATTTAATTTTCGTAATTTTTAAAATAGACTCCCCCCCCCCCAATGGAGTTGCAATTTATCTTATAAAAAAATTCACCTTTTTCTATGAAACTTTACAATTGGAAGTATGGGTCTAGGGTCAATATTTAAGAAGATAGCCTATTGTTTCGATATTTATGACTCACACTGTATATATCACCTTTTTTATGGACACGATAACTTCTGTAATTCTACTCCAATTTCCTCCAAACTGATACATAAATCGAGGGGTATAAAATCTCGGTCAAGTTCGTTAATGGGCAAAATCGGACCGAGGGGGTGAAAACAGGGAGAGCTTTTGTGAAAAACGATAAAACGCCATAATTTCTATAATAACTTATAATCTATACTAATAAAAGAACAAAACGCTCTGTCTGTGTGTGTGCGATGGCTAGCAAAATCTACAGCACGTACAAAGCTCAAAAATTTTTTGAGAGTAGCCCAATATCTCTCCTGATGCACCTGAGCTTCAGAATTTCAAAATTCCAATTATTAACTGAGTAATTAATTAAAATCAAGAGGTCACTCTCATAAAAAATCATCTTTTCCCAATTTTTTTCTCTTTCATTTGTTTACGGTTGGTTGGTTGTGTAAAAATTTTCGCAGAAGTAATAAGAAAACTGAGACAGAATTAAAGAAACCCATGGAGGAATAAGATAAGTGGAGGTGAAGTAAGCTCAAAAAAGGTTTGCGATATGAAACCATTTATCGCTCAAATTTAATGTGGCAAACAAAAGGACGCGGAAGAGATTTTCTATTATAAGACGAATTGAAAGAAATGAATTACAGTTGAAGCATATTTCAAGAGGAAATAGCAAATTTCTAAAACGGTCTTCGTTCTATTATTATTTATTAGAATAAATATTCACTTTTAAAATGAAGGAAATTGGAAAATTAGCAATAATTAAATATCAAATTAAAATTAAATAAGATATTGAAAACATTTGATACGAATTAAAAATTGTATAACTAAAAGTTTCCTTCATTAATGTAATTTTCAATACTTTATAACGTAGATGAAAAATGTTTATGATTTAATAATTGCATGTAAATAAATATTTAAAATATAATGATGAAAACATTCTTTTAAAATCATGTATGAAAACTTAAGTAATAAATATTAATCTAAAATATAAATTTCTGACTGCAGACGATTTTAATGTACTAACAAAATAATATTATATTTTCAAGCAAAACGTTAAAATAATTTTCTATATTGATATTTAAAACACATATGATAAAATAATTAATAAATTTTTACCGGTGAAGCGATAAATTAGTTCTTTTTTAAAAAACGAGAGAAAAAAAAATACAGTTTAAACCTGTTTCAATTGATAGCGAAATTTTAAAATGGATTGCCAAAATCACAGTCCGGTGAAATCCAAACACCTCATTGGTCATTGAGCCGCGTCCTTTTCAGGGAACAATCTCTTAGCAGTTGGGTAAATGTTGTCATACTCCTTTTTCCGAGAAAAAATCTTATCTCTTTTCATTTATAATCTAAATTTTTCACTCTCATTTTATAAAATGGCATCAAAATATCTTAATTGAGTTAATTTCGATGGTTTATCTTAAATAAGAACAGACGGTAACAATCGTTTAAAAAATACTTTCCCCCTCACCTTTTTCAAATGGAGAAACAAGTTCGTGATTTTCACCCTTACCACACGACCAATGGGGTGGCTGGATTTCACTTGACTGTGATTTTGGCCCTTCATTTTAAAATTTCGCCAATTGATAGGCGTGTCAAAGCACGTGCTTTTGTTGGTACTTAATTGGACTTAATGTAGGGTTACATCTTAAGCATCATCTCCAGAGATAATACCTCCACTCTATTAATTTCTTTTTACTCTATAAAAGAAACCAATTTGAGATTTTGACATTTCAAAAGTGACTGTTTTTTTCCCAAAGACCTTTAAAATTCATAGACTGGCAAAATGTCAGTTTAACTTAGGATTTTTGAACATACCTATTACGTCAGATCGTTGGTACTTTGTACATTAGAATGTATTTGTGGTTGGCTATGTTGCAGTTAATATATGTATATGTATATATGAGGCTTTTTTAGCAGTTTTTTTAAATCATTGATTAAATTTGAATGCATTTATTTAAGTTAAAATTTTATTAAGACTTTAATTTGTTTTTAAAACAAAAATGAAATGGCTCTTTGACGTACAATTGTTCGAATAGGCAGACGATTCATACACAGTAATAAATTATCAAATAGCAAAATAAATTATATATAAAAAATAGTCACTAAAACAATAGTAGCAAAACATAATGTTTAGGCGTATTAACACATAACCCGATCCCAACCAGAAAAAAACAGACTATACTCCGATCCAAGCAAGACAAAAATTTCATGAGCATAAACGCGACCCGAACCTAAAAATTCCATTTGAAAAAAAAAAAAAAAAAAAACTATGGATTTGATATTTGACCCGAATCAAATCTGAATCCCACAAAAATATTCAAATGAAGCATACCTTAATCCGATCAAAGAAAAATAATGTTCGTGTATATGCAACCCGACCCGAACCTAAAATTTTTCCCTGAAAAAACCCAAAAAATGACCAGAACGAAACCTAAAATCGATAAAAATATTCCAAAGAACTATAACCCGATAAGAGCAAGACAAAAAAACTTCCATGAACATAAACCTGACTCAAACCTAAAAAATTCCATTTGAAAAAAAGGCCTGAAGTTTTATGCAAACTACATCTGAATCCGATCAAAATATTCGAAAGAACCATAACCGGATTCGAATAAGAGAAAATAATTTTCGTGGACATGAAACCGATCGGAACCTAAAATTCCATTTGAAAAAAATACCCGAAATTTGAATCGACAAAAATATTCCACAGAACCATACCCGGACCTGAACAAGACAAAAAAATTTCCATGAACATGAACCCAATCCGCACCTAAAAAATGAACTAAATCTGAATCTGACAAAAATATTCCAGAGAAGCATATCCTTATTCGAACAATGCAGAATAATTTCCGTTGATGCGCAACCCAACCTGAACCTAAAAATTCCATTAAAAAGCCGAAATCTGAATTGAACGACATCTGAACCCGAAAAAAATATTCCAAAGACCCAAAACCGGATCCGAGCAAGACAAAATAATTTCCCTGGACATGAATCCAACCAGAACCTTAAAAATCAATTAAAAAAAATACCTGAAATCTGAATCGAACTAAATCTGAATCCGACGAAAATAGTCCAAATAACTATAACCAGATACGAACAAGACAATATAATTTCCATGGACATAATCCCCATTCCAAACCAAAAAATTTGTAAAAAAAAGAAAAAAAAAATCCCGAAATTTGAACCAAACTTAATCTGAACCTAACAAAAATATTTCAGTGAAGTATAACCTCATTGGAACTAGGTAAAATAATTTCCATATAAGTACAACCCGACCCGAACTTAAAAATCCCATTTGAAGGGGAAAAAAACCCCACGAAATCTGAATTGAACCGAATCTAAACTGAACACAAATATTCCAAACAATCATAACCGTATCCGAAGAAGACAAAATAATTTCCATGAACATGAATCCAATCCGAACCTAAAATTCGGATGTTCTACAAAACATAATGCGCTCCATAGCGGTGGAAAGTGAAACTAAGTACTTAGCGCGAGATGGTTAAAATATTTCGTTTATAGTTAATGTTAAATTAGAACTTGGTTACGGTTAGATAACAGTTAGGTTGCAATTACGTTCCGGTGACCCTTTTGTTATTTTATTTTCCGGTTAGGTTACAGTTAGGTCATGGTTAAGTTACAGTTAGGTTAAGGTTAAGTTGCGGTTAGGTTGTGGTTAGATTATGGGTAGGTTATGATTAGGTGACGGCCAAGTTACATTTATGGTATATTTAACTTGCAGTTAGGTTACTGTTAAGATACAGCTAAGTTACAGACAAGTTATGATTCCGATACAATTAAGTTACGGTTAGGATTTTGTTCATAGAATGAACATTACGCATGTTTGATAAAAAATATACACCTATTTTTGTAAAATGGCTCTGAATTTATAATATTATATACTAACCTTTTAGCGAATCATCGAGAATCGATTTCATTCACGGTATAGTCAGATTTAAGAGTGATATATAATTAGTTTGAAATTCAAAATATTTCACTTGGGATATCTATGTGAAAAAAGTATTTAGTTAAGTCACTTAACAGTAATTTTAAGGATAAATATCAACACGAAATCGTTGGACACATATTCCCTCCTGCGTTTCCCATTGCAGTCATTTTAGGTATTTTTGCAGCTAAATATTAGTTTTTTTTAAAAAACCAATTTTTGACACAGTCAGGGGGCACGTATTTAATATAATGTACACTGTAAAAAATTTGACCCTTTTGCTGTATCATCACTCCCCCGCTTTTATAGAATATATCTCTTTTGACCTATGACAATGCTCCAAAATAGGCTGAAGTAATCATTTTCTATAAAAGCGGTGGAGTGACGATGCAGCAAAAGTGTCAAATTCTTAACAGTGTATTAACACATATTTTGAGTTAAAGATAAAATCATAAAAATTTCAAGTTCGTTTAACATTATTATAACGGACCCGGGCAACGCCGGGCGGGTCAGCTAGTATACTTATAAAATGCTACTCAGAATACTCTGAAATGTGATTATTTATTAGTTTACAAACGTGCTACGACATACTAGTCTACAACTCGTAGAGTAGAGTTGAGTTGAAACCTGGTTACAGGATACAAAATTGTTACAGTTAAAATTACAGTGAATATATTACATTATTCCCCCTTTTTTAAAGTTTATAATCTCTGTAGCGAATTGGTTTTGTATGAACACGTGAGGGGTATCGTCGAACAGTTTCAGGGTTCAAGAGAGGATCACTGTTAGGACCTGCAGAGATAACAGGATCTGTTATGTCAGGATTGGGGAAGTCAATCAACTGTGGATTGTTGCTAGGTTCACAGTCCGATGAATGAGTTGGTTGCAGATCTGTTCTGGGATCTTCGATGGCTGGTGGAACCCTGTTAGGTATAACAGGATCAGGATCATCAACATGGGTGGCTACATTTACAGGTTGGTCGTCAGTGTAGTCAGGTCTTAACTGGTCAATGTGAGCTAGATACTTCTTGCCATTTACATTGACATACCATGTTGCATTACCTTTAAGGTTTAACAAAACACCTTGACACCATTGTTGATTCTTATGAGATTTCACAAACACTTTTTGGTTAGGCAGGAAGTTACGAACTGTTTTGTGGGATCTGTCGTAATAGTGTTTTTGAGATTCTTGTTTACTTCGTACATGGCTTGCAGTGCTAGGATGCACAAACGCAATAGGTGTGCGTATTTGGCGCTTTAAAAACAGCTCTGCTGGTGTACAATTTGTGGTTGCATGAGGTGTAGATCTGTACCACATCAAAAATCTAGCAATTTTCTGACTTAATGTCGATCTATCAGATTTGTCAGAATTCATTTGCAGTGCATTTTTAAATGTTTGTACTGATCGCTCAGCCAGACCATTCGCTTGGGGCCTATATGCTGGAGTTAATGTGTGTTCCACAGCATATGTTTTCAAAAAGGATTTGAATTCATCAGATGTTAGCTGGGGACCATTGTCTGAAACTACTTCCAACGGCAAACCATACCCAGAAAAAAGACGTTGTAGAGCATCTATGGTATATAAGGAAGTGATGTTAGGCATCGAAATTACTTCTAACCATTTAGAATGACTATCAACAACAATTAAATATTTTTTACCGTCCTTCATAGCAAAGTCAATGTGGATTCTCTCCCAGGGAGATTTTGCCCAAGTCCAAGGTTGCAATGGTGTGGCAGGAGGCGTTCGAGCATTCTGTTGACATGCAAGACATTTGTGTACCATCTCTTCAATATGGTCATCCATATGAGGCCAACAAATATGGCTCCGTGCTACCGCTTTCATTTTGGTCATATCAGGATGGGTGTCATGGATTAATTCTAACAATTGCTTTCTAAATTTTTCAGGTATGACAACTCTCATACCCCATAATACACAATTATTATCTACTGATAACTGATCTTTGCAGTCAAAAAATGGTTTGAGATTTTCATTGTCCACTTTAGAAGGCCAGCCGTTTTGTACAAATTTGAGAACGGGTCCCAAAACAGCATCAGTTCTAGTTGCAGCAGCAGTATCTGAGCTTGTGACCGGAAGGTCTTCACAATAAGATATTTTGTAAATCTGATGATTCTCCTCATACTCACTTTCAACAGGTAATCGTGACAGTGCATCGGCATTTGTGTGTTCAACTCCCTTTTTGTATTCGATTGAATAGCTAAAATTAGATAAAAGAACAGCCCATCTCTGTAGACGTGCAGCTGTAATCGGAGGAATAGCTTTATCTGGTGCAAAAATAGTGATCAATAGCTTGTGGTCAGTGACCAATACAAAACTTCTACCATATAAATATTGATGGAATTTTTAATTCCATAAATTATTTCCAAAGCTTCTTTTTCCAATTGAGAATATCGCTGTTCGGTTTTTGTTAAAATCTTAGATGCAAAGGCTATAGGGCATTCATCTTTGTTAATTACATGTGATAACAGAACACCAACTACAAGAGGAGAGGCATCACAAGCTAATTTCAATGGCAATTTCTCGTTATAATGAACTAAAACTGACTCTGAAGATAGCAAGTCCTTACTGGTTTCAAACGCTTGCTCACATTCAGGAGACCATTTCCACGGTGTTTCCTTGAGAAGTAAGCTATAAAGAGGAGCAAAAAGCATAGCACTATTTGGAATAAACTTTGCATAATAATTTATTATGCCTAGAAAAGACTTAAGTTCAGTCATATTAGTGGGAGCCTTAATTTCTTTTATGCTTTTGATTTTTTCATTTGTAGGATGAATTCCATGTTCATCAATTCTATGGCCTAAAAATTCTACACTGTGTTGGAGAAATGTGCACTTTTGTTCATTCAGTTTCACATTATACTCTGACAATCGAGTAAATACTTTCTCGAGGTTTTGATAATGTTCAGCTTCATCAGAACCAGTAACCAATATGTCATCTTGAAAACATATCACACCCACGAGACCTTGCAAAATTTGCTCTATTATACATTGAAAAAATGCAGAAGCACTATTCACACCTTATAATAATCTGCGTGAACGTACTAACCCCAAATGAGTGTTTAGAGTTAAATACTCTTGAGAATTCTCATCTAACTCCACTTGCTGGTATGCATGACTTAAACCCAGTTTCGTGAAATATTTTCCACCATTTAAAGTCGAGAATAAGTCTTGCTGTGTAGGAAGGGGGTACTGTGTTTGATCTAAACATCTGTTAACTGTGACTTTAAAATCTCCACACAGTCTGATGTCACCGTTTTTCTTAGGTACAATAACTACTGGAATTGCCCAACTTGAATGTTGCACAAAATCCCACATTCCAAAATGTTTTGCTTTTAAAATTTCCTCCTCAACTTTAGATTTCAATGAGTAAGAAACAGGACGAGCTTTACAGAATTTCGGTACTGAGCCTTCTTTGACTTTTAAGATTGCTTTTAAATGCTTTATTGGTTCAGTGCTCCTAGAAAATAAATTGCAATACTTTGCTTTTAATTCACTAACTGAATAATTTGAAACATTACTAATTTTATGCACATTAAATATTTTCTTCCAATTTAATTTCACTTGTGACATCCAGTCTCTGACAAACAAGGATGGTTGGTTTCCTTTAACAATGACTGCTTGAACATTTACAGTCTGATTTTCATATGAAAGTACAATGCTAGCTTCGCCAACCACATCTATGCACTTCTGATTGTAATCTTTAAGAATAAGATTGGATTTTCTTACCTTTAGAGAAGGCAGGTTGTCACTAACAAACTTCTCAGAGATTATGCTCACATCAGCACCTGTGTCCACTTCCATTTCCAATTGCTTGCCACAAACTTTGTAACATTATATACACGCTGGGTGTCATTTATAACGTTTGGTTGGTCATGGTGGGAGTTAAATGCAGACATACTCAGTACTTAAGATAAAACAACAAAGTTTATTAATATGATGAGGGCTGCAGGAAAGTGGAACAAGTCTTAATTTTACACAACTGAGAATACTATGAAAAAGCTAAACTCATACTCACAGGCTCCGGACGAGCTCAATCGTGGCACCTTCTAATACTTCTCACTATCTCCTGGCTGAGCTACTAGATAAAGCTTAATTAGACAGCCCGTGGCTGTGTGTAATTCTTTATTCACAAATAATCAAAATGAAACTACTATGAATTTTCTTACCCCGGCCAACTCTCAAGTCAACTATCAAAACTCCTTTACACTTCACTGGAGGCCCGCTGCTACTTTCAATCGGCTAGCACTTCGCTGAACAATATCTCACTTCGCTATCTAACGCCACAGATACTCACACACTGGCTAACGCCACAGATGCTCTCCCGCTGGCTAATGCCAGAGACACACATCACACGCTCACACCCAGGCTTTTATGTGCTGCAAACTGAGATACTTCACATTAACATATTACTAATAACCGCGAGCTAACTGCAGAATCCGAAAGAGCACACACACTCTAGAAAGTTAAAGTAAAAGAGAGGATAGATGTCGCTTTTACGCTTACACATGTTAAATTATTGACGTCACGATCTCAGAAATACTAGAGTGCCTTTATGACAAAGATCACTCCCTCACAACCCCCCCTCGGATTCCGCAGAGAAAAAGGACTGGGCCAAATGCATGCCCAGGACTTTTTCTTGTTATAAATTTCGAGCCGTAAAAAAAAACACAGTGATGGGTGAAATTTAGAACCAAAACATAACTTTTAAAATATTAACTTTAACACATCACAACCAAAAACCTCAGTTTGTCTCAAAAATTCACATATTCAATCCAATCATTCTTCTATCTTACAAATAGCCTCCGTAAAACTTCCAAAAACTCGTAAAACTTTCAAAACTAATTACTTCTTCTTTCAAAACAGCCCACTCCACTGGGAGTGCTAAAATTTCTCAAAACACTAAACTTCCGAAATTTTCCTCAATATTGCAATACAACTATAACTTTACCAAAAAATTTCTCCATAACTTTCCTAATACTAGAATTCGCACCAAGTCCAAAAAACCCAATGCGCAAAAATTTTCCTCATCCAAATTCCGAACTCATCTAAAATTAAATTTACTTCATACTAAAATAACCCTGCTACTACGTAATACCTACATACCCATTAGCCAATGAACTAACTCCCAAAATTCTTCAGAACTTAACTCCAATTTAACAATAATTGGGGCACATACGTACAGCGTCACATCGCTGTGCTTATGCAACAATAAAAAAATATATATATCAAATTTACAAAATGACGTGATCATGCTCTTCATCTGTATTAACTAAAAGAAAAATAGCAGAATCAATACATAACACAGGTATACTTCCCTGCAAGAAAATCACATTAACATTCAATTTTAATACAATACAATTTCAAATTCAAACGCAGCTTAAAACTTCGCAACTTGCGGAAACCATTCCCAACTAAAGTACAAACGCAACACATAAAACACGAACGATAAGGAGAAAGTTAATTCATTAAATGTTAGTATAAGAGATAGAAACGCGTGTCAAGGACTTCTTGACCGCAAAACACGTGCGCGCCTGAACCGCGGCGCGTGTACAAAATAACCCAAATTACTATCTGTACTTTCTGAAAATTTAAACATATATTAACATACATTTTATAACACATGAACAATATAACAATATAATAACATTTTTAACAGATAACATAACAATTTAACAATAGATCCAGAATTTTTAAAAGCAGTTAAGACCAAAATCTCAAACATACATAAAACTAGCAATTTTGCAAACAAATTTTGAACACAATTAAGCACTAAACGTGAGTCCGTCAAAAAATTCCAAAAATTGGCCAAAAATACAAAACAGTCTCTCTGCTTTCCATTCCTTCACATTGCTACCACATATATGCACTCTAATAGAAATTTAATAAAGAACATTATCACCCAATCATAGAGATGATTCGCTGCTGGCCGGCTTCATACTACAGGATGGCTTTCTCCTCTTGTCCCAGAAACCTTATACGAAGGATCTTTCGTCATCAGAACTGTACGGTGATGCCACAGTTGACTGTCGTGCCTGCAGCCTGGTTCTGAATGGATGCCGTGGAATACTTGTAGGTTCCGCTCGACGACTCTCCTCTGGCCGGTTCGCTGGGGTCACTCCATGGCGAGATTCACACTGTTGATGCCGGTAATCTGAGCGTTGTCTCCTCTTTCTAGATGCACCCGAAATTACTGAAGATCCTAGACCACGTTTCTTTCCGGACCTATGCTGTTTCTTATTGGGCAAAAATTCCGACTTTAAAGTCCTTTTAACAGTTTGGCGAGTGTCCATCTGAAATCTTTTCCGGGGATTAAGTACCGAAGATGGTGAACTATTAGATAATTTGTGTTTCTGAGGTTGCTGTCTAATAAGTGGAGGAACGGGACAGTTTATAACCTTTTGTCTTTTATGGCACACAGAATCTGATGTATTTGACATTTCTCTTATTTTTATTATCATACTGTGCTCTCGGATTGATAGGCTTTCTACTTTCAATAACAGTTTTTGGAGCTGTTTGACCAAATTTTCTTCTTGAATATTGATGAAAAGAATTAGATGAAGAAGTGCTGGACTCGGGACACTCATTGGATCGGGAATTTCGCGAAACACCACTCGACACATGAGAACCTTCACTACCATTTTCTCTAAACTTATTAACTCTAACCTGATCCAGATTAACCGTCATTCTTTCACCATTGACATCAACAACCAAATTATTATTTCGAACTTCCAAAACCTCGAACGGACCTACAAACTTCGGACCAAACTTAGCTACTCTCTTTTGACGACTTGAACTTAACCAATGCTTTTCTACCAACACAAAATCTCCAACTTTCACTTCTAACTCCCTTCTACGCATATTATAATACTGAGCCTGATTTTCTTGCGCTTTTCCCATCTGAACTTGAGCTTCCTTAACCAACCTCTCAATATCCTGACACATGTACTGACTTTCCGCATCTGACACCATAACTAGCCTTTGGAATGGAGCAATGACTTTTCTACCCAAAAACAATTCAGCAGGCGTTTTCCCCGTTGTCTCATGAACTGCTGTACGAAGTGCATACGCAAAATGCTGAAGAAACTGGTCCCAATTTGCATGATGAGAACCAACATAAGAAGAAATCATTTGAATTAATGTACGATTTACACGTTCAGCCATATTAGACTGAGGACGATACGGAACAATAAAAGAATGATCGATCTCCAGCTTCTCACACAGGGCCTTAAATATATCAGAAATAAAACAAGGGCCATGATCGCTCACTACCCTAATTGGTACACCATATTTAGAAATATAATTATCGAAAAATGCATCGGCAACTGCAGGTGCAGAAGTCTTCCTGAGGGGGACTAACTCTACCCATTTACTAAAATAATCAACTATAACTAGTACAAATCTATATCTTTTAGGATTAGACAATGGATAAGGACCGATTAAATCTACACCTACACATTCATTAGGAAAATTTACTTTAATAGGAATTAATTTGCCAGCTGGACTTACATTTTTATAATTATAACGTTGACACGTGCTACAGCTGGAGACATAAGCGCGCACTGCTTCCCGCATTTTAGGGAAGTAGCAGGATTCACAAATTCGAGCATAAGTTTTCCTGATTCCTAAGTGACCTGCTAATGGATTATCATGAAATTCTTTCAAGATGGCCTTACGAAGACTAGCCGGAATAAAAACTCTTAATTCTCCACGTGAATTTACAATTTTAGAATAAAAAAGAAGACCATCGATAAGCTTAAAAGATTGGGACCATTTCTCAAACATAGGCACATCTGCGCTCGGGACATCATCAGGATTTTCCAAATAACGATACAAACTACCAAACTCCTCATCTTGTTTCTGTTCCCTTATCAACTGCTCTCGTGACCTTAACACCAACGAAGATAATGCACAACACTTAATTTCCTCCGTGACCTCTAAACCACCATGCGGGTTTCGAGACAAAGCGTCCGCTACCGCATTCTCCTTGCCAGCCCTATGTTCTATAACCACATTATACGCTGCTAACTTCAAACACCATCTGACCATACGAGACGACAAACCCTTTCCATTAGTTAACTTTGTCAAAGCTGAATGATCCGTAATGACTTTAACCGGTATATTAGTGAAAAAACAACGAAACTTATTCAAAGCCCAAATTACTGCAAGACACTCCCTTTCCGTAATCGAATAATTCCTTTCCGCTGCATTTAAAATTCTCGACGCAAACGTTATAGGTCGACCTTTCTGTGCTAACATCGCTCCAACCCCCACTGCACTCGCATCGCAATACACTTCAAACTGAGACGAATAATCGGGGTGAGCCTGAACAGGAGGGGAAACTACTGCCTCTTTTAATAACTCAAACGACCTCTGAGCCGCTGATGATCATACAAACTTCACCCTCTTCCTTTTTAAATCATACAACGGTTCACATAACTCCGAAAAATGTGGAATGAACTTGGCAAACCAAGCCACCATCCCTAAAAATGTCGCCACTTCCTTACTATTTTTGGGGGGACTCATTGACGTAATTGCCTCAATTTTCTCATTATCTATATTAATACCATCACGCGTAATTTTAACTCCTAAATACTTTATCTCTTTTCTCAAAAATTTACATTTTTCTAACTTAACTGTTAACCCAGCATCTCTTAACAACGTAAATACTTCCCTCAATAATCTTAAATGCTCTTCAAAAGTAGCTGCCATTATAATTATGTCGTCCAGGTAGACCAAGACACCCTTACCAAGCAAAGGTTTAAGGATATTATTCATGGCCTTCTGGAACGTTGCCGGCTCCCGATAAACCAAATCTTATTCTCTTAAAAGCAAAACAACCGTCCCGAGTAATAAACGCAGTCTTAGGTATGTCCTCCGGCTTCATTGCAATCTGAAAATAACCTGACGTAAGATCTAACGTTGACATATAATTCGTACTCGTTATATTAGCCAAAATGTCATCAATAGCTGGAATAGGATACTGAGGGTATTGCGTTATCGCATTTAACTTTCTATAATCTACTGCAAACCTATATGCCTCTGGATTATCTAAACTTTTCCCATTATTTTTACGACATAACACTACTGGAGATGCAAAAGGGGACTCAATTGGCATTATAATATCGTCCGCAAACATTTTCTGAATATGATAATCAATTATACCTTGTTTAACTTTATCATAACGGTATGGTTTACTAGCAACAGGTGCTTTCAAACCAGTATCAATCTCATGCCACGCAACATGCGTTAAACCCGGTTTATCAGAAAAAACCTCTCCAAATTCATTCAAAAACTTATTAAATTCCTTCTTCTCGATTTCATTTAACCCCGACTCCTCCAAATTAACTGACACTGAAACATGCTCTTTCTTACTCACATTCTCATCATTATTCACGATTAACGACTTTTTAAAGAAATCCAAACTAATTCCTCTATCCTTCATATAATCCACACCAACGATACAATGCACTGTTAATCCATCTAACACACAAAACTCCCAACATGTCTTAACCGAAAGAATTTCAACTTCCAACTCTACTAAACCTTTATTATCGCAAGCTACTCCCTGTGCCGACTGAACCACCAGACTTAACCTCTTCAACTTCTTATACGAAAAATATTTCCGATAACAATCAAAAGAAATGAACGACTTAACTGCCCCTGTATCGAAGACACTTTTAACGACAATACCATCTAACACAATTAACACCTCAGGTAACTCAACCGGATTAATAGTAATTTTATTCAAATTCACAGAAGGCTTTTCCGATTTAATCTGTGACTGCATACCTTCCGAAATACAGTCACTTACCAGTTTAACTGACCCGACCTCCTCACACCTCTCCTTTGCACTGATCTACCTTCAAAATTCTCATCCGAAGTTAATCTCCTTACTTGCGAAGAAACATTCCTGTCCCGTACTCCCCCTCTCCGATCATAACCACTATTCTGTCTATTTCCATACATATTTCTCTCATTACTTCTAAAATTATTAGCACCACCACCACCATTCCTATTACCAGTATTCGACATATTACGACCAAATCCATCATTTCTATTACGCAAATTATTATCCGGAAATCGCTGTCCCCCTCTCACAAAATTACGTTCCCCCTCATTTCTCAAATTACTATCCGCGACAGGTCTCTGACGAGGGCTACGCAAATCCCGTTGATCCGAGCTATGCCGAGTCTCATACTTCGATAATATCTGATGCATTTCTGCAAAATTCTTCGGTGCTCTAACTTCAATAGTCCTGTATATTTGGATTAAAAAGAGGAAAAACAATGTCCAACAATTCCTCAAATGTGATATCTAAATCTAATTTAATTTTTAGTTCCAGCTTACGAAGATAAAATTTTGACGCCGACTCATAAATATTCTGCTTATTACAATAGAACTCTTTTCTCAAAATACTTTTATCTTTAATGGGAGGAAATGCCTTCTTTAACTCAATCACAGTTTGTTCAAATCTTTTCGCTTCATCAGTAATCAAAAACTTTCCTATATTTTCCAACCACAAAAGTGCTTCGTCCTTCAATGAGCATTTAAGCACTACGTATCTACTTTTCTCAGGTATATTATTGAACAAAATATAATCATCTAATTTAACTAAAAATTCACTAATATCACCCTCACCGGTGAAATACACACGTGGCACAATCTCACAATGTCCGATGTTTCGTTGGGCGCCATTTGTAACGTTACATGCATGCTGGGTGTCATTTGTAACGTTAGGTTGGTCGTGGTGGAGGTTAAATGTAGACATACTCAGTGATTAAGATAAAACAACAAAGTTTATTAATATGATGAGGGCTGCAGGGAAGTGGAGCAAGTCTTAATTTTACACAACTGAGAATACTATGAAAAAGCTAAACGCATACTCACAGGCTCCGGGCGAGCTCAATCGTGGCACCTTCTAACACTTCTCACTATCTCCTGGCTGAGCTACTAGATAAAGCTTAATTAGACAGCCCGTGGCTGTGTGTAATTCTTTATTCACAAATAATCAAAATGAAACTACTATGAAGTTTCTTACCCCGGCCAACTCTCAAGTCAACTATCGAAACTCCTTTACACTTCACTGGAGGCCCGCTGCTACTTTCAATCGGCTAGCACTTCGCTGAACAATATCTCACTTCGCTATCTAACGTCACAGACACTCACACACTGGCTAACACCACAGATGCTCTCTCGCTGGCTAATGCCAGAGACACTCGCTGGCTAATGCCAGAGAGAGACACACACCACACGCTCACATCCAAGCTTTTATGTGCTGCAAACTGAGATACTTCACATTAACATATTACTAATAACCGCGAGCTAACTGCAGAATCCGAAAGAGCACACACACTCTAGAAAGTTAAATTAAAAGAGAGGATAGATGTCGCTTTTACGCTTACACATATTAAATTATTGACGTCACGATCTCAGAAATACTAGAGTGCCTTTATGACAAAGGTCTGACAAAGGTTCCTATTTCGCCTATGGAAACGAAATCTGTAATAAGAATTGGTGCCGGTCGAAAATGATTTTCTAAACACTTACTGACTTCAGCGAACGTGCAATCTTTTGGCAGTTTGGGAGTTAATAGATTGCGTATCAGTTTATAAGTCGTCGGCCCTAAAACCGATATCAAAATAGGAAGCTTTTTATTTTCTTCAACTTCATTTGCAACAAAATACTGCTCTAAACGCTCCATATATAAGGAAAAGTCCTCATTTGCTTCATCGAAGACCGTAAGTTGGCCCACTAAGCCTAACTGTGTCGTGTCGCCGAAGTTTGAATTTTACTTTTTCACGACACAATAAATACTATTTACTTGAATCTTTTTACGTGGAGTTCGTTAAATCTTCGTCGCCATTATAATAACTTATAATATACTTATAAAATGCTATTCAGAATACTCTGAAATGTGATTATTTATTAGTTTACAAACGTGCTACGACATACTAGTCTACAACTCGTAAAGTAGAGTAGAGTTGAGTTGAAACCTGGTTACAGGATATAAAATTGTTACAGTTAAAATTACAGTGAATATATTACAATTTCTTTATTAAAATAGATATCGAATCCGTTTAAAGTTTATATTACTTCTAAAAAATGGGCCAAAAGTTCATGCATGACAAATATTTGATAAAGTTTCAAAAGGCGAAAAAAATAGGGTTTTGGGGAGAAAAAATCATAACTTTGTGAATTCTCAAGATATCAAATCCAACTAAATTTTTTATAAATGTTGTCAAATTTATCTAAAACTTTTGTACTTACAAGTTTTTGCTAGGACTAACTCTTACTGGTAAAAAAAATTAAAAACGAAAACAAAAAGGGGGTGGAAAAAGAAAAAAATCCATAACTTCGTCAATTCTTAAATTATCAAATCCAATTATTTTTTTACACCTTCTCAATAATATCTACAACTTTTATACTCACAAGTTTTTCATGAGACCAATTCTTATAGCAAAAATAAATTAAACAAAAATAGGAGTTGAAGAAAACATTTCAAATCCAAACTGCTTATATTCTGACTCATTTTAAATTCATTTTTGATTTTAATCGCATTCAAATAGCAAGTCCTCTTATTTAAGAACTATGTAATGTGATGTATTGGCCAGTTTTTTGATAAAGGCAGAATTTATTTTAACAAAGGGTTGCTAAAATTAGCATTTTGAACAGAATTTCCCGAAGCGAAAGTGATTGAAACATTGAGAAATTAATCAAATAACAAATTGCGTTTACTTCTGATTCATTTTTAAATCAATATTTGCTGTCAAACGCATCCAATTCACAGGATCTCTTATTTAGGAATTGTATAATGTGCCGTATTGATTGGTTTTTTGATAAAGGCAGAATAAATTTCAAAAAAAGTTGTCAAACTGGGCACTTCTTCGCACAAAATTTCACGAAGCGATCGTGATTTAAGAATTGAGGATTTATTCAAATAACAAATTACTTATATTCTTATTTAGAAACTATATAATGAGCCGTATTGGTTACTTTTTTTTTAATAAAATCAGAATATATTTCAAAATATGCTGTCAAAAGGGGCATTTGAGCCGAATTATGCTTAGCATGATTCTGATAAAACCAGTTTTTGCAGAAAAATGGACCTAAAAATTTTCAAAAGCGGCCTAATAAAGTTGTTAAACTGGATTTATCTCCAATCCTATTTTACTTTTTGTTGTTGAAATGAGCACCCTTCGAAATCTACCTCCTCCTATAGGCCAAGCCGACAGGGATTTTGTTTTGAAATGGCTTGCAGCAAAACTGTACGAAATGCACAAATATTAAAACGTAACAATTTTTCTCTGAATTAAGATATCATCTGTAGAGTCCATTAGTAATAAAAAAAAATTAAGTATGTAATTATTTCTTTTTTCGTTGTTTTTGCAATACAATAATAATAATCTATATTATAAAAGCCAAACGGATCTGTGCGTAACGCATACGTCATTTTGCGAATGGCAACACTTTCACATGCAATTCGGTTTTACAATTTTCGACACTGCAAATTTTATATTTTTAAACATCGCACATTTTAAATTTTACACCGTCATATAGAGAAAAAAAATATTCTTTTAAATGCAATTTGTTTGAAAGCTATATCTCAATTTGTTTTTGAGTTATTAATTTTTTTTATAGTTTTTAGTACAAATTTTGTAATTGTGGCAACAGAACCACTTCATTTTTTCTTAAAATTGAAAAAAAAAATGAAATTAACACTGTCATATCTCCACATTTCCTGCTGCAGGTGTGCCTTTTGTCCTCAAGGATCGGAATGTGGTCGCAATTATTAAACTTTATGTGGACAGTGAGGGGATGAGCAAGTTGTCTCCAGCTGAGTGGTGTACGAGGATTTAGTGCCATGCCTGAACAATACTGCCTCCCGCGCTTTATGTGGAGGTCACCTTACACAGGTGTTTTGCTTGCATTTCTATTGCTGAGTACAGATTTCCTTGGGCTGTGAAATCAGTCAAGGGGAGGCACTCTGTGATATCGAATGGGAGAAGGACGCCTTGACCCCTGGATCCAGATTGGAAGAAGTCTGAGAAAGAGGTCTTTCCTCCCCCCCCCCTTGTAAATGTTGACCAGGGAAGGACGTTTGTTTTTTGGCTGCTGGTCGGACAGTGGAGAGAGAGATCTCTCGAGATTACGTTGGAGGGAGCTCTGCTCTCTCAGACCACTGCTATACCCAATATCGGGGTTTGAAATCCGGGTGTCCGGCGAACCAACCGCTCTGAAAAGTCAGAGCATTTGTAACTGTCATTTCTCATTAAATTTTTATAGTTGTTGAGTTTATAAAATTTAGTCTTGAATATTTATTAAATTTCTACAATTTATTGCAAGCCCATCTGCCACTACGCCACAGCTAAATTAAATAAATTATATATTGGTGGCAGCGCGTTTGGATCTGAGAGTTAAGTTAAAAACTCTGGACCCGTTTCTTCAGTTGATTTTTGGAACTTTCATCGCTTGTGGAATTGGACTTTCGCCAGAGTCGTGTGCATGTTCGACAATTTTTTGGATTTTCATCGCTTGTGAAATTGGACTTTCGCCAGAGTCGTGTGCATGTTCGACAATTTTTTGGATTTTCATCGCTTGTGAAATTGGACTTTCGCCAGAATGGTATGCCTGTTCAACGTTTCCTAGTGTGAATTCGTCTGGTGGAGCACCCGTCCGGAGTTTCATCTGACTGATTGCCTGGTATTGCCTGGTGGAGCACCCGTTCCGTCGCCTAAAAGAGGGGTGAGTTCCTTTTAAATGCTTTTTGTGTTGCAAGGTACTGGTCAATGAGAAAGTTAGAAAAATTAATTTTTTAAAATTTAATTTGAACTGGGAATGTTCGATTATGTGTGGTAGAGATAGGTTAGTGTATTGTGTGTAGAAATTTGTTTAAGGGTTTCATTTTGTTGTATATGCATTTCTCTAGTGTGTTATTTATATGTGTTATTATATTTATTTTGTTTCATTTGGAAACATTTGATCATTCATATATATATATATATATATTTTAAGTTAAGGTAGGGAGTAATGATATTTGTTTTGTATGTTATGTTGGGGCAAAGTGAAAAGAGTAGCATACGTAAGAGTTATGGAATGTAATAATTTTGAAATTATAATTAATTTTGAAACTATATTTAAATTGAAATCTCATTGAAATTTTGGAAATCTTATTTAATGTTGAAATAACTCAAAGATTAGGTTCTTTGTTTTTGAAAGGTTAGAATTGTGTATAGGAGTGTTAGTTAATTGTTATCATGGCTTTTCTAAATAAGTTAAAAAGGCAGAAGAAACAAACTTTAATTTTGTTAGCCAGAGAATTTGAGGTTGATGTGTCGGATTCAGACCTGATTAAAGATATTATAAAAGGCATAACGGAATCGACGGAATATGATGAGGAAACTGGGGAAGCTTTCTTAGATCGTATTTTAGAGGAATTAAAGGAAGCGGAAAAGGAAAGATTAGCTAGGGAAGCCAAAGAGGAGAGGGAAAAAGAAAGGTTAGAAAATCAAAGGTTAGCTAAAGAAGAGCGCGAATATGAATTGGAAAGGTTAAGGCTTTCTAATGCTGTAGAAACAGCGAGTGTAGGATCGACGGTTTCCATAAATACTGAAGGGACCAGAAAAGTTAAGTTAAAGGACTTAGTCCCAAAATTTGATCCGAAAATCTTAGATATTACTTTATTTTTTATGATTTTTGAACGTTAGGCTACAAAAGAGAAAGTTAAGGAGGAAGAATGGGTGTCGCAATTAATTCCGTTGTTACCTGCAGAGATAGCTGAGTTAGTTGTCAAGGAACCTGCAGATAAGGGAGATGATTATTATCACATGAAGAGTATGTTATTGACTAGGTTTAGACTAAGCACGGTTGCTTTAAGGTTAAGATTTGAGGAGCATAAAAAAAAACCGGGTGCGTTTTGGTCTGATCTGGTTTATGAGTTGCGTGGCTATCTAGATAATTGGTTAGAGTCCGCAAAGGTGACTGATTTTCAATCTTTGAAGGAATTAATGCTTACGGAGCAATTGAAAAAACGGGTTCCCCCTGAAATTAAGGAAAGGTATCTAGAGAGTTGGGAGGAATTTCGCGAAGCTTCTGAATTAGCGACCAAACTAGATTATTATGAGAGCGTCAAGAAAACGTTAAAAAAAACGGATAGTAAACCTTGGGAAAGGAGGTCTTTTGGAAAGGGTAAAACAGGGAATAATTTTAAGGAAAGGACGGAAGATCGGAGGAAACCGGAGCCTCAGAATAATAGGGAACTACCTAAGGTAGAAAAAAATAAACGCTTTGAGAAAACTAGGGAAGTCGTTTGCTTCCAATGCAATGTTAAAGGGCATATACGCCCGGACTGCCCCAGTTTAAGAAAAAGAGAGGAAAAAATAGTGTGCCGATTAGTCGGAAATGTAGAAGTAAATGAGAGTTTTGATCCATATATCAGTAAAGTGAGAATTAATGGCGTTGAAAGGGATTGTTTAAGAGACAGTGGTAGTGGAATCGATTTGCTAGCAAAAAGTTGGGTAAATCCGGAAGATTTATTAGGTGAAGTAAGTTGGGTACGTCAACCTTTAGATAAAACCTGCTTTTGTTTACCTTTGGCTAAAGTCACAATTCAAGGTGAATCTGGAACTATTGTCACTAAGGCAGCTGTTAAACCGGATGATTTAGATCAGGGATTCTATTTAATGGGTAATGAAACAGCAGAATTAATTGAGAAGCATAAGGAATCTCCTATACCTGTTTCTGCTGTAATTACGCGTAGTCAAAGTCAAAAGAGTAAACAAATGGAAGTCGAAATTCCGGGTGAATCCGAAACCGAAACTGAACCTCTCACTTTAAATGAAGAGGATGGGGAATTTCTACCGAAGGCTGATGGGGAAAATATATTAGCTAAGATTTCGGGGGATGAATTCAAAAGGGAACAGCTGAAATGTCCTTCGTTAATTCCTTTGTGGGAAAGAGCAAAAACTGCCGAGGAAAAAGAATTTAAAATTGTAAAGGACCGTCTTGTGCGCATAGTTGTGAGTAAGTCGGGGGAAGAGAGGATGCAATTGTGCGTTCCGGAGAAGTTTAGGGAGGATTTAAAGGCCCTTTGTCATAATGAAGTGTCAGGACACCTGGGAACCACAAAGACTAAAGACAGTATTTTGAGGCATTATTTTTGGCCGAACTGTTATCAAGAGATTGAACAATATGTTAAAACCTGTCACGAATGTCAGATTGTTGGTCATAATAGGGATAAAGTGAAAGCACCTTTGAAAATTGTGCCTGTAATTTCGGAAGTGTTTTCAAAAATAAATATAGAGCCGTAGGTCCATTACCCAGGAGTCATAAGAATAATAGATATTTACTTACTGCTATTTGTGTAGCGTCGAGGTATCCGGATGCTATACCGGTGGAAGATATCACGTCGGTCAGTGTGATTGATGCCTTGTTGTTGGTATTTTCTAGGACGGGTTTCCCTAAAGAAATCCAGAGTGATTTGGGAAAATCCTTCACCAGTGAGTTAATTTCTGAGTTTTTTGAACGCTTTGGAATCAAAGTGACTCATAGTTCGGTTTGTCACCCGCAGAGTCATGTGGTGGAGAGATGGCATTCTTCATTAAAAAGAGTCCTTAAAGTGCTTTGTTTAGAATCAGGAGAAGATTGGGAGAAGAATCTATCAGCGGCACTGTTTGCGTTACGCACGGTGACCCACGAAAGTTTAGGGTTTAGCCCTTCTGAATTGGTTTTAGGGAAGAATCTGAGGACCCCTCAGACTATTGTTTTTGAGAATTGGATGGATTCTGGTGATACCGATCCAACGGTTGTTGAATACATCTTGGATTTAGTCAACAGACTTAAAAAATGTCAGGATTTGGCTTCCGAGAAACTGCGCGAATGCCAGGAGAAAAGGAAGGTCTGGTATGACAGAAATGCAGTGTCTAGAAATTTTAATGTGGGAGATAAAGTGTTGGTTTTAGCTACTTCTAAGCCCAATAGAATGGCTGTAAATTGGCTGGGGCCGGGAACTGTAACAGGGAAAATTTCGGATTGAAATTATTTGATTGATTTACCTGAAAAGAGGGACAAAAGTACCATTTATCATGTAAATCTGATGAAACCATATTACCGCAGGCCGGAACGAGTTAATTTGATTATTCCGGAGGAACCACAGGAGTCTGAAAAGGACGCTGAGATACCTTATCCGGCACCGGATTCGACTCAGTTCGATTTGCGGGAAATTGTGCGGGAAAGTGGGTTAGCGGAGCGCGCTACGGAAAGTCAAATTGATAGTTTCTGTAGAATGTTAAGACAGAATGGGAAGGTATTTTCTGCAGATCCGGGTAATACTAAATTAGTGGAGATGGACATAGAGCTCACGAGCGATGCCCAGGTGAGGGCAAGGCCTTACAGGATGTCCCCTAGACAAATTACAATTTTGCAAGATGAAATTCAGAGATTATTAGATTTGGGGGTGATAGAAATCGGTCAGTCAGACTTATACAAGTCCGATGATTCTAGTTGAGAATCCTGGCAAGGATCCTAGGCCTTGTGTGGACTACAGAAAATTGAACGCGATTACGCGCCATATGTATTTCCCCTTGCCGAATATCGAGGAAGTTTTGCAAAAGGTGAGCGCCGCTCCCTTTATAACTGTTATGGATCTGACGAAGGGGTATTTTCAAATTCCTCTCTCGAAGCAAGCCCAAAGGTATGCGGCATTTGTGACCCCCTTTGGCACGTACATACCTAAGAAAATGATGTTCGGATTAGCCAATGCGCCGTTCTATTTTTGTAAGTTAATGGCAGAGGTCTTACAGGGGATGGAGATTTTTGCGTCGCCATACATCGACGACATTGCGGTGTATTCTCCTAGTTTTGAAAGTCACGTGAAAGACGTGGGGAGAGTATTAGAGAAATTACGGGAAGAAAACCTTACCATCAAACCTTCTAAGTGTCAATTTGTCCAAGACCACGTTAAATTCTTAGGTCACGAGATTGGGTCGGGTAAAAGATCCCCGGGGGAGGCTAAAATACAAACAATTAAAGATTTTCCTACCCCTTGCACAAAGACTCAAATTAGAGCATTTTTAGGAATTGTGGGGTACTATGGGAGGTACATCCCGAATTATTCTGTTATCGCGGCTCCTCTCACCGACGCGTTAAAGGGGAGGGTTAAAAAAGAGAAAATAGAATGGACGCAAAATTGTCAATCCGCGTTTGAAAATTTAAAGGGAAAGTTAGTAAGTAAACCTGTACTCTATGCTCCAGATTATTCAAAGGAATTTATTGTCCAATCAGATGCGAGCGAAATTGGGGCCGGTATTGTGTTATCCCAAATGAGTAACGGGGAAGAACATCCCATAGTTTATTTGTCCAAGAAATTTAGTCAGGCTGAGAAAAATTATTGTACGGTAGAGAAAGAGTTAGCGGCTATCATTTTTGGAGTAAAAAAGTTAACTTATTATCTGGATGGCCAGAAATTCCTAATTCAGACAGACCACGATCCTCTCACGTATCTAAAAAAAATGATGGGAACTAATGCGAGGCTATTGCGCTGGGCCTTATGCCTACAACAGTTCATATTTAGAATAGAGCATAAGCCAGGAAAAGAAAATGGGAACGCCGATGGTCTGAGCCGACTCATCCCTTAGCCTTTTTAAATAAACTATGAAGTTGTAAATATTAATTATCTAGCATATTTTGAATTTCAGTGTTTAACATTTGTGTTTATGTATTGTTATTTATTATTGTGTTTCCAAGTGAGACAAGGTGGGTGTTATGTGAAAATTGTTCTCGGAAAAAGGTAGTTAAAATTAAGTGATAGGATATTTAAATGTGCCTTGCCTTGCCTTGCCTTGCCTTGCCTCACAAAGGGTGTTTGAAGGGAACGAGCTATCCTTGTGGAGCTTTCCTAGTCAAGCCCAGGAAAACTCTTTAGGGGGAAGGAGTTGTCATATCTCCACATTTCCTGCTGCAGGTGTGCCTTTTGTCCTCAAGGATCGGAATGTGGTCGCAATTATTGAACTTTATGCGGACAGTGAGGGGATGAGCAAGTTGTCTCCAGCTGAGTGGTGTACGAGGATTTAGTGCCATGCCTGAACAATACTGCCTCCCGCGCTTTATGTGGAGGTCACCTTACACAGGTGTTTTGCTTGCATTTCTATTGCTAAGTACAGATTTCCTTGGGCTGTGAAATCAGTCAAGGGGAGGCACTCTGTGATATCGAATGGGAGAAGGACGCCTTGACCCCTGGATCCAGATTGGAAGAAGTCTGAGAAAGAGGTCTTTCCTCCCCCCCCCTTGTAAATGTTGACCAGGGAAAGACGTTTGTTTTTTGGCTGCTGGTCGGACAGTGGAGAGAGAGATCTCTCGAGATTACGTTGGAGGGAGCTCTGCTCTCTCAGACCACTGCTATACCCAATATCGGGGTTTGAAGTCCGGGTGTCCGGCGAACCAACCGCTCTGAAGAGTCAGAGCATTTGTAACTGTCATTTCTCATTAAATTTTTATAGTTGTTGAGTTTATAAAATTTAGTCTTGAATATTTAATTAAATTTCTACAATTTATTGCAAGCCCATCTGCCACTACGCCACAACACAATGTCAAATATCGTCTGTGATCATGTCAATTTGGAATAATTTTTATTTTCATTCGCATTTATACCGAACACAAGAGCATCAATTGATAACTTCATCATAATAACTGATCATTATTGTAATTTATTGATTACATATGAAATTAAAGTTTAATTTTAATAATTTGGACAGCTGAGATTCATAGAAATTTTATTTCGTTAATTTTAGCTTTAAATAATATTTGTTTGAGAGTTAGACTGACCAATATAAGATGCACTTTTTACTGTAAATAATTTTGTAGATTTATTATAAATCAATGAAACAATGGACCACACACAAGCTGACACACAAGCACACAAGCTGAGTTCGAGGCTAAAATTCGTCTGCTGGCGGTATTTACTGGCGGTGTTTAGCATAGCAGTCTATGGCGTGCAAATTATTAATGCTTGTTTGTTAGAAATACCGGGAAAAAATTCTTTGTTGAAGCAGCATATACTTAATATATTGCAATATAAATTCAAAATTGTTGTTCTGCTTGCTAGAAAATTCTTTAAATTTGTAAATTTTCTGTTAAAATGTATCCAGAAAGTCTGAAATCGTCTGCTAGCAATGTTTGCGCCGGCGCATTTCGGCATTCTGGCGGTGCAGTGGCTAGAATAACAGGTTAGCATACCGCCAGCTCTGGCGTGTGACGTCACGTGCATAAGGTCCATTCTTTCTTAAACCTTTTCTTCCGCCGAATTTCGACGGATTCTACCTCGTAATAATAAATTCCTAGAAATTGTCAAAAAATTTGCTTGAAAAATCCCCATGTATCATATAATTTTTTGCATAAAAAATCTTTTTTTTTGGGGAGAGGATCTCTCTTTTAATCTTTTTAGTTATTAGTTTGTTAATAAAAATTTATAACTTAAATTTAAAAATATATATATAAATAAACCCTGAGACCTGAATAGGACAAACATCATTGCAGACGTAATATGCTAAATGTAGTCAAAGTCAATAAAGTTAATAAAATACAAATATTAACATATTAATTTTCAAAAAAAAATTAAAATTAAAATGTTAATATTTGTATTTTATAATTTCTGACGATGGTTGTGTTTACAGTTTAAAGTACTAAAAATTAAAGTAAATTTACAGCTTATTTTAAATTATTTTTATCATCTTTAAGTAATCTACATACAGTGTAGTTTTAAGTTTATAATAGTTATAATTGTTTTTTTTTTAAGTCTGAATATGGCTAAATGTTTTAAATTGTCTTTTTGCTTGGCAAAAATCCGGTCATCAACATCTATTTTTTGAAAAAGTGAGTTCTCTTAAATATATTTTTCCAACTACAGTATTGAACATTATTAATGTACATTAGTTTTCTGGTGTTTGAAATAATCTAACTTCATTAAAATATCGGCATTGACAATAGACTTGTGTGCTGCATTAAAAACATATAAGTGGACTAATAACGGAATACAAGATTTGATACATACAGACATCCAGACAAGAAACAAAGTCAAATAAATATGTATAAAACACAAACGTAAAATAAAGGCATTTAAGTTTAAAAATTGTAATAATATGAATTTTGGAAATACAATAGAAATACAGAAAAAATTTGATGATTGTAGCACTATTTTCTAAATATCTTTTGTATCATAAAAAATATTTTTATTTAATTTAAATGTTTTATAATCATATATTTAAAATTAAACGTTATATGAAATAATTTCAACTAAAATTGATTGTGTTTCATGAAAACATATAAAAATTTATAGAATAAGGTAAAGTAATCCTTCGTATAGTAAATAATTTGCAATGTACTAAGAAAATACTTTTTATGGGCACTATTCTAATTTAAAATGGGTGCTTCTTTTGTGCTTATATATGCTAAGAAATACTACGCTTTTTCCCTTTAAAAAAAAACTGATTGCCATACAATAACTGTAGATTTTAAAGAAAAAGTTAATTAAATTGAGATCCTTCAAATAATTCTTTGTCATTTCTAGAACAATTTTTTTTCGTAAAAGAAGAGTACAAAAGCATGATTTTTACATCTTTTGTATTTTTTGTTTGTACTATTTTATAACTTTAAATTGCATTTGAACTCGTAGATAGTATTTCTCTTTTCAACAATATTTCTTTCTTATGAAAGAAATATTGTTTTTCCATTTACATCTGAAAGTTTTGTGGACATAAATGAAAAACTACAATACTTACATAATTATTTTTATCAAATTTAAATGTTTTTCATAAATGCATTAAGTATTATTCTTAATTAAAATGCAGTAAATTGAGAAAGTAAGACAATTAATCCTTTTTATAATAAATTTTTGCTATATGAAAGAAAAGTACTTTTATTTACATTACTTAAATTAAAAATATATGTAAAATGAATGTATTATATTTATTAAAACCATTTTTTTATACTTCCCAACAAAGTTGAAAACTGTTTAAGTATTCGGTTTGTTTGTCCACATTCTAACTCTCAGAAATACACTCGGATTTTCATGCAATTTATAAACTTTATTTACATCCACCCAGGCATGTTTGGCATTAAGGATAGAGAGCCAACGAATATAAATGCACAAATAAAGTATGAGAAGGAAGCAAATAGCTATTTCGAATCTACTAACGAGATTCTTCATCAGTGCAAAACTCAGCGAGCTAAAAGTAGCAAAACTGAGCGAAGAGACAGAGAGAAGCAGGCTTATATACCCGCTATGGGAACAATCCCGCCTAAAGGAAAGCAACCAATGAGAAGAAAGCAACCAAAACCAACTGAGTAGACAAGTAGCGATATCTATCGGAGAACAAGCAAAACAAAAACTAAAAAGCGAGTGAAAAAAAAGTATTAAATTAACGATTTCCAAATACTTGGAAAATAAGGAGTACTTGATAAGTCATTGACTAAGGAGTGAGAATTTTTAATGATGTGGTAAGCTTCCCAAAAATTAAGATCAAGTATGGAAGGACACTTATGGATGATGGAGGCTGAAGAAAAGTTAAATTTATGTTATGAAGACCAACAATGTTGAGCAATAGAAGAGCGTTTAAGCTCTTGATTTCTGACATACCGTTTATGTTCAGTTAAACGAAATCTGAGAGCACGTTTGGTCTGGCCAATATAAGAAAAACCACATTGGCAAGAAATTTGGTAAATACCCCAGTTATCTAAGCAATCAATCGGGTGCTTAAGATTTGAAAAAGCAATTTTATTAACAGGAGAAAAAATAACATTGAAATCGAACCTTTTTAAAATTTTAGCAACTTGCTGACTGATTTTGGGGAAAAAAGGCAAAACAAAGGCTTTATTTGCTATTTTAATGTTTGGCATTGTATGTGAAATATGTGGGATTATTAATTTATTTACAAGAGACATTCAAAACAATTCCATTTCACTATGGTGTAGGGGGGGAGGATCGTTTTCATAATACTTTAATGAGATTACGCTATTTGAAATGTATTAAAATTCTTTTAAATCATTGAATTTCACTGCAAGATGACGACGCTAGAATAGGGCATTCGTAACATTTATCGTTCATTTACAGGGACACACAAAAGAAATCGGTAATAGCGCAGTGTTTGAGTTTCAGTAATAATTGCTGAAAGCTCGTTTTAAAATTCGGTATGGGCTTTAAAATTTAAATATTTTTTTACATATTGCTTGTTGTATATGATATCTATATCTCATATACAGGCAGAGTTCTTGCTGAAGCTCTCCATTGCGCCAAATCGCGACAAAATTCTTCATTTGGCGAATAAATGAACAATCAGACTCGCCAAATTGCAAGTGCTCAATTTCTGTTCTTTTTTATGTGTGATTTCTTTTGAGACTCTTAGCTACGTTACTCTATGATTGATGTCGTTTTTCATCTTCAGTCGCACCAAGCATTTATATTATTATTTATAGAGATAGTGACTCAACCCAAATTAAGCTTCCTCTTATGTCAGTTTATCACTATCTATGTGCCGATAAAATTGCAAAAAAAAAAAAAAAAAAAAATTACTCACATCAATAGCCAAATTGAGAAAAGCTGAAATGTGGCATTAAATTTACCATTTACCGTACTGCAAAGTATCATTGACCAATCATCAGTATTTTTCTATCGGTTATTGTCAAAATCTCATACCGCTAAAAGAATATTTGAAATATTTAAACATTTAGGAGACATTTAGAATGTATAATTTTTAATAGTTTTTGTCGTGTATAATGGAGTTTCTATTTTTTAAGCAATAATAAAAAATTATGGTACTTTATAATACATTGAAAAAGAAAAAAAGATACAATAATGTAATTAAAAGTAGATTTTTCACCATTTCACACAACATCTATTTTGCTAACATGTTTTTCCATTTGGCGAGTATTTTTTTTTATTTCTTATTCGCCAAATTGCTAATATTGCTCAAAAGCCAGCGACAGGGCTACACAAAAGAATTCACGCACCAATCTCCTTACTAGCAGAAATTGCTGAAGGGAAATTTTCACACAGAGGCATGTGTATTTCTTAACCGAACAAAATTTTGTCATTCATGCAGTTAATAAATTCAAATCTATATATGAAAGAATTCGGATAATTTTCCGATTGTTGATGGGACAGCTGAAATTGAGTTTTCAAGTGTGTTATGATTTTTCGTATGATTGAAAAGGTCATAACGTTTTAGTTTATTAAACGATGCAGTTTTGTTATATTGTTCTGATTATGTTGTAAAGTAATTTATAATCTATGCTTGACGCATAATTTTTTCTTAAAAAAACTACTGGTGATTACAATGGTATTAAATAACATTAGACTTTAGAAGAAAAAGTAATTATAAATTAAGATACTTCAAAGAATTCTTTATCGTTTCCCCTACAAAAAAAAATATATATATATAAAAGAAGTGTACAAATGCAAGATTTTTACATCTTTTATATATATATATTTTTTTTTTGTTTACACGGTTTTATATTTTTTAATCGCGGTTATCATTTTACCTCATACGTAATACTTTTCATAATTTAAAAGACATACCGTTTTATCTTTTATATCTGAATGTTTTGTGAACATAAATAAAAAACTAAAGTGCTTATGAAATCACTTTTATCAGAATGAAACATTTTTGGTAATGCATCAAGTATTATTCTTAATTAATATGCAGTAAATTGTGAGAGCAAGAAAATTAATCTTTTTATGGTAAATTTTCGCTATAAAAGAGATAAATGCTTTTATTGCTTAAATTAAAATCTACGCAAAGTAAATGTATATATTTATGAAGACTATTTCATTTTTATACATATAATTATACTTTTCATCATTCTGCTGATGCTAATGAGGATACAAAATATGAAATTAAAGTGAAAGAAATGAGGTATCAAGAAATAATTAGATTAAAGTGCTAAAAATACTATAAAAGCCTAAAATGGTAGTAAATTCATACATAACTACACATAAATACGTAAAATTTTATACAAATTTATCATTTTAGTTATAGACCTGGACGCGGCAGCACAATCACATCATAAAGTCCACGGCTAAAATTCCAAAACTAGTTAAAATTCAATTCACATGTTAAAACGCAGTGGGATCTACCAAGTCGAATCTTGGTGAAAAACACCTGAAAATCCGATTTTAAAGGTTAACTCGTAGATTTATTATTGTATTTTCTGCACATCTCCATGTATGAAAACATGGAGAATTGGAAGCAAGAAAACATAAGAAAATATTTTTTTTATGCAAATGGTAGAGTTTAGTTTGATGATTACAATGATATGTATAACTCATATAATGCAAAAAAATATATATAAACTTGTGCTGCTATGGAACGCGTGGCTTCAATTAAAAATGCAGAAAAAGAAACGTATTTTAAATTAAATTTAAGCGTTATTTTTTTCTGTTACCAGACTTTCATTTCTAACTTCAAAATTACTTGAGTTTCTACATTTACGTAGATTTGTGTACCAGACAGAGTTTTAGGGGAAAATTGGGAAAGTATCACTTACATGATCTAACAACAAAGAAAAGTCTTGCATCAAGCATAGATTGTTTGAAAAACACTTCCCAACACATTCAGTATAATCTAACAGACCTGCACACTTTAATAAGGTAAATGATGACATCTAAGTTACAATTTGATAAAAAAGCATAAAATATTTGAAAACTCGATTTCAGCAATCACCATCCACCGTCGGAAAAATATTCGAATTCTTTTGTTCATCTCTGTATATGATCTATAGTTTTGTATGCATACGTACATAGTATGCAAAATGTATTCAATGTAAAAAAAAAAAAAAAAAAAAAAAAAAAAAACACTGAGAAAAAAAATATGCCGCCTTCACCTAGAATGAATAGTTAGTCACTTTCTGAATACCTAAACTAGAATTATAGATGACCGAAGTATGCGAATAGGTTAAACTACTAAGCTGAATAGCCGAAATGACCTAACATTTCTAGTCTCTTGTTTTCAAGGTGACGAAACGATATTGACTCGTCTCAGTAACGAGAAATTATAGCTTGATTTCGGAAATAGTTTCAAAAACTAGAATTATAGTTACTAAATCAAACCTCTTGTGTTCGCATCTATTTGCTGAGATTTTTAAATAAGTATTACAACGAGAATAAAGGAAAGCTCTCTTGAATTCCTGTAGTAGATTCTAGAACTCTCATATAATAGCAACTAGAATTTATAAGGATGACATGGAACTATTTTTTCTAGAGTCACAATTTTGATTCTAGATTCCAGAACTGTATTTTTTTCTCAGTGAAGAAAGAAAAAGAAAGAAAAGAAAAAAAATGTTAATTTTATTGCAAAAACTGATGGCAGCATTGTTGCCAACAGTTTTAGCAGTTAAAATTGCAATAAAATTAGATGTAATTAAAAAAAATTACATCTAATTTTACTGCAAATGTCTCCTTATTACTAAATATCTCGCTAATGTTTGTTATTTAATAACGAGACTATGCTTGTATAGAAAAACAGCGCATTCGCCAAATTCGTACAACCGATAATTGTATAGTGAAAAGCCTCTTTTATCGATTACTGCCTGTAAATTAGTTGTGTTCGAATTAATTTGGACGTAACCGTTAGTTATTCTGGACCCTGTTTTAGGTGTTTTGTCGGAAAAATGATGAGCGTTTTACAGGAACAACGAATTAATGGAATTTTTTTTTTTTTTTTTACTTAGAAAATTTGCTATCATTTATTAACAGAAGTATGAAGTGAACGTATTTTTCGACTGATTTAAGTTTCTTTTCCAAAATGGCCCAAAGATTTCGACAATTATGTTCGCCCGAATCGCTATTTCACGTTATCAACGGAAAAAATTTCCGATATTCAGTGGATTATATACCTTCACTGGGTTCTTGGCGGTTAAACTAGTAATTAGAGCTATTATTATGAGGTTTTTGCTCAACTCCGTGAAAAAATACGAATAAAACGACCTGAACTGTGTAAGAACGAACTATGTATGCTTCATCAGGATAACGCATCAGCTCACACTGCATTGCCTGCCAAGACGTTTCTAAATAAATATAATATCCCAATTTTGAACCATTCCTCTTATTCACCTGATCTGGCGCCATGTGACTTTTACCTGTTCTTCAACGTCAAATTTGCATTAAAAGGAACCAGTATTATGACAGTTGTAGTTATGAAAGAAAAAGCGGCAGGAGTCATGTAAGAGCTCACACAAGAAGATTTACAGTACTATTTTAAATATTGAAAGATTCTCAAACAGCATTGTAAGGATAAAGCAGAAGTATATATCGAAGAGGATAATAACTAAATATGTATAAATATAAAATAAAATATTTTACGCTTTAGTCTCGTTAATTAATAACCACATCTTGTATATCAATTTAATTTTTTTTTGAAACATCATCATTAATAATCATTAGACATCATAATAAAATAACATCATTGAAAATAATTTTTTCTCATAGTTCACAATGTGACGGCATTTTTTTAGTATCCCTGACAATGAATTATAAATGAAATGAACTAAAGTATAAATGAACAATAAAACAATGTATTTCAATATCGAACATTGTGTGTAAATCCGAATACCATATAAGAATTACATGGAAATCCGACTATATTTAGATTTAGATTATGATAGGGCTAGCAAGCAGACGGCCAGATAAATAAAATTCATACATACTTCTTTTCATCTACAATGGAAAGTTTCCCGAACAAGGAAGGGAAAAAAGTGGAAATTTTCATTTCTTCTTAAATTTAGCTTTTTATACAGTCATGGAAAAAATTACAAGGACACGTTGAAAGTTGTGCATTATGTGTTAAAGTAATCATCAACTGAAAACACAATCAAATATTATTTACTACTCGTAATTTGAAAACATTAGAGATCTATTAATATGAAATTAAATTACAATAAAATTTATAAGACACGTATGAATAGAAATATATGATATGAAACATGGAAAAATCATAAGGGCATAATAAAATATTTCTTGAAATAAGTTAGTATTCTACAAAATCACCCTTAATTTTAACGACAATTATTAATTTTGCAGTCATTGACGCAGAAAGTTCAAATAAAATATGTTTAGAAATGTTTATCAACGCTAATTAGATATATGAACTATTTTCTCAAATTGACTATATTTGCCTGCTGTGCGCCATATTTACATACTTCTCTATCTATAATGCCTCACATATTCTCTATGGGGTTTAAATCAGGGTTTTTTGGCTGCCAATTCAAAAGTTCGACAGAATTGGTCGCGAATCATGGATTTGTTGCACGAGACACATTTAAAATTTCACTGTCTTTTCGAAACAAATAATCACCACCTGTGATAAAGAGCAATAATGTTTCTTCAGTTAACATATCCGCACATGATTTTAAATTCATGTAACTTCCAATAAACAAGATTGATGTGTGTTCCATTGACGACAAAAAACATTCCAACACAATCACAAAACCTCCTACGAATTGGCGTTTCAAAAACAGATTATTATTATTATTATTTTTTTTTTTTTTTTTTTTTTTTTTTTGCAAGTGCTGTCAGCAATGAAGAGTACCCTTTGGTGCGTGCAAAGTAAACATTTCCGGTTTGAAAATACTACATCTTTCCAGCGAAATTCAAAAGAAACTTGTTTCTAAGCAAATTATAATGTAGGTTTTTTAAGTAATTTTGTAAGTGGTAGACGTTACCATAATTTAAAATATTTAACTGTGGTATTCTTTTTCAGAATATTACGTATAGTTTAGAAAGTGCATCGTAGATTCATTTCTGTTTTAATTTCAGAATAACTTGTATTTTTTTTTTTTTTTTAAAGAAGCTTGACGCACAATTCCATGTTTTTGCGCATAGTCGGAGAAATTGGTCTACATCTATACTTATTTTTACCATAATCTTTTTGGGTTCTTCAAGAAATTATAAATTATTCTTTTAGATCTGTTTATATTCCGTGGAATTTCACGTCCACTCATTCCACATTTTCGATAAACAAAAACTTTCCCTTTTTCTAACTGAGAGATTGTTTTGTGCTTTTTTGGCATGATGTAGAAGGAGATAAACTGAACAATCTTACTGCGCAACAGTTTTAGGTCACTTTAAACATTCTAATGATATTACCAAATAAGTAAAATTTTATTTGCGATAAAAAAGTGTCTCTATAGTTATTTCCGAGTAGCAGCTTATTAAAACTATTTTAAATTCATGTACCTTTTAGTGTTTTTTCAAATTTTGAATTTAAATTTTGTTTGGAAATGCTCTATTTCAAGCATTTTTATCATACAAATATTTACTTTTTTTTTTCTAGCCAAGCGGCTCCTACACTTGAATATTTTTCAAATGTCCTTATAATTTTTTCCATGGCTGAAGTTTGTTTATTTATATCGTTTTGTTTAAAAAACATTATGTGTCTAAGTCCTAGAAGAAAATCTCAAAAAAAAAAAAAAAAAAAAAAAAAAAAAAAAAAAAAACAATTCGACTTATTTTATTTCACAATGTATCTATTAAAAAAATGTTTTCACTATAAATAAATATATATGTGACGATTTCAGGAGAACTCGAATTATTTCCACAGGTTAAACAGAAACACGCAGTCATGGCAAGCGAGGGAAAAAACAAAATAAAATAATAAATGTAGAAGATCCAATAATTAGTCATGGGCTGCTGTAATTCATTTATTAAATTCGTGATAATGAGGAAGGAAAAGCTCCTTTTTGCAAAAATTCCATCATTATTTCAGCGAGCTGTCCTCATCGAAAAAGCAACCCAAGAAATCTTCAGAATCTTCCTTTCATCTCGAGACTTCCCCTTTTAAACTAAAAAGAAAATTCTGGAACATTCTGTAATCTCTAACCATCATTATTTTATGTAAACAGAATTCTTGTCCAGCTACGAGATTATTTTAAACAGACGATAAATTTATTTAAAAAAAATATATATATTATTTAACCAATTTATAATTGACTCAGAATTTTAAATATCTTAGGCAGACGATTTTTATACATGATTAATTTTAAGAGAAAAAGAAAAGAAATGAATTTATTAATATGCAAATTATCGTTGACGGCGGAAAAATAAATAAATAGATAAAATAAAATAATGATATTTTTTAAAGGTATGGGTTTGGAATAAATTTAATAAGACTTTCTTAAAAAGGGTTGATAAAAACATAGAAGAAATCAGTTTTATTTGGAATATTAAGAAATAAAGTTTTAATTAAGAATATTTTTAATTTAGAGCCATCTTTTTAAATTTACGCATACTGGATTAATGTTTTTTAAGGCAAATTAAGAATTTATATCGTCTGCATAAGGATTAACAGATTAGATTTAGAAACAAGATTTTAATTTAATAATTTGAAGTAAGTACGAAATATTATTATAAGAAAATTAAGATAGTATAAAGGTTAGTTTTGGCGAAAAAATTTTAAATTTGTAATATTATCCCCCCTCCCCAAGACTTTGTATGAAATTGATAGTTAAATAAAACTACAAGTTCAGACAACAGAAATATAATAATTTAGAAAAGTTAAATTTTGGAATAAAACTGTCAAACTCAGGAAGCCAAGAGATGGAAGAAACGAAAATTAACGCAATATAAAAAATATTAGCGATTAAAATAAAATAGTTAAGAGAAAATAATTCTGAATTAAATTTAGGTAGGAGCATTTCCCTGAAAGAAATACAATAATGTTACAACATCACTTACCATTTGTAAGTGCATAGGAGATAATACATATAATAACAGTAAATAAGTTATGAATATTAATAAGCAAGAGATAAAAATATAATAAAAACAATAAAAATTCGTTCTCATGGAAGTTTAAATAATTACAATGACTTACTGCATCGTTTATTTTAAATAAGTCCTTTAAATGAAAAAAGTCTTTCCATTGTGTATAAAAGTCTTTTCCAATGTACACTGAATACAGTCTCTTTAATTAAAAATCTTCAAACCTAGTTTAATCTTTGGTTTTAATGTTATGTTGGATCCAACATCTTTCAGTAATATATCAATTTTTCAATAATAAATAGCATCACTCTCAATATCAATACTAAATAATATAGAAAAATTTAAATAATAACAATAACAACAATAATAAGTAATAGTATAATAAGACTCCATATCCTAATATTTTTCAATAAGAGTATAATTAATACTAAACTTCATTATAGAAATCATAATAATAATAATAATAGTAAAACAAGAGTATAATCAAAAGAAAATATCACTATTTGTTTATTATTGATAGGGAAAAAACTGGTTGAGGATAAAAATAATTACATAGCAACTAAATAATTTTCTTATCTTCTAATAGCATAAGAAAGTATTTTTTGCTAGCCGAAAGTATAAATAAAAAAAATCATAATAATTCCAAAATCCAAATAAAATTAAATCTAACTATTTATAAAATGGACTCTCAACCAGTATTTCCTTACAATAATTCCTCTCTGATACTCTTTTACAAAATTGTCAAATTTGGTTATAAGTTTTCAATGCCAAATGTAGAATAATGTTTTATCTACACATGGTTTATAAACTTCAATAATAAAATACAATAGGAATGAAAGGTGTCATTCTTAATTGAGAAATGGAAATAAAAATAGTGTGCTTTTTTTTTTTTTGAAAAACTTTTAATATCTAGTTTTCACAATCACTGAAAATCACATATTATGTTATAGGTTTGAGTAGAATCATTAGATTTTATAACTGTTATAACATAAATATCTGCGGAATAAATAGAATAATACTAATGTCAAATACATGAGTAAATATAGTTAGACTTAAACACCCTTAAAATTAATTTATCAACATCAATTTGACAGCTTTTACAATCAAAGTGTTCACCTTATGCCTGCATAAGGTGCCCAATTTAACCCCAAAAACTCCCCAAAACAAGTAATATTCTTGTAGGCCTCCAAGAACATACCTGCTGATGTTGAAAATTATGGTTTTTTTATGGTAAATGGTTTTAATGGTTTAATGGTTTAATGGTATTTGGTAAATGGTTATGGTAAAAGTTTTTTTATGGTATTTTTGTATGGTTGTTTATGGTAAATTTAATCTATTGTCTTGACTTTAGTTTGATCTAGTGATTGTATCTGAGGTTTTGTTTGTTTTTTGGGTTGCTCATGAAACAGTTTAAAATCTTCGGGTGAAAAATAGGGTCTTAATTTAGAAACAGGCACAATAACGGAATTCTGTCCTGTCTCATAATTAAATTTATCTATTTCATAAGTTACATCAGAAAGTTTATTTATAATTTTATATGGTCCAGAGAAAGTAGGTTCTAATTTTCGAGTGTTAGGGTATTTAAATTCTTCATAAATTACAGAGTCTTGTATTTTTAATGGGCATTCAACAAAATTTCGATCATAGAGCCTTTTACTTTTAAGGTGAAATTCATGAGTTCGCGCTTTCGCAATTTTGAGGGCTTTGTCTACTGATGGGTAATAGTTTGGTTTTAAAGGAGATTCATAAGGCAATTGACCATAAAATAAATAGGCAGGTGGAAATTTGGTGATAGAATGGGGCGTGTTGTTGTATTCTTCGATGACTTGGTTTAATAATCTAGTCCAAGGTATTTTAGAAGAAGTGGAATTAACTTTACATTTAAGCCTGGTAACTATAGTCTGATTAACTCGCTCTACCTTTCCATTGGTCTGAGGATGATGTGCGGATGTAAAACGCTGTTGAACATGATGATTTCTAAGAAATTTCTTAAATCTTGGAGATCTGAAAGATTTATGCCTGTCACTAAGTATTTTTTGAGGTGCTTTGATATTGAAAATTTGTTTTAAACAGTTAGTGTATGTTTCAGTGGTAACATTTTTGGAGGGAAAAGCCCAAACAAATCTAGTTGCATGATCTATTATTATGTGTAAGAATTTTTTTGTTGAGTTGTAATAGTTAAATCCACCAACAGTATCAATAGAAAGACATTCAAAAGGTTGATCTGTTGCTGGCATAGCTTGTAATAAGCCGAATCTTTTCTGTTTTGGTTTTTTATTTTTCTGACAGGTATCGCAATGTTTAACAAATTCTGTAATGTCTATTGTCATATTAGGCCAATAATAGTTGGGAGATATTAAATTAAGCATTTTTTGAATCCCTAAATGTCCAAAATTATCATGAGCAATATGGAGTAATTTTCTTCTTAATGACATTGGTACAACAATTTTTTTGAATCCCTTTTTCTGAACTATAATAATTCCATTCTCTTTTTTATATTTTTTGTCACAAACATTGTCTTTGTCTTGCATCTCTATAATTTCTTTCCTATCTAGCAATAAACTAATATGTTGATTAAAATGACAAATAGGATTTCGTGACAACATGTCTGCTTCGACATTTGTTGAACCCTTTTCATATTTTATCTCATAATCAAACATACTAAGTTTGAGCGACCATCTAAAAAGCCTACCTCTTAAGTTTTTAACACTCTTTAACCATACTAGAGATGCGTGGTCCGTATGAATTGTAAACTTGACACCATGAAAGTAATGATAGAATTTGTCAAGAGTATCTATAATAGCTAAACATTCTAATTAAGTTATGAAATAATTTTGTTCATAACTCTTCAAAATTCTAGAATGATAAGCAATAGGATGTAAGAAATTATCTTTATCAGGTTGTTTTAGAACGGCACCTACTGCTATCTGAGAGGCATCTACAAACAGATGTAAAGGTAATTTAGGATCATAAATTTTCAGGATGGGTTTTGCAATTAAAGAATTTTTTAATTTTTCAAAAGACTCCTGGCACTCTGAGTTCCATTCCCATATTGTATCTTTTTTAAGTAATCGATTTAGAGGATATCTAATTTCAGCATATTTATTTATGAATTTATGGTAAACATTAATGGAACCTAGAAATCGTTGTAACTCTTTCACATTGGAAGGAGGTTTTAAATTTTTGATGGTTTCAATATTGGCATTTGCTGGTGTTATAGTTCCATTAGTGATTTCATAACCTAAGAAATTTATTTTATTTTGGCCTAATTTACATTTAGAAAGTTTAAGTTTAATGTTTTCTTGTTTGCAAATGTCAAAAATTTGAGCTAAATGGTTTAAATGTTCTTCTAATGAGGAAGAGAAAATTATAATATCATCAAAATAGTGGCACGCAAAGTCGATTTTATATTTATTAAGGATTCTTCGAATGGTTCTATTGAATATGGGAGGGCCCGTTTTTATGCCAAAAGGGAGCAGGAGCCACTCAAAAAGTCCAAAATTGGTTGCAAATGCTAATTTTTCTGTATCGGATGGATGTATTGGTATGTGCCAGTAGCCAGAGGCTAAATCCAAAGTTGAAAAATACTGAGCACTACTCAATTTATCTAAAATTCCATCGATACGGGGCAAGGGTTCTGCATCATTTTTAATTATTGCGTTTAATTTTCTATAGTCTATACATAATCGCGTTTTTTTACCTTCCTCTCTTTTCATAACTAGTGTAACAGGGGCAGAATAGGGGCTATTACTTTCCTTTATCAGTCCGGCTGCTAACAATGATTGAATTTGGTTTTTTATTTCTATTTCTTCGAGAGGAGATGTTCGGTAGGGCCTCAAAGATATAGGTAGGTCTGAGTTTAGTATAACGCGTTGTGGTTCAATATTAATCCTACCCACATCATATTTATGCTTTGCAAAAATATCACTATAAATATGAACTAATTCCCTTAAATTTACATCTTGAATTAAATTTATTTCCCCAGTTAAATCTGAATCCGAATTATCGCGAAAATTTTGAAGAGTCATGGAACCTCTATAATCAGGATGCACATTAATTGCGTGATCATATTCAACACAGTCTTCATTTTTCATAATATTTCCACAAGTAGATTGTAACTCTATATCATGATTATTTACATTCAGTGTTTCATTATCATAATTATCTATATCTACAGTATTACCAGTATTTAATTTCATATCTTTTTTATATTCAGAGGTTACAAATTCATTAGATTGATCCCTGTTTTGTTGTACTTGGTCCATATTTACTGTATTGAAATGAAGGGATCTCTCATTATGTATGGATATACTGTTAGTTATAATTTTCCTTCCCTGCCTTACAATACAATTTTTACATTCTATGGTTAACTTAAATTTAGAACATTCTTTTAACCCCAAAATAGCATAATCCAAATTTGTATTGCATACTAAAAAGTTAACATATTTTTTAATTTTACCCACTTTTAGAAGAACACTACATTTTTTATTTATATGTAAAAATCCTTTTGCCTGACCAATGGTAACTGAGGGTATAGTCTCAATTTTAGCATTAAGTTTTTTAACAAATTTAAGTGGCAATAATGCAATAGTTGAACCAGTATCTACAACACATGGTAAATTATAATTATTTGTGCATCCATACACAATTAATTGACAAACATTATGAGAATTATTTTGTGAGATATTTGGAAGAGTATCAGAGGATGGCAACTCATTCCTAAAAATACATTCTCTTTCCCAATGAAAAACATTACTCACACCCCTATTTGTGCATATCCTACAAGGTCTTGAAGGGTATGAATTTTGAATATAATTATTTTGACAAACTCTAGGTCTTTGAAACTGAGATTGCCTTTGGGGAATCCAATTCCTAGGTGTAGTATTCGGCCTAACTGGCTGAATCCAGGGCCTAGTTGGTTGAAAAGGTTGAAAATTTTGTCTAGCTGATGGTTAATTTATTACTTGGTTTGAAACTAGTGGGGTGGAAACTTCCACGAATTGTTTGACAACCCGGTACCATTCGGTGGTACTACTAGGAGGATTTATAATAATACTGTTTTTGAATTCTGGTTTTAAACCATCAGTTAAACCTTGTAATAGTATATTTTCACTAAGATGTAATTTCCTACCAATTTCCACTTTCTTACGAAAATAAGTTTCTAAATTGTCTAAATTATCTAATTTCAGATTTGAAAAATCAGAAAAACTCGGGAAGTCTAATTCAATGAGTCTTTCTATCAAAATTTTCTTAATTTGTTCATAATCCGTACAATTTAAACAGTCATTGATATAAATTTTTTGCGCTTCACCTTTCAAATATTGCGCAATAGAATTAAATTTCCATTCTAGATTTTTCTGTTCCCTATCACATGTTTTATCAAAATAAGTTAACCAAGACAAAATGTTCATTCCAGAACTCGGGTCAAACGGTACGAACTTAGGATCTTCCATAATTTTTTTATTCTTACTCATTAGAATAAATGAAGCACTTCTATTTTCTTTATTAAATCCTGATCGTAAAATCATTCGCAATAAATTTCAAAGTTAATAATTTCTATCAATTACATATTTTTTCAAAATTACTATATTTAGATGCTAATTTTAACCAGAAATTTTATCTAATAAAACAGAAATTGTAAATATCATAGATATACCTTAAATTGGGATCAACTTTTAATTCTATTATTTTATAGATCATAAACATATTCAAAAATTTTAATTATAGGTAATTCCTTACTTAAAATCACAAAATTTACAAAAAAATTAATCATATTTATCAGTCAAAATTCTAGCAACAGCCTTGCACAGTTCCATAGTCTTACTGAATTTAAATAAATTATAAGAATCCGGGAACCAAAGCTCACTGTAACCAGAAATTCTAACAAATAAAATGAAAAACATAAATGTTAACTTAATTTTCAGCTCAAATGTCTAGTTGTAGGAACATTATCATGAAAATACTGCATTCTGAGAATAGTTCTTGATAACAAACAAATATCAATAAAATAGAAAATGTACTTTTTAAAAGTAAACTTGAGCTACTAAGTTTTTTATATAATTCCTTATTATTACAAAATTGCCTTTAATCGTGCATAAAAATGTCATAATAGTCTTAATAAGTAACAGTAAATATCTTAAGAACATCATACTCCTCAATTAAATCCTTAAGAATAAAATATTTCAATCTACAACACATAATAATGATAATAATAATGCTCATAAACTGGTGTAAGTAAGTAAGATTCACAGATAAATAATCAAATAAATAAATAAGTTAGTAAATTAATAAATTAACTTCAAATTACTCTCATCAATAAAATAATAAATAAATAAATAAATAAATAATAAATACTTTCCATCAATCATAAATAGAATTGAAATAATAATCAAAACATTTAATAAAATAAACTTACAGTTCAAGAACAATCTTCAATAAAATCCAATCTTCATTAAATTCCTCATCGAATACCTTTCACATACTCACCACTTTGAAGTTATTAATTTTCAAAAATTTGTCATTATGACCATGATTATCTTGAGTCATCAGTTACACATAAACAGCAAAAAGGTGGAATATCAGGCCTCAGGAATTCACGAGATATTTAGAAGAAATCTTTCAAACCACTCGGACAGAAAGCTGTTTAACATTAAAATCTCCTGTGTTACATTCACTCGAGGAATCAAAAGATAATGGCAATTCTTGCTTAATAACACTTTCGACCATGGCGGGAGAAATTTTCGACGATCCATATTTTTGTCATCACTTCGTTTCAGTAGATTCGTTAGATTCATTTCAAAATCCGAAACAGGCACTAGCACAGGCATTACCTATCCTGTGCGACTTTTCGATTACTTGTGACGATTTCAGGAGAACTCGAATTATTTCCACTGGTTAAACAGAAACACGCAGTCATGGCAAGCGAGGGAAAAAACAAAATAAAATAATAAATGTAGAAGATCCAATAATTAGTCATGGGCTGCTGTAATTCATTTATTAAATTCGTGATAATGAGGAAGGAAAAGCTCCTTTTTGCAAAAATTCCATCATTATTTCAGCGAGCTGTCCTCATCGAAAAAGCAATCCAAGAAATCTTCAGAATCTTCCTTTCATCTCGAGACTTCCCCTTTTAAACTAAAAAGAAAATTCTGGAACATTCTGTAATCTCTAACCATCATTATTTTATGTAAACAGAATTCTTGTCCAGCTACGAGATTATTTTAAACAGACGATAAATTTATTTTAAAAAAATATATATATTATTTAACCAATTTATAATTGACTCAGAATTTTAAATATCTTAGGCAGACGATTTTTATACATGATTAATTTTAAGAGAAAAAGAAAAGAAATGAATTTATTAATATGCAAATTATCGTTGACGGCGGAAAAATAAATAAATAGATAAAATAAAATAATGATATTTTTTAAAGGTATGGGTTTGGAATAAATTTAATAAGACTTTCTTAAAAAGGGTTGATAAAAACTTAGAAGAAATCAGTTTTATTTGGAATATTAAGAAATAAAGTTTTAATTAAGAATATTTTTAATTTAGAGCCATCTTTTTAAATTTACGCATACTGGATTAATGTTTTTTAAGGCAAATTAAGAATTTATATCGTCTGCATAAGGATTAACAGATTAGATTTAGAAACAAGATTTTAATTTAATAATTTGAAGTAAGTACGAAATATTATTATAAGAAAATTAAGATAGTATAAAGGTTAGTTTTGGCGAAAAAATTTTTAATTTGTAATATATATATGTACTTATTTCTATATAGAGTTTTCTTCTTTCAAAATTGAATAATTAGAGGGTAGTATATTTAATATATGATGTTCTTCAAGCTTGTTTTTAAATATATGTATTTGTATGTGTATGTATTGATATTTTTACATACATACATTTGCGCGTACAATTTCTATTAATGTAAAAATAAAAACTATTTATCATCGTATTTTATTTAAGCCATTATCAGAACGGTAGTGTAATGTACGTCATCAGTATTTTTACGATATCGTCTATGAGGGTCCATTTTAAAGATAACAGTTTTTATTACAGGGTTTGGACTTTATGTGTGTTTTTATTGTAAACGTAAATATATATTATCGCTGTTTTTATCAAGTTATCTCAACGTATTTTTTAAAGGACTTTTCGTTATTATAGCAGTAAGTAACGAAAAAACACAACTAATAATAACACATTGCTCAGTGGTGCACAAAACAGGAATTTTAATATACATTAGTACATATTAAAATAAAATAAAATTTTCAACGTTTCGCGCCGTCTTCTGCGGGCGTCTTCAGGAAAATATGAAATGGAAGGACTACGTTTGCATCTTGTTCGAGAGATATTTCTACTAAAATAAAAATTAAATGAATTAAAATTTAAAAATGTTGCCAATTACACGTGAGTAAAAATTAAAATATTTTATTAAAAAATTAAATTTTTATTTTAAAAATTAAATTTTTATTTTAAAATTTTTATTTAAAATTTTTATTAAAAATTTTTTATTTCCTTGCAATATTTTAATTTTTACTCACGTGTAATTGGCAACATTTTTAAATTTTAATTCATTTAATTTTTAATTTAGTAGAAATATCTCTCGAACAAGATGCAAACGTAGTCCTTCCATTTCATATTTTCCTGAAGACGCCCGCAGAAGACGGCGCGAAAATTTTATTTTATTTTAATATGTACTAATGTATATTAAAATTCCTGTTTTGTGCACCACTGAGCAATGTGTTATTATTAGTTAAAGTTTATGGTGCAACTGTCCTACATATATTTATGAAAAAACACAATCTTTTCAAAAGTAATTATAATAAAGCATAAATTCAACAATGAGAAAGCCAAAATACAGGGTGGATTATAAATTAGTTTAACAAAACGAATGATTTCTTTTGCGCAGATATATAGACAAATGAGATTATAACAAGAAGGAAAAAAAAACAGTTGACAAGTATAGATTATGCAATACTACTTTCCAACACATTCAGAATCCTGTAACAAAACTGCAGCGTGTAATAAGTTAAAATAGGACGTTTAATTCAACCATTTTTAAAAGCATACCAAACTTGAAAACCCTATTTTGGCTGTCCTCATCCACAATCGAATATTATCCGAATTCTTCGAACAGCACTACATATGATAAATAGATTTTATCTATTAATCACATGCTTGTCAAAATTTAGTTCAGAATAAAAAGAAATACATACATATCAGTTAGTTAAAAGGCCCTTTTCAGCTATTTCCGGAAATTAGGAGGCACGTGATAATAATGGAACGTGAATTCTTTTGTGCAGACGTGTATAGAACGTGTTAAGAAAGTGTATTCAACAAGTAAAAGGAAAAATTAAATAAGAAAAGAACATTTAAATTTAAAAGCTTATGCATAAATAGCAAAAGCATTTATAGCATTTATTACTCAAAGAAAATACTGTGACCGATTTTGTGTGTGTGTGTGTGTCCCTGTAAATGAACGACAAATGCTATCAATATCTTATTCTAATGTAATCATCTTGCAATGATTTCAATTCACGTATGCATGAATGTTTGAAGCGACGGACTGAAAACCTGATCTTTAACAGTTTCCATACATTTAAATCTAGTTGATGAGCTGAAAAGCATCAGCTAGGCATTAGCTAATTTTAGTTAATAAATGATATGAACCATAATTTACAGATATAAGACCATTTATATTAGATTCAATTTTAACACAATTGTTCTATAATTGTATATTTAACATAATTATTCTTAACTAAATAAATAAAAAATTTGAAATTTTTACTTGGAAATTTATAAATGGTATGACTTCTTCACTAATTGAGTAATTATGTTAAAAATTTAGCTAGTACAATTACGCAGACAGTATTTACTGCAGTTCCAAATAATAAACTGTGATATTTACTCATTGAATTTCACTATAGTTGAGATTGCTTTGCGGCCTATAGCAACTACAGCTTTTCTCCTCCAATAAATTCTATCCCCAACAGAAACAATAACAAGTCAAAAAACTTTTTTTTTATCCATTACATGTAACTACAAAGGGACATTCACAAATATGTCCATGTCTTTCATGTGGATTCCAACCCGAGTCACACAATGCCAGCAGCCTTCGTTACCGACTACGTATTCATACTACCATATTCAAATTTATTTGCCTCTACGAAGAATATTAAAACATGCATTTTGTAAAATATGCAGTTAAAAGAATAATTATTCATTTACAGGGCCACACAAAAGAATTCTAATACATAATAATAAAGGAGGAAATTGTTTGCAACATATTTTAATTATGGTAAACGGTTTCATGTGTTAACTGTGTGTAAATTAAAAAAATTAGATACATAAGTGTACGTTTTTGATAAGTTAACTGTTGCAAGTTAAGTTCGCTAAAATACGAAGAGGACAACTTGCACACATTCCAATTACTGAATATTAACTCATTAACACTAAAACGATAAAAATAACTCACTATTCTTTCCGGCTGTTCCGCAGCAAAAGTGGAAGATCGACAAAAAAAATGAATAAATAAAGCACAAACTTACTTCGCAATATGTAATTGAACTAATTATGTACTTAGAAAAATTCTTATGTCTTCTTTTGACGTCAGTATTTTGCGGGTGTTTGAGGGCTTGACCAGCGATGCTTCATAAGCACTTATCCTCTTCAGTCCTAATGTCGCCTATAGGGAACACTGAAAAATACACTTTAAATTACATTAAATTCGGTATTCTAGGTTATCCCGTCGACCATTCGCTAAATTATACAAATCGCCAAACTACCCTAATAGCATGCATGGTCACAGTAACGTCACTGTGAGTCACTTTGGTCACATCACATCTGTAACTAAAATGCCACCACTCAGTGACGTCACATTGTGACTGAGGTGTGACTTTCTTAAAAATCTTTAGAAATTTATAAATATCCTTAAAAATATGTTATTTACTTTAAAAAACTTGTTTCTGGCAATTTATAAATCGTCCCTTTTGTCACAGTTTCGTCACAATGTTAATGTCAAATTAGTCACAAATGACACATTTTTCACAAATTTGTCACATTGTGACCACTTTGTGAAACGTCACAAAAGAGCTCTAAAACGGCCATAACGACTTCACATTTTAGTCACTGTGACTTCACATCGACGTCACGTGACTCACATCGACAATCGATGGTCACAAAGTCACAATGTGACTTCACAACGACGTTGCAGTTACGTCACCACGCTCTACAGGTAATAGCCAAATTATACATGCTGACATAATTTTTATTTTAAATAACGAAAAAAACAAATAATTAGCAGAATATTAATCAAAATATTAATAAAAAGTCGAAATAAAAATCACTTAATGACATTTTAAACACGTGAATCGCATTTAATGTCATTGAATGTGACATTCACGATCATCCATTATTGGCATTTAATCTTATAGTTTGGCGAAAATTTTTTGCTCGAAGGGATAATCTAGAAGTACCTTAAATTCTTCTAGAATTTTTTTAATTATATTTAGACATTTTAAATAAATGCATTCATATCCTAAGAACTGATACGTAAGTTGATACACCAATGGAGATCTTTTTAAACAGATTTTTGTCGTCACTCGTAATATTTGTCTCAAGAATGAGGAGCTTAAAGCTGCTCTTAAATTCAAAGGAAAGAATTTTTATTCATTTTCGTTCGGAAACACATAAAACTGGCAAGTGTTGTAATTCAAAAACTATATAATTGAAATACGTTTTTATTTTTTGGTGAACGTGAAAGATCTTTCAGGAAAAAATGTCAATGTTGGTGTTTTGAACCAAATTTCTGGGCGAAAGGAGAAAAAAAGCCAAAGAAAGCGAAAAAACTAGTTGTCAATTGACACAAAATCGCTTATAACGCGATATAAATTTGTTTATCAAAAAACGGAAAATTTTTTTCTTTTCCAAATCACTTTAATAGCCAGTCCTGCATATTTCGTGTCTGTATATTCAAAAATCAGTCAGTAAATATGTCGGGAAATTTTGGGTTTGTTTAGCAATGCGCTTGAGAATCGCCTCTAAACCAGAAAAACATAGGTACGTAGAAGAAAAATTCAAGGGATCACACTATGTATGTAGCATAGACTAAAAACTAGTCTGTGAGCTAGGGTTGGGTAAAGTATAGATCAAGGTGCTGGCTTGTTAGTTAGCTGTAAGTACACTGTAAAAAAAAATTCAAGAGGTTACTAAAAATTTTTTAGTAAATTTGTATTCCACAGAATTTTTTAGTAACCATTACAAGCTTTTTTTTTTTTGCAAGTGAAACAAGCATTTCTTTTGTATACTGAACAAAACAATTTTTTGTATAACTAACTTAAAAATTTTTAGTATGAACCATCAAGCAAAATTTAGTAATAGCTCCAAAATGATTTTTAATAACCTTTACGTGCGCCCAAGGGCAGGAGCTTCCTTCGAGCTGCATGTAGACTTCTGAAACGATAGATTTTCGGCAAAGCCGCAATAGATGGCAGCACCAAACATTGCTACCTGCTCCGACAGGATTTTCACAATCCCTTTATTAACGAGTACTTACACTACATACATTCGGGTCGTATTTGGCTGCGTCCAGCATCGAACCCGGGACCTTTCAGTCTGGAGTCCGTTACTATAACCACTATGCTATCAAGCCCACGCCAAGTGAGTTTTAGTAATAGCTATTAAAAATATAAAACTATTAACTCTATTCATTGCTAACTTTTTTCTAGTAATTCTTACAGATTTTCTAGTAACCCACTAAGATTACTAAAAATTGTTTAGTAATTACAAGAATCACTAAAGTTTTTTTAGTAGATCGACCCTTTCTTTTTTTTACAGTGTATGAGGTCACCGAAGCTCTTGAAATTTACTGGCGAATCAATGTTTCTGTAGGTTTGTAATTGAAGCAATTGATTAGGGCAGTTTTGTAAAATCATTGCTTGTTTTTTTTTTTTTTTTTTTTTTTTTTTTTTTTTTTTTTTTTTTTTTTTTTTTTGTGTGTGTGTGTGTGTGTGTGTTTGATTGGTTAGTTGAAGTTGATTGGGCAAATTCCCAGAAGGATTTGAAAAAAAAAATGATATGGTATTTAAAAAAAACGGCAGAACGAGGTAGAAAAGTAAAGTCACTTTAAAAAGGTTACAGTAAAAATATTGGCAAATAATTTCAGTCTAAAAAAAGTGCGTAGAAATGTTATGGAAACAGATTTTCCTTAAAGCTTATAACAACGTTTTAATTTGAAAGTTCTGGTCAAAAAGTAATGGAACCAAATTATATGTAAATCTCATGAAATTACCCATATTTTTGTTAATATTCTTTTAGCGCTGTGGAGCTTAGCAGGACTTTATGCAGTCATATCAACAATGCTGGGACTAATAGATTTTTTTTAATATATGATTTTGCATTCTGTTTATTATGTTCGGTGACTATTTGGAATAGAGAATAGGATTCTGAATATAAGAGACCAGTAAACCTCGGTCCACGTTTTCAGCTATCAACAAAAATCGGGCAATTTGATAAGCTTTATAGATAATCTGGTTCCATTACTTTTTGACCGGAACATTCAAACTAAAACGCCTTTTTAAGCTTTAGAATAAGTTTCTTTCCATTACTTTTCCACACACTTTTTCAGACTGAATTTATTTTCCAATTTTTCACTGTAACTTTTTTTAAATTGAGGTTTAGTTCTCTACCTGATTCCGCCAGTTTTATATATATATATATATATATCAAATTGAATGTGTTGGAAAGTCTTTCATAATCTATACCGTACGCATGATTTTTCGTTCAGTTCAATCAGTTTTCAATTTTATTTGAATATTCTTTGATTTTATGTTTTTAATGTTTTATCTAATCCGAATTTTAATCTTCATTGATGTCTGATTTCTTTCATAAATAAACATCTACTGTATGTTAATTTTTTTAAAAAAGCCAAATTTGATGAACTGTTAATTTGTAGTTTACTAGTTCAATTAAAAATTATATAAAGGTAAAATAAATGTTTTATTTCCATTTTTACTGTAATTTTATTTCACTGCACTGAATAGTAAAAAGGGAAATAAAATTTTTCGTTTTTTCGCCTACAAAAATATTTAGCTAGATATCGGATAATGACCTGTAAGAGCAATTTTTCATTCTTTTAAATGGATTTTCTGCGTGAGTATTATCTTATGGCCCCTCATCCAGCAGTAAAAGATAACTCGAGATTTTTTTATGCGTATTGGCAGAAATGGTGCCATAAATTCTGTATCTTAAAAAAATTATGTAGAAATGTGATATTTGATGTATTTGAAATATATTTCTTTGCATAATTTTACATCTATAAACCAAAATAATTTACATTTTTAAAACCATTTTTAAATCTTTACTTTATTGAACTACTTGTTTTTGTTTGCTACACTGCTCACGTAGAATATAACTTTCGAAATTCAAAATGACAATTTATCTAAATTCATCAAAATCTGTTCAGTAGAAATTTTTAAAAAATTTTCTCTCATAATCTAGTTAACCTTAGCATTCTTTGTAATAAACATAATAAGGAAGGTCTCCATACTGAGTATACCCAGAATATTTTGAAAAATATATATACTAATTAAACTACTCGTATATGTAATAGAGAATTAGTCAAATTTAACGGCGGAATTAGAGTAGAAAGTCTGTAAAAAAAAAAAAAAAAAAAAAAAAAAAAAAAAAAAAAATTCGAATATTTAGCGTGGAAAACGAAAACCCCTGATTTTTTGCCAACAGGCCTTTTTCTCGTCTAAAGCAAACGATTTTAATGCAACTGAAAATTGTTTGTTAATAGATTTTTAGAATAGGTGCAAATGGTACTTTAAATGAGGGAGTTTAACATATATACATATATATACATATATATTCATTGCTTCGCTCTGCAGTTATTTAATTTAGCACTCAAAAAATATTTCCATAAATAAAAAAATGCATACTGATTTTTTTATATAAATTTAAGAGTGTTAAAAAATAAAAGCCGAAGTCGTTACCATCGTAAAAATCTGAATCGATAATGCTGAATTGGACTAATTTTTAGCTTGAAATAATTTTAGTTATTTTTAATTCTAAAATTTGTTTTAAATCGTAATTTTTGACGGTTAATTTTCAATATCAATACATATATATGTATATGTACAGTAAAATTATAGTTAAAACAAACTAAAACTGACAAAAATAAAGATATTTAAATTAAATTTATTTAAACAAACTCAACATGAAATATTTTTTTCCTTAAAGTGTATTTGAGAAAAGAAAAAAAGTAAGAAAAGGAAAAGAAAGAAAAATTAAGTTGTATTCCGTCGCTAACTGATAAAATATCGTCGAAAAATGTTATTTTATTTTATTTTATTTTTTACGAACGCTCTACAGACATTTTCGGAGTTTTTTCTTTTATAAACATATATATAATCATGAGAAAAGCATTCTAATTTTTTTTCAGCTTTTTTTTGGAGTATGGCCATATGAAATATTTGCTTGTAAGAAACATAAGAAGCCTTGTTATGTGCAAAAACCCTTCCCAAAAAATAACCTGATTGACAATGTGTGTCTCATAAAAACCTGTTTCTCATAACCTCAGTTATAAGCGGTCGGAATGATCAAAGTATGGAATACTCTACTTTAAAAATAATGCTATGGCCATTATGGTCAACGCCTCAGTTCTCTTCCATGTATTATCTTGTTTTAAAATTTAAAGTGTATATGTGATCATGAAAACTTATTTAGTGTGTAGTATGCGTGCAGTAGATCTATAGCTATTTATATTTTACCTATTTCCTCTTCTAAAACTATTTAAGATCTACGCTATTTTTTAAGCGGGGACTTGGGTCTGAGATGCTAAAAAAGCATATTTTTGTGATTTTTTACAGAGTACGTTATTTATTAATAATTTTAAACATATTTTACATTATTAAGTACTATTCTAAGAATATTCTGCTACATTTTCATTAAAAAAAAAAAAAAAAAAAAAATCAGCATGTGGTAGTGGTAAAAACCGAGTCACCTCAAAAAAAAAGTTTCCATGCGATAGGGTCGATAACTCATGATTACTTCATCTGAAATTAAAAAACAAAAGTCATTGCTTCAGCACATAAATTTATTTTGAATTTGAACGAAGGAGTTAACAAGATATTAATTTTTGAATTTTTTGGTGAAGGTGCAATCAAAAACCTCTTATTTAATTTTTGATTTTTGCCAAAAACTGCTCTTTTTTTGTAGTTAAGAAATAACTTGTAAACAAACATAAAAAAATCCTTCATTCAGAAACTACCCGTAAGACATGGTGACGTCACGGTGACGTCGTTGTGAAGTCACATTGTGACTTTGTGACCGTCGATGTGACGTCACGTGACGTCGATGTGAAGTCACTGTGACTAAAATGTGAAGTCGTTATGGCCGTTTTAGAGCTTGTTTGTGACGTCACATTGTGACCACATTGTGACGTCGCAATGTGACCAATTTGTGAAAAGTGTGTCATTTGTGACGATTTTGTCATTAACATTGTGACGTAATTGTGACGAAAGTGACAATGCTTTCAAGTCACATTGTGACCAAATTGTGAAATACAGGGTGAGTCCAAAATCATGGAACAAACTTTGAGGGGGCGGTAGGACTCACTATAGCAAATAATGATGGCACAGAAATATATGACCGGAAGTGACCCGTCAAGACGCTACACTAGTCACCAAAAAAGACCCGGATGGTAATGTTATGTCTATGGGGGGGGGGGGTGTTGTTTTCAAATATCTTGCTCAAATTTCAATATTTTACATGATATTTTTTCCATAGGATAGCTGAGGACGATCCACAACTAGGCTAATTTTTACTTTTTCGATTTTGGTTATATTTTTTTTATATTACAATAGTTTCAGTTTTAGAACCGGTTTAAACTGGTTCTGAATTATTGTGGGCTCTTAATCTGTAACCAAAATCAAAAAAGTAAAAACCAGCCCAGTTGCAGGTCGTCCTCAGCTATCCTATGGAAAAAAAATATGCGAAAATATTAAAATTTTAGCGAGATATTTGAAAATAGCGCTCCCATACACTTAACATTATAATCCGTGTCTTTTACAGTGACTAGTGTGGCGTTTTAACGCGTCACTTCCAGTCATACATTTCTATGCCATAATTATTTATTATAGTGAGCTCTACCACCTCCCTTAAAGTTTGTCCCATTATTTTAGACTCACGATGCAGATCGTTTGTGACAAAACTTTCGTTAACACTGTGATGATTCTGTGACGATTTAACTTTTCTTAACGATTCTCTAACAATTTAAAAGAAACAGGATCTGCTGAAGCTATAACTCCACGCCATGTTCTGTTAAAATAGGGTTTGAGTCCTAAAATCATATATTGACAATTTATGAACAAATACTGTATAATATATAAAATAGTTACCTGCAGTAAGGAGACTTTCTTCTAAATTAAAGTTAAAAATTCGATTTACCTCACATGCCTTACAATTCTGGTGTTGTTTTTAAAATTTGAAAAATATTGCCTTTCAAAAATATTTATATATTTTCCCCACATGCTGAAAATTGCATAGCTTCAATTTTATTTATAACTGACACACATTTTGTAATATGCTGTTCAAACTGTTTAATCTTTTTGAACTTTTTAAAAAAAAACTTTTACTCGCTTTAATATCCACAAATTTCAGCACATATCTAAAACTGTACAGCTTGCCAATATTTCTGACCAATAATCCTGATGTCTATAAATATATAGGGTGGATGCTCCAGTGTTGGCCACATTAAGAGAAAAGTTGAAATGGAAATTTTTTAGTTTTAGACTGGATAAAGCATATTAAATCGCAATAACAGTATTCTTTAGTAAATTTAGTTGTCTTTCTGTTAATTATAATAACTTTCTATCAAATATTTTAGATTGTGAGTAATAACTCGTTAAGTAATTTCTTTCAATTTGCACCAGTTTTGGCCACCCCTGCACCAGTTTTGGCCGCCCTAATATCTTGTAATTTTGCAAACATTTTAACTGATAATAAGTAAAAATAAAGCATTTTTGTGCAAAATCTGTTTTACCACATAGATATTTGTTTGCTGTATAAAAAAGATTAGCATTTTTTTAAATGAAATCATAAAAACATCGAATAAAATATACTTAAGCTGATTTTAACTGAACATTTAAATTTAAAAACAAAAAATATATTTAATTCATAAAAAAGACTTATAGGACATAAAAAGCTTATTTTAACATTTTGCATATTTTCATTTATATATATCATATGTTATACTATACCAATATTTACAGTTATATGACTAGAATCTTGAAATTATTCCATTTTTACATGAAATAGTATTTTGACAATCTCTAAAATCCATTTTTTTCAACTGATTTTAAACTTTAATTCCTCGTACTTAGCTGCCTGTCAGCCTAATCATTTGGAGTTAGTTTTCTTCAAACCTTAGATTTCCTTGTGTAAATATTGGCTAGGATCTTAGAAAGACCTTCACAGAGGGCATCTCCCTTCTTTTTTGGCCCATATCTCTCATATAGATAATTGGCCATCATAAATAGCACAACCCTATTACTTGAGATTCAAAAATAGTAAAAACTGGTCTCCATTCTGTAAACTTGTGTTGCAAGGTAGAACGAGATACTACAAAACTTAACCATCTTGAAAAGCTGACAATGAATTTTGAAAAGCCATAATTTTACTTCTCATCTTATAACAGTGTTTAATCTAGACCATTTTCAAGAGTACAGAATTGTCTTTTTTAAACTTGTTAAAATGAATCCTATTTATAGTATAAAGATTTTCACATTATTTGTTATTTCTAAATTCATGTGCTTGAAATTTTGCAAAAGTTATGCAACTTCCTCATTTTGTTTTGAAAAAATACAAGAAACCACTAAATCATGCTGTAATTTTATTGAACTTTTAAATTTATAAGTCATAAAACATTTCTAAATATATTGCTGAAATTTTCACTATAATTAGTCTTGTGGCCAAAAGTGGAGCATATTGTTGTGCCATTTTTGGAAACACAATGGCCATAACTGGTACACATAGCAAATTTAAAGCACGTACTAGCACGTAAAGCAAGTAGTTTTGGCTACCCCTACTTTAAGCTGTAAAAATAATTAATTTAAATATGAAATTGCAACAGAGAGAAAGCCTACTTCATAAAGCTTCATAGCAATCTGTTTCAGAACAAATAAAGTTCGATAAATCCCTAATATTGAAAGATTGTGAAAACTTGTTACCTAAGCAAAAACCTTAATATATGTGAGTGCACACTATAGTTTTACACTTTTTTCTTTCTTTTTTTTTTTTTTTTTTTTTTTTTTTTTGCAAGTCATTTTTTATCAAAAAATAAACAAATGGGATTGAAAATAATAAAAGAGTGTTAGATTAAGGAGTAAGAATGCATATAATTTGTTAAAATCAATTTACAGCCTAAATAGAGGGTAAATCATTCCAATGTGGCCAAAACTTGTGCAGTTGCCAAAACTGGAGCATCTACCCTATATCTTTTAATTATCTTTTGTTGTAATTTTCCAACTGATTGAAAAAGTGTCCAGGTCAGGATTCGAACTAAGCAGTCTTTCGCGCAAATTGTCAATACTTTGTCGACTGAACTATCCTGGAAGAATCTGACGCACACAATTCACACAGTGAATACGAACGCATACTTATCATTATTATATATAACCCTATGTAATAATACTTTAATTTTTTTTTCAAACTACTCGTATGATAAATGCATACTATTCATATGAGTATATAATGATATTTCTCCGGGTGAATTGTGCGTGCTAAGTTGCTCTGTTGGAAGAGCATTGGCAGCATACATCGAGGGTCTCTAGTTCGAATCCTAATCTAAACATTTTTTTACTCATTTTGGAAAATTAATATTCGTTTGATTAATTTACCAATTACAATCATTCTGTTAAATATAATATAGAATTATCTTTTGATAAAACTACGTGAAGTTTATGCGCAATATTTGTAATATACAGATTTTATTTAAAAATCGAGTACTAATGAAGATGAGGCAATTAGTTCTAGTATTACGCTTAGTTATTTCCTTACTATAGTGGCCTGTGCGCATGTATGATTACACCAAGGTTTAAATTCGTAGTTAAACTCATATATATATATTGTATATGTCATATAGTGTAGATGTGCCGGTAAAGGTCATCCTTATGGAATTTATTTTTAAAAAGTTTCTTTATTAATAGTTATAATTATTAGATTTCATTTTTTTTTCGTATTAGATGAATCTATTAATAGTATTTAAGTATTCTCAGTCTCACTTCCCAATATTAGACAAAATTTTATTGAAAATAATAGAAATACATCAAACACTAAAAATTTCAGTAATGTACATCCCACAAAAAAGTACATGTAATTGTTTTTATGACTATTTAGAACCAGGATTTAATGAACACATACTAATGGAACAAAATTGTTATTTTCAGCACCATTTAACAATTAAGATATCAAAAATTAATAAAATAATGCGATAATTACTCATTTTTTTAAAATCAATAATTGTTATTATCACAAAATCAATATCTTAATTATTTTAGATACATGGTTTAAAATAATAAATGTCATGGAATTACAGTTATCAAATTTTTGGGATTATGAGAAATTCAGAAAGGTAATAAAAAAGTTTTAAAAAATTTGTTTTTGCAATATTAGTGCATAAATTAATATATTTATCACTATTTTCAACAGTTAAACAACCCCAAACTCCTTTATATATTAATTATAACGTTAACTTTTGATTATGCATACATTTTTAAATTTATTAATATTTGATTTTAACCATGCAATTAAAAAAATGTGATTAAAGTGCATTTTAAAAATAATGTTATTAACTATTTTCAAATCGTTGACATGCTGTTCCGTATTTCAACAAAATAAATGTTAAATTTATTGAATTTACTAAGGTAAGTGGATTCAAAAAAGTTAAATTAATATGATACTTATTCCTTTTATAACATGTTTTTTTACGAAATTCACAGAAATCATTATAAAAAAAGCAGGAAAAATACCATTTTCTTACCTCATTCTTAACGGCATTATCCTCTAATTCAAGTTTCATAATCCAAATAGCGAAGATAATTTCGAAGTCGGAATGTCCGAATGAAGTACATTGACATTGGCGCGCTCATATTAACGAAACGCCACTGACAATGTATTTTTTCGGACCGGCATTTTATATAAAATGTCAACTGATCGCATTTCTGCATAACTTTTTAAAAATTTTCAACTTACGTACTAAATATACACGCATAACATCATAACAAAGTTACTAGAGCAGCTGGCCTAATATTCTAAAGAATAAATACACTAGTGTCAACTATTCTGGTTGTTGCCAAACGATATTTTTTAAGCAGGTGATTTTTTGTTATTATTGGTTGTTTGAGCTTCGAAGATTTATAAGTTGAATGCGCATGCGCATTAGTTTTATGAGGGTATCCCTAATTAAAATTTTGAGTTAATTTTTTTTTCACGCATTTTGTTTTTACTTTCAATTAGTTTCAAAATACAGTGGAACTTTCATTTAACGAAGCGCATATTTAATGAAATTATCTACTTTTTTAATTTTCTGTTGAACCTTCTTTTAGAACGCAATTAACATTTAAATTAATATTCATATTTAAAAAAAAATTCTTCATAGCAAAATTTGTTGCACTTCCGTGCATGCACAATATTAAAAAGGATAGATTGCTGTTAAGATTGATTGGTGAATATATTTCAGCGGATTGTACGAATTGAAATTATGTATTTATTTTATCTTTTAAATAAAAAAAATCCCTTTCGGCATGGCCTATAGGCGGAGGTAGATTTCGAAAAGTTTTCATCTCAAAAAAAAAAAAAAAAAAAAAAAAAAAAAAAAAAAATTAAATGATTAGAGATAAACCCAGTTTAACTACTTTATTCAACCGCTTTTAAAAATTTTTTAATTTCATTTTTCTGTAAGAACTGGTTTTATCGAAATCCTCTTAAATGAAATTCTACTCAAATGCCCATTTTGGCAACATATTTTGAATTATATTCTTACTTTATTAAAAAAATTGACCAATATGCTCATTATGTAGTTCCTAAATAACAAAAAACTGTTAATTAAATTCGTTTGACAACAAAATTGAATTTAAAAATGAGTAATAAAATTACCAATTTATTATTTTAATACATCCACAATTCTTTAATCAAGATTGCTTTGAGAAATTTTGTACGAAGTGCCCACTTTGACAGATTTTTTTAAATATATATTTAGCCTTTATCAAAAATCTGACCAATACGGCACATTACACAGTTCCTAAATAACGAAAAACTGTCAATTGAATGCGTTTGAGAGCAAAACTGAATTTAAAAATGAGTCATAAAATAAACAATTTGTTATTTGAATACAACCTCAATTCTTTTATCATGGTCGCTTTGGGAAATTTTTTTGCGAAGTGCTTACTTTGACAGCTTTTAAAAATATGTATATTCACCCTTTATCAAAAAATCAAAGAATACGCACATTATATAGTTCCTAAGTAACAAAAAACTGTCATTTGAATGCGTTTCAGAACAAAATTGGATTTAAAAATGAGTCATAAAATAAACAATTTGTTATTTGAATACCCACAGTTCATTAATCATGATCGCTTTGGGAAATTTTGTGCGAAGTGCCCATTTTGGCAGCCTTTTTTTGAATTATATTCTGCCTTTATCAAAAAACTGGCCACTCCGTCACATAATATAGTTCCTAAATAAGAGAACCTGTAAATTGGATGCGTTTGAGAACAAAAAAAGATTTAAAAATGACTCGGTAAAAACGCAATTTTTTTAATTTCCTCAAATTTCAATCATGATAATTTCGTGAAATTCTGTTCAAAATACCCTATTTGGCAGCCTTTTAAAAAATATATTCTGCCTTTATCAAAAAACTGGCCAATACGTCGCATTATATAGTTCCTAAATAATAGGACCTGTAAATTGGATGGGTTTGAGAACAAAAATGAATTTTAAAATGACTCAGAAAAAACGCAATTTGTTATACTTAATCAATTTTTAATGACGATAATTTCGGGAAATCTGTTCAAAATACCTTTTTTGGCAGCCTTTTTAAAAATATATTCTGCCTTTATCAAAAAATTGGCCAAAGCGTCGCATTATATAGTTCCTAAATAAGAGGATCTGTCATTTGGATGCGTTTAAAATCAAAAATGAATTTTAAAATGAGTCAGAATATAGGCAGTTTGGATTTAAGGTTTTTACTCCAACTCCTATTTTTGTTTAATTTATTTTTGCTATAAGAATAGGTTCTATGAAAAACTTGTCAATATAAAAGTTGTAGATCTTATTGTGAAGATGTAAAATAAATTTAATTAGATTTGATTGCTTAAGAATTGAGTAAGTTATGGGTTTTTTTCTTTTTCCTCCCCCCTTTTTCTTTTCGTTTTTAATTTTTTTCCTCGATAAAAATTGGTCCTATCAAAAACTTGGAAATACAAAAGTTTTAGATAATATTGAGTACATTTATATAAAATTTAGTTGGATTTAATATCTTGAGAATTGACGAAGTTATGAATTTTTTTCTCCCAAAAACCATGTTTTTTTCGTCCCTTGAACCCATTTTTAACTTTATCAAAAATCTGTCATGCATAAACTTTTTGCCCATTTCTTAGAAGTAATATAAACTTTAAACTGATTCGATATCTATTTTAATTAAGAAGTTATCGCGTTTTTTCTGTTTTCACAAAAACCCTCCCTATTTCCACCCCCTTGGTCCGATTTTGCCCATTAACGAACTCGACCGAGATTTTAGGCTCCTTGATTTTATGTAAAAGTTTGAAGAAGATCTGAGCATAATTATGGAAGTTATCGTGTCTAGAAGAAAGTGATATACACCGATAGATAGATAGATAGATAGATAGATAGATAGATAGATAGATAGATAGATAGATAGATAGATAGATAGATATAAACTTTTTTACTGATGGTGGTTTTGGGGTCTAGGAGTCATGATTCGTGTAGATCCGCAAAAATTTTTCAGAAATTCCAACATGGGAGACAATGCAATAGGTAGTATTTCATACGAAATCTACCTAAAAAAAATGCGAAAATTTTTCGATATGCTAAGAAAGGGATTCTAGTTCCGCGAAAATATTATAGGTCCATTCTCTGAATACTTAAAAAAGATGCGAAAGTTTTTATGAGTGTATCTTTCATAAGAGATCGCACACAAAGTAATATTCGAATTTTTTTTTTAATTTTTCGATTTGAAATACAAGAGAAAACGAGAATTAGAACGCTGCGATTCAGTTTTTGTTTCCCTTCCTTTATTACGCGGTTTTTTAGATATTATACTAATGATTTTTTTTATGTGGCTATATTGCATAACAAAAAGTACTATCCAAATTAAAACACAGTTTTATAATATTTCCATTTTTATTTGTAGTTTACTATACAAATTTCATGAATTTTCGTGGATTTCTATTCAACGATATTTTTTTCATAACGAAGCATTTAAGTGTAACGAGAAATTTCCTTAAATGGAAGTTTCACTGATAGGTTCATTGCTGGGTGCTTAGTTTCATATGATGGGAGGTTTATCTCATATATGTGATATGACGTACATGTTACATGCAGTGCATGTAATGTGTGACATAAGAGCGATTGCACAATATTCTTCTGCAATGCCAGAAAATACGTTTTTTTACCAGTAAATAATATGGTTTGGAGAATTTTTGTAATTTTCTAAAGTTTTCTAAGAAAGTCACATCTGAGTCACAATGTGACGTCACTGAGAGGTGGCATTTTGGTCACAGATGTGACGTCACATTTCAGTCACAATGTGACGTCACTGAGGGGTGGCATTTTGGTCACAGATGTGACGTCACATTTCAGTCACAATGTGACGTCACTGAGGAGTGGCATTTTGGTCACAGATGTGACGTGACCACAGTGACTCACAGTGACGTCACTGTGACGTCACTGTGAACATGCATGCTATGTGGGTAGTATTTAATGTGTAAATGAAGTTTGCGAAATTTAGGCGAAATCAGTACAAAGATTTTCGAGAAATTTTGACTACCGACTTTAAAAAAGAAGTTTTGAGAAAAACGCGATTAAACTTTGATACGTGAATAAAATTGAGATTTTTTTAACTTACATAGAATCGTCCATTCCAGATCCATAAAATAACTCGTCTGCAGCTACTGCATGATTCAAACCATCCTTTTGCTCCATCCTACGACGAATTTTCTCCTCTTGAGCAGCAGCCTGAATTTTGCAATCTGCTTTCGACATGCTCGTCTTCCTCTGGTCTATACTCAAGGGCTGTCTGGCCAGGTTTTACATCTGAGCTGTTCACAAATAACAAAGCAGCCAAACTTGCCAGCAGCAATATTTGCTGCTATTTCGACTACTTTGTCACCAGCAAGAAGGGTTTTTGACGTTATTTTCAAAAAGAGTTGATTATAACTTTCGTTGGTGTTTTGCGTAAATCCGCCAATACAACGCTCAAGAAGAACATCGCTACTCAAATCTTCATACACAGGCCTCGTGGCTTCAAAAATGTCAACTGGCAGTGGACTATAATCATGCTAGAAAGATTCAAGTTCGTCAGAAGCCGCAGCTCGCTGCCAAGCACACCGTGAGTCTTCACCACTTGAGGCACTTTTCGTGTTGGGGATTGTTGCCCATGGAGCTGTAATGCAAAAAAGTAACCCAAATCGCGCCTTTCATTTTTTTTACGAAATTTTAATTTTCCCCAATGGCTAGTCCGTAATAAACGGTCAATTTGTCAATGTGTTTTGCCAATAGCTGACCTTTACCGGAAAGAATTGTTTTTATATTGTTTTCCCATTCAACTTCTTATCTTCAACAGTTTTGTTCACTAATTCTCACAAACATGTTCTCATTCTTTTTTGGGTATGAATCGACATACTCCTTTTTATTTATTTGATACTCTTGACCATATGGTTGCACCGCCATAGTTTTTTTTATAAACTTTAGCATCACCGTCGCCAATATCATACAGCAGGATAGTGCTGTATAGTAGAGCCCAGACGCATCTCTAATGTTAAAGTCTAAAGTTTGCCTCTTAATAACTTTGGACCCGATCATCGTATCGAGACGAAATTGAAAAGGCAAAGTGTCCTACTTTAGACCGCAAAGTTTACAAAAAATCATCCAGATCCACCTATTAGTTATGGAGATACAGAACCCCCGTTTCGTCATCTTTTTCTCGTGAAAGAAGAAAAAAGGACAAACAACTCAATTATAACCCGAACCAGGAAACATTCAGCGACGTGTAATAGCTTGTTCGAAAGCTAAAAATTTAGGTATGTGCCTTTCGAAAGTGCTGTCAAAAATATCCAATATTAAGGAAATGGCACCCATTTAAAATGAAATCCCTCCTTTTTTATTGCTAATTCAATTATTTCTTTCCAGTTGCCATCAACTAAAAAACAGTTCAATATAAAAAAGAAATCGTATCACGTATTCTTTTTTGCAGACCAATAAAAATTCTGATTTTCCTGATAGGTTTTTGCATTTTTAAGATTGACGTCATTCGAAACAGGAAATACATATTTTTCATAAATATATATATAAACTGTAACTAAATATATGTTAAAACAACATCACATCTTTATTTGAGTATTTTCGATGTCAAAACAGTTACTAAAATACAGATATTTCAAATAAAAAAAAATAACTTAGAAAAAAAATTATATATATATATAAATGAAGATTTGAAAATGAAGCAATGAAAATTTGTATAGATGCCTATAATCATAAGAAAATCTGCGTAGATATTGCAAAACTGCAGTGGGACTACCATCAGGGGGGAGGGGGGGTTCTCTCGCTAAGTTTTTCGCTAACTTAACGATATACCGCCAATTCTGGCACCCAAAATTACGCGCCAAAATTGAAGCCAACTTGGCGTTATTTCCGGTATTTCGCCAAATAAGTCTACTAATAACTTTAACTAATACTAATGATAGTTTAAATTTGTTAGTTGGAGATGATTGATAAAGTTCCTGAAAGGATCTGAAAAAGCTATGAAATCAAATCATATAAAAAACTGGTGGACATAGAGAGAAAAGTAGAGCTCTATCTAAAAAAATGTTATAGAAAACAATTGGGAAATATTTTCAATCTAAAAATGTGCGTAGAAAAGAAATGGAATGAGATAATCTGTAAAGCTGATGAAATAACCCAAATTTTTGTTAGCTGAAAATGTGCTCTGAGCTTTACTGTTGCCTTATATTCAGAATTATATACTATTACCCATTCAAAATTATTACTGAGCAAAGTAACCAATAGAGTATATTGTTATGTTATCTCGAATCAGTTAAGAATCAGCAACGCTAAACGAATATAAACCATGAAGTAATAATTAAAGTACAACACTAATATAATCAAGTTGTTAAGGAATTGATGTAGATAAATATGTCTGAACACAAATATATTTAGTATATGGTTGAATCGTATCTGTTCAAGGTTTTGGATTTACTTGTAGCTTTGATCGTCCACTTATGAAAACCGCTGGAATGGAATTGTGTCCACACTTTGTACTGAACGGACCGTTCTCATACTTCATTACATCAGCTTGTAACCTATAGTTATGAACCCAAATTTTTAAATTGGTTATAGATGATTGGAATATGAAGTGAGTTAAAAATGCTTCTATTTTCCTGATTGACTTTAAGGCACCAGTAAAGCTCAGTCCTCATTTTCAGCTAACAAAAATTTGGGTTATTTCATGAGCATTACAGATCATCTGATTCCATTTCTTTTCTACGCACATTTTTAGATTGAAAATATTTCCCAATTTTTACTATAGCATTTTTTTAGCTCGAATTCTACTTTTCTCTCTGGTTACACCAGTTTTTTATATAATAATTATTATATTTTATTCCACATTTATCATGCGAGCGTTCAAACAAATTGAGTTTTGCTTGCACTTCCATGTTGCCAGATGGTCCTTCGTAATTTGTGGTACATTGATTTCTCTCAAAATGTTCGGTATACCACTCTTAAAATCCTGCTGTTGTACATTTTTTTCCAAGACTCACATTTCTTACAATAGGAACTTTTGCAAAAAATGCCCAAGACTTTACCAGAGTAGTATTCTATGACAGAAGATACACCAAACAAGGAAGTAGATGCGCGTTTTTTCCACGTACTGTCACCTGAGACAGTCAAATACAATCAATACCGGCTCCAGCACACATTTCATTGTTTTCGGTGTTGACAGAAAAAAAAAAAAAAAAAAAAAAAAAAAAAAAAAAAAAGTTTATTACGCACACATTTAAGAATTTGTTGACGTAAACTGTTAAATCGTAGATTGTTTGAGTCGGAAAACTTCACGATAAGTCCGTTAGACCACAAAACTTATTGCACCCTGTGAGACCTAAGCCTAATTAACGCATTACAGAAAGAAATTGTCGATTTATTTCATATTATTTTCCTATTTTCCATAGTATTTCCTATTTATCTGAATCAATGTACGTTGGATCACTCTTTCTACGGTTCACTTCAATTTTAAACCAAGTCCTTGTTTTTTGGCATGCACCAAAATTCACTTTGCCATTATACAAAAATTTCAGACAGAATTTTGTAAAAACATGTTTTTTGGAATCTCCGACCCCCTAAAACGTGTAAGTCCGTCGAAAACCGGAATTCGAAAATTTTCATGAATCCAATGTTTTCTTAATGTAAAGACAGTAGAAAATAAAAAAAGGAATAAACTTTGTATCAACTTATATTAATTTTTTGTTATTTATTTTAGAAATTTTCTTATCACTACCATTTTGTTTCTTTAACAGATAAAGATAATCTACGTGTAAATCATAAGTATATAAAAAATAATCTTTTACGGGTTTGGATAAATGGACACTCGGTTAATTAGAGTTCGGATAATTGACGCTGTGCTGTATGTAGAATTGCTTAAACCTTTTGTTTTCTACAGTACTATGACTATAGCCAAGTATATTTTTTTCAGATTTTTGACTAAATTTATTCTTATAGAGCATTCGAAACAGCATTTTCGGTATCACAAACATCATAAATCTCTTTTATATCCAAACTTTTACTCTGTTTCAGCATTTTACTTCTATGCTTTTTGCTTACACAGCAGACTTCTGTTATGTTCACATTCAGCTGAAAGTGAAATAAAATCTTGAAATAAAGACAGAAAAGATTTTTAAGGTATCAGAGAATAGATTTAAATAAAATAAACAATTAAATAAATTGAATGAAATGAAGATACAATAGGATCCCGATAATTCGGATTAATTGGGACCAGAGCCAATATTATTATCATCTTTATCATCACATACTTATACATCAGCATCTGATATTAACATCTGAGCAATCATCAATTTTTTTTTAATATGCTCACAAAATCTTCAGCTGTAATTTCTCTTTTTCCATCTCGTTTATTCACCCTTCTATTTAAATTTTCCCCAAATGATTTGTCAAAGCGTTTTCTCACAAAGACAAGGAAACAGTCCCGAGAGACCCCGTGGACGAGCAGACAAATATCGGAAATTGATCCGTATCAGTCTATAGGGATTTTAGAGAAATTAGATTTGCCAAACATTAAATGATACATACACTATATTGCCATTGATTATTGGATACTTGCGATTTTAGACATTTTGTGAAATATCTAAAAAAGTACATGAGGAATCATCTCGAAACTCTTAGTGTATAAATATAGTAGTATAAGTCATACATCTCCGTGAAGATTTTTTTCCCGAAACTCCATAGGGGACCATCAACAAATTAAAAAAGAATGAATATCTTTTGAATAACCTTGTCAAAACTAATGTAGCAAAAGCGCTCAAACTCTAGATTACGATTGAATGCTTTATTGTAATACGCCTTGTTCATCTTTATGCAAATAGCATGCATACTCGCAGAGTAATTAAGGCTTTTATAAAAATGGTCCCAAATTTTTCCAAGTTTTTTCCTTATAATTTCTTTATAAGTTCTTAATATAAAATAATATTTTTTTCAGAAAATATGACAAACAACATTGCACACAGTACCCTGTAATCAGAATTAAAAAATAATGAAAATTGTATACAAAATGAGTTGGTTTACTAAATAATTTTTTACTGCGCATGCATCAACGATATCAAAATTTCATTTGCATATTATATTAGCTAAATGTATAAAGCAAATTTTGTGAAAGTCACAAAGCCATAACTTGAAAATTCTGAAAATAATCGTCAATTGAATAAGTTGAAAATCCGTTATTCTCAAAATGAAGCAAAAACAAGAGGGGTTGTATTCATATATTCATTGATTAGTGTCAATATAGAATACACAATACGGGATGTACAACTACATTTGGATAAAATCCCTCATTTTTTTGCTTCATTTTGGAAACAACGGATTTTGTCCTTTTTCTATAGGCGATTACTTTCAGAATTTTCAAGCTATGATTTTGAGACTTTTACAAAAGTTGCTCTATACATTTAGCTAACATAATATGCAAATGAAATTTTGATATCTTTGACGCATGCGCAGTAAAAAAATATTTAGTAAACCTACTCATTTTTCATACAATTTTTATTATTTTTTAATTCTGATTATAGAGTACTTTGTGCAATGTTGTTTGTCATATTTTCTGAAAAAAATATTATTTTATATTAAGAACTCTGAAAATTATAAGGGAAAAACTTAAAAATTTGGGACCATTTTTATAAAAACCTTAATTATACTCTGCGAGTATGCATGCTATTTGCATAAAAATGAACACAGTTTATTACAATAAGGCATTCAATCGTAATCTAGAGTTTGAGCGCTTTTGCTACATTAGTTTTGACAGGGTTATTCAAAAGATATTCATTCTTTTTTAATTTGTTGACGGTCCCCTATGGAGTTTCGGTAAAACATCTTCACAGAGATGTATGACGTATACTACTATATTTATTCACTAAGAGTTTCGAGATGATTCCTCATGTAATTTTCTAGATTTTTAGTAAAATGTCTAAAATCGCAAGTGTCCAATAATCAATGGCCTTATAGTGTATATAGATAAATAACATCAAAGAGTTTAAATAAGAAAGCTTCCGAAAAGCCTTTTTTATTCAGAATACGAAGATGAAATATATTTATGTCGTGGTAATTTGCTGATTGCTTCTCAAACTTGGAAAAAAATCGACCAGACCTATCCGGATTATCCGGGTATCCGTATTAACGGGGTCTGGATTAGCGGGGTTCAACTGTACCTAATAGCAAATAATGTTAATGAATATGTACAGTCACAAGTATTAAGCCCGTTACGCTCGTCTTTATTCTCGATTCATTCATAATAAAATGAGAATAACGTTTCAATATATATTAAATTACACTTTTTTTTCTGAATTTTCTTTTACAAACGGAATTTTTTATATGGACTGTGAGTTCTCCTCCAGCGACCTACGCTCATCAACTCCCGTCCAGACTTCGCAACATTTAAAAATATGGTAATGTATCCTGTTTCAAAAAGACTACCTGGTTACGGATAATTTAATTATGGTATCACAAAAGGACGGTGACTATCTTCTGTAATCGGGTAACCAGGCTTTTCCGTTTCAGTGGTGCGGTTACAGGACTGACTAGGGAACTGCAAGAAGTGTAAGTAACCGATTTTGACGAAAGTGATATCTTTGAAAAGATCTCATCTAGTGCAGTAAAAAACTCAATGGAACTACCCGTCGCAAATGAGCCGTTTTCGAGATATCTTACAATTTATGTCACATAGCTAGTGCACACTTAATGGGGGACCGCAAAAAAATTTATTCTCGATTTTAACGAAAGTGATGTCGTTGAAAAGATATCATCGTGAGGATTAAAAAACTCAATGGAATCATCCGTTCGAAATGAGATGTTTTCGAGATATCCGACAATTTGTGTCACATTGCTAATGCACACTGCTGGGAAATTGCATTAAGTGACATCAATTGTTGGTTATTTCAAAAAACGGCTCATTTCAGATGGTTACTTCCATTGAGATTTTTAGTTCTCACAATGATATCTTTGCAACAACACCGTTTTCATCAAAATCGAGAAAACAATTTTTTGCGGTCCCCGATTAAGTGTGCACAAGAACAGTATGCACTAGCTACGTGACATAAATAATCGGATATCTCGAAAACGGCTCATTTCAGATGGGTAGTTCTATTGAGTTTTTTCTCCCTCATGATGATATCTTTTTAACGATACCCCTTTCGTTAAAATCGAGAGTAAAATATTTTGCTGTCCCCCTATGCCCCCTATTAAGTACGCACTAATTACGTGATATAAATTGGGGATATCTCGAAAACGGCTTATTTGCGAAGGGTAGTTCCATTGAGTTTTTTACTGCTCTCGATAAGATCTTTCCAACGATATCACTTTCATCAAAATCGGTGACTTACACTTCTTGCAGTTCCCTAGTGAGTGTTAAATTGAAAGGAAGAGATAAGTTACAAATAATAGGAAACGAGTGGTCAAAGGACTATCCAATAATGTATCGCATGAGAAAGTCAGATAAAATGAAAAGGTGTCCCGGGATGTAAATTGGATGAAGTGGGGATGGGAAGTGCGTGATATGAAAGAGTATTCAATAGAATTTATTATTTGAAATATTGTATTTAATAAAATTAATACTTAATAAATACTAATATGATTTCTAAATTCGAAATAAAGTTAGATTTCATTTTCCCCAAAAGAATCAAATGATATCATGTAACTCAAAACCACGCATGGGGTTGCCGCATAACTAGTTAAATTAAAAGAGAAATCATGCTCTAAGAATTTTTTCAATCTTAACATTAAAAATTTGTTTTCAACAAAAAAAACTTTTGAGATTTAATTTGAAAACTAATGCATATCTTCAGAATTCACTGAAATGGAAAATTAAATTAAGAACTTTTCCCGACTGATTTCTTAAATAAATACTTTAGAGTATTCAAACAACTTCACTTGATAAAAGTATGAAAATCAATTTTCTAATTATGAAAATAATAAGAAAACTTTTACTTTACAAAAATTGAAAAAGAGAAAAAAAAAAGCGATGAAAGGACAAGACAAAAAAAGTAAATGCACTGAGTTTCAAAACCTTAGTCCTTCCACAAGCGCTGCTAAATTTGCTGGTATTTCTGTAAAAAGCAAAGAATTTCATTTTATGTATTTTATTTTATTTTGTATTCCAGCTAAGTGAAAAAGACGAACTAACGGACAGTGCAAAAAAATGTAATTTGGTGACATGAAATAGTTTAAAATAATTTATTTTCCAAAGAAAAGTAGTAGGTAAAAACAAGTAAATATAGGTTGATTCTGAAATGGTTTGATTATTTTAAGATGAAAACTAAAACGAAAAATCATGCGTACGGTATGGATTATGAAGTGCTTTTCAAGTTAAGCCTTCACAGTTTACTAATGTGAAAGATGATGTCTAAATGAACAAGGTCCAACCAGGTGAGGAGATCTACTCAAGCCTAAAGCTCTACTAGCCCCTAGCATTAGACATCTCTCAGCCTCCAAACAGGCAAAGTTTTTCAAAGTTTCTTCTACACATTATTTACAGATACCTTCTTCCTCTAATAGCATGCATGGTCACAGTGACGTCACTGTGAGTCACTTTGGTCACATCACATCTGTGACCAAAATGCCACCTCTCAGTGACGTCACATTGTGATTGAGATGTGACCTTTCTTAAAAATCTTTAGAAATTTATAAATATCCTTCAAAACATGTTATTTACTTTAAAAAATATTTTTTGGCAATTTAAATATCGTCGCTTTTGTCACAGTTTCGTCACAATGTTAGTGTCAAATTAGTCACAAATGACACATTTTTCACAAATTTGTCACATTGTGACCACTTTGTGAAATGTCACAAAAGAGCTCTAAAACGGCCATAACGACTTCACATTTTAGTCACTGTGACTTCACATCGACGTCACGTGACGTCACATCGACAATCGATGGTCACAAAGTCACAATGTGACTAGACAACGACGTTGCAGTGACGTCACCATGCTTTACGGGTCATAGGAGATGAGTTTATAATGAAATACTTATATATTAATGATACTAACGGAACATTTAGTTGGTTGGCAAGTCATTTTGAAATATACATTAATTATGCTCAATTAGTCTAACACAGTCTATAATTTTCTGGAGTAGGTTTGGCTTCTTCAAGACTAAGGAGAACCATAATGATAAATGATGTTGATAGTGCCTTTCTAAGCTGAAAGTGTGAGGTTGGATATAATGCAGTGAGTTTCTTTTGTGGCCACAGTTGCAGTTTGGAGAGGAAACCTTATTAAAAATTATAGAGGTATGACGGGAATTGCCCGTGATTTGTCGCGAATATAGATACAGTGAATCCTCCTACAACGGTCACTCTGAATAACGGTAACCTCTGAATATCGTCCATGTTTTAGTATTACAGAATCTCTTCCATAGAAATAACATTACGCTAAACCTCTAAACAGTGAATTCCGAACAAATGCCACGTAGCATTTTTTTCTTTTAACTACAATTGGGATTGTGAAGAAGGGGATTTTTTATTTGATGTCCTTACAAATTCTCTACTAATTTCTTGCGGTACCTTAGCAACACCCCGTTCGTAAATAGTTGCGGCGAGAGAAAAATAAGGGTAACGAAATTTAATAATGAACAAGCAATAATCATTTGTTACTGTTTACGAATTTTGTAAGATATTTCTTGTGTTTTTTTATATTTCGTGTTTATGTGTTTTCACTAAAAGAATGTCTAAAATAAAAATTTTTAATTTTAAGCAATAAATTTAAAAGTTATTTAGGGCAGCAAAAAACGTGTAAGTGCACGAAAGTTAGCTAAAATTTGCATTGCTTAAAGATCCAAAAATATGACATTCTGAAAAAAAAGCTACGTTTATCTATAAAAAGACATTTCAAGTATAAATTTGGAATCAAAATGTCCAAGAACTGTTTAAGGTGAGATAGATATGTTCTTTTTAGAATGTCTTATGAGCTGTCGAGAGAAAAATCTCCCAATTTCAGGATAAATTTTGCAGAAAAGTGCTAGATAGAAAATTATAGAAAAACTGGAAAAAATAATTACTTTCACTCCAAATGATAACGAATTATATAATAAATATGTGGAGATGATTATGCATTTAGAAAAAGAGATATATTTAAAAAAACTGCAAATAATTGATTCTTTGGTATATAATATGTATTATAATAGTATCTATAATAGTTTGTGATTTTAATTGCAAAAGTAAAATAATTTTGGTTGGTGATTCTGATTTTAATGTATTGTAAATTTCAACTTTTAAAGTGCGGATAATGGTAACCTCCGAAGTGCGGTCACTTTATCATGCTCCTAGTAATGGCCGTTATTCAGAGGTTTTACTTTATATAGATAGATAGTATCAATTCAACATGAAAAATTACAACACCATTGGCGCTTAAGCAGCTTATATACAATGCTTTAAATTATATTTCATATTATGAAATGAAAGTTCGAAATCTCAAGGATAGAGTGTATGTCAAAAATGTAAACAATTAACGATAAACAATTAAAATACTATAAACAAGATAGAGGCAAGAAAAAACAGTCTGTTCTTCTTCAGAGGGAGGACAGACGAGACTTAAAGAAGAACAGACTGTTTTTTCTTGCCTGTATCTTGCTTATAGTTTTTTAATTGTTTATCGTTAATTGTTTACCTTTTCGACTTACCTTCATCCTTGAGATTTTGAACTTTCATTTCATAATATGAAATATATAGATAGATAGATATTTCTGTGGTTTAATAAGAGCTTATTAAATATTTTTCGGAGAAGACTGTATGTACAACGCCGCCATTTACGCAAAATCCCTTTCTTCTTGCAAATATTGAAATACATATTTAGTTTTTTTTTTTTTTTTTTTTTTTTTTTAAGAATTGAAGTTGATTGTGGAAAAAAAACCTAACGTCTATAGCCGGAGATGTAGAATGAAGATTTGCCACGTTAGCTAGTTTGTCAGCAGACTCTTTCCCAGTAATTCCACAGAATCCACGAACTTACTGAAAATACAAATTCTTGAAAGAATGCTGTAGAGCTTTTTTTATAGTTTTAACTAGATAGTTAGAGATAAATATATTTTCCAATGCCTGTAGACTTGAATAGCGTTATCTGAATGGAGAATTTGGAAAACACATAATACATTTGAAAGTCCAATTTCTGTTATTACCATAAATAATCATTAAAATACGCGATTTATTTTTCAACACTGTAAGAAAAATCTGTAAATCTACGAAAGTAGTCTTTGTTAAGCTACAGAAATCTGCAAGTTTACTAGAATTTTATCTGTAGCCTGGTATTATTTTTACCACTCGCATAGTACAAATACATGAAATATCTTAGTTTCACCTGTCAGCCAATCAGAAAAAGCTTCAGTGGTGACTTAAGGACTATTTATGCAGCCACAGAGCCGTGAAATGCATCCATTTTGAATCTGGTACTGATAAAAATATTTCTAGTTACTGAGTAAGTAAATTTTTATCTTTTATGAGTTAAATTTTATTATATTTCCGTTCTACTATTTGATTTTTAATTATTAGCAAGCTAATCTTCCTAATTATTCTTTATATCTGTGTTTATTTCAAGTACGAAATTTCTAATGTTTTATGCAATAAATCAAATTTACCTGCTCTTTTTCTGAAATTTATTTCTCTCTTTTTTGACCCCTTCTCCACATTACCAAAATTTAAACTGTTTAAAACTTATTTTTTAAAAAAAATCATTTATTCATTTATTCTATTCATTCATTCATTCATTTATTCTATTTGGGTTTCTTTTATAGTGAATAAATTTCATTAACCATTCGGTAAATCACATTTATTTCATTAAAACTTCATATAAATTTCACCCTTAAAATATTGTTTCCGAACTGTCTTCACACAGTAACCGTACTCACTATTTAAAAACTCTTTAAAACTGCTTAAATTAAAATAACATAAAATACAATATATGTTCTATGCGTTATTTTATTGTCATAATAAATTATCAATTAAGACATTTCTTCCCACCCAAAAATATCATTTTCCCGTTCATCCCCACTACTTGCTAAACTTAAAGAACACATAGAGAGTCTTTAAAATTCTTTATAGCCCAGTGGTAGATGAGGGGAAAAAAGCCGAAATCGGAATTAGATAATGGAAAGCTGGAAAATATTTCAATTCCTTTAGTATAGATCTAGAATGAATGTATTAAGTTTTCCTCCTCTTGCTATGTGTGCGTTAAAAAATAAATTTTGTAATTGAAAAACACATTTTTATTAATTACCATAAAAATATCTAAAGAAAAATAAACTTAACAAAAACATTGTTAATGCATATGTTTTAGAACTTAAAATTCTGAATTAAATGACAACAAATATTTAACATTTTTGTTGAATTTTCACAATTCAACTATTGGATTCAACTATTCTATTCAAGTATTGCCTAAATCGCTAAACAAGAGCATTCAGCACGAACAAACAAGTTTATCAGTTTATCCGTGATTGTTATTATGTACATGTAATTTTTAGTTATTGGTTCATTATTTAGGATGGATATATTGAGAATTGTGGCTTAACCTCTTGATTGCGGGTTATAGATCAGTGGTTGTATAAAGAAAGGCCGGAGTCTGATTTAACTCTGGAATATTCAGAAATTGTTTTAATCCTATCAACAAAGAATAGAATTGAACCTACTATGTTTAGTCATTTTGCTAGATGAGCTACGAACAAATTAACTTAAAAAGTACATCCTTTTATAATTTTTAGAATATTTGAAAAATGACTCGCAAATGATGGGAAATGGTGTTTATTATTTCCAATATGAAATGTGTGTAGCACTTAATATAATGTATATAAAGTGAATAACAGTGCGTATCTATTAGAATTTAGAAAGTTGAAAATAAAGTGCAGGGATGAAAGAGGGGGGGGTAGAGTGTACATAAGACTTTTCCAAGAAGAATTCAAGGTCAACCAATAGAACGGTTTTAAATTTCGACATTTTGCGTAAAGGGCAAATATTGTTCTAAAAAATTATTTTTGACTAGTATACAAGAACTTTCATTTAAATTCATAAAAGTGTAAAACCTTAAGAATATTGAAGTCTTTAAATAAAAGAATCTTTCATTTAAAACTGTGGTTCAAGATTGACGGTATAGGTTGCGAAATGAAATGTAAAACAGCTATCATTCATGCACCACTTTCTCGATAACTCCTAAATTATAATTATCAAAATATACAAAATAAAATTCTAAAGTTATTACAAAAATATCGCGAAGGCTTCAACAATTAAAAAATATATACACGTATGTTACAAATAGAGACGGGCGGATGGATAACTTGGTCTGTCTTGATTCCAAGCTTTGGATTATCGATTACGACAAAATTTTGAAGCAGAATTGTGTCCAAATTTTGCTCATTTTATTGTGAATTTAAAAATCTAAGACATTTGTGCTGACAAAGGATTTTATAGAATTAGTTGTTTTGAGATACTGTTGAGATAATTTTTTAAAAAGTACATTTGCACTATATGTGCATATTTTCTAACGTTCATCTAGCATGTGGAGGAAAACTCTGTACGTTAATTCTAGACCAAAATTGAAGGGATTAAAACGATTTCCAGTTTTCTCCTAATTAATTTAAGTTAAACCTTCTGACCACTGCGGTTAAACTTGGAAAAAAAATTGTGGTTTGTTCAGCAAAAATACTAAATGTAAGTGTTCATTTTAATCAGAATTTTAGACTTCACAATATCTGTATTGACAATGGTTTTGATAGTTAGTTTTTTTTTTTTTTTTTTTTTTTTTTGAGAAATTGTTATGGTATTTAGAGAAAAAAACTGTACGTCTAATATTTTTCTAATGTTCACCTAGTATGAGGAGGAAAATTCAATATATTCGTTGAGATCTAAGATGAAGGGTATAAACCAATTTCCTACTTCTCTTAATATCGAATTCTATTAAGTAATCCCTCGGCTATTAGTATTTTACTTATTTCTAAATTATTCACTAATGTAAATAAGTTATCTAATACTCTCCCTTTCTAAAACGAAAAATGAATCGCTAATTTTTCACCCTCAACATATAAAGTTTAAATCCATAAAGTCATTCCGTTTAAAAAAATCCTGATCTATTATTTTATTATAACAATAAATAATAGATCATACAATTTCTCTTTCCATCCCCCGAAAAGGACTTTGCCTCTCCCCCCCCCCTCTCTTTACAAGGATACAAAATTTACTCTTTTACCCTGATTAATTTTCATTTTTTTGCGCTATTTGTACGTTTTGAATAAGTTACATTATTAATTGTTTGGAAATACCCCCCCCCCCCTCCTTCAATAATAAAAGAAAACAAGGCTATCTTTATCTTCATCCTTACTTGTAATCTGAAAAATCTTTAAATGTCTATTTTTTCCTGCGGCTGTATTTGTTACTTTATTAAGACAGCAGTTAAACACTTAAAATCATCCCTATATCCCTTAATCCAAGATTTTGTTACTTAGTAAGGGAGAGTGGGGTGGAATGGAACAACAGATTTTTCTCTTTATATGTCATTTCTAAACATTTCATCAAAGACGTATTCGATTACGCAAAAGCATCCTCAGTCTTCAGTTGAATAAAATATAGCAGATTTGTATAAGCTTGCAATTATAAAAAGAAAAAGATTATTTCAAGATCCAAAAGTAAAATTGCTTTACATATTTTTATGCTTTCTGCATATTGACGACTTGTTTATGTATACAGTCAAACCTCGTTAACATGAATACGCTTACCGTGAATTACTTTTAACACGAACTGTTCTCACAATTCCTTATAAAACGGATACAAAGATTTGATACTGATAACATGAAGTACTGTTAACATGAACAAAATTTTGATTCCCCTTGAGTTTCATGTTAAAGAAGTTTTACTGTATATGTAATTGTTGCCCTATTTATAGAACATTATACTGTATGTCAACAATAATTTCAACTATGTCTAAAAGAAGGATTTCTGTCTATACAAAAAGTTTAACATAAAGTGTACAGAGAAATGGGACAAGTCCAATTTTTTAGCCTCCGATGCTATTTCTTCAGACAAGCTAAAAAGTGTCGTGTCAAAAATTTTGGCCCACTTTTACTTACCTATCATACGTAGTATAGGGTAAGTCTTGCAATCGTTTTGAAAATCGAAAAAAAAAATTGACAGATTTACATGTTTCAGATACTGGAGATTCCGAAAAACATATTTTTAGAAAAAAAAAATTGCCGTCCGTTTGTCTGTCTATTTGTCTGTAAACGCTCTATCTCACGAACAAATGGAGATAGAGACTTAAAATTTTTGTATGTACTTGGTAAGTAAGAATAGGACGAAGCCTATTTAATATCAGTAACCTCGATTATCCGGAACTATTTTTTTCGGACTCTCGAAAAATTCGTTCTGATGAAATGTATATAAAAATTTTCGATTTTTTTTCTTTTAAGGAAAGGACGTAAAAGGCAATAAAATAACACAAATTTTGCATCAAGAACGAATTCGGTCGGATTAGTTGCCGAGATATTTGTAATCCTGTTTTCCACACTTTTCGATTTTTCATGACCCTGTATTTTCTTCAAATTTCAATTCAAAGATATGTTTTAATTAGAAATGAGACTCTTAATCTGACGCAGTAAACTGTTAGTTAATATGATTATTGTTTTTGGAGTTATAAGGATGTTTCTTTTACGCAATCCGGTACTACTTGTGTAGTTTGGTATTTTACATAATTTGTTGAAATGGGTTCATCAGCAATTCATTAATGGAGCATTACAGTGTATATTAAGAATATTTAATTATACGTTTAAATTTTGTTTTGGAATTGCAATGTATTTTATAAATAGTTTTCACATATTTTATTTTCACATATTATATAATGCATATCCATGATGGGTAAGTATTACGGTGTCCCCAACGACTAGTTTCGTAATCTGGCCGTTAAAACGAGACATTCATAAAATTGTATTGTTAAAATGCATTTTCTTTTTCTCAAAGTCTATAAAAAAGCGTTTAAACTAAAGAAAAAATCCGTTTTTGATGAATCTAGTCAATGAAGAAGTAGCACGCCAAATTGTATCTCTTTATTATTCCGCAATTCCAATGCCTCAGAGAGACATTGCTAATCATTTGGGTATTTCACGCCGTTCTGTTTGCTATTATATTGATAAACACAAGAAAAATGCGGTTAGTTCTTTGCATTCTAAAAGGGGTCGCCCTTCTAAAAGACCTCTTTTTTTTTTTTTTTATCGAAGGCGAAACTAAATTTTGCAATGAGAGAATCACCATTCAACTTGTATTAATTTTTTTTATTATTATGGATTTTCCTTTTTAAAATATTATTAAAAATAAGATATTTTTCAGTCGGTCGGACAACAGTGTTATATTTGCATATATATGTCTATATACATGTATATGTACATGTACATATACGTGCATGTGGATATATATATGTGCGTATATGTGTACATATGCAATATGATTATAAATGTATGCATGCAATAGATGTGCACAAGCATAGTATAGATACATATATATGTGTGTGTATATAACACTGGTGTCCGACCAATTGAAAAGTACCGAAAATAATTTAAATATGCATATGTTATTGATATACATAAACGAGGTTTTCGCCAAATTGACGGAAAAAAAGTGCGAAACATTATGCATATATGACATCTTAGGCAGATTGCCGTATCCTGTTCTGGTTTACTCTTTTTTTTTTTTTTCTTAGTTACAATTTCTTTAATTATAAAATCGTTTCTGAACATTATGTTTCTCCCATAATTTCTTTCATATCATTTATGTGGGATATAAAGAAAAAATAGCCATAGAGTAAAAAAAGAATGGAAATGCAGTTTGGTGGCTTAAGGTGACGCCAAAAATGTAACCCTAACATTCGCGGCATTGCATCAAACACAATCGTGTGCTTTCGCAAAAAAGGAAAATTTTTAGGAATACAGTTTTAATTCATAATACAATGAAATGCTATTTTAGAATGCTAAAATAACTTCTGAAAGATCTTTTTCATTTAGAGAAAAAATGATTTTGAAGAATTCGGTCTCTGTTCCACGTAATTGTTTTGTTTCGGCCGAATAAGAAATTTAAATTGGAAGAATAACGCCCATCAAACCGTTTTAATCGCATACTGCACCTCCATCTATCTCTTTTCTCCATGGAAAATAACAGATCACTGTATAATTTGTTGTCATTTTTAAATTTTTATGAAAAAAATAGTAATAATTAAAAACCTGCTATGTAAAATATCGTCGGCTATAAAACCCCGTGAATGTTGTTGGTTTTATTTCGTTTTTCTCTATCAATTTAATGGACTTTTAGTTCGTTGCAAACTTACTTTACAAAAGATACATCAATTAACTTTTACAAAAATGTATTTTAAAGAATACCTGTGTGTCATATTTTCTTAGTTGGTTTTAAAAACTGAAAGAATTCAATTTTATTCTTTGGGTAATAACTTTGACTAATAATTTCTATTTTGCGTCTAATACGGAAGTACCGATAATTTTCAAAGCTTTATATGATTACATAATTATTATGTTTCATATAAAATTGCTGTTTGGAATTAGTTGACAGTTTAAAAAGCATATTACGTAAGAAAAATTTATTAGACTTTTCAATTTAAAAAAGTTTTCACCTTTATTCTGTGACCCGGAAACCCCGGATTCCGTGTACTAGTCTATATTATAAAGGCCAAACGTATCTGTGCGTAACGCATACGTCATTTTGTGAATGGCAACATTTTCGCAATTCGGTTTTGTAATTTTCGGTACTACAAATTTTATACTTCTAAATGTCACACATTTTCAATTTTTACACCGTCGTATTGAGAAAAAAATGTGCTTTTAAATGCATTTTGTTTCAAAGCTGTATCTCAATTTATTTATGAGTTACTAATTTTTTTTATAGTTTTCAGTACGAATTTTGTAATTGTGGCAACAGAAATACGCCACTTTCTTTTTAAATTATAAAAATTGAAATAAAAATATCATGTCAAACGAAATTGTCTGAAATAAAATCCGATGAATTTTGGTTTTTTTCATCAATTAAATGTGTTTTTAGTTTATTATAAACTTAATTTACAAACGATACAACACTTTTTCTTTACAAAAATGTATTTTAAATAATGTTCGAGTGATTTCACTGCATTTACTCAGTTCGTATCAGAAAGCTAAACGAGTGCAATTTTATTTGTTTGCGTGTATGTAATGATATTTTCCAAAATTTGAAAAAAAAGAATGCAAATGAAGGATTTTTGTTAAAACATGAAGCTATTATAAATAAAGAAGCGAAGATTTGTAAATCGTCAGGTATCCGATTTGTTTTGCCGAGTGTCTTGATTATTGTTTTTGTTGCGTTTGTGCAATATTCCTATGATGAAATATGCAAAATTTTGTATAGATGTTGTTTGAGACTGGATCGGTAAAAATGGGATGCTTTTAGCGGATGCGAATAACGTCTTTTTATATTTAAAAAAAAAGCAAATGATTTTAAAATGATCAAATTAAATTACTATGAGAAGTGCGTATGTGAATTTTGAGACGATGAAAATTATGATGGGTTTAGATTTCACTTGGAAATTTTATGATCATGTCAATTTGGAATATTTTTTTTTTCATTTCATTTATACCAAACATAAGAACCTCAATTGATATTTTCATCATAATGTCTGATCTTTCTTATACTTTACTGATTATATATGCGATTAAAGTTTAACTTTAATAATATGGACAACTCAGTTTTATAAAAAAAGGTTTTTTTTTGAAATATTTGTTTGAGAGTTAGTCTGACCGATCAAAGATGCATTTTTAATGCTGAATTATGTGGGTTTATTATGAATTAATGAATCAGTTCCTTCCTAAACATTTTCTTTCGTCGAAATTCGACCGGTTCTATCTCGTTCTGATAATTTCAGAGCTTTAAGCGAGTATTTCAATTGCATGCCAGATAAATTTGGGTTTTATTTAAATTATTTTAATTATTCATACAGGAAATTTTTATTCTTATGTAAAATTAGCCGTAAGAAACTGAACTCTTTATGTTGTTTTAAGAGCAATCAAATTGATCTTTGGGACTGTGCAAATATAACATTATCATTTCAGTGGGAGGGGGGTTGTTTTTTATATTGATATTATTTCTGATCATCATATGTTTCTCTTTTTATGTGTAACATGCTCTTTGGTACAAAATAGCACGTTATATTTTTATAGCCTGCTACATTATATTTTTAATTCAAGGTTATTAAAATCACTAAATTATTATAAAATTATTTAATTCTAAAATATGGTACACTCCAATATTTAACATTCTTATTTTTCTCCATATGTGTATGCATTTATAATCACAGTTCGAGAAACCGCATATGAAGTGTATTTAAACGAATCTTGTCTTTACTAATAAAGAAAAAGACAAAGAATGTTGTATTCGTCTTGTTGATAAGAATTTCTATTTGCCCCCTACCCCTATCCGTTCGGTGCAAATACAACAGTAATAATTCTTTATTACTGTTGAATGCATTATGTAACAAAAAGCTATTATAAAACTCTTTTAAATAGTAATTTTTCTTTTAACTCTTATATGATATAAAGTTTTTCTCTTATGAAAAGGTATTTTTTATTAACTTCTTATCATTTGAATCATAAAAGCATGCGAAAAATAAATGTAACCAGTTTTGTATGTCTTTTCGAACAAAATAAATTATAGAAATAAAAAAAATTCTACACTTTGATAGCAATATCATTAGCTAGGGGGGGGGGGGGTTTCAAGGGATGATAACTTATCATATCGGAAAGAGGGAGGGGGGTCCAAACTTAACAAAAAGTTGATAACGTTATATTTGCAAAGCTCTTTTCATATTCGAGCTCTACGCGATACAGAATAGTTAAAAAATATTTCATGTTTCAAAATTGTTTTTTTATAAATATATATAGAACAGAATTGTTTTTAAAACCATAGACATTCAGTAAGGGGCTGTGCAACTATAATTATATTGCATAAAACCAAGTGTACGAATTTTTTTTTAAATACACGTAACGTGAATTCTACAGTAAAATACAGAGAAAAAGAGAGAGACTTCTAAATTATTTAAAAGATAATTTTTTGTACATTTTACTGTCTTCTATTATTACAAGAAGAAAATATAGGATTCGTAAAAGGTTTAGACACAATTACACGATTTTGAGGACAGAGATCCCGTTTTTTCGAAATGTGACTCTGCGACTCTATTTGCACGTGGCACACATTTTGTGGATACTCTATCACAAGAACATTCAAATATTAAATTGTACACAGTTTAATATTTCAAGTATATAGTTTAATATAGCATTTATGTCTAGACTGTCTCTGATATTAATTGGCGATGATTAATTTTAATGTAAATTTCCGTTTTCAACGGATTTACACGTTTTAGGGGTCAGATATACCAAAAGGCTTATTTTTACAAAATGTCTGTCTGCGAGTCTGTGACTCTATATGTATATGACATAAAATTTGTGGGCGCTGTATCTCAAGAACTAACGGACAGTATTTAATAATAAAATATATTCAGTTAATCCCTGCTATAAATTGATGCCGATTAATTTTTTAGCGTAAATCGCTCAAAAGATGATGCTGCTATACTACATATTTATAGATTTCTACAACAACTCTATCTGAATGCTGAATGGGCGGATTTTCATCAAACTTCAGATTTAGTTAGGCCTTAATATGATTTTGTATTATTATTATTATTATTATTATTATTTTACATTTTGGTGTAAATCGCCCAACAGATGGTTCTGCTGTGCTCCATTTTTCATAATTTCTATAATGGGAGGGAGAGGGTCTCCTTATCCCCAATTCCAATCTTAAGAACTAATGCACGTATTTTCATCAAAATTCAGACTCTGTTACATGTTGATACCGGCTGTTCCAGTGTCACCGTTGCAGGTTTCGGTGTAAATCTCTAAACAAGTGGCGCTGCTATGGTGCATTTTGCATGTCTTACATGGTTTTACCGATATTCATATCTTAAGAACTAATGCAAGAAGTTAGTGCTATATATTTAGCATTTATAAAGCATATTCAATATTTTTAGTGTTATAGTGCTCCTTTTAATGGACTTTTGTATTTGTATTTCATAATATGTCAAGCCTTTGTATTTCAAGTATGTCAAGCCTCACAAAAAGGACTTTTTCAGTTTCATATGGTTTTACTGATGTATTTTATGTGAAATTAGTAATGAATAATGACCACAATTTAAGATTTATTGATGTTATGTCAGTAAATGAAAAAAAAAAAAAAAAAAAAAAAAAAAAAAACCTCAGATATGAAAAATACTATGATTGCATGTGTGAATACTTCTCGTTACCAGTCATTGGCTTGGATTTAAAATGCATGGTTTTTCTCATTGTTAATAATTATATTTTTAATTTTCTAGCATTTTAAAGTTGTAAATAAACTTTTATTTCTTTGATGCCATTAAGATGTTGACCATCAATTTTTGACTGGTTGAGTAGAACTAATTTTGAAGTAGTTGTAAAATTAATTTATTCAATACGAAGATGAATATAGATTTTTTTTATAATATCACATTCATTATAAATTTTATTAAATGTTTCTTTACTTTTTATACTAACATATAACATTCTTCTTCAGATGTGTGAGAAAAATGAAGTTCAATTTAAAAATAGTGCGAGCTTCCCTGAATGTGAAAGTCAGATGAAGAAAAAGAACTATTATCTGTGAGAAACATCCCTCCCCATACCTTGCTCGGACTTTCTTATATGTTCTACAGCCTTGAAGATTTAAAACATACCGTAATATCACTTCTTCAATCATTTTTAGTAGTATCTTAACAGGTATATAAGCTTGATTATCGACGTTTGGAGAAAGCATGCTTCCAAAAATACTATAAATGAAGTAGGACTTTAATAGCTATTTATGTAATATTTGTAAAATATGAGTCATATCAAAAGTATGTATGACTATAAATCATTTTTATTGAATAGAATGTAATAAATCGTTATTAAGAAATAAACTTTATTCATTTTTCATTGTATTTTGTCATTTAATCACATTGCATTTATTGGCGAAACAGGTATGCATATTGCATTTATAATAAAAATGAGTACTCATAGTATTTTCCAAAGCATTATATATTTCTATTTGTTTCAACTATTACTTCCATACATTTTCGTCTTTTAGAAAAGCTTTTAGTCATCTCTAGTACTTAAAACATTCTGATAAGCGCTAAAAAGTGTGAAACCTGTCCATAATGACATAATGACTGTTGATATGCCCAATATGCAATTTTGCGTACATATGTTAAGATTTGTATATGATGTCTCTTATATGCAACTTTTTGAATTAGAAAATCTAATCCCAGAGTTGAATCCTACTAAATTCATGCATGTTAGATCTATTCATAAGGAACTTTAAGCTAGTTTAGAGTTTGAAAATTGTGCTCCTATGAATAATTAAAATTTTCCTCTTCACTGTTTCAATTTGAAACATATCTCTCAAGCAAATAAAGTATTAAAAAATGTCTAGTGTATTAAGTGTAGCCAGTAGAAGAAATTTGTGAGGAGAAAGTCGAGGAAAGAGACAATAAAATAAATAAATAAAAGAAAGTTCCTAGAGATCAGGGATTACTATACGGAATATTCAGCAGAAATATGAATAAGACTAAAAAATACTTAAATATGGCATTGAGGTAAAGACAATATTTTTTTACAGATGTCGCATCTTTTTTTTCAGCCATTGAACCAGCTATTCTATAGTGTTTCAAATATATGTACCAAGAGACACTTGTTAATAAAATCCTTATGACCTTGGAATTGCACAAAACTCTATTTTTAAAAAATCTCAAGACTAGTGTATTTCCATTTCTAGTTTAGAAGCATATTTAAAAAATGTAAATTTAATTTGTCTCAATTATATCAATAATTTTTTTAATGTAGGCATATTTTATAAACTCACTAATAATATTTTATTTACATTATTGTTTATATTGACTTTTTTTAGTTTAACTAAAAACCTTAATATCCCCTTCAGCTTATCTGCTCATTTAATGTTTTTATTACAATGCTGATTTAATATCATGCATGATGTTGTACCTATTTAATTATCTGCAGTGAAGCTTCAGTCAGTTTTCTCATGCCTAACATATAAATATTTATGTCAATTGCTGTGATAATACTGAAACAGATCAGGCCACATTGCGTATTTTATACAGAAATATTTTGATACATGAGGAAAACCCCACTGTGGATATTTAAAACTGTAAAAATTCAACTTCACAGTGAAAGACTACTATAACAACTCCAATTAATATAAGTATTAGTACACAAAAAACAATTACTTAAAATCTTTCTGGAAAACTGCTGAAGAACCATTAGATAAAATTTACTGCAAAATTTCGTACAGTTACGAATACTTTTTGGTAAGTGTAAATATTTTAGATACAATTTTAAAGAAATCATTAACAAATTTACTGCATTAACCCTTTCCGGCACACTGTGCCCGGTCTGGGATACCTAATTTTAATTCCAAACTTGCAGACAGCACCAATAATATTTTAGTAAAATTTTGCTTTTACAATAAAAGCTTAAATTAAGGAATTTAAAATATCTAAAAATTTCGTTTGTGAGTTCCGGTGTCAGTCGATAATTTCTCATCTTACTACAGATTTTGCCCGTGCCGGAAAGGGTTAAATTTTGTACTATTGCAAAGAACTTTCTGGCGGTAATACAAAAACTGTTAATATTAATTGTTTGTAATTTTCCTCACTGTACCTTAATAAAGTTCTTTGCAAATGTTCAAAACAATACCTTGTAAGTGTACTAAAAATCATTAGTTAACTTGCGAAATATTTTTTAGGAAACACACTAAAAAATCGTTAGCACGTTTACTAAATAATTCTTAGTAAATTTACCCAAAATTTTGTAGTAAACTTCCTAAAAAATCACTACTAAGTATGCTAAACAATATTTAGTACATTTACAAAAACTAATTTGAGAAACTCCCTTAAAAATCATAAGTAAATTTACTAAACAATCCGTAATAAGTTTACAAAGAGTTTTTGGAAAATTCCCTAAAAAAATCTTCACTGCGTTTACAACATAATCATTCGTAAATTTACTAGACATTCTTTACTAAACTCCCTAAACGATCGTTAGTAACTTTATTAAACACTATTTAGTAAATTTACAGAAGTATCTTTGGAAACGTACCTAAGAAATCGTTAGTACTTTTACTATACTATATTTAGTAACAGTTACTAAAGAAACTTTTGTAATTTTACGTGATTTTCTTTTGTTGCGGTTACATAAAAACTTCTAGGCATCCCAATTTCCTAGAAAATTCTTAGTAACCTCACAGAATTTTATTTACAGTGTATGGATCATTAAATTAATATTAGAATCAAGGAGTTCAGTATATCACATTTTAACTTTTATGTTGAGTCTTTATCGACTTCTAATAACACAATCTGATAGACAATTGCCCGTATTTGCAGGACACGAGCACACATTCCAGATCTTTTCATGGGCCCATAATATGGCCTATTCTAACATTTTAACCCTTTCTTTAAAGTTGATTAAAGTTTTTCTTGTAAAACTAGTGTTTAAAGTTGGAATTTAAAGAAAAAAAATTAGGCTATCTATTTAGGCCTAGAGGAGTACACAGGTATTAATTTGTAAAGGTTGCACTAACCATTTTAATTATACAACTGTTGCCGAAGTGGCAACCTCCCATAAATAAAGCATTGATAAGCGCAGTGAGAAGAGCATTGCTGTGAAGCGCGTATTACAGTAAAACATTTTACCTATTATTTAAAACCAGCAGAGTTTGATCTCTGTGGTGCTGCCATCTAGCTCATAAGAAAGATTTAAAGTAGCCATTAGAGTAGTTTTTGAAATATTCACGGAGTTTTTATGTCTCCAAACAGGGGGAACTTTAGGTGTTGCCAAACCGGCAACACTGCGCGTTAAGGGGTTAAAAGCTGAGCTCAGATGAACCAGTTTATATTTAAACGTGATGCTGTCAAATCCAAGATGACTGAACTGTTGATGCCAAACTTGTAGAATTTCTAAACACTTCCGATAACACTCTCAGCCCCGCAATCCCCTTCTGAGTTTGTGACTTACATTGGGAATCTATAAACAACAAAGCGCCAAGCTATGACTGCATTTCTATTAACATGTTAATGCATCTTCCACTAAATTTAATATTTTTCCTAACTTTACTTATCAACACTATGCTTAACTTCCGCATGGTTCCTGACTGCTAGAAGAATGCGTTAATTGTATCAATTCGAAAACTTGGACAGGATATCATTCCCCTGCCAGTTTCAAGTCAACCTCTCTTTTTTTTGTCTGTTGAAAGTCAATAGATACATACTGACGAGCCGTCTAAGAGAGTTTGTAACCGGTAATTTGGTAATTATTCCCGAGCAGTTTGGGTTCCGGCCCAATCTCTAGACACAACATCAACTTTGGCGGGTTACTTAATTTATTCACGAGGGCTTCTTTAGAAGAGATAAACTGGAGTTGTATTAATAGGCATCGTCAATTCATTCGACAAAGTCTGGTATAAAGCTATCATCTGTAAATTAATCTTACTATATGCTCCCCCTCAACTAATTTAAAAATACCTAAATGGTAGAACCTTTTCTGTCAAAATCAACAGTTCTGTCGCTTCTCATCGTAATTCGAGGATGACGTTCCTCAAGGAAGTCTTATAAATAGCTAGCTCTTCAACTTACATATAAATGATATTCCAAAGATTCTCCACATTTTTTTAGCATTATATGCGGATCACATAGCCATCAAGTACAGTAACAAGCAGCCACATATTATGACTGAACAGTTCCAATCCTATCTCCAGACTTTTTTTATTTAGCTTACAAGTCTTTACACACCAAGTTTAACGAAGCAAAAAGTGTGTCATCCGAAAACTCTATCTCCCCACACACTAATAATGGTAAAGACAACCCCTGGATCCGAATATTAATATCTAGGAATTTATCTAGAGTCAAAATTAAGCTGAACTACACAGATCACTGACGTTCTCACCTAGGCTGCCGCAGCCTTAACCTCCTTCAAATGTTTCTTAGCTATGTATAGATATCTGTCTATTCTAAGACAGTTACTGCTGTATAAATCCTTTATCAAGTCCACCATGACCTACGGGGCCAGTCGTATTGGGATCTGTCTGTGAAACTCGGATGCAGAAATTTCACATTACTCAAAACAAAATTTTACGTCATATTATATTTGTCTGGAATAACATCATTCATTTTGTGACATGTTTTTATCTGATTTTTCACTTCTCACAATACTGAGAAGATTGGGGCCTGATATGAATATGTTCCTCCATAACATATTGATCTGTTGTAGACATTTACTTTTAAGGCGACAGTGGACATTCAGAATCATGAAATTTGACAAAGAAATAGATTTTTTTCTCTTTGAGAAATATGACACTAGATGCTCAAATTTATCTGATGCAAAAAGAATTTTTTTAATTCTGACGCTTTTTTGTAGAGGTATAAGCTTTTAAATTTGTTAAAACTGTATATATTTAGGCAGTTTGTTTTACTCAAAATGTTGTTTTCTCAAAATTGAAATTTTTACACATTTCAAATATTTGAAAGTTCCATGCGCATTCCTGATTATCATATTCTTTTAAAATTTATACTTTATATCCTCTGTACAATAATAAATAAATTTTAGCATAAAAGGTTTCGTTCAAGAATGTTTTAATGTTGAAATTTAAGTGAATATGAAAAAATATAGTTACTTTTTTTTAAAAAACAAAGTATAATTATCCAAAATATTTTATGTTTTATTTATATGTTCAGCGAACTTTTACAATTCATGCCTACTTCCATTGTAATATATAAAAAGTATCTTATGAGTAAATATTGACATTATTTAAGCGAAAGAAATACTCATGGGATATTTTAAAATGTGACATTTACTTTAAAAATTTAAAAATTGAATAATTTAAAAACTTGTTATCATTTTATCACCAAATTTTGAATATAAGTATTTGAACTTGTCCTTTCAGTTAGTTGGCTTCTGTTAGTTTTCAAATGAAGCCATTAAAAATGGAGGGGTTTGGATTTTAATGTCCACTGTCCCCTTAAATGATAGCTAGGGATTATAAAAAGTATTTCTGATTTCAAATAAACATCAATGGCAGAATATACAGGTTGATTATAAATGAATATCCCAATTTTACAGGGCTATTAAAGAAAAATAAGAAAAGTAAAGCCCTATTATTAATTGGAAATGAAAAATAATAATTGAAAGTTTAAATTCAATGCAGTTATAAGTGTTCAACATGAGCTCTTCCATTAACACAGACAATATCGAGATGATACAAAAACTCATCCCATATTTATTTTTAGCGTATAGATTGTGACTGTTTGAGATATAAGTATCCTAAGCTAGTAAACAATAGTTGGTAGCGGTCAATTACACGATCTGTGATAAGTCCCTGGAAAAAAATTTATAAGAAAATTGTGGGGTGAAATACCGTAACTTTCATTTTCTCTAGTGTTTGGGGCGTATATTGATTATTTATAACAATGTTTAATTGAAACTTTTAGCTGTTATTTTTCCTTCCCAATTAACCCCCCCCCCCCCAGTCGTAGGGTTGTACTGTATTTGTTTTTTTTAAAAACCCTGTAAAATTGAGCCACTCATTTACAGTAAACCCCAATATTTGGGATTAATTGGGACTAGAGTCAATCCAGATTATCCGGCGAATGAGAAGAAATGAAATAAAATAAAATGTACTTACAGAAAATCCCCTACATATTAAACATATTGGATATTTACAGACAATAAAAATTTTAATAAAATTTTTAATCTTCTGCAGTGCCAATTATATATATATTTTGCAGGCTGCACAATCACGCATTCGCTTGAGCATAAGTAATTCGTTGGGTGTAGTCTCCATCTTGAGTTCAAAATAAACAATTAATTGTTCTAAATGTGACATTGTTTCATTATGGCTAATAGCTTTTGATAGATTATTATTGATAAATATGTTTTCGTCCATAACATCTTTACAGTGACGGTCAAAAGTTTCCGGTCACTTAGTTTCCTTGATTTATTTATCAAAAGTTTCATCGAAGAAGAAGCACATTTGCTTTAAAAGTTAGAAATATGTGAATGACCTCTGACCACGAGATCATTTTGATTGGATATTGAGGACACTTTATTCAAAGGAACAGAATTCGAAATTCGAGTGTGCAAAAGTTTCCGGCCATTCATCATTCATTAGTTTTTTCTATCAGTAAAGTGTATTTGTTAGTGTATCAGTAACGTGTTTGTAAATGAATCAAAGTGAATTGCACAGTTTAAATTCAAAAATGAAAAGTTCAACAACTATTGTTCGTAAATGAGTGATTAGTTTGTCGTTAAAGTGCCAATCTTCTCGAGATATTGTGGAAAAGTTATCGATCGGTAAACCGACCGTGAACGATATTTAAAAATTATATAAAGATGGCCATGGTCTTCAGGACTTTCTGAGGTCCGGTAAACCCTGGAAAATGCCTAGTGAACAAAATTATCAGGAGAAAAACAGGAGATAAGCCGTATAAAAATGCCATTGCAATATTCCGCGATTTACGGAATGAAAATATTGCTGAAATAAGTTAGTCTATCGTGTCATGATGCTGACTTGATGCAGAATTTTATGGAAGAGTTGGTGTTTAAAAAAATTTATAGGTAAAAAAAAATCAACATATCCGACTGGCGTTTTCCAAAGAACAAAAAGTCTGGTCAAGTAAAAACTGGACAAAAGATCTATTTCTCCATCAATTAAATTTCAAACTTTTTTTTGGGAGTGATGGCAGAGACTACTTCTGATGACCTAACAACAAACGATGTGATTCGAAGCATATTCCCTACAATGAAGCATGGCGAAGAACACGTCATAATGTAAGGAGTATTTTCTTCAAAAAGTGTTAGTCCATTATATGAAATCCACGGCTAGATAAATAATGCAACGTATAAAGAAATCTCTCAAGAATATTTGCTGTCTTATTAAAGGAAAAGTTGCGTCTCAACTATTAATTTTAACATGATAACGACTTAATGAATGTATGCAAGTTCGACAAGCAATGGCTTTCGCAAAAACAAATTCCGCTTTTGAAATAGCTAGCCCAAACGCTTGACATAAATATAAAAGAAAACCTTAGGAAATAAGTTGGCAAACGGGTGCGGAACTATAAATATTCCAACTCAACCGAAATTTCGAAAGAAATACAAGAAGTGTGTAAAAAACGTGCCACAGACGATGGTCAACCGTTGATTGTATCAGTATCACATTGCTGCGCCGCAGTACTTATTACTAACGGTATGGTGATAAAATACTAATTGTAAATGTTGTCCATCACTGTTATTTTCTGTCATAATACCATTTTTTTCCAAACTTGCGAAGGTGGCCAGAAACTTTTGTGAACATGCGTTTTCTTTTGCATTTAATTTTTTTAATTAAATTTATTGATATTTATATGTTATTCCATAAATAAGTTCCTGACTATTATGTGAACAAAATATATTAAGTATCCCTTTGAGATTCTTCTTCATATGTGTATACTTACAAATTAACTAAAAAAATTTTGCTGGCCAGAAACTTTTGAGCGCCTTTGTATTTTCATTTTCTTCAGCTGTGCAAGAAGTGCTTATTTCGTCATCTGTAAATGAGGCGTAATCTTCAATATTTTCTGCTACCAACCAATTACTAATATCCCTGATATCAACATTAGAGCAACCTTCATTTTTTTTTTTTTTTTTTTTTTTTTTTTTTTTTAACATGCTCACAAAATCTTCAGCTGTAATTTCTCTTTCATTCTCGGTTATTCTTCCTTCTATTTCAATCCGAGAATTCATAATTTGTAGCCCATAAATCCTTCCACGGCTTTCGTAGATTACTTTCATTAACCTAATCCAATGATTCAGCAACCATATAGATTACTTCTTTGATATTGTTTTATTAGAAAGTCTGTCATGAAATAAATTAATATTAAGAAAAATTGCCAATCGCGTCTCAAACTTGAAGGGGAAAAAATTCGACCAGACCGATCCTAATTAACAGGATCGAATTAGTGGGATTCCACTGTGTAATCATCCTGTACATTGTAAACGCCAATCTACAGAATGCATTATTGTATTTTAAAACGCTAATGTGCAATAAACGAAACAGCTGAAAACGTGGAGAAAATGTCTGAAACTTTATAATTTAAATATTAATTCTATTAAATTCAATTACAACAATCACTGTAGAAAAAAATTTGGAACAAGATATTTAGAAAAAAACTGGTATTTATATTCAAACGAATGAAATTAGCGTTTTTTAAAGCTAAATTTTGCTTTTGAATAAGAATACATTACATAAAAAATGTACTAACTTGATTCAGTGCTTCATGTTGAAATTGCAATACTAGAATTTATACAATGTTTACAATTCATAACAAAACGTTTTAACTAGCTAATTATTAAAATAATTAACAACTACATCACAAAGAAAAAACTATCATTGTAAAACTTCTAACAATATAAGTAAAATTTCAATTACAGAAAAAAAAATCATAAATTATACATTTTAAAATCTTCAGTTACACACAAGTCTGTCTAAAGATTATTACAAATGTATTTCAGTAAAATATGCAGGGTATTAAAAGCATTTTCATTTTTTTTTAATTCTTTGAAACAAGTTTTGAAGCATTTTATAACTTAAAAGATTTTTATGCATGAAGAATTAGCTACGTAAAAAGTGTTTTGAATGTTTTGAATAAAATAATTACTGTCCCAAAGGAATAAAACTTACGTAAAATAGAAAAAAAAACTTAAAATATTGTGTGTTTTTTTATTTGCAAATAAAAAACTTTTTAACTTTTAACATAGAAAAGCATCTAGTATATTTCTTTTCTTGCTGTAAGCAAAAAGATATTTAAATTTTTTTTAAAGTCTTGCGCTTCCAGGTAAGAAAATTATTCCTTTAGGAATTAAATGGGATGCAAAGCTGATTTTTTTATTCCAGTGTCTAAAAATCAAGAATGATGCAGATAGATATTTTTTTTACATGCAAGAATATGCATTATGAAAGTTTCAGATTCTGAAATGCTATTGTGTATCGAACGCAAAAGCTAGAAACGTGGAGAAAATACCTAAAACTTTATAGTTTAAATATTAATCCTATTAACCTCAATTACAACAATCATTACAAAAAAGAGAGAGAGAGAGAACGAGAAGCAAGGTATTTAGAAAATAAAAGAACTAGTATTTATGTTCAAACAAAGGACTCTTTTTTTCTGAATTTTGTTTCTGGATAAGAATACCTTAGTTTTAAAAAAATTATTAACTTGTTTCAGAGTTTCACGTTGAATTAATATATTAGGATTGAAACAATGTTTACAATTCATAACAAAACAAAACAAAACAAACAAACAATATATATATATATATATATATATATATATATATATATATATATATATATATATATATATATATATATATATATATATATATACATATGCATATATATATGAATTATACATTTTTAAATCTTCAGTTACGCACAGGCGTGTCTAAAGATTATTGCAAATGTATTTCAATAAAATATATAGGGTATAAAAAACGTTTTAATTTGTTTAAATTCTTTGAAACAAGTTTTGAAGAATTTTTTAACTTAAAAGATTTTTATGCATGAAGAATTAGTTAGGTAAGAGCCTGTACTGAATGTTGGGAATAAAATAATAATTATCCCAAAGGAAAACTTACGAGAAAAAAGAAAAAACTAAATCTTAAAATATGGTGTTTTTTATTTGCAAATAAAAACCTTTTTAACATACACAAGCGTTTAGTATATATCTTTTCTTACTGCAAATAAAAAAATATTCGAATTCATATAAAGTCTTGTGCTTCCAGGTGTGAAAATTATTCCCAAAGGCAGAATACGATGCAAAGATGATTTGTTTTATTTCAGAGTCTGAAAAGTTAACATTTAATCTTATTTAATGCCAGTGACTATTTCGAATGAATATTATATGAAGTGTTAAAATTCCATTTTATCAGATTGCATACTTGTTATTTTAGTAATATACTTTTTCCCCAAGTGATTAAATGTTGAAACAAAAATTTATATAATGTATACAACAGCAAATGAAGTAAATAGTTTTCAAGAAAATTAATTACATACTTTCTTCAACTTTTATTGACGGGAATTATTGCAAACTATTAGTACAACTTTCCCCATGCCAAGTTGTTATAGAATACTATTTTCTAGTGCATTAGACGTTTTGTGTTTTCCATCGAGTATACATTTAGAAAACATAATATTTCTAAAGACTCGTTGATAGTCATTTTTCTTAAATCAGGAATGATGTATATAGTTTTTTTTTTTTTTTTTTTGTTTTTTTTTTTAATAGAAGAATGTGCATTTTGAAAGTTTAAGATTTCTAGGAGAAATTTCAGAAAGAATAACAAACGGTCAAGTGCGAGTAGTACACGCGCTCAAAGGATTTCGTACAATAAACATATGAATAATTAACCTCTAGTAGATGAGCAACTTGTATATGAGGCACTGAAAATTCTCAGAATCCTCATTATCCCCACGAGTTATTTTATATTGTAAAGTTCACCCTTTTCAATAATAGCATTTTCGCGATTCAATAACAGCAATCTTTCTGTTTTGAAAAATCGATGTTTAAAGATTAAAAAATAAACAAAGTACTTTCGTTCCGAAGAAATTAACTGTATTATTAAAAGAAAAATGCTGCTGAAAAAATAAGACTTTGTAAAAAAATATATACAACGTTGGGTCGGTTATAGTTAATATACTAGAAAAGTATGAATGAGTATACCATAAAGGTTAAAAGAGGTATAAAGCCTAAATAATATCAACTATTTATATTCTGTATAACTTTTTTTTTAATCTTATCTAATTATAAGGAACTTAACTCGGTACTGCGAATAAAAGATGGTGCATATTTAAACGTCATTTGGCATTTCATAAAACTAAATTCAGCATAATAATAATCTTTTCTTTTTGCAGTGTAGTTAACACAAAACCCTTGTTCAAAGTTTAATTTTGGCATTGTGCTACATCGGAGCTTGTGTCGAAAGGCGCTCGCAAATTTGCAGAGCCGCTTTGGTCCATGACGCGTTTTTACAGATAGGTTTTTAATAAAATTTTAAAGGCACAAGCAGTAGTACCAACTTATATGGGCCCATGGGAAACGATCCCACCCAATAATTTGAACTCTCTGCCCCCTCAATTTCAATTGATTTTGTAATTTTTTTTTCAGTTATTTAACCCCTAAAATGAAATTCGATATTATTAATATTCTCAAAATATATTTGTTTAAAAATAATAAGGATATCCATTAGACTTACAAGAGCACTGAAACCTCCTTTAGCGAATGTATAGTTGTGGGATGTTATTCGGTACATAAAATATAGAACAGAGATTATACAGTCACATTTTATTGTAGATGACACAACACATATCACATTATATACAAATCGCAAGACGAGCGCAACTCAATCAATTGAATATTCATATAAATTACTTAGCACAAAGACCATCTCTAAGACAGACGTATATCGAACACACATCCCAATCTTACATCTTAACTGAAAACTAAATTACTTCACTTCATTTCATGTCTTTTTAGAAAGGAAGGCAAAATATTTCAGGATATTTTGCCGAAGGTGGCAATAGCGCCACCTATAGATTCTATAATTTAGGGAAGGCAGTCATCCTGTTACATAGTTAAATTTCTCTCAAAAACAAATTTCCTGTATATTTTGACATCTATTTTGATGTCTCAAATTGATAAAGCAGTACGGTGATTAAAATGTATGCATTTCTTCATATTGCGTATCGTACACTTTCATTAATTAGCAATTCCAAGTTTATTTAAAATTATTATTACTATATTTATAAGGAATGACTTATAAGAATAACAACTGTGCGATCTAGAGTAATCTTTATAGTTTTCCTGCGAGGTTTAAAGCAACATCTACTACCTCTAATTTTTTCATAATTTCAGTTTCCGTAGATTCGGAAATAGATGGCGGGTGAGGGCGACATATTTTTGCTCTATATTTTTGACACTATCTCTGAAAATATAATGCCTAAAATAAAAATAAATGTATTTCTGAATTTAGCATAACGAAAGCTTTTACAAGATATCCTACGCGATGTACAAAGAAAAGGTTCCTTTTCTTCGAGTAACTCAATTAGTCCCCCTACGCCCCTCCTAAATATATTTGTAAATGTTTAATAATCAGTAAATATGTGAGTCAATAGTCTTTATTACTACCTGCAATTTGAACTTTCGACATTTTATAGTTTACGAGTAAAATGGCTCGGACAGACAAACACGGGAGTGCTCTTATAATGGTTCTGTTTTCACTTTATAAGTGCGGATCCTTAAAAATGAAAATTTTCGTTTTGTTTCCGTAAAATTTTGTAAGGTTTAAAATAAATATACTTGAAAGTGTTGAAAACAAGCATATAAATCAACATTGATATCATAATGCAGAGGCAAACGCCCACTGATTATAATGCCACCCCATACGTGTGCGTCACCTTTCCTGTGATGGTGCGATTCACGTAAAAATGTTGGGTTATATCTTAAGCCAATCTACAATTACATGGTAAACTAAACCTGATGCTAGAGAACACTTCATTGCTTTACAGGTTTGCGATTAGTTTAGCTTAGTTTCCGTAAAATTTTGTAATGTTTATACTAAAAATATTTGAAAGTGTTGCTAACAAGTATATAAAACAACATTGATAGCATAGCGCAGAGGCGTACCTCCACTGATTATAATGCCACCCCATACGTGTTCGTTACTTTTCCTGTGATGGTGCAATTCACATATAAATTCTGGGTTATATCTGAAATTAAGCTACTACCATACGATAAACTAGACCTGATGCTAGAGAACACTACATTACTCCACAAGTTTACGTTTAGCTTAGCTTAGTTTCCATAAAATTTTGTAATGTTTATACTAAAAATATTTGAAAGTGTTGCTAACAAGTATATAAAACAACATTGATAGCTTAGTCTAGAGGCGTGTACGTCCATTGATTATAATGCCACCCCATACAGTACGTCACCTTGCCTGTGATGGTGCAATTAATGTATAAATTATGAGTTATATCTTAAGCCAAGCTACTACCACTCGGTAAACTAAATCTGACTCTAGAGAACATGACATTGGTCCACATGTTTGCGGTCCATACTATGTGCTTTCTGCACCATTGATACCGATTATACCTGTGACGAGAAGTGATTGGGACACATATTGTCAGTACGTTTGGCATAAAGACCATGTTCTTTAAATCTCTTGTATTCAGTTTTTCACAAAACAAGCGACCCGCCAGAAACGTTTTTCTCTCTGCTGCTATCGTTCTTGCTGGCATTGTTCGGTTGTCATTCATCGTTACTGTCTCAAATCATTCATCTAATGATGTTGTTATGCACGGTCGACCTTCTACAGGATTTTTACAAGCATTTCCTTTTGAAATGTAGAGCGGCGATAGTCGAAAAAACCGTAAATTGTTCAATACCACAGCTTCTAAAATATCGGCTTGACACGACCAACGTTCATCCTACATTGTAAAAAATGTCAGATGTTTCTGAATATATAAAAATGTCCTGTAATCAAGAACGAAAAAATAGAGTAACCTCTTCTAACTCACCTAAGGTTTCGAAAACCGTTCCTTTACCTTTAAAAATCCCAGAAAAGTATTTTTTTTTCGAAATTTAAAGAAGAATTTGTAAAAAATAATTTTTATTAGCTGCCCGTCCTTTTCGGAAACGTTTCTAAGTAGCTTTTACTGTACAATAATCACTTTTCTCAAATGAAAATATCACTTTTTCGGATGCTACCAATTCATACGAAAATATTTTGATATTCAGAGAACATGTTTAATAGACAAACATATAATATTAACAGTATTAACATTAATATGAAAATTAACATTATTTTGCTACAATTGCATGCACAAAATCAGTTATGCATGTTTACTTTAGAATTGGTAGCATCCGAAAAAGTGATATTTTCATTTGAGAAAATTTATTATTGTACAATAACAGCTACTTAGAAACGTTTCCGAAAAGGACGGGCTGCTAATAAAAATTATTTTTTATAAATTCTTCTTTAAATTTCGAAAACAAATAGTTTTCTGAGATTTTTAAAGGTAAAGGGACGGTTTTCAAAACCTTAGGTGAGTAGAAGAGGTTACTGTATATTTTCGTTTTTGATTACAGTACGTTTTTATATATTCAGAAACATCTGGCATTTTTTACAGTGTACCATAACACCACAACGTGTAAATTTATTTATTTGGTACGTATTTAACTTATTAGCAACAAAAATGATCAATAGAAACAACAACAAATCAAACAAGATGGAAGTGGCAATTCCAAAACTTTCTTCTATCTCATCCATGTTAATGATTCAAAATCCGTTATCGCATTGTCAAAATTAAACGTCAATCTATGCCCATCATGGAATTTCTAATGAGATAAAATTCCATGCATTAGTTCTTGAGATATGATTATCGCTAAAATAACTTAAATCATGCAAAATGCAATATAGCAGCATGTTGAGTGATTTACACGGAAACAAGATTTGCAACAACTTATGTCAACATTTAGCTGAATCTGCAGTTTGATGAGAATCCGTGCGTTAGTTCTCGAGATTAAACTACGGCGGAAATCGTGAAAAAAACTGCATAGCAGTGCCTCCTGTTCAGTGATTTACACCAAAATGTAGAAAATGTCAACTCGTGACAGGGACTAACTGAATCTGAAATTTGATGAAAATCCGTGCATTATTTCTAAAGATAGTCTTATTGCGGTAATTGCAAAAAAATGCTGCCTAGCAGAGCCATATGTTACACTAAAAGGTAGAAAACGTCAATTCATGTCAAGGACTAACTAGATCTGAGCTTTGACGATAATCCATGCATTAGTTCTCGTCATTGAACTGCTGCGGAAATCCTACAAAATGCTGCATAGCAGCGCCACTTGTTGAGTGATTTACACCAAAATGTAGAAATGTGAACTCATGTCGTGAACTAACTGAATTTGAAGTTAGACGAAAATCCGTGCATTGCTTCTTAAGGTAAAGATGGAAATCGTGAAAAATGCTGCATAGCAGTGCCACCTGTTGAGCGGTTTTCATCAAAAACTAATTAGCACCAATTTATATCAGGGACTAACTGAATATAAAGTTTTATTAAATTCAGTGCATCAGTTCTCGAGATAGAGCGTTCACAAAATTTGAGTCGCATACAGGCAGTCTCACAGGCAGACATTTTGTAAAAACATGCTTTTTGGTATCGCTGACCCCTACAACGTGTAAATCCGTCAAAAAAATGGAAGTAGAAAATTTTTACGAATCCAATAGTTTCTTCTTGTAAAGATAGAAAAAAGTAAAAAAATTTTGAAACGCGATAAAATTCCGAATCTGGAAGTATTGGTATATTTTAACATCTTGGCTTTCAAATTTTTGGATTTGGGTAGAATTACAGGCAAACATGCGAATTTTCACTTTTATACATCAGATGTTTACTTTTTATTTTTTAAAACAAACACTTTTGAAATTCCAAGGAACGCCGAGTACTTTAGCTAATTTTTAAATGAAAATGTACTTCTATTTTCATTCAATTTAAAACTGTACAATAGATATTGAATGATACTCACAAAAGAAAAAAAAATAAAAGAAAAAATACGTAAAAAATAAAAAAGAATTAAATAAAATAAATAAAAGCGCTTGCTATAATAGCTATGTGTTTGCTATATTATAGTGTGTGGGGATTTATCCTCCTTTAAATCAAAGTTTGTAGCCTTCAATAACTACAATTTTATATTCAGAGTAGAAATTTATATCTTATTTATCTTTTAAGCCTTTGAAATTTTCCAATGTTATGTTCTAAGCTCAACTTTTTGATGAGAAATAAAAGTAAATTATGTTCCTTTAGAGAACACCAGCCTTTTAAAAGTTGAAAATACTGAAAAGAAATAGAATTCAACCCACTCTATGAAATGAATGCGATTCCATATATCTTATGTTTTGCGACTGGAGTATAATAAATTAGAAAAAAAATTATGCTTCTAAAACATTTTTAGGCATTTTTATGTGATTTTATCTTAAATGAAACTGTATGTATCGTAAATTATTGAATTCTGAATCTTTATTAATTTGTTAAAAAGTATTATGATTTTTTCGGAACTGCATGATAAAATTTAATAAACATTATTCTAAAACAATACACACGCCCACAAAATAATGCAATGTGCATGATTTTGAAACACTTTCCAACACTTCCAGATATCTTAATAACAGTTCGCTGTTTAATGTTTTAATCCTGTAAATAAGGTAACCTAGAAAACATTTTTGAAATCATATAATGCATTTGAAACACAGATTTCAGCAATCAGGGACTGTGCAAATATTATATTATCATTTTTTTCTTAATTTTGGGCCCTTTCAATATCATACGTTACCATACCTTAACTCCCCCCCCTCTCCCCACCCGCCATCCCGATTATGATATCGGAATCAAAGTGAAAAAAAAATTGATTTTTATAATTTATTTCTTATGTTTGGAGTGATATACAAAACTGGTTACATATTTTTTTGGTATACTTTATTGATTCAAATGAAAGAATTCAAATAACATTAAAAAATAATAACAGTTATTTTTCAAAAGTATTTCATAACACTTTTTTTATATAATGCATTCAACAGTAATAAAGCCTTGTTGCACTTGCCCCAAACGGAGGATTAGTGGGGAGCAGAAAGAAATTCTTATCAATAAAACAAGTCGATAACTTTCTTTCTAATTTCTGTTTTATTTATTAGTAACCGCAATGTTCATTTCAAATATACTTCACATATGATTTCTTGAACCGTGATTATATATGTATACACATATGAAGAAGAATAGGAATGTCATATGTTTGGGGCTATTCTATGTTTCAGAATTAATTAATTTTATAATAATTTAATAATTTTAATAATAATTTAGTATTTTCATAAAATGGCTAACAGTTTCAAGATTTTCATTAAATGAAGATGCCTATTTCAAAAATTTTATTAAGTGAAAATTAATCTCCAGAATATTATGATTTAATTACCATTATATAAAAAGTCATTCTAATGATTCTATTTCATAAAACACAAAACAGAATTTCTATGGCAGAATTTTGTAAAAACAAACAATACAATCCAACTATCTATTTCAGAATCAAATTCTGTTAAAGAGTAAATAAAACTTGTAAATTCCTCTAGGAATATTTAATTTTTATCTGAAAGTAATAATCGACATACCGTTGAATCCTTTTCTAGAACGAAAGAATAAAAAAAAAGCACCTAGATAATTAATTACAAAGCATTTTAAAGTCCGCATTTTATTATTAAATCTGAATTAATTAAGAACTAACACATTTGCTACAAATGTTCGTCCTTTAAACATTAAAACTAAAAAACTGTAATTTACAAATTCGAAGTAACACTACTGTTCTATAGTTTGATAATTATTACTTTATTTCATGTGAATGTTCTAAATAATTTTTTAGTATATTTCCTAAGATTTTAATTAAAGTACTTGTTTATAATAGAGAATAAAAGCTTAAAATTTACAGCGTAGGTGTTTAATTATTTTTGCTAAAACTAGCTGAATTAAAATAAATTTCAGTTTTCTTTTGTTAAATAATTGTGCAGAGAAATATACCATCACTATTCTAAAACAAGTAAGAAAAATCACGCGTTAAGCATAGAGTATGAAGCACTTACCAACACTTAATGAAATCTTTAACAAAATTTCGTTATTTAGGGAAATAAGGTTACTGTATATAGCCACGTATGTATTAAAATACTTTTGAACAGCCCTGTATTGGATCTGTTGGTTGATATACTATATACTACATAGTGAGAAAATTTCGTTTAGTGAGAAAATGTCTAGAATGCAAAAATTTCTCTTTTAGCTATTTATACTAATCGATGGAAACATACTTGAATACTTTTGTTCATCCCTGTAGTTTACCTTGTACCTTTATTACACATTAGCATTAAGTTAAAATTTAGTTTAAATTAAAACATTCTTAAAACTACTAAAATCACATTCTCAGAAATTATCTATCATATATGTCCATGTATTCAAGTCTTTGGGTGGCCCTGTATGCCATTTTATCTATATTCTGCAAACATTTCTTAGTAAATTGAACTCAGTTCAGCGTAAAAATGCATAACGTATTTAAAAACCACCTATAAGTAATTTAAGCTCATATTCATTAACGTTTAACGTTTGCAACTTCTTTTGGGTAGCCCTATATATCACTACAGTATTTATATACACCATATAATATGCATAGATTTTGTGAAACTTAAATGCACATATCATAATAAAATGCATTTCATTCATCCATAAGCCATCATCGGAAACCAGTACAGTACTTCGGAAAAAATATACTATTTGAAATCTTTTGTGTGTCCCTGTAAATGCAATGCACTTCATACTATGCATGACTGTATCGTATAATTTATACTAAGCCTCAGCTATATATATATCAGTTTTATTATATATGAAATGATTATAATTAAAATATATCGCACACAACTTTCCCTTTGACCATTATGCAATGGAATTCTTTTGTTTGGCCCTGTAAATGTATAAGAGCTATTTTTTCACCGCATTTTGTACAGAATGCATATTTTTGTACATCTCGTAAATGCATATAAATTTTAATATGTTTGGCAGGGTGTAACATCTTTAAAATTCATTTCATCTTTAAAATTCATTTGAAACGATTTTTTCCCTATAGGCCATAATGTAACAATAAACTTTTGAGTACCCCTGTAAATAAAATAATCATGGTAGAAGCTTCATTTTCAATAGGATTCGTGTTAGGGTAACATACAAAATATGAAAAATTAATGACAAATTGCATACAAAAATATGAAAAATTAATGGTACTATAGAAAAATGTTTGATAAACACACTGAATAAGGAAGTTTTTAAATCGAAGAATTACTTTAATTGCTATTTAATTTTAAATTTGGTTTAAATCGTTTCACCATAATGTGCAAAATTATATTCATAAAGAAATACACTGTAAAAAATGTCAGATGTTTCTGAATATATAAAAATGTCCTGTAATCAGGAATGAAAAAATACAGTAACCTCTTCTAACTCACCTAAGGTTTCAAAAACCGTTCCTTTACCTTTAAAAATCCCAGAAAACTATTTATTTTCGAAATTTAAAGAAGAATTTGTAAAAAATAATTTTTATTAGCTGCCCGTCCTTTTTGGAAACGTTTCTAAGTAGCTTTTACTGTACAATAATCACTTTTCTCAAATGAAAATATCACTTTTTCGGATGCTACAATTCATACGAAAATATTTTGATATTCAGAGAACTTGCTTAATAGACAAACATAAAATATTTACAGTATTAACATTAATATGAAAATTAACATTATTTTGCTACAATTGCATGCACTAAATCAGTTATGCAGCTGAAAATGTTTACTTGAGAATTGGTAGCATCCTAAAAAGTCATATTTTGATTTCAGAAAAGTGATTATTGTACTGTAAAAGCTACTTAGGAACGTTTCCGAAAAGGACGGGCAGCTAATAAAAATTATTTTTTATAAATTCTTCTTTAAATTTCGAAAACAAATAGTTTTCTGAGATTTTTAAAGGTAAAGGAACGGTTTTCAAAACCTTATGTGAGTAGAAGAGGTTACTGTATATTTTCGTTTTTGATTACAGTACATTTTTATATATTCAGAAACATCTGGCATTTTTTACAGTGTACCACAGAAGAAATACAATTATTGGCTTCTTCTTTTGCACTTCTTTGTTAAGTACATACGGTAATTAAGGTCATACTATTTTAGCGTTGTGTATTATGCAAGTTTGTACACTATCTCTGTTATTTTGAGTGTTAATTTATTATTTCCTTAAACCAAATAACCTTTTTTAAATGAACGCAATTTGGTATGCAGTAAAAAATTTTATGTCAGTTTTTAAACTCTAGAAAAATTGCCAAATTATGATTTTCGCTGTTCTTCTATTTTAAGAACAATAAATATTAATTATGAATTAACATCTAATTTTTTTAAATATTATTTTTCTTAAAAACACATATTTTTCTGAAAAATTAAATTTAATATTTTTTTTACACTCTTAAGTATTCATCACTTTTCAAAAAATGAGAAATTTTTGATTGCTTCTTTAAATACAATCTTTGAGTCATAACATATGATTCTCACCCATCAACTGCTGATAAAATGAAATCTTCTGCATTAGACTGACTTTCAAAAATCACGAAAATTTATGTCTATGGATCAAAGCATCTGGTGAATGAGATATCTGTTAAACAATTTTCTGTGAAATTACCGAGAATTCACAGGTAATCCATGCTCATATGTTGTATGCAAAATAGCAGAGATTAGAAAAATCGAGATTCTTATTCTAAAAGTTATTCGGTAAGTTAGTAGACTCTGTAAATGAACATCGCAAAAATGCACAAGTCTCAGTAAAATTATTTTCAATCACAATTATTTAATTTAGCTTTAAGAATTAGTGAACCCCTCATTCTTTAGAGACCCCCAAAAAAATTAATTTTTCGATTAAATTTGAACTGATGTATCATTTAATTTTCACATAAGTTGTACCTATCTATACTGGGGTTTGAACTCGAGACCGCTCGAAAATGGGAATACGCTTTACTGATTCAACTAACAAGGAAGGTCTCCATACTGGGCATACTCAGAATTTTATGAAAAAAATACTAATTAAAGTACTTATGTATGTAATAAAGGATCAGTCAAAATTAGCGGCGGAATCGCATTAGAAATTATGTAAAAAAATAAAATAGTTTCGAATATTTGGCATGAAAAGACGAAAGAGTCACTCGATTTGGCGAGCAGCTATTTTCCTTGCCAAAAGAAAACGATTATTATGCAACTCAAAACTGTTGGATATTTAGAATGCGTGTAAATCAATTAATTTTATGTTAAATTAATGAATTTGAACATAAAAAATGAGAGACTTTAATATATTATGTACACATATATACATATTATATTGCATATATACTATATTACTTGTTGAAGTAGCTATTTAATTAATCACTGGAAAAAAAACGTTTTCAAAGATAAAAAAAATCATATTGAGAAAAATTATCTTCATAAATTTAAGCGTATTCAAAAATAAAAGCCACATGTTTCCATAGCAACAAAATCTAATCAACAATGCTCAACTGGACTTTGAGCAGGAAAAAAATTTAATTAATTTAAATTATGAATTTCGTTTTAAATCTCAAATTTTGATGATTAAATTTGAATATAAATGCATATAAATATCGACATAACAAAATTATACTTAAAACAAATTAAAACTTATAAAACTAAAGTTATTTAAATTAAATTTATCAAAACATGTTCAAAATGAAACTTTTTTATTCTTGAAGTGTATTTGACATAAAGTATTTTTTGAAATTACATTCCTTCGCCAACCGGCAATAAATCGCCAAATAACGAAATTTTCATTATTTTTTTACGGATACTGAATGGTGGTTTCGCCGAAATTTTTTTTATAAATGTATATATCCACACGAGAAGAACATTCTGTAATTTTTTCAGATTTTTCGGGGTATGCCCGTATGGAGACCTTCCTTGTAAGAAGCTATTATTATTGAGATCAAAATATGTTTATTTTTAATCTTAATTATATAATTTTTGAAAAAAAAAAACTCTAATTCAAAGGAGATGTTTTTTTTCATAACTACTCTAAGTTAAAAAGAGAAAAAAATTAAACTAAATTTTCCTTTTAAACTCCTTAGCTGATCAATCTTTTTTAAAAAAAACTTAAAAAAAATTTTTTTTTTCATGTCTTTTACAGAATTTTTAATTTTTTATCCCTGGTTTTTCAAAACAGAAATTTTTGCCTAACTGAACCAGACAAAAGCTCGGATTAAATAATACAAACTTACATTAAAATTTTACTGGTGAGAATAATAAATTATGATTGCAGTATGTACGTGGTACATGCAAACCATGATTGGCAAAAGCTTGCATGACGTACGGGTAAAACAGGAAGTGGTTAATCTGTCTAATAAAATTTCGGAAGAATTTTATTATGTGTGTATTTTATATGTGTATTTTTAATTACAAGTTTTATCACAGATAAAAATATTTTTATCTAAACCCCTATAAGGAATTATATACACTCATTGCCATAAAAAATTGCGCAACAAGAAATAATTGTGGGATCGTAAAGAAACTTGGCATGAAGGTACATATCAGGCAGATATGCAAACGATTAGAAATGCAGTGTGATTGCGCATTGCGTAATGCCACTAGAGGGCGTTGAACTTCGTCCTCCTTGGTGTATAAAACTGGCAAGCTGAACTTGCTTGAATGTACCTTTTCTTTTGCAAAGGAAACGCTGAGGTAGACATGCCGTTACGCAGCCATCCATTACAATATCAGCAGCTGTCAGAGCTGGAGAGGGGAAGAATCATCGGGATGCTGGAAGCTGGGTGGTCAGCTCGGCAAGTAGCTCGTCAAGTAGGCCGTTCTGATTTTATTGTGAGGAGGTGTTGGGACCAGTGGACTGACGAGATGTCATTTACACGGCGACCAGTCTCAGGACGCCCTCGACAGAGCAGTCGTCGAGAAGACCGTCACATCATACGAAACGCACGCGCACAACCAACTGCTTCATTGGTCTCTATCCAGACACAGGCAGCACCTTCACTTCAGACCCCTGTGTCTTCCCGAATCATCGCAAGGCGCCTGGCTGAAGGACATCTGGTATTGCGGCATCCATTACGTGACACCGACCCACCGACGCCTCCGTTTGCAGTGGTGTCGTGCACGATGGGATTGGATTGCGACGGAATGGAACCAGGTCGTCTTCAGCGACGAGTCTAGATTCAGTTTGAGCAGCGATGACAATCGTGTTCGTGTGTGAAGGCCCCGTGGTGAACTCCCCAATCCTGCCTTCGCTTTACAGCGACACACCGCTCCTACACCTGGAGTGATGGTATGGAGTGCTACTGCTTATGATACACGGTCACCCCTAATATTGATACGTGGCACTATGAAAGCACAGCGGTACGTCCAAGACATCCTTCAGTCACATGCGTTGCCACTAATGGCAGGGCTCCCAGGAGCCATTTTTCAGCAAGACAATGCTCGAGCACACACAGCAAGGATGTCACAAGCCTACCTGCGCCACATTACCACCCTTCACTGGCCTGCTCGATCACCAGATTTGTTACCAATCGAGCATATCTGGGATCATATGGGACGGCAAGTTGCACACCCTACGAGTTTAGTTGAACTCGAGGCGCGTTTACAGGAACTGTGGAACGAGACATCTCAGAACATCATATGGAACTTGTATGCCTCAGTGCCCGCTCGTATCACATCGTGCATTCGCGCTTGAGGGGCTCCAGCAAAGTACTAAAATTTTTGTTCATTTGAACTTTTTTCTGGAATAAATGATCCTTTTTCGTTGATTTTCTAATCACTTACTTATATCACAGTAGTATTTACGCATGCACAATTTCGTTTCATTTGGACGTCTTTTTCTTGGTGCGCAATTTCTTATGGCAATGAGTGTATAAGATAAGTGAAATATCTGTAAAATGATGATTAAGAAACTCAATCAAATACATTTAACCGAGAATCAGTGTAAATTTAAAAAGAGTCTCGCCTTTTTTTCTGTGTTTTTACAGATCTTTTTAACAGTGTAGAGCCATCTCTTCTTTTTATCCCTAGATAATCTGTATTGAGTTTCATTGTTCTCTGCTAGTTGAGCCCGCATCAGTTGCCTCGCCACACACAACCACATTTTGACCACAGGATTGATTGATCAGACATTCTCTGCAATTATGAATTTCAGAGAAAAATAAACAAGTCGGAAACTGCCCGTCAGACGTAGCAAATGATGTGCGTTCGTACTATAACGAAGTAGTTAAAATATACACTACTTTGATACGATACAGAATCCGAAATCTTTTGTGTGTCCCTGTATACACTAAATGATTTCTATTATACAGGAATTAACTTTTAGTAAACCTCAGTAAGTATATCAATTACATAAAATGTTAAATATTTTAATTTAATTAAAACGCACCCCAAACGATGTTTTTGTTTAAACCATTATGTAATAGAATAGTATTGTGTGGCCCTGTATGTTATTGAAAAATATTCATTTCACCACAGATTGTACAGAATGCATATTTTAGTACATATTTCATAGATGCAAATGAATTGTATTGTGTTCGAAAGAGTTCAAAATGCACTTGAAAGTACTCTTTACATTGACCAAAATGTGACGAAATACTTTTGATTGTCTCTGTAAATGAACTATATAGCCTATTTTCATAAAATTTGAAATGTCTCGACAAAATTATGTAATAATTATATATTTTAAATTTCAAATTTTAAATTTCGGTTGGGTAGTTTTTGCTTTGTTATATGCGGACAGACGGACAGACAAACGGATTAATTAAACGACGTCTGTAAGTGCTACGTATTTACATAATTACCAACGCACCTAAAAATGCTATTGTACAGATAATTTATCTAATGTTTTCACTTTAAAAAGTAGACATCGACACGTTGAAAACATATACATTTCAACCTGATTATGAAATTATTGCATTTCATAACATATTTTACTTTTTATACTGATGTTATAAAAATATAAAAAAAATAAATATAATTTGGAAAACATTTTCTAAATTCTTTTTTTTTTCTAATTTGAATTGTAATACAATTTTATTTAAAAGAAATTGTTAATTTTGCGAATTATTTAGTTACAAAATGTCGCTTATATCCCCTTAAAAACTAAGTTTTTTTGCTAGGTTATGGGAATTTAATAAAATTATAGTTCTTTATGAAATTAATAATTATTTTTAAACATCTTTCAGAGACTTATAAGATGCAAAATTAATTATATGTAATTGTCAATTACGTATTTCTTAGAACTCTTTTCGTATTTTCTTTCATACACATCTATGCACTTCGACATAGCTAATGTTATACATATATTTCATAATTTTCATTAAATTAAAATTTATCCTGAAAATATTATAATTTAATTTCTATTAACGCTTACATTTATTTCAATAGTTTTATTTCATAGAATAAAACAGGCAATTCATATTGATGTAACCAAGTAGCTACATTACAACTAGCAATTACCGCAATTTCAATTCTCTATAATTGTTGATAAAAAATTATAATTCCACAGAGACAATTTCCTGTTTATGTGGAACTGTTAATGAATATACCGCTGAATACTTTTATATAATGAAAGAACAAAACAAGCTTCTAGCTAAATAAGTGCAAAACAATTTTCCACGGTTCACATATTTAATATTAAATCTTAATTAATTAAGGAATAAAACAGCTGCAGCAAAAGTTCGGCATGTGAAAATTAAAACTTAGTAATAATAATTTTCTGCATGCTTTTTTAAATATATTTTTTAGATTATAATTATAATTGTAGTTCCTTATTACCAATTTTTAATTTGGTTAATAAAAGAAAAGTATTTGTATCTCTACACCGTAAAAAAATATATAAAGTTACTAAAAAATTTCTGGGAAACTTGGATTCCTAGAACTTTTTATGTACCTGAAATCAACTTTATATATAAAAAAATATTTAATTACTATAATTTTAGTAGATACTTTTGTAAAGCTACTGAAACCTGTAGCTTTACAAAAAAATGTAAATATACATTTTTTTTTTTTTTTTTTTTTTTTTTTTTTTGTACAGATTACAGATAAAATTTTAGTAAGAATACAGAGTCCTCAAACTTTACATGTAATTTACTTTACAATGAACTATATTTAATTTTCAGTATGTATATCAATGTTACAAACAAATGAAAACATAAATCATAAGATAGCCGATTTTTTTCTTTTTCTTTTAATCAAGTTTTTTACTACACTGTTAAAAAAAAAAAAAAAAAAAAAAAAAAAAAAAAAAAAAAAAAAAAATCTGTAAAGGTACTAAACATTTTCTAGGAAACTGGGATTCCAAGAACTTTTCAGGTAACGACAACAGGAAAAATCCATGTAACCGATTCTAAAACTTGATTTTTTGTTGTTACCGTTACAGGAAAAGTTCTTGGAATCCCAGTTTCCTAGATAAAATGTAGTACCTTTACAGATTTTTTTTTTTTTTTTTTTTTTTTTTTTTTTTTTTTTTTTTTACAGTGTATTACATTTTGTTGAATTTGAGCATTATTTTTCGATAATGACGTCCCTTGTATAGTTTTCTGCAGATTTTGCTTTAAGAGCCCACAATAGTCACAGAAAAATTACTCAAAAAGACCCGGATGACCATGTAAAGTCTATGGGAGCGTTCTTTTCTAATATCTCGCTCAAATTTTAAAATTTTTGCATGATTTTTTTGCACAAGATAGCTGAGGGCAATCCACAACCGGGCTAGTTTTTACTGTTTCAATTTTTGTTTCAGATTTTCTTTAAAAAATTACTTTAACTTTCGAAACCGGTTTAAACCGGTTCTGAAACTGAAACTATCATAATATAAAAAATATATAACAAATATCGAAAAAATAAAAACTAGCCCGGTTGTGGATTGCCCTCAGCTATCTTGTTCAAAAAAATCATGCAAAAATATTAAAATTGGAGCGAGATATTAGAAAAGAACGCTCCCATAGACTTTACATGGTCATCCGGGTCTTTTTGAGTAATTTTTCTGTGACTATTGTGGGCTCTTAAGTCTAGATTGTCAGTGTGGAATTCTTCCGCGATGCAAATGATATCATTTTATATATTGTAAAATTGTGTATTTTAAATCTTAAAACTGAAATTTGGTTTGTACTATTATGTTTATATGCATTTTTTCCCATAAGAGACGACACTAAATTCTGAAAAAAGTAGGATTCCTGTTTTCTAACTCCTGTTAGTGTTCTTTCTCTGGTTTTCTCTTTTTCTCTCATCAAGGCCCCAAACACACTGTAAAAAAATTCTGTGAGGTTACTAAGAATTTTCTAGGAAACTGGGATGCCTAGAACTTTTTATGTAACCGCAACAAAAGAAAATCACGTAAAATTACAAAAGTTTCTTTAGTAACTGTTACTAAATATAGTATAGTAAAAGTACTAACGATTTCTTAGGTAGGTTTCCAAAGAAACTTCTGTAAATTTACTAAATAGAGTTTAATAAAGTTACTAACGATCGTTTAAGGAGTTTAAGAAAGAATTTCTAGTAAATTTACGAATGATTATGTTGTAAACGTAGTAAAGATTTTTTTAGGGAGTTTTCCAAAAAACTCTTTGTAAACTTACTAAGGATTGTTTAATTTACTTATGATTTTTAAGGGAGTTTCTCAAATTAGTTTTTGTAAATGTACTAAATATTGTTTAGCATACTTACTAGTGATTTTTTAGGGAGTTTACTAAATACTTTTGGGTAAATTTACTAAGGATTATTTAGTAAACGTGCTAACGATTTTTTAGGGTGTTTCCTAAAAAATATTTCGCAAGTTAACTAATGATTTTTAGTACACTTACAAGGGATTATTTTGAACATTTGCGAAGAATTTTTTGTGGATTTGTGAAGGAATTTATAGTACATTTACTATTTTTCTTTAGTAATGCACACTAAGTATTTTATGTACTTTATCAAATATCCTTAATAAACTTCTTTTTTTGTTAAAGTAGATAAAATACTTAGTGTACATTCCTAAAAAATATAGCGAATGTATTATAAAGCCCTTCACAAATCCACAAAAAATTCTTAGCAAATATAATAAAAAATCCCTTGTGTACTAAAAATCATTTGAAATGTAACCTTATTAAGGTACAGTGAGAAAAGTTACAAACAATTAATATTATATCTGAAACAGTTTTTGTATTACAGCCAGAAAGTTCTTTGCAATAGTACAAGAATTAATGCAGCAAATTTGTTAATAATTTCTTTAAAATTGTATCTAATATATTTACACTTACCAAAAAGTATTTGTAACTGTACAAAATTTTGCAGTAAATTTTAGCTAATGGTTTTTCAGCAGTATTCCAGAAAGATTTTAAATAATTGTTTTTTGTATACTAATACTTATATTAATTGGAAATGTTATAGTAGTCTTTCAGTATGAAGTTGAATTTTTACAGTTTTAAATAGCCACAGTGGGGTTTTCCTCATGTATCCAAATATTTCTGTATAAAACACACAATGTGGCCTGATCTGTTTCAGTATTATCACAGCAATTGTCATAAATATGTATATGTTAGGCATGAGAAAACTGACTGAAGCTTCACTGTAGATAATTAAATAGGTACAACACCATGCATGATATTAAATCAGCATTGTAACAAAGACATTAAATGAGCAGATAAGCTGAAGGGGACATTAAGGTTTTCAGTTAAACTAAAAAACGTGTTGTTTAACGTGTTAAAATGTGCCCCCAGGGGGGGCACACTTAGGTCACACATTTTTAATTTCTTTGCACCACCAGTCGTGTGACACATCATTTGAAAGGTCTGCAGCTGCTTATTCATATTATGGATGTCTTGTGTGTCACCCCCCACTCTGCCCCTGGGGGGGGGGGGCACATTTTTAATTTCTTTACAACACCAGTCGTGTAGCCCATCATTCGAAAGGTCTGCAACTGCTTATTCATAATATGGATGTCTTGTGTGTCACACCCCCACTCTGCTCCCCAGGGAGGCACATTTTTAATTTCTTTACAACACCAGCCGTGTGACACATCATTTGAAAGATCTGCAACGGCTTATTCATATTATGGATGTCTTGTGTGTCACACCTCCACTCTGCCCCCCACGGAGGGGCACATTTTTAATCTCTTTACAACACCAGTCGTGTGACACTTCATTTGAAAGGTCTGCAACTGCTTACTCATATTATGAATGTCTTGTGTGTCACCCCCCAGGGGGGGACACATTTAAGCTATTTCATAGCTGTTATAGTGGGCTTTGAGCGCGGCGACCGAATCTAGAAATTCCGCAACGAGAAAAAAACCTAACACTCCGGCGAACGTCGTTTCAGTTCGGCAGACTTCTCATTTATTCTATAAAAGAAAAAAATGAAAAAAATATGTTTTGAAAGGTCTGCAGCTGCTTATTCATATTATGGATGTCTTGTGTGTCACCCCCCACTGTAAGGGAGATTGGTGGTTGCAGATATTAGTTAAGGCATTTAGAAGAACGAAATGATCATGTATCCAGGTTCAGATGTACAAAAAAACCCCACGATGATTGCAAAGTTACACTTTATTTTAACATCTATTACGAAGGGGGGGCACACTTACAGCTCTCGGAGAAAATCTCCGAACGAAGAATAGCAGGTTAACAAGACGAGCGCAGAGAGTCAAGTGCCTCGTACATAGCAACAAATTGCCACTTTTGGCATGATAGAAAATCGCCAACATACAAAAGTTCGCCCATGCACAATGGATAGTATACGCCAAATACAGTTAAAATGCAGCCGGCAAGATAAGAATTCAATTTAGTTTCCCAGCTGGGATGGGAAAGGAAAAGGTTGCCAAACAATAAAATGTTACACGTGTTGTTTTGTCTAATAAAGAAGCACACCGAAGGGACATGAGATTTTACTGCGCAGATGTTAAATTCTTTATAGGGTTTTGTCGAGAAAGGAAAAGAAGCGTAAGCATAAATTTTAACTGCGAAACAGAGATGATGTCCATATAAGGTAATGCAGAATTGCTTCGATCGGAAATAGCAGACATCTGGAAATGTTTTAAACGGTTGAATGATATGTAAGTGTATTTCTCACAGACAAAGTTAAGCAGCTGCCGATTTTTCGGTTAGAGAAAAACTATGCGAGGGGAAAAAAAATGGAAAGTGAATGAAGGACACTTAAAACTGATTTTGAATTGAAAAGCGACGGGGGGAAGGAATAATTTAAGAAAATAACCAATATATAACGAAATAATCGTTATACCCACTCTGCCCCTGGGGGGGGGGGGGCACAGTATTTTTTCTGAACAAGCATCACGCTCAAAAAGTGTAACTTGAATTAATATCAAAGAAAAAGAAAAAACTTGAATTAATATCAAAGACAAAAAAATTGCATAAATAAAAAATAAATAATTAATTATAATTGCATAAGTTGATAAAAAAAAATGCTATGCAATAGCTTTACCGCGGCAGTCCCCGAGTGCCACACGTATTTTTTTTTTTTTTAAGTTTCATGTACATATATATTTTGTATCAAACTACAAACAAAATCTTCATTTGATGCCCCCTTCACATTTTGTTTTGACACTCGAGATACTTGCTCCATTTGCTCTTTCCTAGTTTCGGACTAGGCTTTGTGTATTTTTGTTTCATAACTGATAATAACATACGCATAATTTTACCTAGTCTGATTATTTTGTTTTATTAAAAAATTTTACAAAAATCTTATTAACGTTAGTTGTATTTTTAAAAGAGCCCTCCCCCCCCCCCCCAGGCACACGCACACTCATTTTTTTTTTTCCTTTAGAGAATGTAATTGTTCTTTTTATATAAATATTTATTTATCTGCTTTTTTTGAATTTCATAATCCCAACTCATAAAGTATTATTAACTATTGGTACACAATTTCTTTTCTTTCTTTCTTACTGTACATAGAGAAGAACAGTGTATCCTCTCTAACTTTTATTTATTCAAAAAACGGCTAAATGACTCAAATAAATTTTAATAAATCTCTTTAAGATAAATCACGACAATGCAGATTATTGATTATTTTTTAGTTTAAAACTTTATATATATGATAAATATTACCATATAATGCTGACAATTGTATTTAAAAAATGTCTATGATAAAATTAAAATTTTCAAGGTAGTTTAAATTATCAGCGACAAATATGTCTACAATGGTCAATGAAATGCCCAAAATAAGCACGTGAATAGTACCTATAAAACACTTTACTTTTTTGGCAAATAAGCCGATGATTTCTTTGCCAAAAAAGTTGAAAATCGCCAAAAAAGGGTTACCAAATTATAGTTTTCTGAAGAAACAAAATATAAAATGTTCTCTCCAAAATGTAGGAGGAGTCCAGTTCCCCAGGCCTGCTTAAGAAGGGATTAAGGGACATAACAATGCTTGTCAATAAACAATGGCGCTCCGGAATGTCCATCTCCCTTTTCGGATTACAAGTAAGGATGAAGAGAAACATAACCTTGCTTTCTTTTATTATTGAAGAAGGGGGGGGGGGGGATATTTCCAAACAATTGATAATGTAACTATTGAAAAGATGCAAATAGCACAAGAAAAATAAAAATTAATCAGGGTAAAAGACTAAATTTTGTATGCTTGTAAGGAGATGGGGGGGAGAGGCAAAGTCCTTTTCTGGGGAAGGAAAGGGAAACTATATGATCTATTATTTATTGTTACAATAAAATAATAGATCAGGATTTTTTTAACGGTATGACTTTTTATGGATTTAAACTTTATATGTTGAGATTGAAAAATTAGCGATTCATTTTTCTTTTTTGAAAAGGAGAGTATTAGATGACTTATTTACATTAGTGAATAATATACAAATAAGTAAAATACTAATAGCCCAGGGATTATTTAAAAGAATTCGATATTAAGAGAGGTGGGAAATTGGTTTAATACCTGTAGCTTAGATCTGCAACGAATCTATTGAGTTTTCCTCCTCATACTAGGTGAGCGTTAGAAAAATATTAGACTTACAGGTTTTTTTCTCTAAATACCATAACAATATCTCAAAAAAACTAACTACCAAAACTATTGTCAATACAGATATTGTAAAGCCTAAAATTCTGAGTAAAATGAACACTTACATTCAGTATTTTTGCTGATCAAACCACAATTTTATTTCGAAGTTTAACCGCAGTGGTCAGAAGGTTTAACTTAAATTAATTAGGAGAAAACTGAAAATTGTTTTAATCCCTTCAATTTCGGTCTAGAATTAACGTATAGAGTTTTCGTCCACATGCTAGATGAACGTTAGAAAATATGCACATATAGTGCAAATGTACTTTTTAAAAAATTATCTCAACAATATCTCAAAACAGCTAATTCCATAAAATCCTTTGTCAGCACAAATGTGTTAGATTTTAAAATTCACAATAAAATTAACATAATTTGGACGCAATACTGCTTCAAAATTTTGTCATAATAGATTATCCAAAGCTTGGAACCAGGACAGACCAAGTTATCCATCCGCCCGTCTCTATTTGTAACATACGTGTATATATTTTTTAATTGTTGAAGCCTTCGCGATATTTTTGTAATTATGTTAGGATTTTATTTTGTATATTTTGAGAATTATAATTTAGGAGTTATCGAGAAAGTGGTGCATGAATGATAGCTGTTTTACATTTCATTTCGCAACGTATACCACCAATCTTGAACCATGGTTTTAAATGAAAGATTTTTTTATATTTATAAACTTCAATATTCCTAAAGTTTTAAACTTTTATGAATTTAAATGAAAGCTCTTGTATACTAGTCAAAAATCATTTTATTAGAACAATCTTTGCCCTTTACGCAAAATCTCGAAATTTAAAACCGTTCTATTGGTTGACCTTGAATTCTTCTTGGAAAAGTCTTATGCATACTCTACCCCTACCCCCTCTCTCTCATCCCTGCACTTTATTTTCAACTTCCTAAATTCTAATAGATACGCACTGTTGTTCACTTTATATACATTATATTAAGTGCTACACACATTTAATATTGGAAATAATAAACAACATTTCTCATCATTTACGAGTCATTTTTCAAATATTCTAAAAATTATGAAAGGATGTACTTTTTAAGTTAATTTGTTCGTAGCTCATCTAGCAAAAGGACTAAACATAATAGATTCAATTCAATTCTTTGTCGATGGGATTAAAACAATTTCTGAATTTCCCGGAATTAAATCAGACTTCGGCCTTTCTTTATACAACCACTGGTCTATAACCCGCAATCAAGAGGTCAAGCCACAATTCTCAAAATATCCATCCTAAATAATGCATCAAAAACTAAAAATTACATATACATAATAACAATCACGGATAAACTGATAAACTCGTTTGTTCGCGCTGAAAACTCTTGTTTAGCGATTTAGGCAATACTTGAATCGAATAGTTGAATCCAATAGTTGAATTGTGAAAATTCAACAAAAATGTTAAATATCGTTTATTCAGAATTTTAAGTTCTAAAACATTTGCATTAACAATGTTTTTGATAAGTTTATTTTTCTTTAGATATTATATGGTAATTAATAAAAACGTGTTTTTCAGTTATAAAATTTATATCTATTTTTTAACGCACACATAGTAAGAGGGGGAAACTTAATACATTCATTCTAGATCTATACTAAAGGAATTTAAATAATTTCCAGCTTTCCATTATCTAATTCCGATTTCGGCTTTTTTTTCCCTCGTCTACCACTGGGCTATAAAGAATTTTAAAGACTTTCTATGTGTTCTTTAAGTTTAGCAAGTAGTGGAGATGAACGAAAAAATGATATTTTTGGGTGGGAAGAAATGTCTTAATTATTAATAATTATATAATTTAGTATTAATAATTTATTATGACAATAAAATAACGCATAGAGCACATATTGTATTTTATGATATTTTAATTTAAGCAGTTTTCAAGAGTTTTTAGATATTGAGTACTGTTACTGTGTAAAGACAGTTCGCAAACAAAATTTTAAGGGCGAAATTCATATGAAGTTTTAATGAAATAAATATGATTTACCGAATGGTTAATGAAATTTATTCACTATAAAAAAAACAAATAGAATAATGAATTTTTTTAAAAATAAGTTTTAAACACTTTAGAATTTGGTAATGTGGAGAAGGGGGCAAAAAAGAGGGAAATAAATTTCAGAAAAAGAGCAGGTAAATTTGATTCATTGCATAAAACATTAGAAATTTCGTACTTGAAATAAACACAGATGTAAAGAATAATTAGGAAGATTAGCTGGCTAATAACTAAAAATTAAGTAGTAGAACGGAAATATAATAAAATTTAACTCATAAAGGATAAAAATTTACTTACTCAGTAACTAGAAGTATTTTTATCAGTACCAGATTCAAAATGGATGCATTTCACGGCTCTGTGGCTGCGTAAATAGTCATGTCACCACTGAAGCTTTTTCTGATTGGCTGACCGGTGAAACTAAGATATTTCATGTATTTGTACTATGCGAGCGGTAAAAATAATACCAGGCTACAGATAAAATTCTAGTAAATTTGCAGATTTCTGTAGCTTTACAAGGACTACTTTCGCGGATTTACAGATTTTTTTTTTTTTTACAGTGTACAATTAAGATGAGACTTTAAAAAGGGGGTTAAAATTACCCACAATAACAAAACTTGAAAAAGAGCGGAAAAAGTTTTAAATATGTTGAGAAATCAGACGACAGATATTACTGAAGTGCATTCTAGATGTTTATTTTTTTAGCCCTTTCCAACAAAATTGAAAACTGCTTATGCTTTCGGTTTGTCTGCCCGTCTGCCGCACTCTAACTCTCGTAAATGTGGTCGGATTGCCATGACATTTTAGGACGTTATTGACGTTTTCCCTAGCATGAACCCTATTGAAAATGAAGTTTCCACCATGATTAATTTAATTACAGGGTCAGTCAAAAGTTTTCCGTTACATTACGGCCTATGGGGAAAAACCGTTTCAATTGAATGAATTCAATGAATGACCCGATCAAACAAATTCGAATTTAAATGCATCAACAAATTGCACTCAAATATGAATTCATTAAAGTATGCAGTGAAAAGAATAGTTATTATTCATTTACAGGGCCACACAAAAGAATTCCATTACGTAATAATAAAGGGGAAAATGTTTGCGAAATATTTTAATTATGATAAATGATTTCATGTGTAATCAAATTCATATACGTCGCTGAGGTTTAATATGAGTTATTTCACACATAATACGGAGTCATAGTATTTACAGGGACACACAAAATATTTAAAACAGTGTATTCTATCCGAAGTACTGTATATTATAGATGTTGGCTGTTGAATGGATGAAATGAATTTTCAATTATGATATGCGCTTTTAAGTTTCACTAAGTATATATACATTATATGGTGTATATAAATGCGAATAGTTATAAGGTGGTCTGGTGTAATAACGCCAGGCAGGGTAATAGCGCCAAGTGCTAATATTTTGCATAATTATGAAATACTCTGGTAAATGATACCCATGTGCTCTGCGCAGAAGGGTTTTGAGTCATATAAATCGCAAAAAACAGCTTCAAGTTAATTTGTTTCATTTTTAGGTCTTATGTTTTTACAAGCAACTAAAATTAACGCGTGATCTAAAATTTGCGAGATACGTTTTGTGATGTGAAGACTATTTTTTTTTATCCGGAAATACTTTGTTAATTACATAAATTTGTATTACATTTCATGGACTTTCAAAATTTTGTTGAAGATTTTGGATATCTTCTCGAGATAATTTGTAATTTAAAATGTACAGCGCAATAACTATAACGGGGTAATAAAGCCAATACTTGGCATTAATACCCCGGTTGATTCCCTACAGTGGCCGAGCTACAACCTAAATACTGATTCAAATAAACACAGTTAAAACTGTGCAATGTTTTTAATAATTATATTTAAGCGGTCCTTTTTAAGCAAAAAGAAGCTCACGGTCTGATATTCTTTTGCCTCATCCTCCCTCCCCCCCCCCCCCCAACACCACACCTTTATTTTTCTTACACTTTCACAAAAAATTGAACATTTTCAATAGCTTAGAATGCAATTTGTCAATTTCTAAGTTTGTAGAGTTTGTATTTTTAGAATTGGGCAATCTACATGCAATTATTCCATCTTATTTCATAATTTTGTTTGCATGGCTTTATTACTCATATAGTTGGGTAATAACGCCAAATAGCATTGGTCAAGAAATCACGCCATTACATTTTATGAATACATATCTGTTAAGTTATTTTTTTTTTTACATAGATAGTCAATGAGTTGCTGTATCAAATCGTATATTTGTGTGAAAAATACAATCTAAAACTGAGCCGTGAAAATTGGTAGAACCTTAACATGGCGTTATTTCTCCAGGGTACCTTACAATTTAGATATACAGGGTTATACAAAAGAGCTCGGAAGCGTAATTTACTTAAATGTGGTTTTTAACTAAGTGATGCATTTTTATGTTGAAATGCATACAGTTTACTAAGAAATGTTTGTATAATGCAGATAAAATGATACACAGGGTCACGCAAATAACTGGATACAGAGTCACCTGTAAGTGGTAATTTCTGGAAATGTGATTTAAGTAGTTTAAAGAGTGTTTTTACATGAAATAAATTTTAGCAAAATACTTTCACGTAATAAAGGTTCTAGATAAACCACAGTGCTGAAGAAAAGTATTCAACTATGTTTCCATTTATTAGTATATATTGCTGACAGAAAATTTTCAACTAGATAGACGTTTTCTTGCAAGACTAAATTTACTCATTATATAGTGTATACATATCAACCGAGATATCAAATACATGGCTGTTCAAAAGTATTAAAATACATGTTTAGCTATGGACAGTAACGCCTTTTTTCTCTAGATAACGAAATTTTGTTAATGATTTCAGGAAGTATTGGAAAGTGCTTCATAATCTATGCTTAAGGAATGATTTTTCTTACTTGTTTATGTTATTTGATGAAAATTCTGTCTTTTGTTGCAAGCTAACAGAAATTTTTGAGTTTACATTTACGAAGTTTTGGAAATTCGGAGGAGAAAGGGACGTATGTAAAATTTCTGTTTTGAAACAAAAAACGTTGGCAGCATAATTGCCAGAAAACCCTGGGATTTTAATGAGATTTTTCTGTTATGTCTGCGGGGGGGGGGGGGGGGGGGGAGGGGAGGATTTCAAGAAATTTCGAACTTAGATTCGCAAAGTTATGGTAATTTGGGAAAAAAAAAAACCATAAATATTCCGTTTCCAAATCTGAAAAGTGTTGGCAGTACAGTTACCTGTGCACCAGGGTTGAAAAAAAAACCTAGGTTTTTTTTAAAAAACCCAAAAAACGGTTTATTTGGTTCAAACCAGATTTTTTGGTTTAAACTGGGGTTTTTTAAACATCTTTTTTTGTTACATATACATGTAAATTATTGATCAAAATAGGCATTGTTGGATACATAAGTATTATAACTTCATTTGAAAATAATTTAAATTAAATAATTACAGTTAATTTATGTAGAAAATTGAAAAAAATCATATTTTAGTTTAAACAGTACTAGTAAATAGTCTTATGTTCAAAGAATAAATTGCTATACGTAGTGAAACAGTGATAACCTGAAAATCTTTATAAACAATCTTTTATTTACTAATAATACACATTTGATGTAGTTTGGTGAATATAATTTTTTTTTCCACAATTATTAAAAAAATCAAGTCCAAATACTTCTTTTTTGAATGACAATTTAAAGTAAACATTTTTAGTCATTAGATTCAGCAGATAATAGGGGGAAAATACACTAGTACTATTAAAATGCTACAGCTAGCACTCAATTTTTTAATTCTCTCTTATTCAACTTCATATTTTGATTTCCACAGTCAAGAAAAATTTCCTTTATAGCTTAACCAAAATCTTAAAGATCATGTTGTATGCAGTTCTGTAGCTCCATATTCAAAATTACCATGTATGTTATGACAGATTATTTTAAATAATCCGCATTTTTCTAAAATTAAAATAGTTTATACTAAATAATTGATTATTTTAAACCTATTTTATCTTCACATGTTTAAAAATTCACATGTTTTAAAAATTATCTTTAGAGCAGTGGATATGTTCATCAACACTACTAATTTTCATCCTATGATTATAAACATGACCTAGACCCACTATACTTAGAGCTTATTGCTGAAATAAAGTGTTAAAAGTAGAAATTATTTATATCCAATAATTTCAAACTCTTAAAATATATAGAAAAAAGAGAAAGTGTCATTAGATTTTTTTTTTTAAATACTCAATTGTTTTTTTTTTTTTTTTTTTTTTTTTTTTTTTTTTTTTTTTTTTGAGAAAAAACCATTTGGTTTAAACCGTTATTTAAACCATGGTTAAAACCAATTGGTTTAAACTATGCCAACCCTGCTGTGCACCCCAACGATCTGACGTAAATGCAGGTTAAATTAGAAATTTTCACGTGATTTTTACAATGGAGATTAAGTTTCAGTACTTTGACCGATGATGGGAAAAATTAAATCTGAAATTTTCATGCTTTAATGCAAAAAAAAATCACCTTCATTTTACTGATTTCTTTCAGAGTGGTCAAAAATTGAAGTTATCTTATAATACCCTGAAAGATATGAAAAGTGTTTTATAAACTTTACATAATGTGTTATTTTTCTTTCTTGTTTATTTATTTATTTATTTATTTTACCTTTGAACCATATAAGAGTATCTAGATAATAAATAATTAAATTTTCTTGGAACTTTTATCAATATCTTATTTTATTTTATTTTATTATAATTCGACAAAGAAGAACTATTATTATTTCTCTGCATTCTCTTTCTACTTTTTTAGGAATCATCTAACAATTTCATTGTTTAACAAAGATTTTAATTAAATTTTGTTTAAGTGAAAAATAACCTCAATCGGACAAACTTCCATCTTTGAAAAAAAAATCTTTAATTTAGCTAATAAAAAATAATATAAAAAAGATAAAGATAATTTTATGATTTTTTTTTACTAAATATAAAAGTAATATCTTAAAAGTTTCAAAATTTCATTACTTAAAAAATGTTTTTTATATTCTAAATAAACATGCCATTAATTTTATCATACTTTAATTTAAAATTCTGCGAAATAAGCTATCCATATGATAAAGATTTTCAGAATTAATGAGAAATTTTTTTTATAGATAATGTTCTTCCCACATAGTCTCAAGAGACTATCATTTGGATAATGAAAATTTTAAAGTCAAGTAAAATAAAGTATTTTCGAGAAAAAAGTAAAAGGCATTATATTATTATCTTTTTATAAAGGAAAAAAAGTTAATTTGATTTTTTTTTTTCCTTTCTGCTTAAGTGACGGAAATTAGAAAAGATAATTTTAACAAAGTTATAAAAGGACAAATAAGAAAAAAAAAACATATTTTGAAAAAAAAAACAGACTTGACTTCAAGTTATGTTCTTTGAGTTATTTAAAGTCACATATTACTCTAATTATAATTATATACAGATGCGTTTTCATTAAAATAATGTATAAATTTCAAAAACAGCTATTTGTGAAAATCTCGCTCTTTGTTTTCTTTTTGCTGTTGTTGTTTTAAGACAAACATATGTGAAGCGATTCTTATTAAAAAAAAGATAATGTTTGAAATACTAAAAACAATAAATATTGCATTTTGTTTATAAACTCATTAAAGAAGTAATCTAAATGAAGAAAGTAAAGAAACAATAAATAGTTTTTTGTACCATCTTGTTAGATATGTTCGTAATAAACTAGTAGCACTAGCCGTCGTCTCATCCGCCCACCCGCATAAAATCTCGACACTGGTAGACGACAGGTGCTGGGTTCGAACCCCATCGCGGCCGTCGGCCTAATCGTTCAGAGTTTTCCGTGGTCTTCTTCGAACCTTGCGTAAATACGGGTTAGGTTCCGAAAAATCAGTGGTTCTGAATAATATTTATGACAAAGTAGTTATCCTTCCGGTTCCTGTGAGTTATTTGAATAATTACTTTCAAAATAAGAATATTTGTGATAGGCAGAATCGATGGTCCTTTAGCGATAAAGGTAGGGATACCTACATGGTTATTTCTGATGTTAGTTTAAATTACATCTGTTATTCACAAGTGGTTGCATATTTTGTTTCTGCTCATGGTTGCGTTCCCTACTCTGCTCTACAAACGGGGAAGGCGAAATAATGATAAGTGTATTTGTGGCAAACGCGGTGACGTCGCGCACTGTTTATTTGATAGTTGTGTTTCAGCAGACAAGTTTAACATAATTAGAAACAGAACCATAGAGTGGAGCATCAGAAATGTTCCTTTTCCGCATTTTAATTATAAGAAACTTTGTGCTATTTATAATGATCTGAGTGCACACTTTACATTCATTCGTTACAAATTCTGATGTTGTAACTTGGTTTTATTGACAGGACTGTGAACTTTAAATCTTTGTACTTGCTTCTGTTGTGTGACATAGCATATAAATTTGACCCTCAGCTAAAACTGTATTAAACTTTTATGACTTTTACTTTTTTTTTTTTTTTTTTTTTTTTGGTTTGGTGTTTATATTAGTTTTATTATATTTTAATTTCCGTTTTGTTTTGGAACATGTATGATTTGTTCTTACATCTTACTTTATTGTGTATGTATCTTGTTGGGTTTGTTTATTATTTTTTCTTTGTTCCGACAGTCAGACGTTTGTCAAATTGCTAACTGGTGTTTTTCATTTTTATCATTTTGTGTATTTTAGTGTCATGGCACATTATTGCTGTATATTTTACTTATGTTAATATAGAGATACTAGTTATAGAATGGCCCGTTGTTTGTGATTTGGCTGGTTGGTAGTGGAATATTTCTTCCGTGGGATTAAACACCTATGCCAAGTTTTTGGTAGGTGCCCCAGGTGGGTGATTCCCCCCCCCCCCCCCAACGGGCGGCACCTTCCTCTTCTTATGGCCTATATCCCTCGTACTGATAATTGGCCGTCGCAAATACAACCAACCAACTGCCCGCATATAACAGAGCAAAAACTAGGTTGCGGAGTCGGTGTTAGACCCATTTTCGAGCAAAATATTCGGAATAGGAATTCGCTAAAAATAGGCCGATTCCGACTTTAGATTTTTTTCTTAGACATTTTTAAATAAAATTAAACAAATTTATGCAATTTTGTTTTTGTAAAATGAATTATTATTATTATTTATGGACTATATTTATGGACTACTAGAGTTAAAGATGACGGATTTACTGTTTTGTACAAAGCAGATATGTGGATAGGTACAGAATAAGTACAGGATTTACCCGTTTAAAAAAATAGATTAAAACTGTTTTAATTCATAACATAGTAGATATTTTACATTTAATACACTGTAAAAAAAAAAAAAAACGGACGATTTTACGTAAGTAGTACTGGTAATCTAGATGCTAGTACTATTTACTGTTTTGTAACGGAAAAATTTCCGTAAATTCCGGGATAAACTCGAAAAAAACGGAATATTTCTCGTAATTTTTCCGTTAAATAACAGCAAATTGTACTGGCGTCCAGATTACCAGTAATACTTCCGTAAAATCTTCCGTTTTTTTACAGTGTACATAAGTACTTTTCCCGTAATTTTTGTGTTTTGCAAATAGAAGTCTAGGTACAAAGGTCTTCAAGGACCCAAAGCTCGGAAAATGAAGGCAATTTTTCAAACAGACGGTGTAAGTAGAATTAAGATAATTTACAATTAATGGCCCGGATCAGATTGATAAAAAAAAATGAACAGGCTGATAAGCCCAATATCTGAAAAAAAATCAAACTATACCTTAAAAAGAAGACGATTTTAGAATAGGCATGATTGGCGTAAGAGTACATACAAAGGCACGACGGAACATTAAGGCCTTAAAATATCGTTTTATGCAGATCTCTTACAGAAGATAATCCGAAAATTACAAGTTTTAGCTTTTTTATGAGGCAAATTGTAATAAAATCCTTTCGCTCTTTTTTTTTTTTTTTTTTTTTTTTTTTTTGTCTTTGTGGCTAAAAGTCAAAATTCTAAAATACCCTTTCTTCCTTTATCGGAGGTACCCAAAATAATAATAAACAAGTATGAAAAATCATGCGTTAAGCATAGATTATGAAGCACTTTCCAACACTTAATGAAATCTTTAACAAAACTTTGTTATTTAGGGAAATAATAGTGTATAGCCAAATATGCCCAAATATGTATTCCAGTACATTAGAACAGCCCTGTATTTCATATGTCAGTTCATATAAAGGGAAAATTTAGCTTAGCAAGAAAATACCCAGTAGCTTGAAATTTCTTTTTCAGCAATTCATACTATTAGATGGAAACATACTTGGATACTTTTGTTCAGCCCTGTAGCTTACATTGTACCTTTATTACACGTCAGCATTAGGCTAAAATTTATTGTAAACTAAAACACTTTTAAAACAACTGAAATCACATTCTCATAAATCATCATTCATACGCGTCCATGTACCGAATTCTTTGCGTGGCCCTGTATATCCTTTTATCTATATTCTGCAAACATTTCTCAGTAAATTGAATGAAGCTCAGCGTAAAAATGCATAGCTTATTTAAGAACCACGTTTAAATAATTTACGCTCATATTCAGTAACGTTGGTGAGCTCTTTATGGGTAGCCGTGTATATCAACTATAACATTTATACACACCATATAATGTGCACATATTTAGCGAAATATAAACGCGCATATCATAATTAAAATGCATTTCATCCCTCCATCAGCCATCATCGGACACATATACGGTACTTCGGAAAAAATATACTATTTGAAATCTTTTGTGTGGCCCTGTAAATGCTATGTACTTCATATTATGCAAGACAATAGCGTATAATTTGTATTAAGCTTCAGAGACATATATCAATTTTATTATACATGAAAAAGCTTAATATATTTAAAATATATAATGGGGAACTTTTGATTCGCCCTGTAGATAAACTAATCATGGTAGAAACTTCATTTTCGATAGGACTTGTGCTAGGGTAAACGTCAATAACGTCCTAAAATTTCATGGCAATCCAACTATATTAACGATTTTTCCCCATAGGCCGTAATGTAATGGGAAACTTTTGATTCGCCCTGTAGATAAACTAATCATGGTAGAAACTTCATTTTCGATAGGACTTGTGCTAGGGTAAACGTCAATAACATCCTAAAATTTCATGGCAATCGGAGCTTATTAATGATTTTTCCCCATAGGCCGTAATGTAATGGGAAACTTTTGATTCTCTCTGTAGATAAACTAATCATGGTAGATACTTCATTTTCAATAGGGTTCGTGCTAGGGTAAACCTCAATAACGTCCTAAAATTTCATGGAAATCCGAGTATATTAACGATTTTTCCTCATAGGCCATAATGTATTGGGAAACTTTTGATTCGCCCTGTAGATAAACTTATCATGGTAGATACTTCATTTTCAATAGGGTTCGTGCTAGGGTAAACATCAATAACGTATAAAAATTTCATAGCAATCCGAGTATATTTACGGGAGTTAGAGCGCGGACAGACGGCCATCCGGCCAGACGGACAGACGGCCAGACAAACCAAATGCATAAGCACTTTTCAACTTTGTTGGAAAGTGCTAAAAATAGCGAAATTTCATTATCTTTCACCTTTTAAATTTCGGATTTTTCAGGTCTGGAAAGCCTGAAATATATCCAAAATTATAACATTAATTCAAAAAGTGCAACTTTTTTATTCTTAACTATGTGGAAAATAGTTATTGTTCTCGGTAGAGAATTGTAAAATCTGAAGTATATCTGAATCTTCTTATTGGTTGAATTCCGCAACTTCTTTTATTTTATTCGTTTTCTGATTGGTTTATGTTTAATTTCCAAAAATGGAATACTTCTGTTACCACGATAACAAAAAAAGTAAAAAGAAAATTTTGTAAAAAATTAATAATTTCAAAACAAATTGTGGTAAAGATTTCAAACAAATTTCATTAAAAAGTGCATTTTTTCTCTACGTAATAATGTAAAAATTTAAAATGTGCGATGTTTAGAAGTTTAAAATTTTGAAGTTCCGAAAATTGTAAAACTGAATTTCATTTAAAATTTCTTTGTGATGTGTCCAGGAATATTATTGTTTAATCCATGTCGTACGTAATATGAGGCATTCAGAAGTCAGTCTGATTAGCTCCATCAAATAAAAATGCACATTTTAAACCGTTAAGGTTGTATATCTAAAAGATACTGTTTTACTTACCCATCATACTTAGTATAGGGTAAGTCTTGCAATCGTTTTGAAAATCGAAAAAAATTTTTTTTGACGGATTTACACGTTTTAGATAGTGGAAATTCCGAAAAACATATTTTTAGAAAAAAAAAAATTTCCGCCCGTCTGTCTGTCTGTCTGTAAACGCTCTATCTCCCGAACAAATTGAGATAGAGACTTGAAATTTTGTATGTAGTTAGTATGTAAGAATGGGACGAACCTTATTTAATATCAGCAACCTCGATTATCCGGAACTATTTTTTTCGGACTCTCAAAAAATTCGTTCTGATAAAAGGTATAAAAAATTTTCGAATTTTTTTGTTCTAAGGAATGGACGTAAAAGGCAATAAAATAACACACATTTTGCATATAAAACAAAGTCGATCGGATTATTAGTTGCCGAGATATTTGTAATCTTGTTTTCCACATTCTTCGATTTTTCGTGACCCTGTATTTCATTCAAATTTCAATTCAGAAGTATGTTTTAATTGGAAATGAGACGCTTAATCCGACGCAGTTAATTGTTAGTTAATAGAATTATTATTTTTGGAGTTATAAGGATGTTTCTTTTACGCATTTCGGTACTACTTGAGTAGTTTGGGGTTTTATATAATTTGTCGAAATTGGTACATCAGCAGTTCTTTAATAGAGCATTACTATGTATATTAGCAATATTTAAATTTTGTTCATGAATTGCAATGCATTGTATAAATAGTTTTCACATGTTTTATTTTCATATACATATCCATGATGGGTAAGTATTACGGTGGCCCCCAACGACTAGTTTTATCATTGGTCTATGAATATTAATGTTTAATGCACGACGTACGTAATTTATGACTTTCTATAATCATCCTAAAAATGATGTTTATTATTATTATTAATTTTTATTTAGAAATTATTTATAAATCTTTAAAATTTTTGTTTTTGAAAATATTATTTTCCAAATAGTCGTTGTATTTTACTAAATTACAAATTTTTTTCTCTTTTAAAATTCATGTGTAATTATGGTTTATATGCCGTAATTTTCAATATTTTTTTTCATTAGAATCTTACAAAATCCAAATTATTTCCAAAAAAATAAAATTTTAATTTTTCTTATTTCCACAGAAATTTTTTGAGTCAAGAGAACGCAACAAAATAATAACCTAAGTTTTTAAATATATGTAATCATTAATAACCATTACAAAATACCAACAAAAAATGTGAAAGTGTAATTAATATAGTGTAATTAATATCGAATCATTAGTTGCCGAGATATGTGTAATCCTGTTTTCCACTTTCTTCGATTTTTCATGACCCTGTATTTCATTCAAATTTCAATTCAAAGATATATTTTAATTGGTAATGAGACGCTTAATCCGACGCAATAAACTGTTAGTTAATAAGATTATTATTTTTGGAGTTATAAGGATGGGTTTTTTTCGCAATTCAGCACTACTTGAGTAGTTAGGCGCGTTGTATAATTTATCGAAAGAGATTCATCAGCAACTCATTAATACAGCATTACTATGCACAATAAAAATATAAATACACGTTTATATTTTGTTTTGGAGTTGCAATCCATTTTATAAAGAGTTTTCAAATGTATTATTTTCATATATTATGTATGCATATATGTGATGGGTAAGTATTACGGTGGCCCCCCAACGACTAGTTTACCAATCGTGCTAAGAAAGACTTTCAAACTGGTTATTTTTTTTTTCTTTTTCAATCCATTTTAATTATACTTTATTTTTAAATTATTTGTTTACCAATATTTTATTTCTGTATTTATTGGGCGTAGTAGTCTTAAATTCGTATTCTTTAGCTTTTTTATGGCTACTACGAAAATGAAACCACACACTTTATTGTGCTAATCGAGATATTTACGGGATGATGAATCTATCTTGGTTTTACAAATTTCCTTTATTCCTTTTATTCCAATTTTGCTATGTTTTAAAATATGTATTGAAAATATTAAGGGGTTAATTTTATAGTCAATAACAAAATTTCTATATTAATTATACTTTCACATATGTATCAGTAATTTGCAATGGTCATAAATAATTTTATATATATACATTTAAAAATAGATGTGCAATTTAAGAAATTTAAAATACAGACCCTTCAGCTTAACATAATTTTTTCTCTGTTATTAAACTTTAACAAAAAATCTACGTACGTCTTTATGTCTAGACTAGAAACATCTGATAACATATCTGAGGAAACAATGCATAAATCTTCTCACCGATTCAATCTCAAAGAAATATTTTCATCTTTCTTTTGTTATTTAGAAATTTTCTTTTTAACAAATAAGAAAAGCGCACTGTTTTCAGAAAGAAAAAAAAACATAGAATTCTAAGAAAAGTGTATTCTACATTAGAAATGAAATCCAGGAATATTTATTTCATGGAGACTACATATTTCAATATTTTAACAAATAAAAGTAAAAAACAATTTTTGTGATTTAAAGGGGAAAAAATCGTTGATTTCTTTTAAATTATTTGAAAAATGGTTGCTGCTTTCCGTCTAGATATATCTCCAGACATATCTGAATCCTTATGATACCCGTATTTTATTCTTTTTCTAACTGGTCCATTCCACGCTTAATGTCCATGAATGGAATACTTCTGTTCCCACAATGACAAAAAAAGCATTAAAAACTACAAAAAAAATTAACAGCTTAGAAACAAATCGAGATACAGCTTTCAAACAAATTGCATTTAAACGCATATTTTTTTTTTCTATACGACGATGTAAAAATTGAAAATGTGCAATGTTTACAAGTTTAAAATTTTTCAGTATCGAAATTTGTAAAACTGAAATTTCTTTTAAAATTTGTTTATGATTGGCTCAGGAATATTAATGTTTAATCCATGGCGTACGTAATATATGACTCTGTTATTACGTAAGCCAAGTTTTGATCATCATCAAAATGAAGTTTATTTTTTAAAAAATGTATAAATATTTAATTTATTTATAAGTCTAAAATTTTAGTCTTTGAAAATATCATTTTCCATATGGTCATAGTTAATTTGTTAAATTACTTTTATTTATCTATTTATCTTTTTAGGCCATTTTGTAGGATTTTCCAGTTTATTCTTTTGGGAAGAAATATTTTCCTTTTCCTGTGGATTAAATAATTACACATGCCAACCATTAATCTAATCTTTTTTCCCGCAAAAACTGCATTATGATGTAAATGTGTTGGTTATTTGTTCTAATGGAGGCAATTGGATAATTTTTACCAAAGCCTTTCGCTGCCATAAATCCTTCTATAGTAAAAAAAAACTAGCCTTAAAAGGAATGACTCCTGGAATGATGCTGATGTGGAAGATTTCCGGAACTAACGAATCCGGGTTGTCGACTCCTTCTATGAGTCGAATAGACCAATCAGGAAAGGGCTCCGTCTATGCATCGCCATATGGGTTTCCATAAAGAGAGGAAAGGTTACCATCGCCAACAATCGCCAAGTTTGTCGCCAACTTGGCGATATATCGCCAAATTTGGCGACCAAAATTAGTTGTCAAAAGTGACGCCAACTTGGCGATAATTGTAATATTTCGCCAAATTTTTAATTTCTTTACAACACCAGTCGTTTGATACATCATTTGAGAGGTTTGCAACTACTTATTCATATAATGGATGTCTTGTGTGTTATCCCCCATTCTGCTCCCCAGGGGGGACACATTTTTATTTTCTTTACAACACCAGTCGTGTTACACAAGATTTGAAAGGTCTGCAACTGCTTATTAAAGCATAGCACGGCAGTGCTATGCTTTATTTATTTCCAGTGTGACTCCGTAATGTTATTTTAATACGGAATTTAACATTGAACGAGTTATTTACTAGACATTTTCCCACATTTTGTACGCGCTTCCACAAATTTTCTTCAAAGGTTCTAATTGTTTAAAAAATAATTTCCTCCAATCAAAAAAAAAATAAATAAATAAAAAATAAAAAAAATTAAAAAAAAAAAAAATATATATATATATATACAGAAGTCAATGGACATATTTCCTGTAGCAATTAATCATTTTTACGTGATAAGTGAAAAATAATTTTTTTAATTAAAAATGGTAAATTTAGCACGTCATATTAGATATAAAAGGGAGATTTGCAAACATTTGGTACAAAGACAAGAATCGTCAGCAGAAAGCAATATGAAGCATGATTTTTATAATAAAAGGACATTTTCAAACATTGATCAAGAAGCTTCTAATTGAAGAAATATAGAAAATAAGTAAATTAAACTTTTTTCTACCTATTATCTCTACAAAATAATAGAAAATAACTTAAAAATATATATGTAACTGGTATTCGAAAGCGAATTTTTTGACACATTGGCATCAGAAAAAAAAAAAAAAAAAAAAATCGCACCAAATGCAGTGGGTATATGAAATTTGCGCCGGGTTTTCGTAACTTATACCACATTTTTAAAAATTTCTTCGCCTGATATGTTCGAAGAAAATCAAAATAAATTTAGGTGAAAAAAGTTTTAAAAAATAATAGCATTTGAGAATAATAGTATTTCATCCTTTGTATGTAATGAAACTGGTAAATCTGTAGAATTAGGACCTCAAACATAGCAATTTTTTAAGTCTAAACGGCAGAATTATCAACTACTTGGTGTAAGACTTTTCGGCACTGCCATAAATTCGCCAATTCTATCAACCTAAATATTCAAAATCAATGTAAACAAATGTAAACAATAATGTTTACAAACTTTTTTTTTTTCGCGATTTGGAGATTTTTTTAAATTGTGCCTAAATTTGTAATTTTACAAATAATTAATCATTGTATAAAATCAATTTTGAATCAATGGTACTACTTGGTTGTCCCGTCGACCAAATATTATCGCCAAAGTATAAGATTAAATGCCAATAATGGATGATCGTGAATGTCACATTCAATGACATTAAATACGTAAACGTATTTAGAGATGTAATCAAATGATTTTATTTCCTTTTTTATTAGTATTTTTACTAATATTTTACTCATTTATTTGTTCTTTTGTTATTAAAAAAAATGCTAATATGTATAATTTGGCTATTAGTTTGGCGACTTATATAATTTGGCAAAACTGGTTGGCGAGATAACCAAGTAGTACCGTAGTTGTATTAAATTCCTAATACCGATGATTTTAATATTATAAAACACTACACGATTTAATTTTTAAAATATCGCAAAGAGTTTCTGTTGAAAAATAGCTGTTTTTTATACTTTAAGTTAATATTTTTATAAAACTCTTTCTATTCACTATCTCTATAAATTAATAAAATTGAAGCACATTGGGAATATTCATAATGCGTCACCTTTTGGCATAGATGTCTAATACTTACCTTGTTGGTGCAATTTTTTTCTCACGCCAATTTGGCGAAAATTTCGTTTTCAAATACCAATCACGTGTATATTTTTAAATTATTTTCTAATATTTAAAAAAGGAAATAGTGATAAATAAAAAAAATATTAATAACTATAGAACAAAACGATCTACATAATTTAAAAAAAGTAATAGAAAATAACCAATTTATTAGCAAATAAACAACGACACCCAGGTTAGCATGTGTGGCATATAATCTTCATTTTGTTCCAATCGCGCCAATGTGTTGCATATATGACATCTATCCCCAACTTTTCTACGCTGAACCCTTCCCCAAACTCCCATAGCAATTTGAAGTTCTGTCGAAGTTAAATTTCAATTTGGGTCAAAATTTTAATTCAAACATTAATTAATTTATCAAGAAACTTCTAAATGAAGAAATACAGAAAATAAATAAATATGGCGTAATACATAAAATAAAAAAACTAGTCGTTGGGGGCCACCGTAATACTTACCCATCATGGATATGTATATGAAAATAAAACATGTGAAACTATTTATACAATGCATTGCAATTCATAAGCAAAATTTAAATATTGTTAATATACATAGTAATGCTCTATTAAAGAACTGCTGATGTACCAATTTCGACAAATTATATAAAACGCCAAACTACTCAAGTAGTACCGAACGGCGTAAAAGAAACATCCTTATAACTCCAAAAATAATAATTCTATTAACTAACAATAAACTGCGTCGGATTAAGCGTCTCATTTCCAATTAAAATATACTTCTGAATTGAAATTTGAATGAAATACAGGGTCATGAAAAATCGAAGAATGTGGAAAACAAGATTACAAATATCTCGGCAACTAATAATCCGATCGACTTCGTTTTATATGCAAAATGTGTGTTATTTTATTGCCTTTTACGTCCATTCCTTAGAACAAAAAAATTCGAAAATTTTTATATACCTTTCATCAGAACGAATTTTTTGAGAGTCCGAAAAAAATAATTCCGGATAATCGAGGTTGCTGATATTAAATAGGGTTCGTCCCATTCTTACATACTAACTACATATAAAATTTCAAGTCTCTATCTCAATTTGTTCAGGAGATAGAGCGTTTACAGACAGACAGACAGACAGACAGACAGACGGACAGACAGACAGACAGACAGACGGACAGACAGACAGACAGACGGACAGCAAAATTTTTTTTCTAAAAATATGTTTTTCGGAATCACCACAATCTAAAACGTGTAAATCCGTCAAAAGAAATTTTTCGATCTTCAAAACGATTGCAAGACTTACCCTATACTACGTATGATGGGTAAGTAATAAATACATTTTATTGATACTATGTCTTGAGGTATAGTTGGAGGAATATTATATTGTCTAGAGGTGAAATTCTAGAACTATACTTCTACGCAATATATCAAAACTGATTGTTAAGTATAAATATAGGTTACATGCAGAAGAGACTTTTCTGATTCATAAGAAATTAATTCGCCGAAGAAAAAAGTGACATCTATTTTTTGCGTGATTCCATTGTAAAAAGTGAAATTGATTTTAAGAATTAAAAAGCGCACATTTATGACGTCATATTGAAAATGAAACAGATATTTTGAAATAATTGATATCAGGACAGAAAGCATGTACAGAATACAGTTCTAGGTGTAAAAAAAAATAATAATAACAATTTGCAAATGAGGGAAATGATTTGGAAATGGATCAATGAAATTCTATGAAAAACCCAATGGAGAAATGAAAATCTACGCAGATACCGCGGAGATAGGTAAATAGAGTTTTTAATTTGGGGTGGTTTTGGAGTCTATTTTTCCAAATCTATACCGATCATGATACCTAAATCAGAAATTTTTACGTAGGGGCGAATGTAACAGTTAGTACTTCATCAAATGAAATTTTGTTCAAAAACCTAATTTAATTTTGAGGTCCTTTCATAGTTTTGCAGAATTGCTAAATTGTAACTAAAGTAAGTGCTTCAATACTCGCTGATCTTACTTGCACATATGAAGCCTACAAGATGTTCAATCTTGAACTAGTTATACACTCAAATTTTTCATCACCATATTCTTTTTAACATAAAATGGAGCTATTACAACAATCTAATAAGAAACATGGTACTTACAATGTGAATATGCACTAGTTAATTTTTCTGCATTAGAAAAAGAAAGAGAGAAATATGAGCCCCTCAGACGTTCTCTTGAGCGCACCATCTCCCTCATAGTTCACTTCTAGCTATAGCCCTAGGTAAATTACATCAGTAATTGTGATACGATACCGCATGAAGGAAGTCCTGATGATGGTACCCTCAGTTAATTTTGAAATGAGTTCATCTGAATGCAGTAGTTATTAAAAAACTTGAGATATTAAACAAAAACATAATTTGCAGAACAAATTAAAAAACACAAAATTTATTTCCTGTACTATTTAAGCCCAAGAAGGGACAGATATTAAGATGTTTCATTTAATTATTTCTACATTTAGTATTAAATTTTTATATCAAATAATTTAAATTATGTGAATATTAAAAAATAAAAATGAAATTCGAACAGTATGATATTTAAAACCCCTAAATCTTAGATTCCGTTCAAACGAAATCGAAATAAATCTTAGACTTTTTCTGAACATTTGTTTTTTAGATGTGTCTATTCATTTTATTTATACCTACCATAAACATTATACAAAATCTGCAAAACAAATATTTATAAGTTTGGAAAACAGTCTCAGATTTTAAGTATCATACTGTTTGAATTTCATTTTTATTTTTTAATGTTCACATAATTTAAATTATTTGATATAAAAGTTTAATACTAAATGTAGAAATAACTAAATCAAATATCTTAATATCTGTCCCTTCTTGGGCTTAAATAGTGCAGGAAATAAATTTTGTTTTTTTAATTTGTTCTGCAAATTATGTTTTTGTTTAATTCATATTATGGATGTGTTGTGTGTCATCCCCCACTCTGCCCCCCAGGGGGGAACATTTTTAATTTCTTTGCAACACCAATTGTGTGACACATCATTTGAGAGGTCTGCAATTGCTTATTCATATTATGGATACCTTGTGTGTAACCTTCCCCCCCCTCTGCCCTCAGAGGGGGCGCATTTTGTAATTTCTTTACAACACCAATTGTGTGACACATCATTTGAAAGGTCTGCAACTGCTTATTCATACCATGGGTTATTGGCGAGCGCAGCAAGCAGGGGTAGACAATAATTTGGGATCGCGAAGCAATTACGCGGGGGGGTTAGTGAGCATAGCGAGCAGGGGGGGCGGGGCTCCCCTAGTAATTATATACAAAAGCAACAAAGATAATATGTTGCTCTTCAACAAATATTATTACTTATGCATCATACGTAGTATAGGGTAAATCTTGCAATCGTTTTGAAATTCGAAAAAAAAATGACGTATTTACACGTTTTAGATACTGGAGATTCCGAAAAACATATTTATATATATTTTAAAAAATGCCGTCCATCCATCTGTATGTCTGCCTGTCTGTCTGTCTGTCTGTCTGTAAACGCTCTATCTCGCAAACAAGTTGAGACAGACACTTGAAATTTTATATGTACTTAGTATGTAAGAATGGGACAAAGCCTATTTAATATCAGGAACTTCGATTATCCGGAACTATTTTTTCGGACTCTTGAAAATTTTGTTCTGATGAAAGGTATGTAGAAATTTTCAAATTTTTTTATTTTAAGGAGTGGCTGTAAAAGGCAATAAATAATACAAATTTTTTTTAAAGAACGAAATCGAACGAATTATTAGTTGCCGAGATATTTGTAATCCTGTTTTCCACCTTCTTTGATTTTCCATGACTCTGTATCATTCAATTTTCAATTCAAAGATATATTTTAATTGGAAATGAGACGCTTAATCCGACGTAGTAAACTGTTAGTTAATATGATTATTATTTTTGGAGTTACAAGGATGTTTCTTTTACGCAGTTCGGTACTACTTGAGCAATTTGGCGTTCTATATAAATTGTCGAAGTTGGTTCATCAGCAATTCCTTAATGGAGCATTACTATGCATATAAGAACATTTAAATATCCGTTTAAATTTTGTTTTGTAATTTTATAAATAGTTTGCACATGTTTTGTTTTCTTACATTATATAAAGTGGCCCCCAACGACTAGTCTTACTTTTAAGTAGGTTTCATAAGAAATAGTACTGATTATATTCTCTTCTATGTTGGAGTTTTTAAAAACTTTTAGCAGATCTACACTGATCATAACTCTAGGTTCCAAAATTCCCTCCGTTAAAAGTTTTATCTATCTATATCACTTTTTTATGGACACTATAACTTCCATAATTCTGCAGACATCTCTTCCAAGCTGCTCCAGAAAAAAGGGACCGAAAAATCTCGTTCAAGTTCGTTGATGGGCGAAATCGGAATAAGGGGATAATATTAGAGTAGGGGGTGAAAACCGAAAAAAACCCGCAATTCCTTAATTATAATAGATATCAAATCAGTTTTAAATTATTATTACTTCTAGAAACTAGTCGTTGGGGGCCACCGTAATACTTACCCATGATGTATATGAAAATAAAACTATTTGTGAAAACTTTTTATACAATGCATTGCAATTCATAAACAAAATTTAAATATTGTTAATATACATAGAATGCTATATTAAAGAACTGCTGATTACCAATTTCGACAAATTATATAAAGCGCCAAACTACTCAAGTAGTACCGAACTGCCTAAAAGAAACATCCTTATAACTCCAAAACTAATAATTCTATTAACTAACAATTAACTGCGTTGGATTAAGCGTCTTATGTCCAATTAAAATATACCTCTGAATTGAAATTTGAATGAAATACAGGGTCATGAAAAATCGAAGAATGTGGAAAACAGGATTACAAATATCTCGGCAACTAATAATCCGATTGACTTCGTTCTATATGCAAAATGTGTGTTGTTTTATTGCCTTTTACTTCCATGCCTTAGAACAAAAAAAATCGAAAATTTTTATGTACCTTTCATCAGAACGAATTTTTTGAGAGTCTGAAAAAAATAGTTCCGGATAATCGAGGTTGCTGGTATTAAATAGGCTTCGTCCCATTCTTACATACTAACTACACACAAAATTTGAAGTCTCTATCTCAATATTTTCGGGAGATAGAGCGTTTACAGACAGACAGACAGATGGACGGCAAATTTTTTTTCTAAAAATATGTTTTTCGGAATCTCCACTATCTAAAACGTGTAAATCCGTCAAAACAAATTTTCAATTTTCAAAACGATTCCAAGACTTACCCTGTACTACGTATGATGGGTAAGTAAAAAGGCCAAACATTTATGTGTAACAGACTGTAGATAAAATTAAAAATGGGTTCAAGAGGCGAAAAAAAATTGGTTTTAAGGAGAAAAAAAAATCATAATTTTATCAATTCTCAAGATATAAAATCCAATTAAATGTATTATAAATCTTCTAAATATTATCTAAAACTTTTAATATGACAAGTTTTTGATAGGATCAATTCTTGCCGCAAGAAAGAATAAAAATTTAAACGAAAATAAAAATAAAAATAACAGAGTTCAAGAAAAAATAAAATCCATAACTTCGCCATTTCACAAGATATCAAATGAGCATGAATTTATTACAATTTTTTTAATATTATCTACAATTTTTAAATTGATAAATCTCTTCAAAAATCATGCTAGCAAGTTCCATGTTTTTTTCTTCTAAAAATTAGTCTGAAAATTTGTTTAACGATTTCGAGTTGTTGAGCTTAGAAAAATATTTTTTGAATACCGCCTTAACATGATTCTGATAAAACTAGCTCTTATATAAAAATGAATTTAAAAACTCATCAAAAGTAGACTGGTCGTTATGCTGAATCATGATATATTTTTTTGTTATAAAATTAATACTTAACTTCGAAATTTATTTGATCCTGTAAAAGTCCTATTACACGTGCGCTGCTGCAGGCGTCAAATCGCAGGCGTCTCCATGTTATCCTATGGGACAAGGAGAGTCGCTTGGTAGCGCGCGATTCTCTTTTGTCGAGCGTCTTTGATGCGTGGAACGAAGCGAGTCGCCGGCAACAGCCAATCAAATGCTTGGAAATCCAAATGATGGTAAAGACTCTTCTCGAACAGCCAATGAAATGCTAAGAACACGAAAAAACGCAGGCGATTTTTGTCGCATGCAATTTTAAAAGTGCTATTACACGTAAAAATTGCAAGCGACAAAAATCGCCTGCGTTTTTTCGTGTTCTTAGCATTTCATTGGCTGTTCGAGAAGAGTCTTTACCATCATTTGGATTTCCAAGCATTTGATTGGTTCTTACTGGCGAGTCGCTTCGTTCCAGGCTTCAAAGACGCTTCGACACAAGAGAATCGCGCGCTAACCAAGCGACTCGCTTGGTCCCATAGGATAACATGGAGACGCCTGCAGCAGCGCACGTGTAATAGCACCTTTACGTGTAATAGCACTTTTAGCCAAACCGGCAGGAATTTTTTGCTAGTAAAGCATTTTAAACGAAAAATTATCTTCCCAATAAGTATAAAAATTACTTTATTTCATACTTCATTACTTAAACATCAGGGAGGAGAGGGTTAAAACTATTTTCACACATTCAGCATTTTATACAACATATATAAAATTTTAAGCATTTGTACAATTTTTTGGTGGAATATTACAATTTGTGTAAAATAACATTTTGTAACGAAAAAAGAAATATTGTTACTCAATTGAAAAAAAAAAAACTTCTTAAAAGTATTTTTACCATGAAATATAAATACGTTTTTCATAGATTTTTTTTTCACTTAAAAATATAAATTCAGACAATCGAAATTATGAGTCGATTATAAATTGGTTAAATAATATTTTTTTTTAAAATAAATTTATCGTCTGTGGAAAATAGTCTCGCAACTGGACAAGAATTCTGTTTACATAAAAGAATAATGGTTTGAGGTTACAGAAGGTTCTAGAATTTTCTTTTGAGATTTAAAAGGGGAAGCCCCAAAGTTTGAACATGCTGTTACTGTTGCCAAATTTACAAACTGAACTGGCAAATTAGTTCAAAACTTTAATTAAAAAAACTGTAATACACTTTCTATTTCTGATAGATTTGACGAAAGTTACCACTATAATTAGAAATATTATTAAGCTTTTTACAAATAAAAACTATATTACATTTTATAATTGTGTTATAACTTGTTAAAATTATAAAACTACTTGGCAAACGCCCAGAACTACTTATGTTTGCTTTTCACTGAGTTGGCAAATACTGAATTTTGACTTGGCAATTTAAGGCTCTCTCCGCCAGCAATAACAAGTTGGAAATTGAACGTAAAGCGTAGCAAATGAGGTGCGTTCGTTAATAACGAAGTTTTAAAATATTCAGATCTTGCTGATACAGTAGAGCGTACTTTGGATACAGTATAGTGGTCGAAATCTTTGTGTTCCTGTAAATATGCAGGGAGTAATTTTTATTATACTTTATTAACGTATATCTTATTCATAAAATGTGAAGTAGTTTAATACAATTAAAACACCCCCCAAACAATGTTTCCCTGTATAACATTATTTAGTGGAATACATTTGTGTGGCCCAGTAATTTAATAATAAATATTCTTTGCATCACAGATTGTACAAAATGTATTTTTAGTACATATTTCATAGATTCATGTCTTACTGTATCAAATGAGTGTAACACCATTAAAATGCATTTGAAACTTTTTTCCCCATTGACCGTAATGTAACGGAATACTTTTGATTGTCCCTGTAATTGATCAATGCATCCGATTTTCATGAAATTTGAAATGACTCGACAAAATTATGTAATAAATATACGTTTTAAATTTCAAACGATTAAAATGCATTTGAAACTTTTTTTCCCCATTGACCATAATGTAACGGAATGCTTTTGATTGTTCCTGTAATTGATCTATCCATTCGATTTTCATAAAATTTGAAATGACTCGACAAAATTATGTAATAATTATGTATTTTAAATTTCAAACGATTCGGTTGGGTAGTTTTTGCGTTGTTATATGCGGACGGACAGACAGACAGACAGGCGGACAGACGGACGGACTGAGCGACAACAATAGGTGCTACGTATTTACATTATTACGAACGCACCTAAAAAGGCTTAACGAGGGCCCTGTTCGAGTGTGTGTGCTTCCGAAGACAGTGGGACCCAACATTAGGTTCATTTAAAAACATTTTCGTTTAAGAATTGAAAAAAATCATTCAACATTGATTACAGGTATGATAATAAATTTATAATCACGGGTCCTGATAACCCCGTATGGTTTAGTTAATATAAGATAAACAGAAACTGACTAGGAAAAAAAATTAATTTTAAACTATTTTTATTGCTTCGTGTGTCTCTTGCATAATGCGTAAGAATGCAATCGATGATTATAATCTCTGAATAATCACAATTTGTACGATGCGTATCATATGTTATTAAATGTAGCATTTATATTTACTCCTTTTTTAGGTGCGTTCGTAATTATATAATACGTAGCACCTATAGTGGTCGTTCAGTCCGTCGGTCTGTCCGTCCGTCTGTCTGTCCGCATATAACAACGCAAAAACTACCCAACCGAATCGTTTGAAATTTAAAATACGCAATTATCACATAATTCTGTCGAGTTATTTCAAATTTTATAATACTCGGATGCATAGATCAATTACAGGGGCAATCAAAAGTATTCCATTACATTACGGTCAATGGGAAAAAATGTTTCAAATGCATTTTAATCGTTTGAAATTTAAAATACGCAATTATTACATAATTCTGTCGAGTTATTTCAAATTTTTTGATAATCGTGTGCATAGATCAATTACAGGGGCAATCAAAAGTCTTCCATTACATTACGGTCAATGGGAAAAATGTTTCAAATGCATTTTAATCGTTTGAAATTTAAAATACGCAATTATTACATAATTCTGTCGAGTTATTTCAATTTTTTTTATAATCGTGTGCATAGATCAATTACAGGGGCAATCAAAAGTATTCAATTACATTATGGTCAATGGGGAAAAAATTTCAAATATATTCTATACGTTTGAAATTTAAAATACATAATTATTAAATAATTTTTTTGAGTTATTTCAAATTTTATGAAACTCGGATGCATAGATCAATTACAGGGGCAATCAAAAGTATTCCATTACATTACGGTCAATGGGGAAAAATGTTTCAAATGCATTTTAATCGTTTGAAATTTAAAATACGCAATTATTACATAATTCTGTCGAGTTATTTCAAATTTTTTTATAATCGTGTGCATAGATCAATTACAGGGGCAATCAAAAGTATTCCATTACATTATGGTCAATGGGGAAAAAAATTTCAAATGCATTTAAATCGTTTGCAATTTAAAATACGCAATTATTACAAAATTCTGTCGAGTTATTTCAAATTTTTTGATAATCGTGTGCATAGATCAATTACAGGGGCAATCAAAAGTATTCATTTACATTATGGTCAATGGGGAAAAAATTTCAAATATATTCTATACGTTTGAAATTTAAAATACATAATTATTAAATAATTTTTTTGAGTTATTTCAAATTTTATGAAACTCGGATGCATAGATCAATTACAGGGGCAATCAAAAGTATTCCATTACATTACGGTCAATGGGGAAAAATGTTTCAAATGCATTTTAATCGTTTGAAATTTAAAATACGCAATTATTACATAATTCTGTCGAGTTATTTCAAATTTTTTTATAATCGTGTGCATAGATCAATTACAGGGGCAATCAAAAGTATTCCATTACATTACGGTCAATGGGGGGAAAAGTTTCAAGTATATTCTATACTTTTGAAATTTAAAATACATAATTATTACATAATTTTTTCGAGTTATTTCAAATTTTATGAAACTCGGAGGCATAGATCAATTACAGGGGCAATCAAAAGTATTCCATTACATTACGGTCAATGGGGAAAAAGTTTCAAGTATATTCTATACGTTTGAAATTTAAAATACATAATTATTACATAGTAATTTTTTAGAGTTATTTCAAATTTTATGAAAATTGGATACATAGATCAATTACAGGGACAATCAAAAGTATTCCATTACATTACGGTCAATGGGAAAAAATGTTTCAAATGCATTTTAATCGTGTTACACTCATGCGAACTTAATAAAATTTATATGCAACTATAAAGTACATATTATGATATACATTTTACATAATTTGTGGCGCAAAGAAGATTTGTTATTGATTTACAAGGCCACACAAAAGTATTCCATTACATAATGGTATAGGGAGAACATTGTTTGATGAGCGTTTTAATTGTAATTCACTATTTACAATGTTATGAGATTGATATATGAAAGTAATATTTTTAAAACTTCGTTATCGTTCGAACGCACCTAATTTGCTACGCTTCACGTGCAATTTCCAACTTGTTTTTTTCTTATTTCTTTTTGCCAACAACTTATCTTATCACTATGAATGGTTTTCGTTTGACAGTTAAAAAGTATTTACACTTTCAGCTGTCGAATTTCCACGCTGATAACAAAGTAAAAGAAAAAAAAATGAAATTGCTTTTGAAGTAAAAGTGTGCAATTTTGTATAAATTTTTTTACCCACTGAATATCACCCGGAAAACTTTCATTGGCTACTTTATATATATACTAGCAGCCTTCGCCCGCTACGCTGGTCAGTTTTTTTAAAAGAAACTTTGAATCGAAAGAAATTTTTATATCATAGTAATTTTTAGTTTTATATCATATTTTAATCTGTCATCGGTGAAAAGTCAGTCATCTAAACGGAAAGTTCAATGTTAGTCACCAATGAATGACGTAACGGCCAACATGTTAACAGTTTTAATCAAATAAAAATTCATTCAGCGGCAACTTTCAAATAAAGCCAACCTTTTGTAATTGGGTTCATCTGATTTAAAACATCTCCATAAGTAGTCAATTAAAAAACATAGATTGCTATATTTTATTTATTACAAAATTTCTGAAAAATTATACAACACAATGTAAGTTACATTAAAATCTATCTAGCTTTCCGCCCGCGGCTTCGCCCGCGTGGAATTCGATTATGACAAATGAAATTATGACTTTATGGCAAAACTGAGTGGTACACTATATTATATGTTTTCCCTTGTGGAGCAAAAACATGCAGATTTTGGGCACTGGAAACCCGGGAACACGCTACATAGAGCTGACCATTCGAAAAACAATGTTTTTCCAAGTGTACTCCAGCAACCCTTAGAGTTTGGCCTTGTGCTTTATTAATGGTCATTGCAAATGAAACCCTTATAGGAAATTGTAGTCTTTTAAATTGAAATGGGAGGTCTGTTGGAATAATCGGAATCCGAGGAATGAGTACACTTTCACCCTTTGCTGCGCCAGTTAAAATAGTGGCTGTAATAATGTTCCGCCCAAGCTGAGTGACACGCAGCCTGGTACCATTACACAGTCTAGGGCATCGAGATTACGCATGAGCATCACCGGAACACCTACTTTTAGTTTTAATTTATGAGAAGGCACCCCAGATAATTCCAAAGAATTTAAGAACTCCACAGGATATGAGGTACTATGTTCTGTTTCTATTACTGTGTCTACAGATAAATATTCAGCATTTTCTCCCATAACTTCATTCAAAATATTTTCATTTATTTTAGTGACCGTTTCATTTTTTGGTGCTAATATTGCGCGTTCGCAGAGCCATTGGTCATCATTTATATGATCGTGTAAGTCAGTATAAACTTTTGCTACCAACGTCGATTCGCTGCCCACAACATTACAAAACTCTTCCGTTAAAGTTATCATTCCCTCTGCATCTACTGTCATTTTCCCATTACCGATTTTTAACAATGTTTCCGCGTAATGACCCGATTGAATGTCGTTGAATAATCGCACTCGCATGTTTGTGGTTAATTGAAACTTTATGACATGGTCCCACAACTTGGACGATTTTAGGCAAGCTTTTATTTCATCTGCTGGAGTTCCCCTTTGTATGACTGGCAGTGTTTGCCGGAAGTCACCTGCTAATAAAACTACCAATCCTCCCATTATGCTTTTGCAGTCCCTTATATCCTGCAAAGTCCTATTGAGAGCTTCAATAGCTCCTTTGTGCGACATGGTACACTCATCCCAAACTAACAACTTACACTGGCGCAGCATCGCGGCCCGACCACTATTTTTACTAAAATTGCAGATTGGGGATTCCTCTTGAGCAAGATTTAGAGGCAGTTTCAAAACGCAGTACGCAGTTCGTCCTCCAGTAAGCAGCGTGGCAGCAATTCCAGAGGAAGCAACGTCTACTGCAATGTTTTTATCCTTTCTGACATGAGCCAGAAGAAGATTCAGCAAAAAAGTTTTTCCAGTGCCCCCCGGAGCATCAAGAAAGAAAAGTGCGCCATTCCCTGACTCTACGTAGCGTGTTACTTCGTCGAATACAGTTTTTTGCTCGGGTAATAATTGTGGGACCATGTCATTTACTTGCTGTTGCAATATAGTAGGATTATAATCTAGCTCTCTGGCGATGTCAGTTACGCTTTCTTCTGATCGTTGTGGGCTAGTCATTCCAAATTCACTCAATTTTTACCGATTATTTCCATAGTTTTATTTTCTATTTTAGTGAGAGCCTCGTTGTAAATAAAATCATTGTACGTGATGTCCGGATGTGTCATCTGCAATCTTTTTAAAATATCTTCTGCCATATCATTTTTATATTTTTCCCATAGCTGTTGAGGATTAGAAACACCACAGGTTGAGATCAAGGTTGCAAACAACTCTCTTATTTTTGTAGGTGATCTGCATTGAACTGCTTCTATCATGGTTTCCTCCCAATGATTCTCATTCTCCAACAGACCAAGAACTTCACATGCCTCTCTGTATGTTGCGCACTCTTGACCGTTCACAATTTTAAGGTCCCTGTGGCTAGTTGGTCCACGAACATGGTGCAGAAGCATTCTTAAACAAAAACACTCAAAATTGCACACGTGAACAGTATATACACGACCAAGAGCATCCCCTGATTTTACCCCGGGCCAGTTTTCTACTGGGGTGCCTTGAATGCGATGTTTCCACTCTTTTCTAGAGGCATTCCATGTATAGTATCGGGGAACCTCTGAATACAAAAGGGTTTTTGCAAATGGGTCGATTTGGCAAAGATGGAAAAATGCGGTCAGTGTTGTCTTTGGCGGAGACGCCATCCTATCATGAAAATTGCTTTCATTAAAATACACACGCTGTCCGTTTTCTAAATGCACGGCCAAATGAGTGACAGTGAGGTGCCTTTCATGTAATGGGAATCCTAAAAGTCGCCATGCTGCCTCATTGCTGCTCACATAACGCCCCTGTTGGAAAGCTTGCACTTCGTTTATGACAGACGATCCAGCTTCCTGTATAAAATTGAACACGGCTTGATCGGTTCCTTTGTTAATATATTTACAAATATATTTGATAGCGCGCACGGAATCGCAGGCCTCCACATTTATATGGGCATTAAATATTTTACATAAAATTGGCGAGTACGGTACAATGCAACTATTGTCCATAGTTTCAAAAGCTCCGCTGCGGGTTTTGATAGTAACCGTTCGGCCCCCGTCTTCAGGTGATCTTCTTCTGTATAACGGATAGCCCTGTTCATTGTGGATAGTGTCTTTTATAAGTGATCGCGGGTACTTTTTTGTGCATTTCCCCTCCTTCATACACGGTGACGTAGAGTTACGAATTCCGCAGGGACCATGCATCATGTTTTTAACCACAGTGTCGTGCAACTCCTTATCTTCTGTAGGATCAGGAATTTCAGCGCTAATCAGATTGTCAATGTGGGTAGGTCGCAATTTCTCCTTGAGCCAAATCAAAATATGAACATGTGGCAGCCCCCTTTTCTGCCATTCGATGGAGTACATATAACAATGCACGTCGCCAAATATTTTACCTTTGGTAATGACACCCATAAGTTTCTGTACTTTTTAGCATCCGATGCTATTTCTTTCAGACAAGCTAAAAATGTCGTGTCATCAGCCCTGAATTTTCTAGTTAACCGATTTTGATAATTATTTTTTTAAATGAAAGCTATTTATTTGTAGTTGTGCCCATTTTAATTATTTTTTAATTTATTTCCATTTTTATATTTTATTTTTAATTTTAAAAGCTTTTTCATGACATTTCTTCAAAATGGTGGCAACACAGTTTAGCTTTTCTCTCGTTAATAAAAATTTATTTTCTAAAATGATTGCGTATAATTATGCACTAATTGAGTTAAAAAATATATATATTTACTGAGAAATTATATTAATAACGTAAATAAAATGACAGAAAATAATTTATGAAAAAAATTAATGTCTAAATCAAAATAAGAGAAATTTCAAATGAGGAACAGCAACCAGATAAAAGGGAATTACAATATTATTATGGATGCCTTTTTCATAAACAGTAACTTTTAAAGAACATTTGAAAAGAAAATGACGTCACTATTTAAAACATCGTATTTTTACTCATAACGATATTAGGTACTACTCTGTTATCCCGTCGACCAATTTCGCCAAATTATACAAATCGCCACATTAATAGCCAAATTATACATATTGACATAATTTGTATTTTAAATAACGAAAAAATAAATAATTAGTAGAATATTAATAAAAATATCAATAAAATGTCGAAATAAAAATCACTTAATGACATTTTAAACACATGAATCGTATTTAATGTCATTGAATGTGACATTCACGATCATCCATTATTGGCATTTAATCTTATAGTTTGGCGATAATTTTTTGGTCGATGGGATAACCTAGTAGTACCCGATGTTATTTTTTTTCTTTTTTTTTAAATAAGGTTTTTTTTCTGTGAGTGCATATAAAATAAAATTTCTGGATTCCGCCGGCACTCATATTACAATTTTAACTGTAGATGTGCGAATATTTGAATGCAAAATTGTAACTGGCAAATTTGACATTTACTTTGTAAATATATTTATTATATATTGATTCAATAATGTAATTACTTTTGCTTTTTTTAAAACCAAATCGATCGGGTCTTTTAAACATTTCATTCGTCGAATTCGACGGGATTACATTCGTTTTATTGTTAAATTGCATTTCCTTTTACTCAGAGTCTATAAAAAAGCGTTTAAGCTAAAGAAAAAATCCGTTTTTGATGAATCTAGTCAATGAAGAAGTAGCACGTCAAATTGTATCTCTATATTATTCCGCAATTCCAATGTCTCACAGAGAAATTGCTATTCAATTGGGTATTTCACGCGTATCTGTTATATTGATAAACACAAGAAAAATGAAGTTAGTTCATTGCAATCTAAACGGGGTCGCCCTTCTAAAAAACTTCTATCGATTTTTTTTTCTAATCGGAGGCGAAACTGAATTCTGCAATGGTAGAATCTACATTCATCTTGTAATCTGAATACTCTCGCTATCAAGTCGTGTCTGTCAATTGGTTTCTGACCTGGCATTAACTCATCTGTTATCTCCTTCCAAGATGGGTTACAGGTGAATGTAACAAAGAGATCGGGACGGCCGTGAGCACGTACGTATGCAAAAGCATCTTGCGTATATTCGTGAAAGTAGCACGGGCTATTGATAAAAGTTGATGGGAGAATAACCATCTTTCCCAAATCACTGGGATTTACATTGGCATCGTTACTTACTGCATCTTGCAGGTGAATGTATTGTTCAGCTCGTAATTTTTTTTGGTTAAGAGTTATATAACGGAGGCGCTCGCTCTCGGTTTTAACCCACATGTCCACTAAAAACTGATGGAAAATTTGCCTGAAACGGGGCAGCAAGTTAAAATCATTCTCACGTAACATCATGTGATAAGCATAAAACTTCATACAGGATACTTTTTTATTAGGCATGGGTTGACCTGTAGTTGGGTTGATTAATGGCAGCTCAAAATGATAACTTTCTTGGCCTTTGCTGAAAATCAAGGGATACTGAAGGGCGTCATAGAACTTGTGAGTATCGGGTACGAGTGTCAAAGTATTATCATGCGCTCGGAGAACGATTTCGCGTGATGAAGAAAAGTCACCACTAACCACTGCAGCAACATCATTGATGAGAGGCGCATTGAATCGTCTCTCGTGTTCTCCGTGCGGAGTGCGATCTGCGTGAATAACCAATTTGTATTGTTCGTGAGGCATGCGGTCTAATGCCGTTTTAAAAGTATTAATAAGTCGATTGTGCTCATGCAACATTCTTTGGATTTTTAGTACGATTTCCCTCTCAACTCCTTGAATGTACTGACATCGCCGATCTGCTTCATTATCTTCATCTCCCATGAAATATATCTGAAGAAATTTATGTTGTTCATTGGCCGCGGGAGGCATAGAACCGATCCTGTGGTAAACTTGGCCCTGGATAGTAAAAGTTGGTGAAAATCAGGACATGATTATTTCCCGGTCTACCCCGAAAGATGTCATCTGGAAACAGGAATTATATTTTCGAATCCTATTTAAAAAGCGCCGTGACTCATCGGAGTCATACAAAAGAAGAGTTTTGAGGGGTTCTTCTGGTTCATCCAATGTAGGAATACGTACTTTCCCATTGACGCAACAGAGACCTGCCGTTTCGTCCTTCCATTTAAGGGCATCACAAAACCTACATTTTTTATTCATTAACCCGATGACGACCAAGGAATGGTTTTTGTAATCAATCAAAGGATCGTATTCAAATGCAGTATTATTAAACACAGACCAAGTATTTCTCATAAAAGCTCGACGCCGTTCAGCTTGCATTTCTGCATGCGCGGTTCTTCTCGCCAGAGACTCTTCTGGAGTCTCCGCCATTCTAGAAGATGCCTGTCGTTCAGCTTGCTCCTCTAAACGTTGTTGCGTTTGAAGAGGCGTCTCATTAGCTCTCAAAATAGTTTGTCTTTCTGCTTGCTCCTCTAAACATTGTTGCGTTTGAAGAGGCGTCTCATTAGCTCTCAAAATAGTTTGCCTTTCTGCTTGCTTCTCTAAACTAAGCTGTGTTTCAAGGGGCGTCTCGTTAGCTCTCAAAACAGCTTGTCTTTCTGCTTGCTCTTCCAAACGTAGCTGCGTTTGAAGAGGTGACTCTAACGCCCTTAGTGCTGTCTGACGTTGAGCCTGTTGCGATAAACGGACTTGTGTAAAAATATCATTCTCAGAAGCCCTCAAAGAAGCTTGGCGAGCGGCTTGCTCCTCAAGTCTTTGCTGGCGCTGAGATGGTAGCTCAGCATCTCTCGAAGCAGCCTGACGCTCTGCTTGTTCGCTCCTTCTTAATTCAGCATGGAGAGACGATTCTTGAGATCGGGCAGTTTTCATTGCCCGAGCTTTAAATGAGGTGCTCGACAAATTAGATTTACGTTTGCGAGGCATTGTGAAAATATGAGTAAACTATAAACCTAAACTAAACTAAAATCCCAAACTAAACTATAACAATCTGTTTAAATAAACAATTCTGTTTAAATACAATTCTGTTTAAATAAACAGAAAAACACAAATCACGTGAACATGAGCATATAAAAATAAAACTGGAAATAAAAATGAATAAAAATAATTGTGAGCGTGAAATATTACAAATTATTGTCTTAAAAACCTTTGAAGCATTTCCTTCCATATTTTAGGTAACTCCATGGAGGCAAATTCATTGCAACGTGATTTGTTCAAATGTTTCAAAATTTTGTTGCAAATGTTCACGTAATTTGTGTTTTTTCTGTTTATTTCGAGAAACTTCTTTTTATCATTTATTTGCTTTTGAAAATGTTGCCGTAAGAGCAATGAAACATGTCAAGCTATAATCTTTTTATGTTATTTTAATTTATCACTTAAAGCATTTAAATTAAATTGATAAACTATAACAATCTAAACGACGAACAAAGCGATGTAATTACCTATCAAAAAAACAATAACTACTTTAGATATCTACCTAGAAAAAAAGCACTAAACTAACCTAACTATTATACAGCTACTGCACATCGTTACCACGTTTTAAAAACACCCAGCGCCATCCATCACATTATTTTATCTTGTTTTAAACGACACACAGCGCCATCTCCAATCCATCCATCAAGCAAACTATATTTTTGTTTTCCCTCGGGAATATCAATTTTTTTCGGGATAAAAAGTACCCTATTATTTAATCCGGACTTCTAACTTTACGCCTGCAAAATTTCAAAGCAATCGGTTCAATAGTTACGGCGTGAAAGCGGAACAAACAAACAAGCAAACAAACAAACTCACTTTCCGATTTATAATATTAGTAAGAATTAATTAGTATAAGTAAAAAATATTTCTGATTCATTTTAAATATGACGTCATTATTTATCTCGCTCCATTAGCTACTGATATTCACACCCCTTGTATTTTTAACGACTACTATAAAGTACCTGTTTTATTTCAACTATGACGTCACATTTTCATGAGTGAACCATTTTATTAAAAATATAATTCTTTTTCATTCCTTTTACTTTTAATTTATGTCACCATATTTTACACAAAAATTCCCATTAACTAAACAAATATCCTTGTTAAATGTATTATAAAAAATACACCTTTTATTTTTATTTCAAACATGACGTCATATTTATTTTCTTTTAAATTATTTTATTATAGTTTTTCGCGTGGAAGTTTTCTATTAAAAATTCATTGCCGCTGAAAAATTATTATTCCAATTTTTTATTTTCTTGGCAACAGCAAAGGAAAATGGTTAAATTTTTTTCTGAAAAATGCCTATTGATTTTGTATGAAAAATAATTAAATTTTGAATTATTAAGGAAAATATTTGAATAAAATAAATAAAAATTACCCTGTTATTTAATCTGGACTTCTAACTTTACGTCTGCAAAATTTCAAAGCAATCGGTTCAGTAGTTACGGCGTGAAAGCGGAACAAACAAACAAACAAACAAACTCACTTTCCGATTTATAATATTAGTAAGGATATATATATATATATATATATAATAAATATATATATATATACAGGCAGTGTTCTCGCTGATATTTGACCAACGTTAGTAATTTGGCTAATTAAAAATAAAAAACATTCGCCTAATAAAAAAAGTATTCGCAAAATAGATTCGCCGTGTAGCACTAAAAAATATATCTTTAAGCCTTTAATGTACCCCCAATAGTTTTTATAACTGCAACAACGATTGTTATTTATATAATTTCAACTATCCGCTACAAATATATTAAATATATATATATGCATATGTATGAAAAACGAAAAAGAAAAGAAAGAGAAAACAAAAATTGAGCACTAGCAATTTGGCGAATCTATTCGCTTGTTTACTCGCCAAATGAAGAATTTAGTCGCAATTTGGCGCAATGGCGAGCGACAGCGAGAACCCTGTATACAAGGCCATCGTTAAGACTTTTTATTGGTGGGGGAGTAGACCTTAAATTGCCAAGTCAAATTTTCATATTTGCCAAGTCGTTTTATAATTTTGCTAAGTTAACGCACTTAGAAAATGTAATACAGTTCTTATTTGTAAAAAAATTAATGATTTTCCCAATTAGAGTTGTAACTTTTGCAAATTCTGTCAAAAATAGGAAATGTATTGCAGTTTTTATTAAAATTTTAATTAAATTTGACATAAACGTTTTAAATTTGCCAAGTGTAATACTATTTGCGAATGTTTGTTTGCGAATATATACAGTAGAGCACTGATTATCCAGACCGGTCGGGACCGAGGTGAACCGCTGGATAATTGGACAAATTTAAAAAAGACCTATGGCTATGTTTTTTAGATAACTTGCTTTCATACTTTTATTAGGCTGGCAAAAGAGAACAATTTAGAATATTACAAATTGCGTGATTAAAAAGGGTTTTTTTTATTATTTCATTTTCTACAAAATAACAACAAAGTTATACATAGATGTACATATAAAAATTATTACATGTACATATTGATAAACAGTACAGCACATACGTTTAAAAAAATTCATTGGGATAGAGAAAAGGAATTCTTGATAGTCTTTTGCTTCATAGAGTGCATTTTTCTTCTCATGTGGTCACTCTGATTCAGAATTCACCTACGTAAATGTTAAGCCTATGGACGTTTGACGCAGGCGTATATTTAAAGTATCTCTTGGGGAAATTAATATTTTTATCTTCATTTTTTTGCGTACTCCTCTTAAAGGATGTTTCTTTTTGTTCCGGGTTTTCAAAATATTTCTAAAATCTATGCTGAATTTAATATTTTAGGAGTTGAAAATTGACGAAATCTGAGTAAAAATGGTAACACTTCCTATAAAATTAAATATATACAATGCAACTTCGATTATCCGACGTAATTGGGACCGCTACTACCTCGGATATCGGAAATCTTTGTTAATAGAAATTGTATGTAAACAAGTTGGAAATTGCACGTGAAGCGTAACAAATGAGGTGCGCTCGTACGATAACGAAGTTTTAAAATATTCAGATCTTGCTGATATAGTAGAGCGTACTTTGGATACAGTATAGTGGTCGAAATCTTTGTGTTTCTGTAAATATGCAGGGAGTAATTTTTATTACACCTCAGCAACGTATATCTTATTCCTAAAATGTGAAGTAGTTTAATATAATTAAAACACGCCCCAAACAATGTTTTCCCGTATAACATTATTTAGTGGAATACATTTGTGTGGCCCTGTAATTTAATAATAAATATTCTTTGCATCACAGATTGTACAAAATGTATTTTTTACTACATATTTCATAGGTTCATGTCAATTCTATTATGTTCAAATGAGTTTAACACCATTAAAATGCATTTGAAACTTTTTTTCCCCTTTATCGTAATGTAACTGAATACTTTTGATTGTCCCTGTAATTGATCTAAGCATCCGATTTTCACAACATTTGAAATGACTCGACAAAATTATGTAATAAATATACGTTTTAAATTTCAAACGTTTAAAATGCATTTGAAACTTTTTCCCCCAATGACCGTAATGTAACGGAATCCTTTTGATTGTCCCTGTAATTGATCTATCCATCCGATTTTCATAAAATTTGAAATGACTCGACAAAATTATGTAATAACTATGTATTTTAAATTTCAAACGATTTGGTTCGGGTAGTTTTTGCGTTGTTATATGCGGACGGACAGAGGGACAGACAGACAGACAGACAGACAGACGGACGGACTGAGCGACAACAATAGGTGCTACGTATTTACATAATTACGAACGCATCGTTCTCACGAATATAACCCTTTCGGGTCTGATTTTTTTTTTCTTTTTAATTTTTAGAAAAAATTATTTTTACGATAATAACATTAACATCAGCAATCCGAATAGATTAATTAGTGTTTAACGAATATTTCACTGTCTGAAAGATAACGAATGTTGTTGTTTTGAGTGCTATTCGTGTAATATTCCTATGACAATAGGCTAAGGAAGATTTTTTGGAGATGTTTAGAAAATATTGTGTTACAATAATATTTAACTGATATTACAACTTTCTAGTACTTTTTATGTTTTATTACACACTAGCAAATTAAAGCACCGGACGACCCCGTCTGACTTTATTTTGGTCAAATATGACGTCCAAATGATTGCGACTGAAATGTGAGGAGGCTTCATTACCCTGGAATCTATGAGTGATCCTTGACAATGCCGATCCAAACATTTACCTAAACCGCTTCTATGCTGTACGACTTCGATTTCCATAGAGGTTCACGTGGTCTGCACATGGGCATTACATGTATTGTAGATTCAATACCTGCCAAGTTTCTGGCTTTTTGAATACTAGCATCTTAATACAGAAAATGTTGTTTTATTTCATTGGAACCTTTCCCCGATTTAAAAGAACTATATTTTCTCTGTGATAATAGTGATAAGCGAGAAGCCGGAGAATTGGCAACTCTAAGATTCCTTCCCTGTTGAAGCCTGCCTCATCAGTGAACAATAAAGAAGTAGAGGAAAGGAAATTTGTTGCAAGATTTTGACAAAATCCCTGTGCAAAAGCAATCCTAGATCCATGTGATATGCATCCATATCGTTTTCCTTGAGAATATTCAAAAGCAGACGTTGAAAAAGAACACTCTGGCTAATAATTATTTACGGGACAATTAATTAATTTTATATAATTTGCAACTCATTTACGTACTCATTGTACTCATATTCTGTCTAACAGATGTTTTTCAGATATTTTTCTGGGTATACATGAAACGTAACTACAAATTAACACACATACATCGTTACTCGATGCACATCTTTATTTGCATCCAATTTACATTTGCAATGTCATTATTACCATTTCCATTCTGTGCTTCTTAATTTTTGGCGTATTCCGGCATTAAAGCTTGAGAAATGCATATTTTGGGCCAAAAAGTTTTGAAAATTGCTGGCACAGATGCGCACCGGGATTGGCGCGATTTTTTTAATGTCAATTTAGCGAAAACCTTGTTTTCGAATACAAATTACACGTGTGTTTTTAAATATTTTCTAGTATTTTGAAAAGTAAATAATTATAAATAAAAAACGTATAATTAATAACTATAGAACAAACCAGTTTATATAATTTTTAATTATGAAAAGTAAATAAACAAATGATTAATTTAACATAGTCGGGTTACCATATCGAGTAACGCTACTTGGGCGCCAGTTGGGAACCCCGATGCGTATACAACATCTGTACGAAATTGTTAAATGATAAATAATTGCAGAAAAATATACCATTATAATTAATCGCTTTCTCAAATGAACGCAAAAGTGTAATATTTCTAAAAACGGAATAATTACCATATTATTACACTTAAAAACAGAACGCAACGTTGACATTTTCATTGTTTGTTTTTCTTCTCAGATCAGTTTTCAAGAAAAAAAAGTTTTGTTTTCCTCTGTCAACAATTATACGGGTCAAAAAAAATGATTGTTGCCCTGTGAAATTAAAAGTTTTTTATTGTTTCATTTTTGGATATAAAAAAATTTAACTAGTGTAAACAATGATTGTAAACAATGTAAATTTCAACAATGAATCTTGTTTTTACGTGTAATAATGTAGAATTTATACCATTCTTTGAAATATTACACTTCTTTGCGTTCCTTTGTGAAAGCGATTAAATGTAATGTGATCTTGTTCTGTTACAATTTGTTTTTACAAACGGATAATCACATAATATTGACTATTTATTTTACTTTTTTCGTCACATCATGAAGTGGCATAAAAATATTAAACGTAGGATTACAAAGTTTTTTGGCATCCGTGTTCCAACTCAGTTTGATGACAATATTGATAATTATACTTCGGACGAAATAAGAAATAGTAAAATGTCTCAAAATAGGTCTCACAACGATTTTTGTCAAGTTAACTCTGCTGCTAATTCCTCTATGATAGAAGCCTCGTCCAATATCAAAACTGAATATCGCAACATTAAATTTCCTAACAAGCATAACAGATATAAACCTAAAGAAACAAAAGAAGATGAATATCCAGAGGTGTTTAACCCTTTCAATTCTAAAAATAATTGCAATAAGAAAAATAGTGATCAATATCCTACAGAATTTAATCCTTTTGAAAATAATGATGATAATGCAGCAGTTGTTCACAATGATCTGAATGATGAATCTAAAAATAATCTCATCTCAGAAAACACCGGTAAAAACATTGATATTAGATTTCATGAAAATACTACAGTGAAAAGCATAAGTAAGAATAGTCAAGCCAGCTCTCTTTCAATTTCTCCTGTTACAGAAACTTTTCCAAATATCAAAGTTGAATCTTTCAACGTTAGTTCTGCCAGTTCTCAAGATATTTCAGAACCTAAAGAAATAAGAAAAGATGAATGTAGCGATGCACTTAATCCTTTCAATGGTGTTTGTAATAAGAGAAATACTGATGAATCTCCAATAGGTCTTAATCCTTTTGATTCCGATGAGGATGATAATGATGTTACACTTGTTCACAGCCAATTAAAAAATGAAGTTAATAATTTATTCATAGCTGAAAACTCTAGCAATAGTATCATATTTCGAGAAGAATGCAAAAGTATAAGTTATGATACTACTCAATCCAATTCTGTTTCGAAGCATTCTGAAATAGAAGAAATTCCTAATATTGAAACAGAATATGGCCAAGTTCATAGTGCAAACCAATTTCTTCAAGAGACAGTAAAAATAATGGATAATCAGAAGTATTCTAGTGAAAGCAGAGTTTTCTCGAAAATGTATGGATCTATTAAAACATTATCACTACGATTTTCAAAATCTGATCCTAACCTGACAATATGCCGAAAAGAATTCAACTCTTCATTTTCTGAAAACAAAAGCCAACGACAACAGATACTAAAAAAGCCTGTTCGGAAGGCTCCTCCGCCACCAATTTTAAAAGCAGCATCACAAGAAAAAACAAGAAAAGTTAAAAGACAGGCTCCTCAACCACCAGTTTCAAATGCAGCATCACAAGAAAAAACAAGAAAAGTTAAAAGACAGGCTCCTCCACCTCCATATATACAAGAAAAAGCTAGGCCAATTAAAAAGCGAGCACCTCCACCACCGACTTCAAGAGCATCACAAGATCCTAAAAGAACACGGATGCTTCAGCTTAGAAATTTCTTTAAAAACATTTTCAAGCATTAAACATTGTTTATTGTAATCCGAATAATGACAAGTGCTTCAAGATCTTTTGCACCGAATTCCCGATACTTGTGACTTTTACACCTGGACTTGACTTTTTAAAAACCCGATAGTGACTTTTACTCCTGGATTTGACTTTTTAAAAACCCGGTTGTGACATACTTTGTTCTTCGACTTGCGTCTTCTTCCATCTCCAGCTTCCTCTTTCCATCTGGCGTTTCAACATCTCCAGCCATCCTCTTCCATCATGGCGTTTCCACCTGCCTCTTGTTTAACATCACCAGTGATCTCCTTCCACCAAACCATCACCGAGCTACGTTACCTATACCACCAAGGACGTAAGGCGGTGGTGCACAAGGGAGCAAAAAGTAACCTGCCGCCACGTGGTGCTCCCGGTAACGTTTTTGCAACAAGCAAAAATGGCTGAAAGGTTACAAGTTTAAAGTTTGCTTTGGAAGATAATTTAATATTTTTGGAAAGTTTTAAATAATTTGTAATCTGACGAAAATTGTAACTCTTTGTAAACAATAAATTTTGGTTTTCAAGGAAGTTAAAAAGTTTGCTTAAGATTTTTTGGAAAATTTTTATTTGTAAATGATTATCTTAGATGTAGAACTTACGTTCATCTATTGTTTTAAAAATGATAACCTGCGGAAATTGTAAGATATAAATAAATATAACTTTCTTTTAGTTCATTTCATCTTTATCTTTCATTTAATTTAATTTAGTTTCTTTTTATACGTTTCTAAAGTTCTCATTATTATTTAACTTAAACATTGGACTCGAATATATATACATATCTTAAGGAACTTTCATTTATAAAGTAAAGAAGTACTAAATAAACTAAAACACTTTGTAAAATCACCACAAAATGAAAAATAAAATAGGACGCGCGTCCTATTTTATTTTTCATTTTGTGGTGATTTTATAAAGTGTTTTAGATTATTTATCATTTGTTGCCTATGTTTACGGTGTTTTTTCTCTAAAAAAGTACTAATACATAAATCAGTAATGTTGCGCAAGTGTATATTTCTAATAAAACTAATGATATAAAATATCGGTAAAATACATTGTTTTTTAAACTGTTGAGGCATATATTAGTTAAATTTTATCAATATACAAATAAAAGTGTTCGTTTGAGTTTATTAAACTTTAATCATATAGCTATTAGTTTGTTTATATACATTTCTTTAAATGTATCTTTAATACTTCTGTTATTAATATTAGTTTTTATTTTATTATTTATTTATTTATTTTTTTTTATTTTTTTTATACAGAAACAAGATATTTTTGAAAAGTAATTGCGAAGTGGTTGATTTTTATGTATAGGATTTTACATTTAATATGATTTTTTTTCCTCTGGTGTATATTAAAAAAATAAGATAATTCAACAAACTCTCAATATAAATATTTTTTTTTAAATAATCATAAACTTCAATGTTAAATCCATGCACAAAAAAAAATTAAATATACCATGGAGAACAAGTAAAAATCAAGCATCTATCTAAATTAACAAAAAAAGCAAATTTTATCGAACAAGAGAGTTATAAAAATATGAACAAGGAGAAAAATAGGTTGTTTTCATTTGCAGGGGTAATTGGGCTGGATCTGTAATGAAATGTACGGTATTTCGCGATATAATTATCGTGTCATATAGGTAAAAATAAGGTATCAAAATATACATAACTAGCTAATCTACCCGGCGTTGCTCGAATTCGTCAAAAAACAGCAAGAAGTGTTAAAAAAATTTTAAAATAAAAATAAAAAAACTCGAAATATTTAAAAATTGTTGCACGAATTTCGTTTAACGTTCATCGAAAAGAAAAAGGCTAGAAAATTGAAACTGGATGCTTTTTACTAATGTGGAAAAATCTTACAAAATTGCGAAAGCATTAAAAAATTTATAAAAATATAAAACAAATTCAAAAATTGTATTTCGAAATTCGAATAAACTTAGAGGAAAAGAGGAGAGAATTTACTACATTCGGTCGAAAATTGAACGTCAAAAAAACCGAAGCGGATCGCGAAAAAACGTAAGCATTGCATTAAAAATGGCAAAAATTTCAAAAATCAAGGTACTAAAAATTTACTCTATTTGGATAAAAGTTTTGAATCTAATTAGTGTAATAAAATGGCAAGCAGTGCGAATAAAAAAGTTAAAAAATCGCAATAAAAATCTTTAATATAGCAAAAATCGCACAGGAGAAAATTTTTCATATTAGAAAGAAGTTTAAAACCGAATTCCTTTTCCGTATTAAAAAAATCGCCGTGGACTCAAACAAACAAAAGAAAAAAATCTAAAACATTGCATTAAAAATCGCTGGAGATTAAAATAGGAGAGCAAAACAACTACCATAAAGATTAAAAGTTTGAAACCAAATTCCTGTTAAGCTAGAATTTTTAAATCGAATTCCTTTGAAAAATGTCAAAAAATGACTGTGAAAGCCCGAAAATTGCACTGAAAAAAAAACATTAAAAATCGCAAAATATTAAAAAACTGCTAGAGTAAAAATTTACTGTTAAAAAATAAAATACTGCAATCAACAAATTAACTATATTAAACACAATGTTTGAAATCGAAATCAGTTTCCGAATGTCAAAGAATCGTTACGAAACTTAAAGAAAGACTAAAAATCACATTGAAAATTTCATTAAAAATCGCTAAATATTGGGAAGTCAATGCCTAAACAATTAATATGAAGGGAGGGGGGTGTAATCAGAAATTATTCATGAATAACAAAATGAGGACATGGAACGTCGAAAATCCTATTAAATGATAAAACAGTGCAATCGAAAAATAACTATATTAGGCAAAAAGTTTGAAATCGAAAACGGTTTTCGAATGGCAAAAAATCGCCAAGGAACGAAATAAATAGCTAATTGTCACAGATGTCATATATGCACTACATTGGCGAGCTATTTTTCAGGCGCCAATTTGGCGAAAACCAGTTACGTGCTATTTTTTAACTAATTTCTATTTTAAAAGGGAATAATCATAAAAAAGCTTAGTTAATAATTATAGAGCAAAACAATTTATATCATTTAAAAAAGAAAAGAAAAATAAACAAACGCTTTATTAATAAATAAGTAACAATAGCAGGGTTACCATGTGAAGCGCATATAATTGCTATTTTGTTGTAATTCCACCAATGTGGTGCGTATATGATATCTTGTGTCTATTTTTCTGGCAGATCTTCTATTTTAGCAAAAAATTAAGCAATTAAAATAAATTATGAATAAAAGAAATATGATTTAATGGTTAGTTTACATTAAAGGGAGATCAATCTGATCGCCAAGGGCGGCTAGTTTACTGTATTTGGGTAAAACACTATAATCGGAAATATTCACGAATGATTAAAAAATCGGCGAAAAGTGTAGAAAATCTCGAAAAATCGTATTAAATATAGATACATAGAAAAATAAAATACATTAGGCTAGGGTATATAAGGGTAAAACAATGCAATTGGAAAACTTTCATGAATGGCAAAAAAATTGATGCAAAATGTAAAAAATAAAAAAAAAAATGCAAAAAATCGCATTACAAATTGCTAAATTTCAAAATTCGTAAATGGCAAAATTTTTTAAAAGAGTAGGGGTAAAAATTTGAAATCAAATTCCTTCTACAAATTCTAAAAAATAGCCGTGAAATTCTAAAAACCACTAAAAAAAATAATTGAAAAATTTATTAAAAATCGCTAAATGTAAATGCATCCCGAGAATAAAAATTTATTGTAGTCGGGTAAAACATAGTAATCTCATTTTTCATGAATTACAAAAAAGTCGACGCAGAACACAAAATGTATCCAAAAATCGCATTGAAAATAGACAAATTTTTAAAAATGTAGATGTTGAAATTTACTAAATTAGTCTAAAAATTTGAAACCAAATTCCATTTTTAATTGCTTAGACATTACTGTGGGGATCGAAAAAATGATATTAATCGCATTAAAAAGTTAATTAAAAATAGCAATGAAAACTGCATTAAAAACGCACTGAAAATGCACCAAAAATCGCTAGTTAATTTTAAAATCGCAGTAATCAAAATTTTCTCAAATGGATAAAACATTCTAATCGGCAATCAGTACTATTTAATTATCTGGTCGGTCAAGAATCTAATTGCCAAACCATAAGATTAAGCGCCAATAATAGCTGATCGTAAATGTAACATTCACTTGACATTAAACACGTTACACAGATTTGATACGTCATCAAGTGATTATTACTTCGTTGTTTTATTTGTATTTTTATTAATGTTTTTCTAATTTATTTGTATTTTCATTATTTAACATAAAAATCACAACAATTTGCATACTTTGGAGAGTCGTTTGATGATTTATGTAATTTGGCACGAAAATTTAGTTGGCGCTAAATTTATACTACCAACGTCATTTTTGGTCTATCACAAAAAAAAAAGTTCGAGGGGGGGGGGGCCAAATTGAAACTTTGGGTCGGGTGAAGTTTTATCTTTGCATGCCTATGTTAGTAGTCAAAATTTAGTACATTAAACTAAAAGTTTGAGTCAAAATTCCTTTTACTAATATCAAAATACAGCGCAAAATACGAAAAAAAAAACCCATTAGAAATTGCACTAAAAAATTCACTAAAAATCCAAAAGTCATTACGCGAAATCCAAATAAATTATATTGAAAAGAGAACAAAATTCATTATATTAGTTTAAAAGGATGAAATCGCATTCTTTTTGCTAATGGGGAAAAACCGCCTCGAAACATTACGAAAACCTGCTAAAAATCAAATAAAAATTATATTAAAAAATCAAAAATCGGCCTTCGAGGTGCTAAACTTCATATATAGAGGAACTTTCCACCAAAATGTTGTAGCTCTTCGTGCAGCAGTCTCTCTAGGACATCGTCGGCGTTTAAAATTTTTTATTATGTATTATAAGCTATCTTAAAGTTTCAAACAGGCCTTCTTGTTACATTTCCTAATTTTGTACGCACCCTGAAATATGTTACACCATTTTTTTTTAATTTTTTATCATGTATTATAACAACCTTACAGTTTAAAACAAATCATATTGTAAGATTTCCCAATTTTAACAAAATCGCTGTCTATTGGTTCCATATTTCACCACCAGGGAGCGCACTCTATTCTTATCAAAACTATATCTAAACGAAACTCCATTAAAAAACCTATCAGGAGATATATTACTCGAGGGGGTGGCGGTCTTAAGCAAGAATTTAAGATATTTTATGAAATTGCTATTCGAAAATAGTGGTACCTAAATTTTTGACATTTTAGGTAGATTTCGCAAAAAAATACTAATTATTGCATTCTCAACAGCTCAAGTTTTTGATAGAACAACTATAAAAAAATAGATGCTAAACGCAAAAATCTTTAAAAAAAACGTAAAAAATCGCATTGAAAATCGCATTAAAAATCATTAAAATCTAAAAATCGTAACAAACACAAAATTTAGGGCATTAGGCTAAAAGTTTAAAACGATTTTCTTTTTATCAATCTCAAAAAATAGCCGCAAAATGAGAAAAAAACACTAAAAATCGCATTAAAAATTCGTTAAAAATTCAAAAATCGCTGTACAAATTCCGAAAAAACTTTGTTGAAAAGAGAAAAAAAAATTGCTATTTTGGGTTAAAAGAATGAAACCGTATTCCTTTCACTAATGGGATAAAACCGCAAAAATAACGCTAAAAATCGCCTAAAAAATTATTTTAAAAAATCTAAACAAAAAATCGAAAATCGGGCTTCGAGGTGCAAAACTACATGTAAAAAAGTACCTTCCCTCCAAATTTTGTAACTCTACGTGCAGCAGTCTCTTCAGAACAGAGCTCACAGACAAACATCCTTCTCTCTTTATTATTATAGAAGATAGATAGATGATACTTTCATAAGAAAGTAACTTTTATTTTGAATTTAAAGCGTGAAACTATATGTTTAAAATAAAAGGATCTCAAACCGCGCAAAGAGAATTAAGCAAATACTAATTATTATTATTAATAAATATCTAAACATAAATGCCTAAACATATTTGTAGTCATATAGTAAATGTATAGACGTACTCTAACATTACTCTTGCAAGTAGTGGTAAAAGTATTTCTAAAAACAAAATAATACTCACAAGGAAGGTCTCCATACTGGGCATACTCAGATTTTTTTTGAAAAAAATACTAATTAAGCTACTCATGTATGTTATATCATAATTAAGCTACTCAGTGGAACTTAGCGGCGGAATTACATTAGAAAACATGTAAAAAAATAAAATACTTTCGAATATTTGCATGAAAAGACGAAAGTGTTTTACAATTTGGAGAGCAGCACTTTTCCCCGCCAAAAGCAAACGATTTTAATGCAACTGAAAACTCTTGGACTTTTAGAATACGTGTAAATTGTATTTAATGAATTTAAACATAAACAATGAGAGAGTTTAATATATTATATACATATATATATATTAAATTGCATATATACACATTATTTATTGCTGTAGTTATTTAATTTACCTCTGGAAAAAAAATTTCATATATAAAAAAAATCTTATTCAGTAATATTATTTTCATACATTTAAGCGTATTCAAAAATAAAAGCCAGAGTTTCCATAGCAAACAAAATTAAATTGGCAATGCTAAACTGGACTTTGAACTTGAAACAATTTTACTTAATTTAAATTTGAATTTCGTTTTACATATCAAATTTTGATTGTTAAATTTGAATATAAATACACATAAATATCAATATAAAGAAATTATGCTTAAAACAAATTCAAGCTACCAAAACAAGATATTTATTTTATCTAAACACATTGAATATGAAACTTTTCTTTTAAAATGTATTTGACTAAAAAAAAAAAAAAAAAAAAAAAAAAAAAAAAAAAAAAAATTGAAATTGTTTTTCATTTCCAACCGATGAAAAATCGCCAAATAACGAAATTTTCATTACTTTTTTACGGACAGGGAACGAACGGAGGTTCCGCCGAATTTTTTTTTATAAACGTATATATCCTCATGAGAAGAACATTCTGTAATTTTTTCAGATTTTTCGGAGTATGCCCGTATGGAGACCTTCCTTGTCAGTAAAAATACATGTACTATTAATAGTACACCAGACCTGAACGGGTTAACATCTCTTAAACTAAATAGCAAAAGAATATTTTTAAATGATAAAAAAAAAATCATATAAAAATATGTTTAACAACTCAACAAATTTATAAAGGAAATCCTCCACACTCTAGTTCCACCTGGTGATCAATAACACCGCATGGTACACATTGATGTTTAAGTTTTTATATTGTTTCCTAATGTAAAAAATAAATTTTAATAATATTAATTGTTACCTTTCATCAACAACTAAAATCTAAATTTAAACATGACCTCCATTAAGAAATCACCTCTCGGAAAGCCACAAGAGACCACCTCTAAGAGAAAAAGAACTAACAAGGAAGGTCTCCATAGTGGGCATACTGAGAATTTTTTGAAAAAAATGCTAATTAAACTACTTATGTATGTAATAAAGGATCAGTCAAAATTAGCGGCGGAATTACATTAGAAATTATGTAAAAAAATAAAATACTTTCGAATGTTTGGTGTGAAAAGACGAAAGCGTCAAGTGATTTGGCGCGCTGCACTTTTTCTCGCCAAAAGCAAACGATTTTAATGTAACTGAAAATGTTGGATATTTGGAATACGTGTTAATGGTATTTAATGAATTTGAAATAAACAATGAGAGAGTTTAATATATTATATGCATGTGTATTGCATTACATATATATGTATATATATTGCCAGTTGGGAGTAATTATTTAAAATATCATTGGAAAAAATATTTTAATAAATAAAAATAGTCATAGAGAACATTTATTTTCATGCATTTAAGCGTATTCAAAAATAAAAGCCAGCTGTTTCCATGCCAACAAAATTGAATCTACAATATTTAATTGGACTTTGAGCTTGAAACAATTTTAATTAATTTAAATTATGAATTCCGTTTTAAATCGCAAATTTTGATGATTAAATTTGAATGTAAATACATATAAATATCAATATAACAATATTATGCTTAAAATAAACTTAAACTATCAAAACTAAAATTATTTAAATTAAATTTATCAAAACAAGTTCAACATAACACTTTTTTTTTCCTTTAAATATACTAGTACACCGAACCCGGGGTTTCCGGGTCACGAAGTAAAGGTGAAAAACTTTTTTAAAATTTAAAATTGGAAAGTCTAATAAATTTTTTAGGCTTTTTAAACTGCCAACTATTTTCAAACAGCAATTTTATATGAAACATATTATTTATGTAATCATATACAGTGCAGGCGACGGTGCCCGGGCAGGGTTCGAACTGGAGATCCCACGGTCAGTAAGCGAGCGTCTTATCCGCCGAGCAAAAGGGTTTCTCAGTCGCTTCCTGCGAGAAACTCGTTTTACTGATCGCGCAAGATGGTCGCCACAGTACTCCACCCCCAGTGAGAAGAACGTCGCGTTGACGTTGGACGAGCGATATGCACTCGTGTTGCGCTGGCGCGTGCCAGATGCGTTGTCGTTGTCGTGCTGCCGCCGATTGCACGTGTGACCCATCGATGATGCGCGGCGTGGCAGGCTTTGCTGCTGTGAGCGTTACACAGGCTTTGGTCGTGTGCTCTGAGCGTTACAGAGGCTTTCGTGCTGCGAGCGTTTCGCAGGCTTTGGATGCTGGGGGTGTTTTCAGTGCTGCCATCTGTTGGACTAGAGCGAAGGTGGTGAAGTGTGTTCGTTTGTCCGAGGTCACCAATGCAGGCGACGGTGCCCGGGCAGGGTTCGAACTGGAGATCCCACGGTCAGTAAGCGAGCGTCTTATCTGCCGAGCAAAAGGGTACCTCAGTCGCTTCCTGCGAGAAACTCGTTTTACTGACCGCGCAAGATGGTCGCCACAACAGCTTTAAAAATTATCGGTACTTCCGTATTAGACGCAAGATAGAAGTTATTAGCCAAAGTTTTCGCCAAAGAATAAAATTGCATTCTCAGTTTTTAAAAACAACTAAGAAAATATGACACCCAGATATTCTTTAACCTTCCGTCTACCAGACGGGTCCATTGGACCCGACAGCAATATTTAATGTAAATTTTTCTCATGAAAAATAGCATTCAAAGTTTTGCGATTACATGACTTTTCCTGCAATTGTCTCCTCTATGTATATGCAATTGCGATTAAAATTTTGTTCGAAATTTTTTACCTATTTTTAATTTGTTTCATTGTTTACCACGCGGGTCCATTGGACCCAACATTAAAACAAACGTAATATACTGTTGCTTTCTTTTTCTAGGGTTGCCATAAATCATGAGGAGGAACAGGGTTACCATAATTGGCTGTTTATCGCCCATTTGGCGATGGATTTTTAGCGCCAATCTCGCCAAATTTGGCGACTTTATAATGAAGTTTTGAGAACATTCTAGACTGATCTAGTAAACTTCGTGCTCTATATATAAAAGGTTACTTCTGGTTCAGAGAGTCATTTATCAACAGACACAGTTAGTGATCGAATGGTGTCTATTGATGTTTTTGAGTCTTTTCATTGAAAATAGGACTTGATATTTGAAGACAAGTAATAAGTGTAGTTTGTACGTGCTTTGTAATTTTACAAATATTCATCATTTTCTTATTTCCTAACTTATTTTTTGTTAAAAACTGAATTGAAGATGAACAGAAAAAAAGTATTGACTCAAGAGGAAATTCAAAAAATTATGGAAAATCCGGACGATATAGAATTCGACACCGATGATGAAAATCTGTCGTCTGATGAAGGTGAAGTAGATTATGTTGAAATACATAATGAAATATCCGATTCCTACTCAGAATCTGATAATGATTCCAATGAAGTAAATGTAGCAACCACAAGTACTTCAAATTCTACTTTTGTTTCCAAAAATAATTCACAGATCTGGTATAAGAATGAAGTTGCCAGACCACAAGGAAGACGTACTGAAATCAATATTTTACGTGAAAAATCTGGACCTTCAAGATTTGCAAATCGTGAAGTGGATTCCATATCATCCTCATTTCTTATCTATTTCCGAAAAAGACTTTTGGAAATTATAGTAAAATGGACAAACGCGGAAGGCAATAGAGTATTCGATAAAGAGTGGAAACCTATAGATATTATAGAACTTAAAAAATTCATCGGACTTTTATTACTTATTGGAGTATATAAATCGAAAAATGAAACAGTAAGCGAACTTTGGAGCATAAAAAATGGAAGACAAATATTTCGGGACATTATGAGTCGCAATAGATTCACAAGTATATTACGTGTCATAAGATTTGATGATGCTGCTGAGAGGCGTAAAAGAAGATCAACTGATAAATTAGAGCCAATAAGAGAATGCTTTGAATTGTGGAATAGCTATTTACAAGACCCTTATATTCCTAATTGGTCTATGACTGTCGATGAGCAATTAGTTTCTTTTCGTGGAAATGCCCTTTCCGTCAGTATATGCCATCTAAACCTGGAAAGTATGGATTGAAGTTCTGGGTTATTTGTGACAGCGTAACATCGTATGCTTGGAAACTGGAACTATATACAGGCAAAAATGAAGTAAGAGAATCTCATCAGGGAGAAAATGTAGTTAAAAGATTGACGAAGGAAATTGAAAATTCTGGTCGTAATATTACATGTGATAACTTTTTTACGTCATATGCATTAGCAACACATCTTACTTCAAAAAAATTATCTCTTATTGGAACAATTCGAAAAAATAAACCTGAATTACCCGCTGTGTTCACAAATCCAAAACATCGTTCTGTATATTCTACTTTATTTGGGTTTCAAGAGAAGGCGACCATCATCTCTTACTGTCCCAGAAAAGGTAGAATTGTTACTTTGCTAAGCACAATGCATAACACTTATGATATTGACAACAGCTTAGAAAAAAAGCCACAAATAATCCTAGATTATAATAAAACCAAAGGCGGAGTAGATACGATGGACAAAATGGTAAGAACATATAGTGTGAAACGCATGACACGTCGGTGGCCTTTGATTGTATTTTATAATATGATCGATATAAGTGCGATGAATGCATACATAATATGGTTGTCACTGAATGCTGAATGTGATCCGAAAATGAAAAAAAGGCGGAATTTCATTATTCAACTTGCAGAAGAATTAGTAGGTGAAGGAGGTATCGCCGTCTCAACATCTACTTCAGCACAACTTTACGCAAACAGTTTTGAACCGCCACGAAAAAAATCAAGATGTCATATTTGTCCCTCTAAAAAAGATCGAAAAACACAAACATTATGCAAGAAGTGTACGAAAAATGTTTGCGGAGAACATTCCGTCGGTATTTGTACTTCATGTACAGAATAATTTTATTATGATGAAAAACGTTTTGTAGTCATTATAATATACTATATATATTACTTTCTTACTGTATGTTTTACTTTCTTACTGTATGTTTTACTTTCTTACTCTATTACTATATATATTACTTTATTACTGTATGTTTTACTTTCTTACTGTATGTTTTACTTTCTTACTCTATTACTATATATATTACTTTATTACTATATATATCACTTCTATATATTGTATAAGGTGCATTAATAACAAATATATTCATTGTAGATAAATGTGTGTTTTGTATATTTTGAAATCCTATATATTTTACATATGGGTCCAATGGACCCGAATGGTAGTTCTTGCATATACTTTTTTTTGGTAGTCTAAGGGTTAAAATACATTTTTGTAAAGGTTAATTGATGTATCTTTTGTAAAGTAAGTCTACAACGAACTAAAAGTCATTAAATTCATAGATAAAAACCAAATAAAACCAACAACATTCACCAGGTTTTATAGCCGACGTATATTGACATAACAGGTTTTAAATTATTATTTTTTTTCAGTTGCTATGAAAAAATGACAACTAAAATATAATGATCTGTTATTTTCCATGAAGAAAAAGGATAGATAGAGGTGCAGTATGCGATTAAAACGGTTTGATGGGCGTTATTCTTCCAATTTAAGTCTCTCATTCGACCCAAGCAAAACAATCACGTGGAACAGAGACCGAATTTTTTAACATCATTTTTTCTCTAAATGAAAAAGATCTGATTATATTTTAGCATTATAAAATAGCATTTCATTGTATTATTAAAATTGCATCGCTAAAAGTTTTCTTTTTTTGTGAAAGCACGCGGTTGTGTTTGATGCAATGCAGCGAATTTTAGGGTTACATTTTTGGCGTCACCTCCAGCCACTAAACTGCATCTCTATTTTTTTCTTTTTTACTCTATGGCTGTTTTTCCTCTCTTTCCCACATAAATGCGATATTCAAGTTGCCACCATTAGAGAAATTGAACCAAAAACTACAAAAAAATTAATATCTCAAAAACAAATTGAGATACAGTTTTCTAACAAACGGCCTTTAAAAGTGCATTTTTTTCTCTAAACGATGGTATAAAGATTGAAAACGTGCAATGTCTAGAAGTTTAAAAATTTACAATAGCGAAAATTGCAAAACCGAAATTTCATCGGAAAATGTTGCCATTCAAAACATGACGTATGCGTTACGCACAGATACGTTTGGCCTTTATTATATAGATTTGACGTGAAAAAGTATTTTTTTGAAATTGCGTTCCATCGCCAACCGATGATAAATAGCCAAATAACGAAATTTTCATTATTTTTTTACAGACACTGGATGGAGATTCCGCCGAAAAAAATTTTATAAACATATATAGCCTCATGAGAAGAACATTCTGTATTTTTTTTTCAGAATTTTCGGAGTATGCCCGTATGGAGACTTTCCTTGTAAGATTTTTTGTATACTATTACTAGGGGGGGGCCGCCCCCCTGCTCGCTATGCTCGCCAACCCCCCGCGTAATCGCTTCGCGATTCCAAATTATTGCCTACCCCTGCTTGCTGCGCTCGCCAATTCCCCATGGTATGAATAAGCAGTTGCAGACCTTTCAAATGATGTGTCACACGACTGGTGTTGTAAAGAAATTAAAAATGTGCCCCCCTGGGAGGCAGAGTGGGAGGCGACACAAAATACATCCATAATATGAATAAGCAGCTGCAGACCGCTCAAATGATATGTCACACGACTGGTGTTGTAAAGAAATTAAAAATGTGCCCCCCTGGGGGGCAGAGTGGGGGTGACACATAAGACATCCATAAAATGAATAAATAGTTGCAGACCTTTCAAAGGATGTGTCACACAATTGGTGTTGTAAAGAAATTACAAAATGCGCCCCCTCTGAGGGCAAAGGGGGGTTACACACAAGATATCCATAATATGAATAAGCAGTTGCAGACCTCTCAAATGATGTGTCACACAATTGGTGTTGTAAAGAAATTAAAAATGTGCCCCCCTGGGGGGGCAGAGTGGGGGATGACACACAACACATCCATAATATGAATAAGCAGTTGCAGACCTTTCAAATGATGTGTCACACAACTTGTGTTGTAAAGAAATTAAAAATGTGACCCCCCTGGGGAGAGCAGAGTGTGGGGGTGACACACAAGACATCCATAATATGAATAAGCAGTTGCAGACCTTTCAAATCTTGTGTAACACGACTGGTGTTGCAAAGAAATCAAAAATGCGTCCCCCCTGGGGAGCAGAATGGGGGATAACACACAAGACATCCATTATATGAATGAGCAGTTGCAAACCTCTCAAATGATGTATTAAACGACTGGTGTTGTAAAGAAATTAAAAATTTGGCGAAATATTACAGTTATCGCCAAGTTGGCGTCACTTTTGACAACTAATTTTGGTCGCCAAATTTGGCGATATATCGCCAAGTTGGCGTCAAACTTGGCGGTTGTTGGCGATGGTAACCTTTCCTCTCTTTATAGTAACCCATGCGGCGATGCATAGACGGAGCCCTTTCCTGATTGGTCTATTCGACTCATGGAAGGAGTGGACAACCCGGATTCGTTAGTTCCGGAAATCTTCCACATCAGCATCATTCCAGGAGTCATTCCTTTTAAGGCTAGTTTTTTTTTACTATAGAAGGATTTGAAAATAATATTCAACAAGTTGGAAATTACACGTAAAACGTTGAAAATAAGGTACGTTCGTAATATAACGAAGTTTTAAAAACATTCAGATCTTGGTGTAATAATATACAGCATGATATTCGAAATATTTCGTGTGCCCCTGTAAATACTACGTGCTTCCTATTATACAGGAAATAATTTGTAGTAAACCTCAGCAATATATTCCAGTTTAATAAAACGTGAAATAGCTTTATACATTTAAAACATGCCCCCCAAAAAATGTTTTCCCCAATACCATTGTGCAATGGAATACTTTTGTGTGGCCCTATAAATAAATAACAAATATTCTTTACACCACAGATTTTACAGAATGCATATTTTAGTATATACTTTATAAATGCGTATCAATTTTATTTTGTTCGAAATTGTATATCATTAAAATGCACTTAAAACTATTTTTTCCATTGGCCTTCGTATAGTGGAATAACTTTGACTGTCCCTGTAATTAAACGATGCATCTAATTTTCCTAAAATTTGAAATAATTCGACACAATTAGGCAACAATGATATATTGTATTTCAAATTTCAAACGATTTGATTGGGTAGTTTTTGCGTGTTATATGCGGACAGACAGACGGGTGGATTGAGCATCGACTATAGATGCAACGTATTTACGTAATTATAAACGCACTTAAAAAGAACATGAATTGTAACTGATATATATGTTTAACTATTTAATTGTAAATCAAATTATTTTAAATTCCATTTGATTGTCTTATCATGTTTAAGTATGTTTCATAGAGTTATTCTATATTCATTGTAGGTGTTGAATTGTAGCATTATATAATGCTAATATACACTATCTACCAATAAGTATTTGGAAACTTTCAATTTTTGACATTTTGTCAAATATTTAAAAATATACTTGTCGGATTATTCTGAAACTTCAGGATTATGAAGATTATGTCTGACCTCATATTTATCAACATTCATTTGATAAGCAGGGCAATTAGGGGGCCGACAAAAAATTAAAGAATAACAGAAATGTTTGGGATCACCCTGTACATGAAAATGCACGAAATGATTTATCGCTGCAGAATACAAATATGTGGGTAATGCACAACATGTACACTGATTTTTGTAAGAATAGCATGTATATTTGTATATTCATGGAGAAAGAGTGATTTTTTTTTTTAAATTCAAAAATTCTGATATGTTTTTTGTTTATATCATGCAGGGTTTTTGACCAAATTTAACGCAAATTTCAGAAATATTGGCAAAATCTATTAGAAAAATAAATATAGTTTAAAAAAACTAAAAAACACGCTTTTTTTAAGTATATCAAACTAAAAAGTGAAAAATAATTCGTACTATAAGCTGAAAACGAAAATAGATGAAAAATATTATATTACTATAAAATCATTGTTATTATAGAAATCAATTAATAAGCAATAAATAAAATTATCGTGGAAAAAAAGCGTGGGGTGCTCCATCTACCATGCTCCATCTATCAGTTCTTAAGAAGCAACCCACGCTTTTTTTCCACGATAATTTTATTTATTGCTTATTAATTGATTTCTATAATAACAATGATTTTATAATAATATAATATTTTTCATCTATTTTCGTTTTCAGCTTATAGTACGAATTATTTTTCACTTTTTAGTTTGATATACTTAAAAAGCGTGTTTTTTAGTTTTTTTAAACTATATTTATTTTTCACTTTTTAGTTTGATTACTTTAAAAGCATGGTTTTTAGTTTTTTTAAACTATATTTATATTTAATACAAAAACCAAATTAATCGGTTGGATAGTTTCAGAGTAATTGGCGAACATACATAGAAAAAAAATACATACGCGTCGAATTGATAACTTCCTCTTCCTTTTCTGAAGCCGGTTAAAAATAAAAATTGTAATACGGAATTTTTTTTTTTTTACATAGATGCAAATAATGTCAGGAGTGGGGTTCGAACCCACAATCTCTTTCGAAAAAAAGAGCTTCAATCCGGCGCCTTAGACCGCTCGGCCATGCTGTTTACACTCCATTCAGTGAACGTATTCAACAGTTTTAATTAGCGAAAAATCACTAATTTTATTAGATTTGCCTAATTACTAAAAAAGTACTGAACCAATTTCGATGAAACTGAAGTGGTACCAATTCGAGAGCATCGTCTTTCATTTAACACCAAAACCAAGTTAATCGGCTGCATGGTTTCGGAGTAATCGGTGAACATACATAAAATAAGGAGAGTTACAAACTCACAAACATACAGGTAAAGTTAATAAAAGCGTGGTAAAAAATATAGCGCAATTGGAATATAAATATATTAAATATTTTATGAAATATGAGTAGTTTTATGAAATAATTTTTATCTGCGCATGCGCGAACGATAAAAACGATTTTTTTTTGCATCATGTAATAGTCAATTCTATGGAGTAACTTATAAAAAAATCCAATAAAATATCGTGAAAATTCAAAAAGTTATCATTATTATAAGTAAGCTGTTTTTACATTTCTCTCTAAAAACGGCTGAATGATAAGGGATTCTCCACAAATTGATATTTTTTTATTAACTGACTTTTAGGAAAAAATTAGTATTTAATGTATACAATATCTAATGCAATATTTCTGTTAATAAGTATCTTGACATCTGTGACAGAAAAGAATAAAAGCTCTTTTCCTTTTCTATCACAGGTGTCAAGATACTTATTAGCAGCAATATTGTATTAGATATTGTATTCATTAAATAGTACTAATTTTTTCCTAAAAGTCAGTTAACAAGTAAAAAAAATCATGCGTTAAGCATAGATTATGAAACACTTTCCAACGCTTCCTGAAATCTTTAACAAAACTTTGTTATTTAGGGAAATAAGATGCTACTGTCCATAGTCAAATATGTATTGAAATGCTTTTGAACAGCCCTTTATTTGATCCGTCGGTTGATATATATATATATACAATATAATTGGAAAATTTAGTTTAGCAAGAAAATGCCTAACTGGCTGAAATTCCTCTTGCAGCACTTTATTCTAATAGATGGAAAATACTTCAATACTTTTGTTCAGCCCTGTAATTTATCCGGTATCTTTACTACTCGCCAGTATTTTGTTAAAATTTAGTTCAAATAAACACATTCTTAAAGCTACTTAAATCACATTTCCAGAAATTATCAGATATAGGTGACCATGTAGCTAATTCTTTGCGTGACCCTGTATATCATTTTATCTATATTCTACGAACATTTCTTAGTAAACTGAAAGCAGTTCAACGTAAAACTGCATAACTGCCACCTTTAAGTTAATTACTCTCATATTCAGTAACCTTTATGAGCTCTTTTGTGTAACCCTGTATATCAACTATAACATTTATATACATCATTTAATTTCCAGACATTTTGTAAAATTTAAAAGCGCATATCATAATTGAAAATGCATTTCAATCATCCAGCAGCTGTCATCGATAATGCACAGTATTTCGGATAAAAATATAATAGGTTTGAAATATTTTGTGTGTCCCTGTAAAAGCTACGCACTTCATATTATGCGTTAAATATTAAGTCTCAGCGGCGTATATCAATTTTATGATACTTGAAACCGTTTAACATTATTAAAATATGTCGCAAACGATTCCCTCCTTTATTATTGTATAATGGAATTCTTTTCAGTGGCCCTGTAAATGAATAACAACTATTATTTTAACTCCATTTTTTACAAAATGCGTATTTTAGTGCTTTTTGAGAATCCATGTAAATTTGAATAAGTTTAATAGGATGTAACACCTTTAAAATTCATTTAAAACGATTTTTTCCTATTGTAAGTAATGTATCGGAAAACTTTTGACTATCCCTGTAAATAAACTAATCATAGTAGAAACTTCATTTTCAATAGGGTTCGTGCTAGGATAAACATCAATAACATATAAAAATTTCAGAGCAATCTGAGTATATTTGCGGAAGTTACAGCGCGGACAGACGGCCATCCGGCCATACGGACAGACAACCCGAATGCATAAACACTTTTCAACTTTGTTGGAAAGTGTTAATAAAAAATGTCAATTTGTGGAGAATCCCTTATCATTCAGCCGTTTTTAGAGAGCAATGTAAAAACAGCTTACTTTAATAATGATATCTTTTTGAATTTTCACGATATTTGATTGGATTTCTTTTTATAAGTTACTCCATAGAATTGACTATTAAATGATGTAAAAGAATCGTTTTTATCGTTCGCGCATGCGCAGCTAGAAATTATTTCATAAAACTACTCATATTTCATAAAATATTTAATATATTTATATTCCAATGTCGCTATATTTTTTCTAATAGATTTTGCCAATATTTTTTTAATTTGTGTTAAATTTGATCAAAAACCCTGCATGATATAAACAAAAAACATACCAGAATTTTTGGATTTTTTTTAATCACTTTTTCTCCATGAATATACATGCTATTCTTACAAAAATCAATGTACATGCTGTGCAGTACCCACATATTTGTATTCTGCAGCGATAAATCGTTTCGTGCATTTTCATGTACAGGGTGATCCCGAATATTTCTGTTATTTTTTAATTTTTTGTCGCCCCCCTAATTGCCCTGCTTATCAAATGGATGTTGATAAATATGAGGTCAGACATAATCTTCATAATCCTGAAGTTTCAGAAGAATCCGACAAGTATATTTTTAAATATGAAAAAATGTCAAAAATTGAAAGTTTCCAAATACTTATTGGTAAATAGTGTATATCAGCATTCGAATTACTAAGATGCAAAAGCGCAAGTAATTATGAATGTATGGTTTTTTAATTTATTACTTACCCATCATACGTAGTATAGGGTAAGTCTTGCAATCGTTTTGAAAATCGAAAAATTTTTTTTGACGGATTTACACGTTATAGATACTGGAGATTCCGAAAAACGTAATTTTAGAAAAAAAAATTTGCCGTCCGTCCGTCTGTGTGTCTGTGTGTCTGTCTGTCTGTCTGTCTGTCTGTAACCGCTCTATCTCCCGAACAAATTGAGATAGAGACTTGAAATTTTGTATGTACTTAGTATATAAGAATGGGACAAAGCCTATTTAATATCAGTAACCTCGATTATCCGGAACTATTTTTTTCGGACTCTCGAAAAATTCGTTCTGATGAAAGGTATATAAAAATTTTCGAATTTTTTTATTTTAAGGAATGGATGTAAAAGGCAATAAAATAACACAGATTTTGCATAAAAAACAAAGTCGATCGGATTATTAGTTGCCGAGATATGTGTAATCCTGTTTTCCACATTCTTCGATTTTTCATGACCCTGTATTTCATTCAAATTTCAATTCACAGATATATTTGAATTGTAAATGAGACGCTTAATCCAATGCATTAAACTGTGAGTTAATATGATTATTATTTTTTGAGTTATAAGGATGTTTCTTTTACGCAATCCAGTACTACTCGAGTATTTCGGCGTTTTATATAATTTGTCGAAATTGGCTCATCAGCAATTCATTAATGGAGCATTATTATGTATGTTCAAATTATTTATTTATGCGTTTAAATTTCATTTTGGAATTGCCATACATGGTTTACACGCATTTTATTTTCATATTTTATATTATGATGGGTAAGTATTACGGTGCCCCCCAACGACTAGTTTTTATTTCACTTTAACTTGTAACATTCATTCTGAATCTCTAATTCTTATTATGGGTATCTTATATATTATTTAATATACAGGGTGATTAAAAAAAACGTTAACAAAATTATGTGACAAATCTGGCATACGACAATGATAAAAAAAAATCACACAGAAACATAGGGCTGCAAACCACTTATTGAGTCCCAAATACAGGGTGTTTCATCCTAACTCAATTTAGATTGACGGTAAATTTCAGAAAACTGGAGTATATTATAATAAAACATTTAACAAGCATTTTCAGCTTTGTTTTAAATGTGATAACACCACATAAAAGTGGTAGAAGTTTTCATTATGCACGCCAGAAAAATGGACTTGCCACCTCAGATTTTGGACTGCGATAATCAGGTATCATCGATTGCTTGAGATGTATATGTTTTTCCAGATCTATTCGTAACGTTATCTCATTTCACACAAAATAAGGCACAGTAAGGGGGCGCTATGGGCGGCTCAGCCCCCCTAAAATATTTTGAGCCCCCCCCCCCCCCTGGAAAAAATTCCAAGGTCACTAAATAAATTTCTGCTTCGAAAATTCAAATGAAATTCTGTTCAAAAATCTAATTTAGTTTTGAAACCCTTTCACAGTTTTTCAGAATTACTAAAATGTATCTCAAATAAATAATTCAACATTTCCTCAACCTATTTGTACATCTGAAGGTAACATGATGTTTAATTTTGCACCAGTTATACATACATTCAAAATTTTTATCATCCTATACTTTTCTTACAAGGAAGGTCTCCATACTGGGCATACTCAGAATTTTATGAAAAAAATACTAATTAAAATACTTATGTATGTAATAAAGGATCCGTCAAAATTAGCGGCGGAATCACATTAGAAATTATGTAAAAAAATAAAATAGTTTCGAATATTTGGCGTGAAAAGACGAAAGAGTCACTCGATTTGGCAGACAGCTCTTTTCCTTGCCAAAAATGAAACTCAAAACTGTTGGATATTTAGAATGCGTGTAAATCGTATTTAATGAATTTAAACATAAACAATGAGAGACTTTAATATATTATATACATATATATACACATTATATTGCATATATATATTACTTGTTGAAGTAGCTATTTAATTAATCACTGGAAAAAATATTTTCATAGATAAAAAAAATCATATTGAGAAAAATCATCTTCATAAATTTAAGCGTATTCAAAAATAAAAGCCACATGTTTCCATAGCAACAAAATCTAATCGACAATTCTCGAATGGACTTTGAGCAGGAAACAAATTTAATTAATTTAAATTATGAATTTCGTTTTAAATCTCAAAATTTGGTGATTAAATTTGAATTTAAATACATATAAATATCGATATAACAAAATTATACTTAAAACAAATTAAAACTTATAAAACTAAAGTTATTTAAATTAAATTTATCAAAACAAGTTCAACATGAAACTTTTTTTTTCTTGAAGTATATTTGACACAAAGTATTTTTTGAAATTACATTCCTTCGCCAACCGGCGATAAATCGCCAAATAACGAAATTTTCATTATTTTTTTACGGATACAGAATGGAGGTTCCGCCGAAATTTTTTTTATAAACGTATATATCCTCATGAGAAGAACATTCTGTAATTTTTTCAGTTTTTTCGAGGTATGCCCGTATGGAGACCTTCCTTGTTAGTATAAAATGAAGTTATTACAGCAGTTTAATAAGAAATATAGTATCTACAATGTGAATATGCACTAATTTATCTTTCTGCATCAGAGAGAGAAAAAAAAAATTATGAGCCTCCCCCTAGAATCTCTTGACCCCCCCCCCCCCCCTACAGATCACTTCTAGCTACGGCCCTAGGCACAGAGCGGTAGTTTGCGACCCTATGTTCCTTTGTGAATTTTTATTCTTGTTGTATGCTTGAATTGTCATATCATTTGTCAATATTTTTTTTTTTAATCACCATGTATAATCGATTAGATAAATGTTCAACATTAGCAAATTTGTTAATTTTTACGCGCTAAGTTTATTTCTGCATTGCGCATTTTCATAGTGTATTATATTTAGATTTCTACATTTGTAGTTATTTCATACTTTTCTTTAAGACTTTACATTTGATACTAGAAGTTTTTCATCGATGTCCTTTTACTATTATGGTCTATTTTAATTATTTAATTGTAAATCAAATCTATATTATAAAGGCCAAACGTATCTGTGCGTAACGCATTCGTCATTTTGCGCATGGCAACATTTTCAAATTTTACATGAATTTCGGTATTGCAATTTTTGCTACTAAAAATTTTTAAGCTTCTAAATGTCGCACACTTTCAATTTTTATACCATCGTGTAGGGGAAAAAAATGTACTTTTAAATGAAATTTATTTGAAAGCTCTATTTTAATTGTTTTTGAAAAATTAATTTTTTTTTCTAGCTTTTGATACCTCTTTTCTAATGGTGGCAACAAGAGTACTCCATTTCTATTAAAAGCAAAGGAAAAAAGGAAAAAAAATATTGCTGTATCTTTATGTTTCCATTTTCTCATTAAAAGGGGAAAAATTGAAATTTACATATCTTCTGTTACAAAAACCGGTGAATTTTGATTTCATTTACAAAATTTGATTTACACGTTAAAAAAATTATCAACAATTTTAATATCTGTTTCAGCTAATAGCATTGAGACTTCAAGTTTTGAATCAAAATGGTCAAATTAAACTGCAATTTCTTTTTAAAAGGTGAATACAGATGTGAAATGTACATTTGTAAATTTTGATATGGTGAAAATAATGGTTTAGATTTCACGGAGAAATAAATTCTATGATTAAGTCAAAGTTGAATAAATTTTGCTTTTTTTTTTTTTTTTTTTTTTTTTTTTTTTTTTTAATATTAGCTTAAGAGCCTTAATTGATAGTTTTATCATGATAAAACATTTTTATTATTTTTTACTGCTTACATATACTATTAAAATTTAATTTTAACAATTTCTACAACTGCGTTTTATAGAAATAGTATTTTGTTAATTTAAAGATAAATATCATTTGTTTAAGAGTTAGACGTACCAATAAAAAATGCATTTTTTACGATAACTAATTTTGTAGGTTTATTATAATTCAATGAATCAGTTCCTTCTTAAACATTTTTTTTCGTCAAAATTTGACGGGTTCTACCTTGTTACTTTAAAAGCTAAGCAACAAAAATAGAAAAAAATATTATGTTCAGATTTGTAAGGAATCTGCCTGTCTGTGTTTGCTGATATTGAATTTAAAGCTTGATTGATGAAGAAACACTTCATCAATCCGTGCTCCAGTACAATCTCCAGTTAAGATTAAGCGCAGATCAAACATTCTCATGTTGTTTGGAAAGCTCAAAAAATTACTTCCAACAAGCCTGGAAACATTCTTTTTTAAGCTTATTTTGAAGTTCACCAAATTTATTTAAACAATTTTTCTAATATGTAAAAATTCTCGCTAAGCATGATTTATTTATGTTTATATATTTCAATGTTTTAAGATGATGGATGGTAAAAAATATGTACCGTAATTTTAAGTTGAATACATTTTTGAAAAATTGAAACGTTTAACCCTTTCAGGGGCGAGGTACTTCTGCTCCGAAAATGTTCAAATAATTGATTCACACCACAATTTAAGAACAGATTTATTTGAAAATAATCAAGAGCTGTTTTTCGCGAATATTATAAAATCGAAATTATACTAAAACTTTACTGGTGCCAGTTCGAAATTGGAACAGTACTATTATGTGTTTGCAGACTGCAAACACCGCCCCTGAAAAGGTTAAAGCATCAATCTTTTAAATACTTTGATTCTGCATTCACTAGAAGCACAAACTTCTTAGCTCATTAATTGGAATTTATAAGAGCTAGTAGATCGAACCCGGGCTTCCCGGGTTACAAAATAAAGAAAAAAGCCATTTTTTATTTTAATTTAAAATTAAAATCCCTTATAATTTTTCTACATGTAGATGTAATATGCTTTTTAATTTGCTAACTAACCCCCCCCCCCCAAAAAAAAAAATGTAATTTAACAAATTATAACAACTCTTTGGAAAACGATGTTTTCAAAAACTAAAATTTTAAAGTCATAAATAAATTCTACATTTAAATTAAGAATAATATTAAACATCACTTTTAGGATGACCATAACGAGTCATATATTACGTACGCCATGCATTAAACATTAATATTCCTAGATCAATGATGAAAAAAAAAACAGTAACTTATAGGTATACAACTTTAACTGTTTAAAGTGTGCATTTTAATCAGACTGGCTTCTGGACACCTCCTATTACCTACGACATGGATTAAGCATTCATATTCCTGGATCTATTTATTCTAAACAAATTTTAAATGAAATTTCAGTTTTACAATTTTCGAAATTGCAAATTTTTAAACTGCTAAACATCGCACATTTTTAATTTTTACACCGTTGCGTGAAAAAAATGCACTTTTTAATGAAATTTGTTTAAAATCTCTTTCATTTTTTTTTTTTTTTTTTTTTTTTTTTTTTTAAGTTTTTGTTACTTTTTTTGTCATTGTGGCAACAGAAGTATTCAGTTTTTGGACATTAAACTTGGACCAATCAAATAACGAATAAAATAAAAACTAGTCGTTGGGGGCCACCGTGATACTTACCCATCATGGTTATGCATATTATAACATATAAAAATAAAACATCCGAAAACTATTTATAAAATGCATTGTAATTCCAAAACAAAATTTAAATGTATATTTAAATGTTTGTAATATTCATAGTAATGTTCTGTTAATGAATTGCTGATGAACCCATTTCGACAAATTATATAAAACGCCAAATTACTCAAGTAGTACCGAATTGCGTAAAAGAAACATCCTTATAACTCTAAAAATAATAATCATATTGACTCACAGTTTACTGATTTGGATTAAGCGTCTCATTTCCAATTAAAATATATCTCTGAATCGAAATTTGAATGAAACACAGGGTCTTGAAAAATCGAAGAATGTGGAAAACAGGATTACAAATATCTCGGAAACTAATAATCCGATTGACTTGGTTCTGTATGCAAAATTTGTGTTATTTTATTGCCTTTCACATCTTTTCCTTAAAATAAAAAAATTCGAAAATTTTTATGTACCTTTCATCAGAACGAATTTTTTGAGAGTCCGAAAAAAATAGTTCCGGATAATCGAGGTTACTGATATTAAATAGCTTTATCCCATTCTTATATAGTAAGCACATACAAAATTTCAAGTCTCTATCTCAATTTGTTCCGGAGATAGAGCGTTTACAGATAGACAGACAGACGGACGGACGGCAATTTTGTTTTTCTAAAAGTATGTTTTTCGGAATCTCCAGTATATAAAACGTGTAAATCCGTCAAAAGAATTTTTTGATTTTCAAAATGATTGCAAGACTTATCCTATACTACGTATGATGGGTAAGTAACAGAAGTATTCCATTTTTAGACATTAAACTTAGACCAATAAGGAAACGAATAAAATAATATAAGTTGCGGAATTTTATTAATAAAAAGATTCAGATATGCATCAGGTTTTCCATTTCTTTACTGAGAACAACAACTATTTTTTCCAACATTTTTAATCCTTTAAGCGTCCAGCATCTTTTATCATTCATGATTAATTCATAAAATAATAACTGGGAAAAGTATTGGTATGAAGATTTGTTTGATATTTTTACATATCTTTTTATTTTATGCATATTTTATGCATCGTGCAACATGACGCAGTCAAACCGGTTTTTAGCTCACAGGCTATCATAGCCTGAGAGCTTATGTGCCCGTCCGTTCTGTATGTATGTGCGTATGTGCGTATGTGCGTAACGCGATAACTCATGATAAAAATATCGGATCCACTTGAAATTTTGTATGTAGGTATATCCTGACAAGGCGCTTCCCTGATTAGTTTTTGGAGTTCATTCGATATGTATAAGAGGGGGAACGGGGGGCATGAGCCCCCCGTTAGTTGATATAAATGGGATTTTCATGCAGAATTAAGTTTTCGTTCAAAATTTAGATTAGGATCATTCTGATGAGGCGATTCCGTGACTGTTATTAGGTGTTCATTGAATAAGTATAAATAGGGGGACAGGGGTTCTAATGCCCCCCCCCCCTTAATTTATAGAAATGGGATTTTCATGCAGAATTAAGTTTTCGTTCAAAATTTAGATTAGGATCATTCTGATGAGGCGATTCCGTGACCGTTATTAGGTGTTCATTGAATAAGTACAAATAGGGGGAACCATAGGCGTAGAATTGTATGGCCCCATGGGGCTCGGGCCCCTCCAATAATTTTTTCAAATGGGCTGTATTTTTTAGCGTCAACCAATTCAGAAAAAAAGTCACAAATTTTGGAATTTGTAATAATTTATAGAATTTTTCTGAGTATATTTTTTCAAGAGAAAATTTTCTTTCCTTAAATTCGTTGTTTCCTTTTATTTTTTATAAACGACTAAAACAACCTAAGATAACACTTACCATAGTGTATGGGCACTCGCCGTCTCCCAGAATTTTTCTTTCTTTCTTTCATCTTTGGACAATGGGCATAGTTTCTAGGAAAAGTAACTTTTTCTGAATCTGAGTCTGACGTTCTGCAGAGTGGGCAATTAACACGTCTTTATCTTAAAAACGTAGACGACGCGACGAGTCCAACACGATCAAATTACAAAACCATAGATAAGATGCTTGCCTTTCCCCAAACATACAAAGAATGATCCTTCCAGCCTTATAAAGGTCCTAATTTAGGAGCTCCAAAGAATATGGGAGGTGTGGGGAAATATAGAGGGGCTAGTTTTTTTGCAGTGGATGACCAAGCAAAACAATCAGTAGTGTCTGAAGGCAACGAATGCGGATGGGAAATTTTTTCTTTTTACTCAAGTCAGGCATAAAGTATAAAATTTGTATATAAATGTAAACTGCAGATGAAGAAACAGCTATTAAAGTTATCTAAAGGTACTCAGCAGTTTCTTGCAGTAATGGATGATTCCCAAGGATTAAATAGTTCCAATAAAGAGTAAGTATTCAAATGTTGCTACTTTTTATTTTAAAGAATTTATTTTTGCGTTACCTTAAGTTATCTGATTAAAAGTCTGCACAGACCTGGGCCGGGTTCGAAACTCGAATTTAGACCAGTTTCCTTTCATTGACCGCAACCTGGTAAAGTCAGGGTCTACCCCCCTCCCCCCCACACACAAACTCAACCCCTAAGCCTGAACATTTTTTAAAAATCATATTAATCATTATCGTTATTATTAATTATTATCGTTTCGATGGTCACATTAGAAATCTGCCCAGACTCGCAAGCCGATTTCCATTACTGATATTCGGGCCGGGCCGGGTCTAGTCATTAATCTTTTTGGGCCGGGCCGGGTCTAGTCATTAATCTTTTTGGGCCGGGCTGGGTTCGGGCCTTATTTTTTTCCTGGGGTATCGGCCCGGGCCTATGTTATTTTTCTAACTACTAAACTAAACATTGCACATTTAATATTTTTACACCGTTGCGTAGGGAAAAAATGCACTTTTAAACGAAATTTGTTTGTCATTTTGTTACTATTTGTTTTCAAATTATTATTTTAAAATTTTTATTACTTTTTTGTCATAGTGTCATCAGAAGTATTCCATTTTTGGACATTAAATATGGACTAATCAGAAAACGAATAAAATAAAATTAGTTGCGGAATTCAACCAAATAAAGATTCAGATATACTTCAGATTTCCCAGTTCTCTACTGAGGACAACAATTATTTTCCAAAAAAATTTTTAAAAAATCCCATTTTTTACGGTAAAATATTACCCAGTTGTGTTATTTCCGAGATTTCCTGCACTAAAAATGGCAAGACGGGATTTTTAGTAGCTGAAAAATTTGAAATTTCATAGAATTTGAAATATCCCGATTAGATAATTTTTTGTCAAAGAACAGGATTTATTTTAATGTCCTTCTTTGACTCTGGAAAATTTTTTCTTGGAAATACAAATTAAAGGATGAGAGTGGCGTGGCTATATATATATATATGTCTTTTTGAAAAAAAATGCCTTATGTCAAATCTTTTCACAATTTTTATACTTTTGTTATTAGAAGAAATGTGCTTCTAGTATCAGAGGTACAGGAGTTTCCATTATATCTATTTTAAATTATCCGATATACATATATATATTTTTTTTTCACCATCTACTTTTTCACTATTCAGATTGTTTTGCAGCTAGTCATGGTTTTTAGGGTTGTACAGAATATTTTACGAGTACGTGTGTGTTCCTTAAGGCTACCGTCCGTTTGGCGAAGACACTTGCGAGCTAATGTTAAATCTGTTTGATTTTTGATTTTTATTTATTTTATTTTATTTATTTATTTATTAATATTTCGTTTGCATTTCGGCATTTTTAAATATTTTTTTTTCATTGGATAGCTGAGATCGATGTCTATATTTAGCTTTTTTTTACTTTTCCAATTTAGCCTGCGGATTTTTCTTTCTTTTTTTAATGAAGTTTTTTACATTTTTGGAACCGGTTTCGAAAGGGAAAACCTGATCATAAAAAAACTGCAATAAAGTATAGGGATCGACCACAGCTATCCAATTCAATACAAATATATATGTGTGTGTGTGTGTAGATATATCAAAATACAAATGAAATATTTGAAACGAATCTTCCCATAGATTTAAAGTAGGCAGCTTAAGGGTGCTCGAGACGGATAGTTCAAATATCTCACTGAAAATAAAATATGACTGTTTTATTATTATTATTATTATTATTATTATTATTATTATTATTATTATTATTATTATTTTGTGTATGGGAGTTTTTCAGCGGAACAGATACCCCTATTCACCTCACGTATCATGTATAACTATCAAAACTCAGTTTTCATCCATCAGAAAGTACAGCTTTGATGCTGAAAAATTGCATTTAAATTTGCTTCCTTAAATTTTAAGAATTGGATAAAATGCTATTAATGCAGTTCCATAAAATTTATAAATTTTATGGCCTTAAAAAAAATTACAATCTTTTGGCATCGAATGTCCCCGGAATCAGCTGAAAATTTAAAAGCTTATTCCTTATATATTTTTACATTTTTTAACACACAGGTTTCTTGTAATTGGTTGTAACTATTATTTTATGATTTTTGAATGTTAAAAATCTTTACCATTTTCATGGAAACTTATCTAGAAGAGCATTTTCCTTGCAATTGTTGCAGAAACCTACCACGATTTTTTTTTTCTTAAAATTTAGTGGTGTACAAAAAACGGACAAATAAGAGTCCTGAAACTACTTTAAAAATTTTAATTAAAAAATTCATTAAAAGTATAAAACTTCAAATTACAAAAAGCTTGTGCTAAACTATGTATATATGAGAGGAAAGCGTGTGTTCAAAATTTCACAGGTGTATATTGCATAAGTTATGAAATAAAAATTTATTTAGACAAATAAATAACTAAACAAGCAAATCAATAAAGATTTTAAAAAGTCAAATGAGGTCTGATACATTATTATAATAAATAAATCTAATTCAAATATCATCAATAAATTTAATGCGTTCCACTATCATAGAAAGGACTGTCTTGGCCTTATTTTTCAAGAAAAGTGTCTTCAATCTTTCTTTTGCATTTTTATCAATGAAAAAAAAGTAAAACTCTAAAGTTAAAAAAAGGTTCAAATTCTTTTACGTAATGTAATTTTTTGTTTAAATTTCCTCACATAAGTTAACATAGGATTCAGAGATTCGGGGTTCACTGAAGAATCTCTTTAAATTATGTTATAAAAAGGCACAATATTTTTACCTTCAATATTCAACCTTTTTATTTATACAGGGTGTATCTAAACTACTGGGCAAAACTTTAAGGGGTGATAAAACAGATAAAGACAAATAATATCAAAAAATGCCGATAGAGGGCGCTTTAGACTTTGGAGTAACGAACAACTATTTTTTACCGTTATTTTTTGCATCTGATTAAATTTTTTTAGAAGTTTAGACATGAACTTAAATTTTGACCTCAAAATCTGTGGTTAAATAGCGCAAACTGAACTGTGTTCAATGGGAGTGGGTAGGTTCAAATTTCAAATGATTAAAAAAAACAGAAAAATTGATCAATTGATTTGTGGTTTTCACTAAAATTATACCTTATATCGGTATTGCCTTAAAAATAAATTATACAGAATAATTTAAAAAAATGTCGATAGAGGGCACTTTAGATTTTGGAGTAACGTACAACTATTTTTTACTGTTATTTTTTGCATCTCATTAATTTTTTTAGAAGCTTAGACATAAACTTAAATTTTGAGCTGAAAATCTGAATCGTTGAGAGGGGTTGTAGCGCAAACTGAACTGTGTTCAATATGGGTGGGGAGTTTCAAATTTCAAATGATTATAAAAAACGGAAAAATTGATCGATTCGTTTGCAGTTTTCTCTAAAACCATTCTTTATGTCAGTATTTCCTAAAAAATAAATTTTAAAGATAAATTTCAAAAACTTCCGTTAGAGAGCACCTTAAAATTTAGAGTAACCAACAACTATTTTTAGCCGTTATTTTTTTATCTAAATAAATGTTTTAAAAGCTTAGACTTAAATTTTGAGCTCAAAATCTGAATCGTTGTGAGTAATTAAGTAGCGAAAAATTGAACTGTGTTCGCAGGGTGGGCAGGGTAACATTTCAACTCCTGAACACAGTTCAGTTTGCGCTTCTTAATCCTTCTCAACGATTCAGAATTTGATTACAAAATTTAAGTCTAAGCTTTTGCAAGCATTTTATTAGATACAAAAAATAACAGTTAAAAATTGTTGTTGGTTACTCTAAAGTTTAAGGCGCCCTCTAACGGAACTTTTTGAAATTTATCTTTAAAATTTATTTTCAAGGAAATACTGACATAAAGAATGGTTTTAGAGAAAACCGCAAACGCAACGACCAAATTTTCCGTTTTGTATAATCATTTGAAGTTTGAACCTTCCCACCCCATTAAACACAGTTAAGTTAGCGCTACTTAACCACTCTCAACGATTCAGATTTTCAGCACAAAATTTAAGTTTAAGCTTCAAAAAAATTTAATGAGATGCAAAAAATAACGGTAAAAAATAGTTGTACGTTACTCCAAAGTCTAAAGCACCCTCTATCGACATTTTTTATTTATAATTTATTTTCATATAATTTATTTTCAAGACAATACTGACATAAAGAATAGTTTTAGTGAAAACTGCAAATAAATTGACCAATTATTCTGTTATTTATAATCATTTGAAATTTGAACCTACCCACTCCCATTGAACATAGTTCAGTTTGCGCTACTTAACCATAGATTTTGAGCTCAAAATTTAAATTTATGTCTAAACTTCTAAAAAATTTAATCAGATGCAAAAAATAACGGTAAAAAATAGTTGTTCGTTACTCCAAAACCTAAAGCTCCCTCTATCGGCATTTTTTGAAATGTATCTTTATAATTTATTTTCAAGACATTACTGACATACAGAATAATTTTCGTGAAAACGCGCAAACCAATCGACCAAAATTTCCCGCTTTTTATAATCATTTCAAATGTTGGACCCTAAACTTTGGTGTCGCCTATCTCCTTCGGAAGACGTTTGGTACCTTTAGTTTCTTATTTAATATTATTTGTCTTAATGTGTACTATCACCCTTAAAGTTTTGCCCAGCAGTTTAGATACACCCTGTATATTTATTTTATTCAATAATAGTTTTGTTCATACGAATGAAAAGATTCTCAATGAATATTGTAGGTTTACTTATCTTCACATATTTAGCTTCATGAATAGACTGCGCTGCTTTTTCAAACTTGCTTTAGATATTTTTATATAACCGTATTAAAAAAAAAAAAAAAAAAAAAAAAAAAAAAAAAAAACATTTTATTTAAATTTTAATTATCGGATAGCTTCAGACGAATTTTCAACTTCTACAATGATTCCAGGTGACCGTAAACATTTCTACATCATAAATTTTCAATACAATGATCTGTTAATCAATATCTTAACAAGTAAGAAAAATCATGCATCAAGGACAGATTATGAAACACTTTCCAACACTTCCTTAAATCTTTAACAAAATTTCGTTATTTAAGGAAATAAGGTGTTACTGTCCATAACCTAATATGCATTCCGATACTTTTGAACAGCCCTGTATTTGATCTGTCAGTTGATATATGTACTAATATAATGTGAAAATTTAGTTGAGCAAGAAAACGCCTAACTGGGTTCAAATTTCACTTTTAGCAATTTGTACTAATAGATCGAAACATACTTGTACTTGAATAATTCTGTATAGCCCTGTAGTTTATCAAGTACATTTATTTCACTCCAGTATTTTCTATAATTTAGTTCAAACAAAAACACTCTTAAAACTACTTAAATCACATTTCCAGAAAGTGTCATCTATAGGTGACCATGTAGTCAATTCTTTGCGTGACCCTGTATATAATTTTATTTATATTCTACAAACATTTCTTAGTAAGCTGAAAGCAGTTCAACATAAAAATTCATAGCTTTTTTAAAAACCACCTTTAACTAAATTACGTTCATGTTCAGTAACCTTTACTGTTTTTTTTACAAGAAAACTTTCTCTTGTATATAATTACGTGTGCCAGAGAAATTTTCTATAAGATTCACTTTTAAAATATTGTGGGGCAAATAGAATATAAAAATGAAACCATGTATTTAAAGCTACCGTCCATAAGGATTAAACGCCGTATACAGCATCAAATTAAGAGAATAATGAAACAAATTTTAACATATGTATATACGAGTTTTCTAATCTCGTATTCTCGTATTTATACTCGTATTTCTAATTCTTTTATTGTTAAATAAAAGAAAAAGAAAAGCAAGGCAGGAATTTCACAATTTTAGAAAGGATTTCATATTCAACGATCAGTGCATGATTTATTCTTATTCTATATTCCCTAGTTTATTTATATAGCGATTTTCATAAATTTGATATACATGTCTCATTTTTCATTTTGCTACATTTTATTCATATTAAATTTTATTTCCTTTATGACTTCTTAATCATGTAATTGGTTTCTTAACTGCAGAATTGCTGAACCTTGTACAGATGAAAAACCTTTAAACACACCGTTTTTTTTTAGTTGTGAATAAAATCTATCCCCTTCAATAAACAGTCATGCGTTGCTGACGGCTGATTTTTTCGTTAATCATTGCCACAGATTAATCTCAGAAAATGAAGATGAATTACGCTTTAAAATTTTGTTATTCGCCAGACACATTGCCCGTATAATGAGTTTTCCACTAGTTAGTGTGCTCTATTTAAAGACATTCTCTAAAAGCACTATTTAATTATAATAGAACCTTATTTATATTCCAAACACACAAACGCACGCATATTTATTTTTTACGTTTAAAAAAGTGACGCAGCCATAAGATTTCTTCTCAGAAAGGAAAAGGGGTGTCCAGAATTTTGCTTCATGTCATATATATATATATATATATATATATATATATATATATAATGAAACCTACTAAGACGGAATTTGAAGACGAAATATTCCGCTTGGCGGGTTTTTATCTTAATAGATGTAATTGCACGGTACTTTTCAATGGAACTACGGCATTTTTCCGATTAAGATAGGTTTCGATTTCACTGATTTTGCTGTATTTATATATATCTTTATATATTTGCTATACGTACATTGATTGGTTTGGTTTGGTTTATTTTTGTCGTCCGATTATCTACTCTAGGGATATAGGACCAGGGGTGAGTGCCCTTCGTGGGGGTCTTTCTAAGGGAACCTAACCCGTATTTACGCAAGGTTCGAAGAAAACCACGAAAACTCCGAACGGTTAGGCCGACAGCCGCGATTGGGTTCGAACCCAGCACCTGCCGTCTACCAGTTGAGAGGTCCGTACCTCTCGGCCACTGGTGGGGCCCTCTATACGTACATTGAAACTGCCAAAACGGAGCTATGTCTATAACAAATTCTTGTCTTAAATGGAAACTTTTTGTGCTCCGACCAAAGGATTACCTTACAATCAAACCTGCTAAAGTCTGCAGAAACCTGTCAAACACATTTTTTCGGTCCTTTACATCTTTCGTTCCTTTGATTTTCACACGTGTTACTGCATAAATATTTAACCTGTTTAAACGGAAATTGTCTATAAAAGAATCCTGCTTCAATCGGCAACATTTCATAACTATAACGAAATTAATACCTTAAAAATTTACCTGCTAAGGCGGAAACTTGTCTAATACGGAAATTTTCTTGATTCCTTGCAATTTCATCTTAGAAATTATTACTATTTTTGTATCCATCATGAAATAATTAGTTTCTTGCTTCAAGGGGGGGGGGGACCCCCCCCCTCTCTCCGCCGCTGACTGAGCCCCTCCAATAATTTTGGAAACTCTACGCCTATGGGGGGAACAGGGATTCTAATGCCCCCCCCCCCCCCCCCCGTTAGTTGATATAAATGGGATTTTCATGCAGAATTAAGTTTTCGTTTAAAATTTAGATTAGGATAATTCTGATAAGGCGATTCCGTGACTGTTATTAGGTGTTCATTGAATAAGTATAAATAGGGGGAACAGGGGCTCTAATGCCCCCCCCCCCCGTTAGTTGATATAAATGGGATTTTCATGCAGAATTAAGTTTTCGTTCAAAATTTAGATTAGGATCATTCTGATGAGACGATTCCGTGACTGTTATTAGGTGTTCATTGAATAAGTATAAATAGGGGGAACAGGGGTTCTAATCCCCCCCCCCGTTAGTTGATATAAATGGGATTTTCATGCAGAATTAAGTTTTCGTTCAAAATTTAGATTAGGATCATTCTGATGAGACGATTCCGTGACTGTTATAAGGTGTTCATTGAATAAGTATAAATAGGGGGAACAGGGGTTCTAATCCCCCCCCCCCCGTTAGTTGATATAAATGGGATTTTCATGCAGAATTAAGTTTTCGTTCAAAATTTAGATTAGGATCATTCTGATAAGGCGATTCCGTGACTGTTATTAGGTGTTTATTGAATAAGTATAAATAGGGGGAACAGGGGCTCTAATCCCCCCCCCGTTAGTTGATATAAATGGGATTTTCATGTAGAATTAAGTTTTCGTTCAAAATTTAGATTAGGATCACTCTGATGAGACGATTCCGTGACTGTTATTAGGTGTTCATTGAATAAGTATAAATAGGAGGAACAGGGGTTCTAATCCCCCCCCCCGTTAGTTGATATAAATGGGATTTTCATACAGAATTAAGTTTTCGTTCAAAATTTAGATTAGGATCATTCAGATGAGGCGATTCAGTGACTGTTATTAGGTGTTCATTGTATAAGTATAAATAGGGGGAACAGGGGTTCTAATGCCCCCCCCCCTTAATTTATATAAATGGGTTTTTCAAGCAGAATTTTCAGATTTCGTTCAAATCTCTGAATAGTTTTGGAAGTTTAATGGTTAAGTATAAAAGAGGGGGATAACTCCTTTTAAATTATATAAATGCTAAATGGGTTTTTATTAAGAATTATCTAATTTGCTCTGAATTTTGGATATAGATTTTTTATATGATAAAGCATGTCTTTGATAGTATAGGAGGTTCAATGATTAAGTATAAAAAAAGAGGAAAGAAGAGAGCTGTTTCCCTTTCTTAATTTTTTAACGGAATTAACCCTTGAAAATATAAGGCTTTAATGTACAATTAGTATTTGTAGCCTGTGAGCTCAATGCCATCAGTTTAACTGGGCAGTATTCTTTATTTCTTTGTTATCAGGGTGAAATTTTCGCATGTCTCATGTTTTTTCGCTCAATGTTTCACAGGTGTGTGGCGCGGGCCTAATACTCATTATGCAGCATGAATTTGGTCAATAGGATCGCTGTAACTGATCAAAAATTAATCTAAAGAATGAAATAATCCTTATTTTGTTCATGCTAGATGGCTGCATTTAAGAAAAAATTATAATTTTTTCATTTAAAAAAAAAAAAAAAAGATTAAGCTATTAAAGCAAAATTTACTTTTATTATTTTTACTGTATACTTAAAAATATTAATATAAAGAAAACTGCGGAGTGTTAAGCAGGTAAAATTAAGTAACTTAGGCCCATTTAATTGCAAAATATAGTAACAATTTTTTTTATTATTGATTATGTGTATAGGGTACATGCCATAAAATATAAAATTTTCGTGGAAATTTTTTAATTATTTTATACTGTTTCTTCCATTATTATACTGATATATAGATTTCAAAATATATTTTTTTCATAAAAATAGAAAAAGTCGTGCAGTGAAAAATTAAAAACAAATAATGAATAATAGAATTAATTATCTTATACTATAATGCGAGCAAAAATTGTGTGTGTGTGTGTGTGTGTGTGGGTAAATTTTATCTCAAAAACGGCTCTAACGATTTTCGCAAAAATTTGGATTTTACCATTTTCGGGCACGAGAAGACCATTGGGCTAGGTCACATGTTCGAGAAAATTCGATTATTGGGTCATTTTGGGTCATAATGGGTCAGGATCAAGCTATTTATATCTAGAGAACGGCTGGATCGATTTTAAGGAAATTTTGTATCCAATCGTTTTTTGGCACGAGAAAACAATTGAGCTGGGTCATATGTTCGAAAAATTTGGATTAGTGGGTCATTTTTGGGTCATTGTGGGTCAAGCCATTTTTATTTAAAAAACGGCTCTAACGATTTCGACCAAATTTTATATTTTATCGTTTTGGATTACAAGAAGACCATTGGATTAGGTAACATGTTCGAGAAAATTCGGTAAGTGGGTCATTTTTGGGGTCATTGTGGGTCATGCTATTTTTATCTAGCGATTTTCTCACGCAATTTTCACTAAAAATTGCATTCTATGGTTTTCGGGCACGAGAAAAACATTGGGCTAGGTTACATGTTCGAGAAAAAATTTCAATGGGTCATATTGGGTCATTAAGAGTCTGGGTCAAGCTATTTATATTTAAAGAACGGCGTGATGGATTATAACGAAATTTTGTATGTAACAGTTTTTTGACATGAGAAAACTAATGGGCTAAATCACATGTTTGAGAGATTTCGACTATGAGGATCATTTGTGGGTCATGATGGGTCATAATGGGTCATGGTCAACCTATATCTAAAGAACAGGTAGATCGATTTTAACGAAATTTTGTATGCAACATTTTTTTGGCACGATAAAATCATTGGACTAGGTTACATGTTCGAAAAATTTCGTTTAATGGGTCATTTTGGGTCATGAAGGGTCTGGGTCAAGCTATGTATAATTAAAGAACGGCAGGATCAATTTTAACGAAATTCTGCATGTAACAATTTTTAGAAACGAGAAAACTAATGGACTAAGTCACATATTCGAGAGCTTTTGATTATAAGGGTCATTTGTGGGTCTTAATGAGTCAAAGTCAAGCTATATCTAAAGAATGGGTGGGTCGATTTTAACGAAATTTTGTATACAACATATTTTTGGCATGAGAAAATCATTAGGGGAGGTCACATGTTCGAGAAATTTCGATTAGTGGGCCACTTTTGGGTCATTCTAATTTTATCTAGACAACGTTTCGTGCAATTTTGATTAAATTTTGTATTTTACCGTTTTCGGTCACAAGAAAATCCTTGGGTTCGGACAGATTTTTGAGAAAATACGATCAATGGCTCATTTTGGATTATAAGGGGTCAGGGTCAAACTAACTATATCTAAAAAACGGCTCAATCGATTTTATCTAAATTTTGTATCTAATGTTTTTCAGCATGCTAAAACTAAAGAGCTAGGCCACACGTTCGAGAGATTTCGATTATAAGTGTTATTGTTGGTCATGATGGGTCATGCTAATTTTATATAGAAAATGGTACTCACCATTTTGACTATACTTTGTATTATATCGTTTTTGAGCAAGAGAAAACCATTTGACTTGGACACATGCTCGCGAAAATTCTATTAGTGGGTCATTTTGGGTCTTAATGAGCTAGGGTCATTCTAATTATATATAACAACGACTCAATCAATTTTACCTAAATTTTGAAACAAAACGTTTTTTGTCACGAGAAGACTATTGGGCTGAGTCGCATGTTAAACAAAATTATATTAGTGGTCATTTCGCTGAATGCTGCCAAGCTAATTTTATCTAAAAAATGGCTTAAACGATTTTGATTAAATTTTATATTCTACTGTTTTTGATTACCTGAAGACGATTGAGCTATGTCACATGCTTGATCAAATTTGATTAGTGGCTCATTTTGGGTAATACGGGTCAGGGTCACGAGAATATGGCAAAAGCCAATAACTTGGTGATATTTGACAAAATATTGGCGACATATGGCCAAAAAATCGACTATAAATATTACGAAAACCAAAACACGTATTTGGAGCCAAATGAAAGAATGGCTCAAAATTTGGCTATATCTAGCAAAAAATATTGTCTTTCAGAATGTAAAGAATTTTTTTATACATTCTTAAGAGGATTCGAGATCCATGGTTATACCAATCAGAGTCGAGCTAAAAAAAGTGATTTAGATCGATGTCCTTTCGTTGTAAAATTTAAAATAAAATAAAATTTATAAATATGCGTATAAAAACATAGTTTTCTTATTGATTGTTTTTCTAAAGAATACTATTATAAACATGTTTTACAGTAATAATACAGAGTTAATGATACAGTGAAAATACTATATCGAGTTGAACACAAAGTTAATTTTGACCGAGCTAAGCTAGGTCTCCCCTGCTAGTAATTCTTTAAAAACAAAGTACGTGCAAACATTTCCTGCTAACTGCGTGAAATTTTTGTTTAAATACACTACTGCGGGTCTGTCCAACCTTTCATGAAGTAGGGGCGCACTTCAGTACTTGGCAAACAATAAGGGGGCCATCATTAATAGGGTTCAAAACACACAACAAGATTATCTCACAATATTAGTAGTGACATATGCATGTAAATGCATATCGTAGTAGAGACCCCCTTATGTGGTCTGGAGTTCCTTGTAAATAAATAAATATATATATATATATATATATATATATATATATATATATATATATATATATATATATATAAAATAATAAAATACTATAAATCATAATAATCGAATATGCATTTTTCTTTGAGATGCTATTTCAAAAACATTTTTATAGTGAAAAAAGCCAGAAACTTTAATCTGGCTTTTAATTGAAATGAAGATTAAAGATATTGTTATTTTTCTTTCTTTCTTTCTTAAAGGATCAATAAATATTACTCGATTTATTTAGGAGGCGCAAATATATGCCGTTATAAAACGCAGAAAAACAAAGACATCCATATTAGTGATTAATGAATGGTTCCAAAGAGACAACTTGGAAGAGTTTTCATTGATGAAAATCATTTCATACGATTTTACAGATTTTTTTTAACAAAAGTAGAAAAATATCTAAAGTTTTAAAAATCTGGGAGATAAAATGATACCCCTTAACCCGTGTTATGAAACAGCCCTGATGAGTGTAACAATATCAACAACAACAATAAAACAGCTGGATCTTCATGCACAAAGGAGGAGGAAGAGGTGTGCTTTTTTTTTCACATTTCACATCTTAACATATTAAAAAAGTTATTCTCAACCTTTACCAATTTCCATCGCTATAATTTGCATAACATGTTTCATAAAAAATAACTATAAATTTGTGAAAAAACGTAATTATACATAATTTAATTTTTAAAAAGCGTTTTCATTTTTGATTTCTGAAATACACATACAGAGATTTTAAATATACCTCTCAAACGAATATCAAGGATTTTAAATAAAGCGACCTTTTAAAAGGAATTTTATTTAAAAAATTTTTAGTAACAGGAAACATTCAAAAGGGCGTACAAAAAACCTTTAAAGGGTGGCCATGGCGCCTGCGGACTCCGCGTTGGACAGCCCTGCACTAATGGAACAGTACAATCTGAAGTTCTTAATATCTGGGGTTTTTTTCAAAGGTTTCGAAACAAAAAAAACATATGGGTTAAAAAAATTTTAAGCGATTTTAAAATTTCCACCTCTGAAGGAGAGTGTGGTTGATCGAAGCTAAAGTGAGGGTAGAAAATTTCAAACTTTTTTCGAACCCGTTGTGGGATATATCATCTTAAAGCTCTTTGACAACTCTTTCAGATTACGGATCTTTCTTCCCTCCTCCACAATTTTACCCTCTGATTGGGGCCGCCAATTTTCGATCTTTTTCTGAAATTGCAGTGTTTTTTATAATTTTAAATCGGACTAATAAGATCGGAATATATAAATGAATGTACATAAATATATAGATAAATGTATGAAAATTTTAAAGAGAGGAGAGGGAGATGTTTACCGGGAGGGGGGGGGGGGATACGATAGTTGAAACCTTGGGATTCACTTTTTCAACTTTTGCCAACATCTTTCATGTGACGTATCACTGGAAAGCTCTATGGCCCCTATTTCGTGTTATACACATCCCGAGGCCCTCCTCCTCACTTTGCCCGCGCTGGGGCATTTTTCAAAATTTATCCTACACCCTTCGTGGTAAGTGGTTGATAAGCCCTTTGATTATGTATTGATGTTATACACGTCCCTTGCCGCTCTCCTCATTTTGCTCTTCCTGAGGGATACGTTTAACGTATTCTAACAAAATGTATTCTAACAATGGTAAAATTACGAGGCTAATCTTAAATGACACAGAAAACACAAATTAAAAATATTGATCCCATTCACCATCCTTATAGTTCTCGTCCTTATTCTCATCCTTATAGTCCCTTTTTGCCGCATGGGATGCTTGTAATTTTTACTTGTTCAGCTATTTTGTAGCTAAATTGCCAAAAAATTCTAATATTTGATACCTAAACTCCCTTATCTATTCATACTTATTCGCGCTTTTTCTATATTTTGCAACCATAATTTTTCCATCCCTTATAACTTCCATTTTTTTGTTGGTTTTTAATTCCCTCAGTTTTTTAGTTTTGATGTATTTACTAAAATCGACATCATAAGCATATAAAAATAATGATTTTTAATAGGGATTGTAGATTTTCGGAAGTAATCGATGACTATCGGTTGTGTTTTTTATGATGATTTTTTTTTTTTTTTCGATTGATAAATTATCGAGAATTATCCATCACCCCAACAGCAACTTTAGATAGAAGTGTGAAATTCACGATGTAAAACCTTAAAAAAAAATTCAGCGTTAAAAACATTAAACATTAACTTAAAAACATTTCATCTGTTTTAGAAACTGCCCTCCCCTCTCTGAAAGGATTAACGGGAGGTGCGAAACTTTTAGATCATTCCATCATACTTCAGCAGCTGTTTTAGGTAGAAACATGAATTTGAGGATAATTAATTTACTAAAACAAATTTAAGCATGCATTTTATCTATTTCATAAATTCCCACTTAAAAGGGTTTAATGTAGTGGTCGTACTTTTAGAAAATATCGGTATATCTCTGCTGCAGTTTTTGGGAGAAGCGCGAAATTCAAGATAGAAAAATCTTCTAAAAAATAGTTAAATATAGTGTCTATAGCTATTTTGTCTATTATGAAGTCAACATCGATTTTGAAACGGATAATTTTAGATTGTGCGAATAGTAAAACAATTAAGGCTATTTGATTAGATTTTAATATTTATTTTATTATTATTATTATTCTTTACAAGGTGCATTTCGTTTGATACAAGATTTTTTTTTTTTTTTTTTTTTTTTTTTTTTTTTTTTTTTTGACCAGCGTAGCAGACGAAGACTGCTAATATGGCATGAATTAAAATTTCACGACTAGAAGTAATTTCTTTTAATTCTTTCGAGTTCGCCGTTTGCAGCCTGCAAACGGCTAGTTTTAATGTCCAAAATGCCAGATGGCACCAGTAAATTTTCAGCACAAATTCGATCTCTTAATATATGTGAAGGAAAGCTTTTGTTTATTATCAAAGGAATTTGCTCGTAAGTTTTGGTGTGAATTAATTATTTGAATATTCTTAGAGTAGAAATGCCTTGTTCCCGAAAGGGTTAACTGTGTATAAAAAAAGTTTTAAATTGAACTAGTTGAGGACAAACACACGATAAAATATCATAGCAATATACTGATTGTAAAAAGATTAATCTATTTTATGTGATTAGTAATGACAAAAAAAATTGTAAATATTAGTACAAATCCTTATTTCGCTCTTTCTAATTTTGCGCCGTTAGGCTTTGCGCGCCTGGACCAGTTTGCTCCAAATGCTCCACGGTAGCTACGCCCCTGTCTATTGCACACATTTCCTTTATCTGCTCCCTACACTGTCAATGGAGTCGGCTTGGAATTCTCTCAGCTAGAGCCAGGGTTCTCGCTGTCGCTCGCCATTGCGCCAAATTGCGACTAAATTCTTCATTTGGCGATTAGATTCACCAAATTTCTAATGCTTAATTTTTGCCTTTTATTTCTTTTCTTTTTCGTACATATGCATAAATATATATTTTTAATACATTTGTAGCGGATAGTTAAAATTAGATCAATAACAATCGTTGTCGTAGTTATAAAAACTTAGATTATTTTAGAACATATTGAAAAACAGGGTTATATTAAAGGATTAAAGATTTTTTGTTGTTGTTGTTACACGGCCATTTGGCGAATGTTTTTTATTTTTAATTAGCCAAATTACTAACGTTGGTCAAATGTCAGCGAGAACACTGGCTAGAGCTCTAGTAATTGTAGTCTTACAGTAATACAATCGCTTCAAAATTATTTTCCCTTTTCAGTCAGTTTCAAATCAAAGGATTGCTCTTGTTTTTATCTCGTGATTTTGTAATATTCAAATTACTGATGAGGAATTTTAAATAGGTAAATAACTTTTATGTGTTTTCTAACTATTAAATTAAACTGTCTATATTTTTTGTAATTGTTTTTAATGTATTGTGAGCAGATCTGTTAAGTATTTGGATTTCATTGCGATTTTTGCAACCAATCAAAGTGGCGTGTGCATCGACCATCGACTTATGATCTCAAGCAAGACATTGCAATCACAGATTTTGCAATTTTTTAGCAAGAATTTTGTAGTGAATGAATCAAAATAGATTCATTCCGAGTGTACCAGTATTTTGTTTTGTTTTCCGTGAAAGAGTTTGTTTTCGTTTGTATTCTGTATGCTGATGAAACTGTTATGCTAGAGTTATTTGCTGAATTTCGTAGAAATCGCCTTCAAAAATTATTTTCACACCTCGGTGCTAATCTACTTTCTCTGAAATTAATTTCATGGATTTTAATGCTCTGAGTCATTTATAAAGTTCTCTTATTATGTTCGAATGTGATTTTCCCGTCATCAAGAGTAGGGCTTTAATTTTTCCAAGTTTTTCAGTAATAATGCTTATATAGAATTTGGTAAGTTTTCTCTCTGATTGTAAGTAAATCTAAAAAAAGAAAAATATTCATCTTGTTTTCTGATTTTCTTTTTTCCTATAATTGAATTTTTTAATTACGATAGTGCAATATCTTTAATTTAAAAAGTGTTTACTTACTTTTCTGAATGACTGAAATGCCTTCTGTGCGTTGCTGTCAAATTTTTAACGATAATTATGTCTTAAAAAGCTAACTGTTCCAATTTTATTATTTTTTCCTTTCAATGAACTTTTATATTGATTATTAAAATCAATGTACAAAACTAGTTTGAAATCACAACTGTTAAGAAATTATGATACGATATTCTGTACGTATCACTGTTCCCTTTTGCCAACTTTCAAATATCTACTAAACATCAACTAAGTAAATCATGTTAACATTTTTAAAATTTTGGCAAAATGACTGTATTTAGATTGTTATAAATTTAGAGGCAGAGGAACAGATGTGGGCGGCCCAGACAACATATATGCACATGGGTATCTAGTTGCTCCATAATAACATTAATTTGCTTGGCATGATAACTTGGTTATTTTTGCATAATTTTTCAAATTACATAAATTGTGTTCTGTAGTTATTAAATTCTATTGTATTTTTATTTTTATTTTCTTTTTAGAATAATAGAACATGTTTTGCTTATTACTTTATTTTATTTTCATATTAAAATATTTTAAAAAAAAAATAACATGCCGTTACAGCTATAATCTAAATATATACATGAAAAAAATTGAACTAAACATAGTGTGTAAATTCCAAAACCTTTAGCTCCTCAATCCCATATCCTGGGTGGACTTCAATAATGTCATCTATGAGAAGTTGAATTATTTCAGAAGCTGTTGTAAAATAATTGAACTTGCATTGCCAATAGAAATGAAGAGCTATATAACAACATTTTATCGTTCTTGCGACATTTTAGAGAATATTTAAACCTACAATTTTCATTTTCTAAATCATTAATGGTGTTTCCTTTATTGGTTTTTGAAACAAATTCGCCTTTATCTTGATTTGCAACTTCGTGCACTATCTGACTGGAGAATAAAATTTCAATGTCATGGTATTGTTTGGCTGAATCTCTATAGACAACATGCATATCTTTATGGCAAAAATGTGCTAGATAGTAAAATTTCAGTGTCGTGGTATTGTTTGCCTGAATCTAAGACAACATGGCAACGGCAACATGGCAACAACACTTTATGGCAAAAATGTGCTAGATAAGGCCAAATGTCACTTTTTTTTCGCTATTTTCCCTAAAAAACAATTTCTCTTTAACCTTTCTACAAAAAATGCCTAAAACAGTTACCGTATGATTTGCAGTAAACCCAACCCTTCTGTATTTCCGGATGGTTAAAAAGTCTCACCAATTAAAATAGATTTTCAGAACAACCATGAAAAGAGTGAATTTCGCTAACATCTCGAAGATAAGAAAAATAATCATAAAGTGTTTCTTTTGATAGGGTTGGTTCATTTCTACTTTTTCTCTTGTTATGCAAATGATCATATAAAAAATTTGTTTGAATTTTGAATACAAATGCAAAAAAAATAGCCAAAAGGTTGCAAACTGGAATTTTAGAATTAAAAAAAAAGTGTTATTATATAGGATTAAGGGTGCCTGTATATGGGTGTGATTTAGTTTTACTATGAAGGCAACATTTCCATCGACAATTCAATTTAAGGTGCGATTGCAGTTTGCTCTCCTTGTTGGCGCGATTTTCAAAAATCGCCTAATGGTGCATTTTTGCGTACTAACTCCCGGAGCTGCAACATCTCCGAGAGAGAGTACACAAAATTACTATTTGTTTTCTCTTCTCATATATTTTTAAACAAATACCTATCTAGACAAATGCTTTAAATGTGAGAATAAATATTTGATCAGTTATTTTTTTCTTATTTTAACCTGTATTTTTGAGTAAAAATAAAAAATACATAACATTTCAAATTTTTTCGAAATACATTTTTAAAGATACATTTAATATATATTAAAATACATTTTATCAAATGTACCAAAAAACAAATTTTTTACTTACCCAAATTAATAAAAAAGAATGTTTGTTAACAGTAAGAGGAGCAAAACAATGTTGTAGTCTTTTTATTCAGAGGGCCATTTTTTTTTTAATCAGGGGGGGGGGGCTGCTGCCTCCCCCCCTGAAGCCCCCATTTTTTTATTCATAATTTTATCTTCTACTCTAGGATGTCACTTAAAACCATCACTCAAGGGTCATTCCACATGAATTCAACCAATGGGTGTTGAATCATAGTCACAGATTTTTTTTTTTAATTTTATCATAGATAGACATAGTAGTGAAATCCTCAAATCTGAAGTTTAAAAGTAATTTTCACAATATTGGCCGAGATATGGCCATTTGAAAACTGGCCATTTTTACGAAATGGCGGCCATCTTGGAATTGTATCACTGTCTAAATATGGCCATAACTTGACAACTAATGGCTCAAATTTTATATATCTGGTACCAATTTGAAGCTATTTGTACAAAGAATGAATATTTCACATCAAAACAGTAATAAATTTTCATTTTTTTACTTTTTATTATGTGCAAAGTGAAAATTTCACCGCAAAAAAGGGCAGATTGTAATGGCTCATAAAAAAAATGAATCATCATGAATTTTTCTGAAACTTGGTAAAAACGTTGCTCCATCTGTGTGCTTTAAATAAAAAAAAAAATTGGAAAGGTAAAATTTGTTGTTTTAAAATAAATGGTTTTTTACACATAAGGTGTCATTAACCAAATAATGATATTTTTAGAATCTGTAAGCATTCCTGATTCAAAAAATAATGGTTAAAATAAAATTTTCTAACATCTAAATTAATGTAAAAGTATAATCAAAACCTCATTTGTACTAATTTTGTAGAAATCTGCCCCCAGCCCCCCTCCCCCCCACCCCCCCCCCCAAAAAAAAAAAAATTAGAGAATTCAAAAAATTTTACACTGAAAAAGATAAGAAAATAATTAAGGAATATAATGTATAATTATAAAATACCTATAAATGCAGTGCATATATATATGATAATTTACTTCACATATAGGGGCGAGTGGGGTGGAATGGGACAGTAGGTTTTTCTCTTTAAGTATCATTCTAAATATTTCATCAATCACACATTAGGTGAAGTAATGGTACCCCAATCTTCAGTTGAAAAAAGTAGCTGATTTACATAAGCTTGCAATTATATAAAGAAAAAGATTTCAAAAATGAAAAGTAAATTTAGTTCATATACTTTTTACGCTTTCTGTATCATGATTTGATTATGCATAGATGTAACAGTTTCTCTATATATGGAACATTATACTGTAAAATTAGAGAGGTAAAATTTGTTGTTTTAAAAATGGTTTTCTACATATAAGATGTCATTGACCCAAATAATGATTATTTTAAAATCTGTAAGTATTCTTAATCTTAATTTAAGAAATATTGGTTAAAATGAAATTTTCTAGCATCTAAATTAAAGTATTGTGTTTATATTATATAATTCAATAAAGAAATATCAATTTGCAGTTATTTACACTAAATATTTATTTTTACAGTACTTTTTATTTCATTTCATTCAAAATTTTTGTAACTTTTGTCTGCAAATAACCAAGTTTCCTCTTTGAGCTACGCCTATTCATTTTTATTGGCGATTACTCTAACATTTCACAGCTTTTGTTTAATTGTTCCATTACTACTGTGGGTTCACTAAATTCTGGATCAGAGATGCTTTTCATGTCAACAATAGAAATCATCTTATTTATTGATGAATAGCAGGAAGTACATAATTTTTTTCCTGGAATGAGGATGTCTGGATTTGTCATAGACATATCTAAAGAAATTGTTTTCAGTGATTTTGCTCTGTTACTATTTGGATGTTTATTAAATGGATCACAACACTGTCTCTGATTTAAACTATAAAATTTTAGAAATTTATCCTTGTGAACCTTGCATATATTCGCATGCAAAAAACTTTTTTCATCTGGGATTATATAATGTAACCTTTTTTTTAATAAATGTAAATCCCGTGGGGATAATTGAAGAACAGAAATAACATCAGTACTCAGAGAAACACTGAGTTTTTTACATACAAAACACTCCATCTCCACTGTATAATAAGTACAAAATAATTATTGTATGTCTAAATACACTTCATTGAAAACTTTAGAAGTGGTATATGGTATTTAAAAGGAATTACTCAAGTTTCTTGGACATTATGATGCAATATTACATCATACTTTAATTATAGCCAACTAAGAAGCAGATGAAGTAAAGCAGCAATCTTTTCTTTAAATTGCATCAGCTCATATAGAACATGATGCAAGATAGCATCATACTTTGATTATAGCCAATTAAGAAGCAGATGAAGGTACAGTAGCAATCTTTTCTTTAAATTGCATCAGCTTATATAGAACATGATGCAATATTACATCAGCTTATAGAAACATAATGAAATTTTTACATCATGTTTTGAATTCAAAATTTAAAATTTTGAATTCATGTTTTGATTCTTGAAATAATCTTTTTCTTTATATAATTGCAAGCTTGTGTAAATTAGCTACTTTTTTCAACTGAAGATTGGGGGTACCATTACTTCATCTAATATGTGATTGATGAAATATTTAGAATGATACATAAAGAGAAAAACCTACTGTCCCATTCTACCCCACTTGCCCCTATATGTGAAGTAAATCACCATATGTATGCATTGCATTTATAGGTATTTTATAATTATACATTATATTCCTTAATTATTATCTTATCTTTTTCAGTGTAAAATTTTTTGAATTGTCTAATTTTTTTTTTTTTTTTTTTTTTTTTTTTTTTTTTTTGGGTGGGGGGGAGGGGGGCTGGAGGCAGATTTCTACAAAATTAGTACAAATGAGGTTTTGATTATACTTTTACATTAATTTAGATTTTAGAAAATTTTATTTTAACCATTATTTTTTGAATCAGGAATGCTCACAGATTCTAAAAATATCATTATTTGGTTAATGACACCTTATCTGTAAAAAACCATTTATTTTAAAACAACAAATTTTACCTTTCCAATTTTTTTTTATTTAAAGCACACAGATGGAGCAACGTTTTTACCAAGTTTCAGAAAAATTCATGATGATTCATTTTTTTTATGAGCCATTACAATCTGCCCTTTTTTGGGGTGAAATTTTCACTTTGCACATAATAAAAAGTAAAAAAATGAAAATTTATTATTGTTTTGATGTGAAATATTCATTCTTTGTACAAATAGCTTCAAATTGGTACCAGATATATAAACTTTGAGCCATTAGTTGTCAAGTTATGGCCATATTTAGACAGTGATACAATTCCAAGATGGCCGCCATTTTGTAAAAATGGCCAGTTTTCAAATGGCCATATCTCGGCCAATATTGTGAAAATTACTTTTAAATTTCAGATTTGAGGGTTTCAGTACTATGTCTGTCTATGATAAAAATTAAAAAAAAATCTGTGACTATGATGCAACAAGTTTTCCTTAAATTGGTTGATTTCACTTGGAATGACCCTCAATCTAACATTTTTAGTCATTCATATCTTGAAACAATCAGCCTCTCTTTCATACATAATTTAATCAAAGCTCAAAAATACAAGTTAAAAAAAGAGAAAAATAAACAATCAATATTCAATAAATATAAAAACTTTGTTAAATCACCATAAAAGAAAAATTATACAGGACGCGTTTCGAGCTGCAAAATTACCGCTCGTCTTCAGCTGGTCCAAACACGTGTCACAACGGACAGAGTGGAAATAAGAGGGAGGAGATTACTCAGAGTGCGACAGGTGGCGCTGCTTGTCAGAGCCAAAGGGAAAGAGAAAAGTAAAGATAAACTCAAAGAAGGAGGGAGGAGATTACAAAGAGTGCCCCAGGTGGCGCTGGCTAAGAAACCAGGGGCAGAGAAAAACTAATGAAAGATAAAGAAAACAATTGAAAAATAAATAAAATAAAATAAAAATAAATAAATTAATAAAAATGAAATAAAATAAAAATAAATAAATAAAAAATAATTTAATAAAAACTAAAAATAATTATAGTAATAATAATAAACTACAAAAGTAATTTCCATGCAGGAGAAAGGGAGGGGGATGAAGAGAGATCGTTGACAAGAGTATTACAATTTTTATAAATAAAATAAGCTTCGTGAGTATCTAAATGAGAAGGAGAGGCAGGATTAGAAATAATTCTGGCCATGGAAAAATTGAAAAAATGACCGGAAGACCAACAGTGAGAAGCAATGGAAGACCTAGATAATTCCTGATTTTTAATGTATCTCTGATGTTCATCCAATCTTTTCTTCAACGCTCTTCTGGTCTGACCAATATAACCCAAATTGCAAGAGCAGGGAATAAAATAAACACCCCACCGGTTCTCAACAGGAATAGGATCTTTCAAAGATGAGAATTTAATTTTATTCATAGGTTTAAAGATAACTTTAAAATTGAAACGAGAAAGGATTTTAGCTAATTTGAAACAAAGAGGAGAATAAAAAGGTAGAACTATAGAGTTAATATTAGACGAATTATTAGAATCAGTAAGAAGACGTTTAGGCTTATTAAATTTATACAAAGCTTTGTCAATCAAAGAGGGATTATAACCACGAGTGAGGGCAAGAGATTTGAGGTAACTAATTTCCTTATTTAGAGCAGAAGAGTCAGAAGAAATCCGAAGTGCTCTGTAAACAAAAGTATAAAAGGAAGCCACTTTCTGCTGTGGAGGATTTTTATTTTATTTATTTTTCAATTGTTTTCTTTATCTTTCATTAGTTTTTCTCTGCCCCTGGTTTCTTAGCCAGCGCCACCTGGGGCACTCTTTGTAATCTCCTCCCTCCTTCTTTGAGTTTATCTTTACTTTTCTCTTTCCCTTTGGCTCTGACAAGCAGCGCCACCTGTCGCACTCTGAGTAATCTCCTCCCTCTTATTTCCACTCTGTCCGTTGTGACACGTGTTTGGACCAGCTGAAGACGAGCGGTAATTTTGCAGCTCGAAACGCGTCCTGTATAATTTTTCTTTTATGGTGATTTAACAAAGTTTTTATATTTATTGAATATATTTATCGCCAGTTTTTTCGGTGTTTCTCATTAAACAATCAATATTTATTCTCACCTGTCAAGCATTTATCCATATCAGTACTTGTTCCAAAACATATGAAATGAGAAAACAAATTATAGAAATTACTCTATGCAACTGCAATAGACAACTTTTCAACGTGCAATCCAATTGCAACATTAATGATTTTCCAAAAATTTAAACGCTCCTTCTCTCAGTTCTCTTCTTTCGTCCAAAAAGAAAACATGTAACAAAAAGGAGCGTCCAATCACGGCTTGGACGCTCCATTGATTTAATAACTATAGAACAACACAAAAAATTATGCAAATTTGAAAAATTATGCAAAAATAACCAAGTTATCATGACAAGCAAATTAACGTTATTATGGAGCAACTAAATAACCCAGGTGCATACATGTTGTCTGGGCCGCCCACATCTGTTCCTCTGCCTCTAAATTTATAACAATCCAAATACAGTCATTTTACCAAAATTTTAAAAATGTTATCATGATTTACTTAGTTGATGTTTAGTAGATATTTGAAAGTTGGCAAAAGGGAACAGTCAGCATTAGAATTCCTAAAAAAAAGTCACTGGTCCCAAAGACCAGTAAGCATGAGAATTTACTGGTCCGCAGACATCATCACTGGTCCGCTACATAATATTCTATTAAATAATTTTAACACTATTCTATTCTATTCGATTCTATTAAATATGACGGCTTGGAAAACAGTAGGATATGGTTTAAAAAGCAAAGACTTTAAAACGAAGCACTCCTTAGGGTTGTCACATTGAAGATGCGAGAGGAGAAAATTGAAATACAAGGGTTACCATATTGGAGCATTTATTGTGCCAAAAAAAGTCGCCTTGGCGAAGGAGAGTAAATTGTGTTTCACCCCAATTTAAAATCCTTTTTAGCATTTTTTTTTTTTTTTTTTTTTTTTTTTTCCCATTTGACCGCTACATTTAAGGCAATGTGGGGGAGTAGAAGAAATAAATCCAACATCAAGTGCAAAATTGACTGCTGAATCTTCTGTCTATAAAATGGTAAAACAAAAGAAAATTGAAATATTTGCCAATAAAGGATGCATTTTGGGAAACAGCTAATAATAAAAAATAAAAAGAAATTAAAAAAACAAAAGAGCAAAAATGCAGTGCAAGCGAGACTCACTGGGGACGACAATGAAAATCCATTGCAGAGACACAGCAGATATCTGTCAAATGTGTGGGATGCTATCTAATAAAATTCAAAATTAAGCTGACTAGCAGTTCACATGATACATGAACCAATAAAATTCAAAAACTCTATCTTCAAACATAATTTCTGAAAAAAAAAAAAAAAAAAAAATTAAAGCCATTTAAAATTTGACAATTAAACATAATCAGATCAAAACATTGATTGGCCCGAAAAATCAACAAATTTTGCAGCACAGGATATGGGATTTCTCCTATCGATATTATTTTACAAAAGGTCCAATTCAGGGAGGGGGTTACCTTCATAGTCTCAGAAGTTTTTGAATTGAACATATATAATTTTTTTTTTTTTTAAATAAGATACTTATATATTTTTGTTTTGCCCCAAAAAATTCCTGGCCCGAGATACAGAATTCAAAAGATGGCATCAAAGGCACCATTTCCCATTTGCGATTTTGGATAAAAATTTTAAACTGTTCTATCTCTAAAACTGTGCAAAATATTTTTTTTTTTTTTTTTTTTTTTTTTTTTTTAAGATAATGTTTTTCTGTTTAAAAGGATGTACTCTATTTTGAAATATGTATTTATTTTTATTTTATTTTTTGCTGCAGCAGGGACACCATTTGAGAAGGGCTGAAGGGGTCAAAAGCCCCCCCTCCCCTTGGAATTTGAAATTTCAAAAATTTTATCTGCCATCGCAGGTCAAACTCAACAAAATTTCAAAAATTATTGAAAAGCTTAAATGCTAAAATAACTCGTCAGATTTGTATACAGTAAAAACACATTGAGTAAGTAATATTATAAGCACAGAAACTAATCATTATAAAAAAATATTTCTAAAGACTTTATTATTCCAGCATATTCAGCATAATGAAATGTTGTTCTCCTTAGGGCTACAGTTTTTGAGAATAATTTCCCTCTTTCACCAAAGATTAAACAGATTTTTCTTTTTTTTTAATGAAAAGGATTCTTAATTGAGATTCATAAATGTTTGAATTTTTTATTTTATATAATTAGTGTCACATTATACTTATGCATTAGGTTGTATGCTGCAGAAGTCATCAACCCGAAACCTGAAATATTTGAACAGTACCCATCAAAAGGCATAAACTGATTACTGAAATATTTGACCTGAGTCAAAACTGAAAGAAAATGATTTCATATTTTATTTAGTTTATGGAAAAATAGTCTATAATTTAATTGCTTACATATAAAATTTAACACTAGAAGTGACACAGGCTCAGATCGTGACGGCACCTGACATGGGCTTGATTTTTATAACAGTCTTTGGACTAGGATGGCTTTAGTCTCATTCTTTCTGATACCAGGGTTGGGTTTCTGAAGTCAGAACCTGGTTTTTGACATGACAACCGTCAAAAACTGGTTTAAACTGTCAAAAACTGGTTTAAACCGTCAAAAACTGGCTTAAACCGTCAAAAACGTGTAATGCACTTTAAACATTTTAAGAACAAGAGTGAAACATTGAGTAATTTTTTAATTTAAAATTAATTATACTGTAATTTAATAATTACAAAAAAAAAAAAAAAAAAAATTACTTTAATTGCAATAAAACATTGTTTTTTAGAATGTTCAAACAGAAGAAAATGATTTTGTACAGTTAATAATCTGGATCAATTTTACCCCACAGCATCCTATAGCACTTAACCAATTTAGCACATTTATTTACACCCAAATGGTTTATGAGTTTAAAGTGTATGAAGCCAAAGTTACAAAATACTCTCTCAATTGGTGCTGAGCTTGCAGGGCTTGATAGCAGAAGCATTGCTAGTTGAGCAAGTTTGGAGGCAGGCCAAATTTTCAGATTTATGAATTTTTTTTTTTTCTGGAAATGATAATATACAATACAGTAAAAGTGAATTTTTAATATTACATCTAATATTGTATATTTGTGACAGATGTTTAATGTGAAATTTTACAGATCAGTGTAGTATTTGAGGTTTCTGACGAGGTTCTTGACAAGAGGTTTTAGCCATGACGGTTTAAACTGGATAAAACCGCACACTGTCAAAAACTTGCCAACCCTGTCTGATACTGACAAGTTTATTTATTCTTGTATAGGAGAAATAAAAAAAAAAAGAACTTTTCTCCTTTTAAAATATTACAGTAGAACCCCGATAATCCGGATCATTTTTTTCATTTTTTTCATTTTTTTTTTTTTTTCAAGTTTGAGAAGCAATTGGCTAATTTCCATAACATTAACTTGTTGCATCGTCATATTCTGAATTAAAAAAAAACTTTTTCGCCAATCCATTCTCAAACTTAAAAAACCAAAATGAAAAAATCGATCCGGATTATTAGGGTTCTACTGTATTTGTTTCATAAAGTCATTTTAATGTTTTGATCAAAATGAAAAGAAAGTGTGTTTATTTTTTTACTTCATTTTTTTATTTATTATCTTTTGTAGCATTATATTTTAATACATTTATTTTAGCATTTATTTTAATTTTGGATTAATGTTTCTCTATTTTGAAATATAACCTAAACAATATCAAAAAGAAAAATGAGAGCTTGATACTAGGCCTGGGCCTTAAATTGATTTATCTCTTAAATCGATTTAAAGCTTACATCGGAAATCGCGATTTAGTCAGTTTCTTAAATCGATACATCGGAAATCGCGATTTAGCCATTGCTATACATCGCGATTTAGTCAGTCTTAAATCGTGATTTAGCCATTGGTTTTAAATCGATTTCAAATAATGATTCAGAGTTAACATCAGAAAATTGAGTTATCTACTTTGGTGTATATACTGCTTGCATGTCAAACTAGTGTTAAATCGATTTAAGCAAATTTTGCAAGCCTCAGTGCTTTCCGATTTAGGAAAAAGGTGATGTAAAGAAAGATATGATTTAGGGAAAACAGAGCGAGTTGGTGTTAAATCGATTTAGAGGATACAATTTAAACACACATCACAAACCTCAGTGTTTTCGATTTAAGAAAAAGGTGATTTAAGAAAGACTATTTTTGAAAAACATTGAAAGCTGGTGTTAAATTGATATAGTAGGATTTGATTTAAAATTAGCAGCGGTCACTTGCCATGTGGATATTAAAAATGTAAAAGTGGCAATTAAAAAATTTCCTTCGTTTGACACTTTTGTCGTCATTTGCCAAGTGGCGATTTAAAGAAAATCTATTTTCGGTCGCCCAGTGAAATGCAGTTTTTTTTCATAGAAGTATGGATCTCTACATTGATTACATCTAATTAGAAAAGTGTTTTCTTCTTTTTCCTACTGGATGCAAACAGATTTCAATGACATAGCTGTATTTTCAATATTTTGGTTTTTTTGCAGATTTCTTTTACTGTGTTCAGTTTGATTATTTTTTCGAGAAATGCAGTTTCATTTTGCAAAAATATATTCATCGGCATTGATTCCACACACATTTCAAGTAATTTGTTGGCTATCGATCACCCTCCTAGTCGTCACTCGCCAAGTGGCGATTTAATAGATCTATTTTCAAAGATTAAGTGAAATGCAGTTTTTTTCATGGAAATATACATCTTTACATAGATTACATCTAATTAGAAAAGTGGTTATTTCTTTTTCCTACTGGATGCAAACAGATTTCAATGACATGGCTGTATTTTCAATATTTCGTTTACTTTGCCGCATTCTTTTACCTATTTCAGTTGGATGTTTTTTTTTCAAGAAATACAGTTTTATTTTGCAAAATATATTAATCAGATTTGATTCCATATGCATTTCAAGTAATTTATTGGTCATCGATCGCCACTCTAGTCATCACTCGCCAAGTGGCGACTTAAAATAATAATTATTGATCGCCAAGTGAAATACAGTTTTTTTCATCAAAATATGCATATCTACATTGATTACGTCTAATTAGAGAACTGGTTAATTCTTTTTTCTATTGGATGCAAGCAGATTTCGATGACGTTTTTGTATTTTCATTATTGCGGTGGTTTTTTGCCATGTGCTTTTAGTACATTCAGTTTGATTATTTTTTTCAAGAAATATAGCTTTATTCTGGAAAATATATTCATCAGGTTTAATTCCACATCCATTTCAAATAACTTATTCCTTTTTTCACACTGGATGCAAATGGATTTCAAGGGCATTTCAGTACCTTCAATTTTAGACTTCTGTTGCATGCTGAGCTCTTGGATTATTTGTTTTTCCCATGGTAATTCTGTTTAATGATTCAAAATACACTCACCAGTATAGATGCCAACTGTATTACGGTGGTAGTATAAATTTGGCGCCTCCTATATTCCCGCGCCGGGGCGACCGCTCCTTGCACCCCCCCCCCCCCCCCCATTCTCCCGCCCTTATGCATGGCGCTACCCTCTCAGAAATGTATGCTGTATCTCATCCCCCTCTGAAATGATAAGTCTAGATAATCTACTGCTAGCATAAATGTCAACTGCATGTGATGTGTGTAGCGTATTACTAACACATTTATTAAGGGGATCCCTCCTCCGGAAATTTTGTGTTTTTAATGATCAAAGTGTGCAATTTCTCCCCCCTCCCCGGAGCCACGGAAATATCTCCCGGAGAAAAGTGTCTGAATTCAACACTGCATTTATTAATTAAAATTCAAAAAACAATTTATTGTGTTTTATTTATTAATAATTCACTATTTATGCCTGTTGGAGGGGGGGGGGAGGAGCAATTTTAAAGTTAAAATTCAAATTTGCAGGTCTGAGCCTTAAATCGTTTTAATACATCGGAAATCCGATTTAACTATTGGTCTTGAATAGATACATCTGGACGTCGCGATGTAGCGAAACGATAAAGCCCTGATTTAACGCTTACATCGGAAATCCGATTTAACTATTGGTTTTCACTAGATACATCGGATGTCACGATTTAGCCAGTTCTTAAATCGCGATGTAGCGAAACGATGTGGCCTCAACGCTTTCCGATTTAGGTAAAAAGGCGATGTAAGAGAAAGACGATTTAGGGAAAACAGAGCAAGTATGTGTTATATCGATTTAGCAGGGTGAGGACAGGACCGTAGCTAGAAATGAATAATAGTGGGGGGGGGGGGGGTCAAGAAAAACGTAGGGGGGGGGAGCTTATTTATTTATTTTTTTATCTTTCAGATACTATGTTTCTCATTAAACTGTTGTAATAACTTCATTTTATGCTAAATAAAGTACATGATGATGAAAATTTTGAGTCTATAACTGGTGAAAAATTAAACATCTTAGCTTCATACGTACAAATAGGATGAGGGAGTGCTGAAACGCTTATTTTAGATACAACTTAGTAATTCTGCAAAACTGTGAAAGGGTCTCAAAATTAAATTAGATTTTTGAACAGAATTTCATTTGCATTTTCGGAATAGAAATTAATTGAGTGACCTTGGAATCTTTTTCAGGGGGGGGGGGGGGGGTGAGCCGCCCATAGCGCCCCCTATGTCAAATCGATGTAGCAGGATTTGATTTAATACAGATAAAAATTAGCGGCTGACACTTGCCATGCGGTAATTAAAGATATAAAACTGGCGATAATTTTTTTTTTTTTTTTTCGATCGCGAAGTGAAATGCAGCTTTTTTCATGGAAATACGCATCACTACATTGATTACATTTGATTAGAAAAGTGGTTATTTCTTTTCCCTTCTGGATGCAAAGAGATTTCAATGATTTAGCTGTATTTTCAATATTTTGGTTTTTTGTCATGTTCTTTTAGTATATTCAGTTGGAATTATTTTTCCAAGAAATAAAAGTTTTATTTTGGAAAATATATTAATTCATCAGGTTAGATTTCACAAGTAAATTTATTGGACATCGATCGCCACCTTAGTCGTCACTCACCAAGTGGCGATTAAAAAATCTATTTTCAATCGCCAAGTGAAATGAAGTTTTTTTCATGGAAATATACATCTTTACATAGATTACATCTAATAAGAAAAGTGGTTATTTCTTTTTCCTACTGGATGCAAACAGATTTCAATGACATGGCTGTATTTTCAATATTTCGTTTTCTTTGCCGCATTCTTTTATCTATTTCAGTTGGATTTTTTTTTCTTCAATAAATACAGTTTTATTTTGCAAAATATATTAATCAGATTTGATTCCATATGCATTTCAAGTAATTTATTGGTCATCGATCGCCACTCTAGTCATCACTCGCCAAGTGGCGACTTAAAATAATAATTATTGATCGCCCAGTGAAATACAATTTTTTTCATCGAAATATGCTTATCTACATTGATTACGTCTAATTAGAGAACTGGTTAATTCTTTTTTCTATTGGATGCAAGCAGATTTCGATGACGTTTTTGTATTTTTAATATTGCGGTGGTTTTTTGCCATGTGCTTTTAGTATATAGAGCTCATCAGTGTGACGTCACAGACAACTCAACCCCGCATTTCCATGGTAACTGGGTCAATACAAACCGAAAGAGTTTAGAGTTTGTTAGAGATGCACGATATACCTTCAAAAAAAGCCTTTCAGTATGAAATCAGATATAATTCAAAGGCTGATTGTTGAATTGCTGAAGTTTTAAAAGCGATTCGCAAGTGTTTGGGCCGAATTGGAACTTGTTTAAATCAGTTTCAGGGTTGAACTTTTAGCTTCACGATAAAAACAACAAATTTCATCTCAATCTTTTTTTTAACTCTATGGTTTGTTTTGAACCAATTTCTGGGGTTGTGACGTCACCACTGATGAGCTCTATTCAGTTTGATTATTTTTTTCAAGAAATATAGCTTTATTCTGGAAAATATAGTCATCAGCTTTGATCTCACATGCATTTCAAATAACTTATTCCTTTTTTTACACTGGATGCAAATAGATTTCAATGACATTTCAGGATCTTCAATATTCAATTTCTGTTGCATGGTCAGACTTTTGGATTATTTTTTCCCCCAAGATATACTGTTTAATGAAGCAAAATACACTCACCAGTATAGATACCAACTGTATTTGATGTGTGTGGTGCATTAAGAACACATTTATTTATCAATTAAAATCCAAATAACATTTTATTGTGTTTTAATTGTAACTGATTCACTATTTATGTCTGAGAAGAAAAAAAATCTTAAGGTTAAAATCTAAATTAATCCATTCTTAGTTTATATTTTTAAGCATTATTTTGATGAAAATTTATTTTTCATATGTTTGTGTCACATTAGAATAGTTTTAATTAATTATTTAATAAAAAATATTTTAAGAGGGTTCTGTAATGTTTCAGGTAATTTGTTTTTTACAGCAGAATGAGGGAGCATTCAATGGATTTTTCTGTAGATTTGCGGTTTTCTATTTTTTTTTTTTTTTTTTTTTTTTTTTGTCATTTACTTATCATTAAAAAGATATATTTAAGATTGTTTTATTACTAATCTTACAGAAGCCAACGATCTCAAAAAAATCAGCAACTTTGGTATTGTGGCCTTTCAATCTTTCTCCATTCACTATATGAATGTCAACATTTATATTAATCACATTTTACTGTAATCTAAAAGTTAAAAAAAAAAAAAAAAAATTGCACCCTTTTTCTCAAATTTCTCCCTCCTCCCCCCCCTTTTTTTTTAAAACTACTATTCTGATGGTAAATAAACAGCTAAATTTATCAGTGAATCTGCTTCTTACTTCAATAAGTTTTGAACTTACTTCAATAGGTTTTTAACTCAGTGTCCGTAAATCAAATGCATGCATGTTATTAGCAATGAAGTGCTATTTGAGCTCCTCTACTCAAGTAATTTAGATTGTAGCATCCAAAACAAGTCAGACACAATGAAAAAATCCTTTTTTATTTTATTTCTTTAAGGATGAGTTTATAAAAAATATTAAAATAGATCACTAATTAAAAAAAACATTCAGTTTTTTTTTTGTGTATGTGTGTGTAAAATATATATTTTTTAGTTATCTGAACAATTAAATGCTAAATTAATACAAGTGCGCGGGGGGGGGGGGGGGGGAATAAAGCCTGTATTTTGTTACTAAAAATTAAATGATAGGTTTCGTATTATAAAGGGTAAAATTAGTGCTAAATCGCGATTTAACACTAAATCGCGATGTTAGATGGATGATAAATCGATTTAAGAAATCTCTACATCGCCCACTCCTACTTGATACATTTATTTGAAGTGTGGTTTTATTATGGGTATTTTTTTTTTTTTTTTTTTTTTTTTTTTTTTTTAAGTATTTCAGTTGTATTATTCTATTCATTTTGCAATCCTTCCATTATTTGTCTTATCTTTGTCATTTTAATTTAAGATAAGAACAAGGAAGTTAAATATAATCTTGAACCACACCTTGAGAAAAATAAATTCTTTAAATAATCATAAAAATCCAATCCCCACATTTTGTCAGAGAGTTATTGATAACTTTTATGTTTATTTATATTATCTGTTGATAATTTTTATGATTCTTTTGGTAAAACAGTAACATTGAATTGAATTTAGTTAAACTATTTTGTTTCTTAAAATTTTCCTTAAAAAAAAAAAAAAAAAAAAAAAAAAAAAAAAAAATCTATATTTATATGTCACAATAAATTACCCTTGACATTACATTAAATGTTACATACTTTTGACAGATAAATAATTTATATGTACATCTATAGGCACAGACTCATATAAAAATATATTCTACTGAGGAAGAATTATTCAACAAGATGTTTTATTATAAGAAAAAAAATGCTTAATTACATATGGTAATTATTATTGATAGTATCTTGTGTAAATACTGAGCCTTTTTTTCTGCAAGAAATGCTTCTTTTGAAAATTTTGTAAATCTATGAATTTCTGTTTATTTATTTTAATAAAAGTTTGGTTAAGTCTAATATTTTTCACTAAGAAGAAGCTGACCATTGTGTAATTTTTTATAGTTATTTCCAATGGAATATCTTTAAAATAGTCCATAATCTTATGTTTAAATGTATTTTCTATCATGCTTTCATTATCAAAAATTTCATGATTTATACAAGAACAATGTTTATAGCATTTTGTTTATATTTTAAAACTTTGATTGTACTACAAAAATGTCATGAACTTTTCTAATTTGTATATTTATATATTTTAACCCCACTTCCAGGTTCATTTCATCATGTTCTTCCTGCGATAAATATGGCAGAAGATGCTGAACAAAGTTCTGAATCGCTATCAACTAGTGAAGAATTTGAAATAGTTGGCGGCTGTGAAACAAATTTAAAAGCTGATGAAAAATTGAGTAAAAAAATATCTGATTCATCAAAATCATCTCATAATCTATTTCCAATGGTATAAAAAGACCTAATAATTTCATTTTTCACCAATATGAATTGAAGTTATAACTTTTTTTCTTTTAAATTGTTATTAATGCACCAAAAAAACTCTTTTGTGTCTTCTGCTTTAATAATATAAGAAAATCTTTCTTATGATAAATTCTTTTCATTTGAAAAAATGTTCCCATTTTTAATTTTCTTAGAAACTTTTATTAAGTACTTTCTATATAAAATTTATGATATTCACCCACATATTCAAAGAATTTGTAATTTTAATGCATTATTATTGTTTATTTTAATATTTATCACTTAAGTTACATTTATTTTGATATTATTGTCCTTTGTAAAAGTTTAAGACATCATTTAAAAAAAGCTAAAAAAAGGATACTGAAAAATAAAATGACACTTTTCCATCAACTTTGTAACATGAGTTTAAAATTGCTCACACATGAAAAGCACTATTTTTTTTTAAATCTTATTTTCTTTACAGACTATTTTGTAGAAATATGACCATAAATTATAAATTAAATAAAAAGAATACTGCCCAGTTAAACTGATGGCATTGAGCTCACAGGCTACAAATACTAATTGCACATTAAAGCCTTATATTTTCAAGGGTTAATTCCGTTCGAAAAAAAAATTAAGAAGTGGAAACAGCTCTCCCCTTTCCTCTTTTTTTTATACTTAATCATTGAACCTCCTATACTATCAAAGACATGCTTTATCATATAAAAAATCTATATCCAAAATTCAGAGCAAATTAGATAATTCTTAATAAAAACCCATTTAGCATTTATATAATTTAAAAGGAGTTATCCCCCTCTTTTATACTTAACCATTAAACTTCCAAAACTATTCAGAGATTTGAACGAAATCTGACAATTCTGCTTGAAAAACCCATTTATATAAATTAAGGGGGGGGGGATTAGAACCCCTGTTCCCCTTATTTATACTTATTCAATGAACACCTAATAACAGTCACGGAATCGCCTCATCAGAATGATCCTAATCTAAATTTTGAACGAAAACTTAATTCTGCATGAAAATCCCATTTATATCAACTAACGGGGGGGGGGGGGGGGGGGGGCATTAGAACCCCTGTTCCCCCTATTTATACTTATTCAATGAACACCTAATAACAGCCACGGAATCGCCTCATCAGAATGATCCTAATCTAAATTTTGAACGAAAACTTAATTCTGCATGAAAATCCCATTTATATCAACTAACGGGGGGGGGGATTAGAACCCCTGTTCCCCCTATTTATACTTATTCAATGAACACCTAATAACAGTCACGGAATCGCCTCATCAGAATGATCCTAATCTAAATTTTGAAAACTTAATTCTGCATGAAAATCCCATTTATATCAACTAACGGGGGGCATGAGCCCCCCGTTCCCCCTCTTATACATATCGAATGAACTCCAAAAACTAATCAGGGAAGCGCCTTATCAGGATATACCTATATACAAAATTTCAAGTGGATCCGATATTTTTATCATGAGTTATCGCCAGGGTTCGGTGATATATATCAATGGATATATATCATGATATATATCATGATATATATCCGATATTTATTTTCAAAATATCAAGCTTTTTGATATTTTCGATATTTTCATATTTGATATTTATTTTCAAAATATCATGATTCTTGATATTTTCATATATTTAATTTTTATTTTCAAAATATTTTTAGTCAACAAAAGTCTAAATGAGCTCTTCAATTGTTATTAAAAATTAACCCATCTGTAAATAACTAAAATATTAAAAACATGCTTACAAAATATCCCCCACCTCCAAAAACTATTTTTAGATTGCACCTGCTAGAATTGGAAAAAGGGGTGATGATTGGCTAATCTGAATTGCTCAATAGTCAATCAGGCAATGTAATGTGTAGGCATAGAATAGACATGTTTTAAGAACAAAATTTTACATATGTTGCAAGTCTTTGCTGTGCTGTCATTATTTTGTTCTTGTTGATATTATATTTAAATGATATAAAGCTTAAAAAATTTATTAAAGTTTTTATTGCAATCACTATGCCAAGAATAAAAGATCCTATATGGAATCATTTCACATGTAAAATTAAAGAAGGAAATGGTGGCAAATGGGCCATATGTAAGATGTGTGATAAAGAAATGCAAGGAATTCCAAAAATTATTAGCAAGAGAAGAAATGGCATTGTCACCAGCACATTTAGCTGCTAATATGTTGGACCACAGATACTGTGGGAAAAAATTAACTGAAGATCAAAAGCATAGTGCTTTTAATTTCTTGCGTTCAGTAGACAAAGAACTTTTGCCCCTGGCAATGACATTTTTAGCAAAGAAATCTCCTTTTCCAACTTTTATGTTTGAAACTGAATATATAAAGGTTGAACCAATAATTTGGTGGGACAATATTAAATTGGAGCAGCCCATAAAAGAAAAAATGTCCAACTTAACTTATCAGTTGTTTACAGCTTCTCCTTCAACAGCTGGATTAGAAAGAATCTTTTCCAGTTTCGGTTTAATTCAGTCTAAACTCCGGAATAGGTTAGGGAATGAAAAAGCTGACAAGCTTACATTCATGTTTAAATTCTTCAATAGAAAAAAATAATTTATTTATTATTTATTATTATTATTATTTTGTATCTTGAAACTTGTTCTTTAAAAATAAATTTTTTTAAAACTTGAAACTGAATTCTGTATTTTGTGTTTTGATGAGTGAAAAGGTAATTTGTTGAACATCACAAAAAATTGTTTGTCTTCATTTATTTAATCATCAAATTTACAAAGGAAAAAAAAAAGATTTAGAATATTGGTTTATGTTTTCATGTTAACTGTAATATGATTAAAATTTTAATTTATATTAAATCAAAAAATATTTGTAATCAATAAGCTGAAAATTTTGAAAATATCGGATATATATCGAAAATATCAGATATATATCAAAATATCGGATATTTTCGATATTTTCGAAAATATCATGATATTTACAAACCCTGGTTATCGCGTTACGCACATACGCACATACATACAGAACGGACGGGCACATAAGCTCTCAGGCTATGATAGCCTGTGAGCTAAAAAAGGAATTAAAAAAGCACTGTCTCAAGATGACTGTATGAGTATGTTTTGTGAGAAAATAACCTGAAATCCACTGCCAAATACCATAATCTTGCACTGTGATAGGTTCATTTTAATATCAATTACCTTTTATCTTCTTAAATAAACACCTAGGGGATTGCATTACAATATGACAAATCATTTAGTCATCTATTTAAGTATGTTTCTATAACATTTGTATCCTTACTTATCACAAAATCAAGAACAGTTGTACTTTATGCAATTGCTTGTTTGTGAAAAAAGTTTTCACTATCCTTGCTCACAATACATAATTTCACTGGCATGAAGTTCAAAAAACTTTTTTTATATGAAAAAAAGTTATTCTGGTTTACTATTTCTGTCATAGTTCCATTCTAAGTGATAGTATTTTGCCTTAAAAAAGCTGTATGTAATCTAATAAGTGCTTGCTTTGTGTTAATACTGCTTTTTATTCATTATAACATACTTGACTCAAAGTGTAAGTATTCTAAAGCAATTATATCATTTTATTATACAGTACAGTAGACTCCCTCAAATCCGCACAGCTTGGGACCAGAGGTTTTGCAGATTTTAGAATTTTGCGGATTTCTGGTCATTGCTTTGTTTACATTTTTTAAAAAGTAATTTGAATGTAATTAATAATGGAATCAAAAGTATAATGAATGCTTACAATATGCTAAAACTTTAAAATAAGTAATAAACTAAAATAATAAAAATTTAGATAGTTTTTGAAATGATAAAAATACTAAAAGCAAAGGTCAAATTAATAATCAATAATGTACAATTAAATATTCATTATAAAGATGAAATGTGTTTTTCCTAAATTATTCAATGAAACTTGCCTCACAAATGTACATCACTAATTTACATCAAGATCATAAAATAATGAAGCTTTATTTCAGGTTTAGCCAGACTTAAGAACTAAAAAAGCTTGATTAATACATAAATATCTTTGGTAATATTGTGATTACCAATAATATCAGCAATATATTTATTTTTCAGAAATAAATTATTCTTTCTTTATGGAAAAACATGAATTCAATAACTTTAACAAAAATTACAAATTAAAAAATATTGCAAATTGATAAAAATCTAAAAAAGTCAAATTTTGCACCTACATCCGAATTGAATGTTTCATTGTTTACATCCGTAAAATATGTGCGGATTTTAGAGAGTTGTGGATTTTAGGAGTGTGGATTTGAGGGAGTCTACTGTATTAAAGTTTTGTGGGTTCTTACGGTTTTTTCTAAAGACTAAAAATTTGTAAATATAGAGGATGAATTGTTCTAGTACAGTAGACTCCCTTAAATCCGCACAGCTTGGGACTAGAGCTTTTGCGGATTTTGGAATTTTGCGAATTTCTGGTCATTGCATTGTTTACATCTTTTAAACAGTAATTTGAATGTAATTAATAATGCAATCGAAACTGTAATGAATACTTACAATATAATAAGATATTAAAATAAGTAATAAACTAAAATAATTAAAATTTAGTTAATTTTTAAAATGATTAAAATATTAACTCAAAGTTAGTAATCAATAATGTGTGATTAAATATTCATTATAAACATGAAATGTGATTTTTTTCCTAAATTATTCAATGAAACTTGCCTCATAAAGGTGCATTACTAATTTACATCAAAATCATAAAATAAGGACATATTTTCAGGTTTAGCCAGACTTAATAATCAAAAAAGATGGATTAGTACATAAATATATTTGGTAAAAAGATTGTGATTACCAATTATATCAGCAACATCTTGAGTTTTTTCAGAAATAAATTTATTTTTCCTTCATGAAAAAACATGAATAAGTAATATTAACAAAAATTACAAATTAAAATATGTATGGAATTGATATAAAACTGAAAAAGTCAAATTTTGTGTTTATATCTGAACTAAATTTTTCATGGTTTACATCTGTAAATTATGTGCAGATTTTAGAGAGTTGTGTGTTTGAGGGAATCCAAAATTTTGGATTGCAATAACTCTAAGATAGAAAAGGTTTTGGTGACAGAATTGCAAAAATATGCATAATTCATGTATATTTAACCTGGGAGGACGCGCACAGGGCCTAAAAGACAAGGAATGCATATGGTTTTTACAATTGCAACCACTAATTTTTTTAAAGTAATCTTCGACTTATTTTATTGTAAAATTTGTAAGAATTGTCTCTGTCTAAATAAAGTGACTATTTTAATTTGAATTTATTGGTGACAAAGTTAAAATCATTCATACCCTGGGCAAGCGTAGATTCTCCCGGGTTAAGGGAGGAGTTAAATTAGAACACAAAGCAAATGGGTTCTGCTGTAAATTACAACAGAAAGAAAATAGGGTCTGCAGTTTTAAAATTTTATGTTGTTCAAAGTATATTGAATCTATCATTATATAAAATAAGCTTTTTATATATAAAAAATAAATAAATAAATCAACCGACTTAAAAAAAAAAAAAAGCTGTAAAAATAATTAAATTCTTTAAAATTCTCTAATGAAACATTATCCAATAACCACACATCGGATATTATTATACCGACGTAAAAGCGGTTAAATTTCATATATATAATTTAATATCCTCCAAACATGGATTTTAGAGACACTATGTTTTACAAGAGATGAATTTACATATTTATGATGTAATTTATGAATATATACATATAAAAATATTGAATTACTTTTTGAAGTTTGTGCCAAACTATCTTAAGTATAATAAGAATTGTGAATATATTGTGCCTAGTACCATAAAAAAAATGGTGATGATCATTATCGATTGTCATTGTTTGGCACAGACTTCAAAAAGCAATTCATTACTTTTTATATGTATATATTCATAAATTAAATCATAAATATGTAAATTCATTTCTTGTAAAAAATAGTCTCTCAGAAATCTATGTTTGGTGGATATAAATTATATATATTAAATTTAGCTGTTTTTATGCCAGTACCTGATATTCGGTGTGTGCTTATTGGATAACATTTTGGCAGTAGAGAATTTTAAAGAATTATTTCTTTTAGCACTTTTATTTGGAGTCGGTTGATATATATATATATATATATATATATATATATATTTTTTTTTAAGTTTTTTTTTTGTTGTTGTTGCATTAAAAGTCTCAATTTGTTGATTCTCTGCAAGCAAGCAAACCAATTTGTTTTCATTGGATATCTATGGGAATTTGGCGAAATATTAGAGATATCGCCAAGTTTGCAGTACTTCTGGGGACTGATTTTGGTCGACAAATTTGCACCAAACTTAGGGCCTTGCACTCTCTGTATCTATGCAGATTTCCATTAATCCTTTTCCAAATTCTTACGGTTTTATATATATAGTATAGGTAATATATATATCAGAGTTTCCCCTAGTTTTAAAAAAGGGCAGGGCGCTACTGTTCTGAAAAGGGCACTTTTTACATTTTTCAGGGCACTTTTTTATTTTTAAGGGCACTAAATTTTGTTAAAAGATCGCAAAAACAGCAGATTTTGTTAAAAGATTTCAAATAACAGCATATTTTGCTAAAAAATCTCGAAAAAACGTCAAATTTCATGAAAAATAGCGATAAAAAGTCAAATTTTGTGAAAATATAGCGAAAAAACGACAAATCTTCTGAAAATATCACGGAAAAAAACGACAAATCTTCTGAAAATATCGCGAAAAAACGGAAGTTTTCACAGAATTTTCCTTTTTATTGCGATTTTTGGATGAAATTTGCTGTTTTTTGCAACTCGTTTGACAAAATTTTTTGTTTTATCGTGATTTTTGGAAGAAATTTGTTGTTTTTCCACGCTCTTTTGGGGAAATCTGCTGTTTTGTGAAGAAATTAGCTATTTTTTTTGCTAATCTTGCTGGTAATTAGTCGTTATTTTGCAATTTTTCACAAAACTTGACTTTTAATTAGCGATTTTTTGACAAAATTACTCATCCCGCAGGACGCGTATGAGGCTATTCTTTGCATTCCGTCGCCGATTTTTTGCATAATTTATGCGCTATAGCGCGTTCAGATCATCGCTGGAGGTGGAGGGTTGCGTTTTTTCAAATGGGGGCAAGAAGGGCGCTATTTTTTTTGAATGAATGACAAGAGGGGTGCTAATTTTTGGATGAGGGGCAAGAGGGGCACTATTTTTTAAACTAAAGGGCAGGAGGGGCGGAGCGCCCCTCTGAAACCCTCTGGGGGAAACTCTGATATTTATATATATAAGGAAGTAAATTCTGCGAAATAATGAGTACTAATTCATTTTATTTGTTTATAGTTCTTTTGTTGCCACTTTACAAAAAAAAAAAATTCATAATATAATTCTTTAATATGCATAAAAGACATTTGATGCAGACTTTTTTTATTTAATTAATCTTGATTCTATCTATAAATACCAACTCCATGATTTACTTTTTCTTCTGAAAATATATGTGTTTCCTTTTTTATTTGCAAATATATGTTTATAATGGACAAACATGTAAAATAAATTAATTAAAGTAATTTTTTTAAGGTTATTTTGCAAAAAAATAATACTGTGCAAATCTACAGATCATAATTTATTTTTATGTTCAGTTTCAAGTCAAGATACTGAATAGTTTTTTTTTTTTTTTTTTTTTTTATATAAAGTGGACAACAAAATGTAATCTTGTAGCCTAGTATAGGATTCGCTTTGCTCATCTTAATTAAATAGAATTTCTGAAAATAGACAATTATAACTTACAAAGAAAAGAACGACAGTTTTAATTTACAAAAGAAAATGTACATGTATTTTTATATGTAAAAGCATAATTTAAATTTAAATTATTTATTTATTTTTATTTATTTATTTATTTATTTATTTAATATCAAAAACTGTTAAATCAATTTTCTATGATAGCTATATTTTTTGTGATATTCATCTTATCAAGTAATCTAATTAAACCTAACTTTGTTAAAAATTTTCATGAACTGCCTATATAGGGTTTGGATACTAACAGTGCTGGTGACAACAAAGAGTCAAAGTCTTTGGAGAAGAATTCTCGTTTTGAAAAGCATTTGAAGGGTGAACCTGTTACTGATCATCCATTGGCTTTGCCAGTGCCAGACAATAGTCAACATTCTAAAACTTCTGGTGGAACAAGTCCTCTGGCTTCGAATGATTGTTCAAAATCTCCAGAATCTGTTGTAACTAGTGGAAACACAGGAATAACACCATCCCTTAGCTCTTTAGATGAGAGTAAGTTAATGCAATATTTTTCATTTATTTAAAATTTTTATCCTGTTTTTTATTAGCTTTTGTAGTCTTGGATGAGAAACTTCATAATCTTATTATTATTTTCTAATCTATAGTTATGTGATAAAAGTTTAGTACTTATCTTTGTCAGGATTGCAAAAAAGCCGGCTAAAATTAAAAAAAGTCAGACCGGTGGTTTTTATTGATTTTAACCGTCTTTTTCTTGGCCAAAATTCACTTTTATGCAGCGAAGCATTTTAATTATAAATTAAACATTTTTAAGTGTTTATTAAATAGCTTTAATGATATTTAATTGACCTTGAGTTTAATAAATTTATTTATCAAAATAAAAAAAATTGGGATTTTAATTATGATTAATGAGAAATTGGATTTTAACCCAATTTCTCAATAATGAACACATTAACGCTTGAATAATGATGGAGTTTTTAGTGGTTTATAGTCAGTATTGCAAATATGTCAGCTAAATTATAAAATAACCATATCAAGAGCTGTTTTTAAATTTTAATTCATTGACCTTTTATCCCACCCTTGTTTTCCATTTTTATTACTTAATAAATTAAACTAGTCGTTGGGGGCCACCGTAATACTTACCCATCATGGATATGTATATGAAAATAAAACATGTGAAACTATTTATACAAGGCATTGCAATTCATAAACAAAGTTTAAATATTGTTAATATACATAGTAATGCTATATTAAAGAACTGCTGATGTACCAATTTCGACAAATTATATAAAACGCCAAACTACTCAAGTAGTACCGAATTGCGTAAAAGAAACATCCTTATAACTCCAAAAATAATAATTCTATTAATTATCAATTAACTGCGTCGGATTACGCGTCTCATTTCCAATTAAAATATACTTCTGAATTGAAATTTAAATGAAATACAGGGTCATGAAAAATTGAAGAATGTGGAAAACAAGATTACAAATATCTCGGCAACTAATAATCCGATCGACTTCGTTCTATATGCAAAATGTGTGTTATTTTATTGCCTTTTACGTCCATTCCTTAGAACAAAAAAATTCGAAAAATTTTATATACCTTTCATCAGAACGAATTTTTCGAGAGTCCGAAAAAAATAGTTCCGGATAATCGAGGTTGCTGATATCAAATAGGGTTTGTCCCATTCTTATAATACTAACTACATACAAAATTTCAAGTCTCTATCTCAATTTGTTCGGAAGATAGAGCGTTTACAGACAGACAGACAGACGGACGGACGGCAGAAATTTTTTTCTAAAAATATGTTTTTCGGAATCTCCACTATCTAAAACGTGTAAATCCGTCAAAAAAAAATTTTCGATTTTCAAAACGATTGCAAGACTTACCCTATACTACGTATGATGGGTAAGTAAAAGGACAATTGTTACATAGTTACAATATGTTTTATTACTTAACTAATTTTATGACTATTCATATGTCTTATTTTATACATCATAAACATTTAAAGTCATACATAAAGTCATGCTATAAAAATAATTTCTCACTATTAAAAATATTATTATGAATTATGCATATTTCATAATGTATTTCAGTATTATGAATTAGCATAAGCATGAATATATTCATTCATATAGAGTACATGTATGCATGAATATATTCATGCAATAGTGCATATATGTACTCTTTTAAATAGCAAGGAGCTTTTCAAAATTCTAATTCAACAAAATTTATTTGGAGAACATTTTTTGTTGTTGTTGTTTAATTGTTCTCTTTATTTTACATATTTATGCACAAAACTCTCTTCAAATACTGAATCCTCCCTAACTTCTCTTTCAACATTATACATCTTATGACTTAATCTTTCCATATTGAGAAGTAAGAATATTTCCAAGAATTACGGCGTAAAAAAATCAGATTTTTTTTATCTTTTTTCCCAATGTTCAAATACTTGATAGTTACCAAAACAATGAAACCTTTAATTACTAATTATCCTAAATTTTGGCACTGTAATTAATCAGACTATAATTATTAGTTAGTAATTACAGAAATTATAAAAATCGCAAATTAGTAGTTTCATTAGTAGCATACAACAATTTTGTAATAATTATGCATATCTACCATATATCCCGGCGTATAACACGCATCAATTTTTTCTCACAAAAAAAAAAAAAAACTAAAAATGAAAACTTTCCCACCACTTCAGATAAATGCATCTTTTCTTTGCGACTTGTAAAACTAGTCATCTCTAGTCTGCACAATTCCTACCTTTTGAAATCTATATACCAATCCTCTTCCAAATCTCATTGAGACAAACCAATCACTGCCCCCTCTTCCTCCCATCTGTGCTGATACTACCAATAGAAATTTCCCATTTCATGTAACATTTGTCATTTGTTCGAAACCATAACTTTTAGATGCGTTGATCGTGATGAAAACTGTTCTTCATCATAAACTATGTCTCCAATAAAGCGAAATAGATACAATTCCATATTTAAATATAAAGTAATAGCATTTTCAAAAGAAAATGGTGATCATGCTGCAGCTAGAAGGTTCGGTGTTAATGAATAATCTGTTCATGAATGGAAGAAGAATGAAGCTATGGTTCTAAATATGTTAACCTTCCCACCCTGTTGAAAATTACTCAAACTTGATTAAAAAAATTTGACACCAGAATTTTTATGTAAAGCTATTTTACCTATTTATTTAACTCAGTGCTTTGAATCTTTTATTTAACTTAGTGTATAAGGAAGTTTCTGGTACAAATCGAATAAAATATATGATAGAAATGGGTCGATTTGACCCATTCAGGGTAGGAAGGATAAAATAGTAATGTAAACTGTGCACATACATTACGAAGTGGCCTATTTTAGAGGGCAATGTTGCCCAGTGGATATTAGAAAATTTCCAAAATGGGCTAATAATAATGAAGAGTAGTGTTCGTTAGAGATGGGAATGCTCGAAAAAAAAACCCGGAAAATTGGGGAAAAAAACAGGTTTTTTCGGTTTTTTCCGAAGGCTTATTTTTCAATTTTTCCGAACTGGAAAAATTGAAATTTCATTTATGAAAATAATGTAGTGAAAATTTTGTAATAGCTACATTGTCATACTTTTTATTTATTTTATTTTTATATTGAGTGTCTCACATGAAAATTTTAATGTGGGTAATCTGATCTCTGAGCAGAAATCTGTTTGAGAAGACTTGAAAGGATTCTTCACATTTTTTTCTTGTTTGAAACACAAGACCCTTTGCAAAATTTCTCTTGAAAATAGACTTTTCAGAAAAAGTTTAATCAACAAATTGAATCTTTCACAAGTACAGTGATTGAAGAAAAAAAAACTCATGCCATACAGCAGCTGAATCTTATTAAGTTGCATATATGTATGCAAATAACCTTATTAAAAATGTCTAAATAGGAACCTAAATATAGTAATAATTTCTTATTCAAAAATTCTGAATATATTTTGTACAAGTATATACAAAACATTTGCAATTTCACAAAAATTTGATTACATAAAAAAAATCTACATATGTAATTAAATGCAACTTCTCTTTTTAAAAATTAATTCATGTGTAAAATTATTGCAATAATATGCCAACTAATGGAAATGATAAAATTAAAAATTCAACATAAAATTTTGAAGTATGCATTTATTACTTTAATCTATCTTTTCAAGAAGTAAGTATTGAATTCGTGAAAAAAAAATTTGACTTCCAGTTTTTGGTGTATTTAAAACTTTTAGAAGGTCCTGAACACGTTTTGATGGTTTTTGGAAAATATCTGTCACTCTGTGAGTCTGTATGTGACAAATTTTATGGGCACTCTATCTCAAGAACTGATGCACATAATTTCACAAAACTTTAGATTCAGTTACACCTTGATATAAACTCGAGATGTTTAGTTATTAGTATATATCGCCAAACCGATGGCGCTGCTATGCTGCATTATTCATAATTTCCACAATAGTTCTATCTCAAACGAATGTATGTATTTTTATAAAATTTCAGATTAAGTTAATCTTTGACATAACTCATTACTTTATGGTGTAAATTGCTCAACAGATGACGCTGCTATGCTGCATTATTCATGATTATCGCAATAGCTTTACCTCAAGGACGATTTAAAAAAAAAAAATCAAACTACAGTTTCTGATATATATTAATGTTATTTAGTTTTTGGTGTAAATCCCCTATAGGTGGCACTAGCTGCATTTTTCAAGATTTCGTTATAGCTGATTAATTGAATGTTTTTTCAAGGTGTTGAATCTAAAATTGACCTCCATTTTACTTGTATAATGTACAGAAATGTTGCAAAAACATGGGCAGTTTGCATTAGAAAAGTACAACTGCGATAAAAAAAACCCTCCATATTTTATTACAAGTAACTATTTTCCAAATTATACTTTCCCTCTTGATTAAACTTTGAATTTTTGTAGTTTTCTAAAGCACAGTAGAAGTTTATCTCTGTATGTAACTGCTTTTGTTAATTCCTCAAATAGTGAGCATTTTCTATTTGTAGTGTTCTGTTTTCATAACTTTTGAGTTCCTCTCTTATAAATATAAAATTACCATGTGGAAACATTATTGAATATGGTTTCTTACTCAGGAATAGAATACCAGATTTCAGGGTAAAAAGAAAAAAATTATATTTAATTAAACTTAAAAGGTTTCAGTGAGTAAAAATCTAACAGTTAATAAATCCTATGGTATTTTTTAGTTGCAGACCTGAGTAAGCCAAAGTAAAACTTAGTTTTGTTTGAATTTAGATTATAAAACTAAATCAAAACTTTGAGTTGAGATTGGAAAGCTATACCAAAACTAAACATATTTTATAAAGGAAATAAAATTAAAATTCTGAGGAAAAAAATGTAATAATGTAAAAATATACATTTTTTTGAACAAACAATGGAATTTTTGAATACTGATATTCATAATAATGACAAAACTGCCATAATTTCTTTAAACTAGTATCATTTACTTAAAAACTATACTTATGTAAATGGAATGCATAATTTATTTCATTCCAAACTGCAGACATATTGGCTCAGGTTTTTACATTAGGTCAATTGGTAGTTAAACATGTAACTGAAAAATCATTTCAACAGAGATATGATGTAACAAACAACAGCATTTAATAAAAATTCTTAGACTGTGAAAAAAGAAAAAAAAAACTAAACTTTTAAAAGCAGGCTTTGCTGCTTTCTTTTTATTTTGTAATATAAAGTGAAAATAATTTTCATTTAATACATATAAATGAGAAAAAATGTTTATTACTTAATATTCTCTAAGAAAATATAATTTATTTGGGAGAAACAGTCATGAAAAATCAATTTTTCCGGTTTTTTTCCGAAAAAAAACCGGTAAAAAACCAGTTTTTTTTCAGACACTTTTATTTTTTCCGGAAAATTTACATCTCTAGTTCGTTGATTTGCTTTACAATAAGCAAAAAAGAATCCCAAAGAAAGTGAAAACTTTAAGGTAACAACGAATTGATGCGATAGATTTATGAATCGAAGAAATTTTGTTCTTGGCCAAAAGTTCTTGGCCAACGAAAGTTGCTCAAAAACTTCCAAAAGATTTGGAACAAAAACTGTTAAGTTTCTAGAAATTTGTCATTGATAAACAAATGATTTCTATCAAATTGGGAGTATGGACGAAACGCCCGTAATGTTTGATATGATAGGAAACAGAAATGTAGAAACAAAAGGAGTAAAAACTGTTCCATTTAAAATAATGAGGCACGAAAAGTAACACTTTACAGTGTTTTTTTTTTTCTTGATTAACTGATGGTACTAAATTAAAAGCAATGGTAATTTTCAAATGAAAAACAAAGCCAATTGATAATTTTCCAAATGGATTTTTACTGCATGTCCATAATAAAAGCTGGATGGACGAAAATGGGTTAAAGTTATGGATACATAATGTTTGGGGAAAGCTTCCAAGAGCTTTAAAAAAAAAAAAAACCAGCAAGCCTTTTAGTTTGGGATATGTTTAAACCCCATAGTCCACCTAGAATTAAAAAAAGAATAAAAGAATCCAATACAGATTTGGCAGTAATTCCAAGTGGATTTACTTCGTTGATTCAACCACTAGATGTTTCAATAAACCTTTCAAAGAAAGTTTAAGACGGCAATGGAACACATGGATGTTAGAAGGAGAAAAATCCTCTACAAAAGGTGGTAATATGCAACATGCGACATTATCGCAAAAATGTGAATGGTTTGTAACATCATAAGATGAAATCAAACCGGAAATAATTGTCAAATCATTTTTAAAATGTGGAATTTCCGATGCACTTGACGGTACCGAGGATGACTATTTATGGCTAGATGAAAACGACACTGGTGATAAAATACATGGAACTGAGAGTGGGGAAGAAGATGAAAATATAAATGAGGACTAGTACAATGAACTTTTCATGTGATCTGATAAGTAATATTAAGGTTTTTGAAAATATATACTGTAAGTTTCTTAGTTCATGTAAATAAAAAATGCATTAAAATAGCAAATAAAGCCTTTGTGCAAAAATGTTTAAAGATAGAAAACCAATGATTATATATGCACAAATAAAGTATGAAAAGGAAGCAAACAGCTGTTTCGAATCTACTATTGAGATTCTTCATCAGTGCAAAAACTCAGCGAGCTAGACAAAACAAATCTGAGCAAAGAGACAGAGAGACGCAGGCTGATATACCCGCTACGGGAACAATCGTGCCTAAAGGAAAGCAACCAATGAGAAGAAAGCAGCCTGAACAACTGGGTGGACAAGTAGTGACATCTACCGGAGAACAAACAAAACAAAAACTAAAAAGCGTGGGGGGGGGGGTTAAATTAAAGATTTCCAAATGCTAGGAAAATAAGGAGTACTTGATAAGTCATTGACTAAGGAGTGAGAATTTTTAATGATGTGGTAAGCTTCCCAAAAATTAAGATCAAATATGGAAGGACACTTATGGATGATGGTGGCTGAAGAAAAGTTAAATTTATGTTGTGAAGACCAACAATGTTGAGCAATAGAAGAGCGTTTAAGCTCTTGATTTCTGACATACCGTTTATGTTCAGTTAAACGAAATCTTAGAGCACGTTTGGTCTGGCCAATATAAGAAAAACCACATTGGCAAGAAATTTGGTAAATACCCCAGTTATCTAAGCAATCAATCGGGTGCTTAAGATTTGAAAAAGCAATTTTATTAACAGGAGAAAAAATAACATTGAAATCGAACCTTTTTAGAATTTTAGAAACTTGCTGACTGATTTTGGGGGAAAAGGACAAAACAACCAAGTATTGGAGTTAGAATTAAAGTTTTTCTTTCAGATTGGGTGGATTTTGTCAATTTTTTATGAATTGAATCTATAATATTAGGGGAATAACTACGATCAACAACAATAGCTTTTGATAATTAAGTTCATCACTGAGTAACTGAGGAGTTGAACAAAGATTGAAAGCCCGGAAAACAAAATTTTAAAAGCTGTAACTTTCTGGTTAGGAGGATGAGAAGAATATCTGTGAGGTGAAAGACTGACTGCAAAAGGTTTGTGAAAGACAGTAGTCTGAAAATTGTCTTCTTTGCGAATAACAAGGACATCCAGAAAAGAAAGGCAATTGTTCAATTCAACTTCAAAAGTAAATTGAATGCAAGAATCAATAGAATTCATGACAGAGATAATATGATTTATACCTGAATTCACTTCAAATAAAGCATAGATATCATCTACATAACAAACATAAAACTGAAATTTTAAGACTTCGAACAATTTTGCTTCAAAATAGTGCATGTACAAATCGCATAAGATCGGACTGAGAGGATTATCCATAGCCAAACCGTCAGTCATACGAAAGAAATTCCCGTTAAGTACAAAAGTATTTTGAGATAAGCACGCACGAGTGAGATGAATGAGCTCCTCGATTTCGAAAAAAGAAAAATGAAATTCACAGAGCCTTTTCTTCAGACAATCTAAAGCCCCTTCGACAGGAACATTAGTAAATAATGAAGAAACATCAAAAGAAACCATCATGTGGCCTTGTGGTTTAAAACTGTGAAGTTTCTTAACAAAATCAAAAGAATTCTTAACAGTGAAAGAATTACTGCTTGAGAGAAAAGAAAATATGGAAACAAGATATTTTGCAAGGTATAAGAAGCCGTACCAGGGCTTGAATTTCAGGGCGGGATGGCAGGATTCGCGCCCAAAATTTTGAAATCCCGCTCAATAGAATAACGTGGACGGGAGGCTCCCGCCCAAAAAATTTTGCATTTTGAAACTATGATCAACTCCCACGACCATTTTGCGAATTTTGTGATATTTTCGTGCGACTGATCGACACATTTTGCGAGTTTTTTACCTCGAACGATCATTGAAAATCACGATTTTTTTTTTTTTTTTTTTTGCGACCAATCGACAAATTTCACAATTTTTTTCCAGGAATCGATTGACGAGTTTCGTCTATTTTCCGCGGTGAAAAAAAGGTAATTTTGTTCCGAATTTTCAAAAATAAATGAATAAATAAAAATAAAAAATAAATTAAAAATTAAAATAAAAAAATTAACGCATTTAATTAAAAAAAAGTATGAAACAGTGATGCCAAGGACGCGCTATAGCTTGTATATTACGCAAAAAATCAGAGATGGCACACAAAAAACAGCTATTATGCGTCTCACAGGACGCGTGATTTCGTAAAAAATGGCAAATATTGTAAAAAAAACGAAAAAAAATGCCTAATTTCCTGCACATTTCGTCAAAAAATTCGCGAAAGAATGTCTAATTTCGTCCTGTAGAACGGCAGTTTTCGTCAAAAAAAGTCGCGGGAAATGCCAAATTTCGTCTAAAAATCGCAAAAACAACAAATTTCGACAAAAGATTCACTATAAATGACAAATTTCTCCAAAAGGTCGCGAAAATACGGCAAATTTCCTCAGAAGATTCGCGAAAAAACGGCAAATTTCCTCAAAAGATTCGCGAAAAAACGACAAATTTCGTCAAAAGATCCCGAAAAACGGCAGATTTCCTGAAAAGATCATAAAAAAGACAAATTTCTTTAAAAGATAGCTAAAAAATGCAATTTTCGTCAAAGGGAACCTCTCACCCCAGCCTTCCCCAAAAAATATTGCCCGAAGTGCATATTTCTGTTAAATAAGCTAATTTTCTTGCTTCACTTTTTTTTTTAATTTATTTCTTTACTGCTTTAAAATCGGTTTCTGACAGCTCCAAATCTTCCTGAGTTAATGCAATTCCTGAAAGTAACCGTTCATTAAACAAAACGCACCTTTTTACTTAACGAAAGTTTTCGTTCTTTAAGAAAAAATATTTTTCGATAAATTTGACTTGCCCCTTTTTAAAAGAAATGCGAACAATAGGGATATTTCTTATCTTCTACACTCAAACAAGCATTATTTTATAATTAAATTTGTATCTTGTACATTTTATACAGAAAAATAATATTCGTTTTAATTGTAACAATTATAAATATAAATATATCAAATTAATTAGAAGTTTTATTAATTATTATCAAAACAATAATTAGACCTATAACAAAAATAATTAGCACCAGGAAAGAATTTATCACCAATAAAAACTAAACAATATAAAAGTTTTTTTTTTTTTTTTTTTTTTTTTTTTTTTTTTTTTTTTTTTACACATTTTGCATAATTATTCTGAATTGTTGATAAAAACTGCTACTGTCATTTTTGTCATGTCTGTATTCTGATAATTCTTTAAATAGAACATAAAATAATAGCGAGCTTTAAGCATTTTTTTTCCCCTCCCAAACAGCCAAACTCCTCTCCATTTGTAAATGTTGGTAGGGAGACTCCCCTCCTTCGAAAAATTGAATTTCAAGCCCTGCGTACCGATACTGGAGACAATGGGTCTAAAAGGAATGTCAGGTTTATGGACCTTAGGTAAAGCATAAAACCTGGCACAATGAGCAATTGAAGGAAAAAGAGACCTCTTTAATTTAGCAGGAATAATATGTGAAGAATTAATGGCAGATTTGACAGCATTAATTTCACTAGAGGAAGGGTCTTTGTGGATATCCACATAGGGACCGTCATTAATTTATTTATGCGATTTTTCCAAATATGTAGACTTGTCAAGAACAACAATCTGACCACCTTTGTCAGCCTTAGTTATGATCAAATTCGGATCAGAACATAAACTTTTTAGACAAATTTTAACTGAACTATTAAGATTTGGCTTATAAAATTAGAATTGAAATCGACAGTATTGGCAATGAGATGCCTAATAGACTCTTTTTGAGAAGGAAAAATAGCGCTATGCTTAAAGGCTCTTTCAATAAGAGCAATCAGACGGGGTAGGAGTGGTAGATATAGAGAAATTGTTGTTTAATTTGAGAGCATTAAGCTGATTATTACTTAAAGCGACACTCGAAAGATTGACAACAGCATTTTGACTAACAGTTGGTAAATTTCTGCAGTTGTTAACGAAAGAATTATTACAAAGCATACTAAATTTCTTTTTAAGAACTGAGCAATGAATCGAAGAAGCTTTGAGGACGCTATTCCAAGAAATTCTGTCTATAGAATCAAAATCAGGAGAGGAATTAATGAGAGAGATATATAAGTAATGTAACTCATGCTCTATATGAGCAATTTTCTCACGAGTCTCTTGAATCAAAGCTCTTAAAAGAGCTAATTTAGAGCAAAATAAGACCTTATCTATCCTACTTGAATTAAATAAATTACAACGTATTGAAATGAACCTCGGAATAACTTTTTTGCATCTACAGTCACATAGAAAATGTAAGTGCTCCAAAAACCTATACTTTTTCAGTCGTGTGAACATCGTGTTTAATCGTTTTTTCAATCGTATCAACATTTACATTTTTTACAAAATGTAAAAAATATATAACACTATGCACTGCATATATTAATTATATCAATGCAAATAAAATTTTGAATTTTAATGTAGTAGCATTTGAACATAACTTTGCAGCGAAAAAACTTAAAAAAAAAAATTATTTATAATGCAATTAAAATTTCTAAAAAATAAGCGGATAAATGTTAATCCAGTTAAAATTAATAGAACCAATTTAATTTTAATACTCATTTTATTTATATTGAACAAAATTATATTTTCTTCTGTCTGAAATAGCTTATTTAAATAGCTGTTTTTACTGTTTTATTTTTGAAAAAAATTTAAACAGAAAGAGAAAGAAAAAAAATGTTTTTGTCATACAAAAATGATGCTCTATTTTAGATTTTTATAAAAATCCTAGGTTATAAAGGAGACAAATTCTTTTCCTTTATCATTCTAATGTGATAAATTTCTTTAAGAATTTTGAGACATCATGTTAGCAATGACAAGTACACAAAAGTTTATAAAATATTAATTGATCATATTATATAATTATTTTCTCTAAGCAAACATTGTGTTTTGAAAGGTAAAGTTAGAAGATTAGTTACAAACAATTTTCTAAAGAAATTACAAATCAATACTTAAAGTAAAATAAACCTATGACTATGTTTAGTCACAGTCTTTTACACACTGAGTTAACAAATTTGGACTCAAATCTTTGCTTTATTATTGAGCAGATTTAAAGTTACATCAAATAACAATTATAGTACAGTTCTCCATAAAATTTTTATTCTTATCCTTCCATCTTTTTTGAAGAGTAGTACATATTCCACTTTTGTTTAGATAAGTCTGTAGTTCTTACCTATAATATAAAGAGGTAAAGTTTATTTGTAGGGGGTAATCTCCAGAACTCTTGAACTGATATCAAAAGTAACAGTACTAAAATGATGGTGTTTGCCCCAAATCAAACATAGGCTATATCTTATGTCGATGACACTAGCCCAAAGTGGGTGCAGGTTAATTTGTTGATGAAATCTTATAATTAAAATACTCAATGTCTGATTTTAGTAAAACAGATGTGTATGATTAATTTATCTACATCATTTTGATTAGAAAAAGTAATAAAAATATAATGTTTCTATGTTACATATTTTGTCTATTTATTTACAGTTAATTATTATATATCATAAGCCATTTTGTTTTATTTCTTCTAGTAAGTTTATCTCATTCATCATCTCTGCAATTTGCTGCAGATGCAGAATGTTCCCTCTTCCCACACATCTCTTATTTAGGATGCGCTGTGATTAATGCCCCGAGAAGTGAAAAGGAAATTCAGAGAAATATGGCTATTCTGAATGAACAAGCTTCAGAACAGGCTATTGAAATTATTCTTTCTGTACCTAGTCACTCTGAAGGATCTGTAGTGTAAGTTACAACATATTTCAAAATGAATTTATACTATTGAAATCTAATTGTATATATTTTGTATATCTACTTCTTTAAAAGTATGATGAATTTGATTCTAGAATCTACTTAGGTTTCAAAATTGCCACCTCCAACTTAATATCCAAATTATTAATTAAATACTAATTTCACAGCATTTGTTTTGAGGCAATCATGGCTAAAAATAAGCAGATCATAAATTAATTGTGCCAAAGATTTTATTTATGTAAAAAGGATTACTACCATTTGTAATAATAATAGTTATAAAACTATTCTCAAATATCTAATATGTTTTTGAAAAATTCACAAGTTTCTTGTCTATCACTATGCATCATGTCTTATTATTTTTGTAAAATTCTCAAATTTTTAAACTATAAATATTGTGAATCGCAACTGGAAACAAAAGAGTTGTAAAAATATGAAAAAGAACTAGTTTAAAAAAAAAAAAAAAAAAAAAAATTATTACATACCTGATAAAGAAATCCATTATTATATATTTTACTTTACAGTGAAACCCCAATCTATTTTTTCCTGTATCCATCATTTTCCCACATTGATAATTTTATTTCTATAGTTTCTGCACAAATTATATTAAAATAATGTTAACGAAACCAGCATGGTTCGTTCTTCAAAAAGTTGTTTTTCTGCATTCATTGTTGTAAAATTTTTCTCCCTTATCAAAATGAAGTTGATGATCAAGCAGATCCACATGACATACAAATTGGAATTACTCCTTTTATCCAAAAATAATTCATTTGTGCTTTTTTAGTTGAGAAAAACAGGGATGCATTGATATTCTGACATGTATGTGGGTCATTCTCTGATAAAGAGAAATCTCATGTCCTTGGCTAAAAAATGTGAATTAATCAAGTCAGCTATGAATGTTTGCATTTTTTGTGAACATTTCTGTTTGAATACTACATTGTGCACTAGTGTAAATATGAAAATAAAAATAATTTCAATATCTAAAAAAGCTGTAAAGCTGCAAATGTCATTACATTGCTTGTCCCAAAACTGAAATTTTTGAATTCAAACCCTTATTGTTAAGATTTGGAAAGCTTTAAAACAAATGTAATGATTATATGGGCATATTTGATGTTTCTACTTTTTATACATTTAACACCTATACAAAACAGAAAACATTTTTATTGATTATACTTATTTAATGTTTGTCCCTATCATTAACTGTCATTACCATGCTCCACATTAATTCTTCATTTAATTTTCCCCTATATGTTATTTTTATATGGAAATTCTCTTAGATTGCATAGTTCTACATCTTCTTAGGAGCTGTAGCATCTATTTTTAATTAATTATGTAAGAACTGCTTCAACTTATGGATTTTGTTCCAAAACTACAGTCTGTGTACTTAACATGTGTCATTACCAAGCTCCTTATTGTTGAAATGCTTATTCAGTAATTTAACTTTACAGAATCAATTATAAAGACAGTTTGGGGCTCCTTTCAGAATAAATACTCCATAAGTTTTGAATTGTTATAGTTTAGTTCTAAATTAGGGTTAACGTTGAAAATGTCATTATCATGGCGTATTATATTTATGATTTCAAGGTCATATTAATGACAATTTTAGACATTTTAAAAAAAGGTCATTGCTATTCCTTAGCAAAAATTCCCATTTCTTAAATGTCTGGTTAATTTGAGTCAGAAATCAAGAGTTAAAATATTAGAGTCTAATCATTTTATCGAAGACAAAATTTCCCTTTATCTGAGAAAGACCCATGTAATTGTAAATCACTCACAATTATCTATAACTAAGGTTTAACCTGGTAAACAAATTTGGCATTTTAGCTAAAATGCATAAAGCATATTTTAGTTTTTACCAATGTCTTTGTCGTGTGTGCAAAATAAATGAATGAGTTAGGAGCAGGATCTCTGGGGAGATCATTGTTTTGAAAGTGTGAAATACTTACAGTGCTTGTTCTGTACGACACTCTTCTTTTCAGTGGCATATTTATACTTAAATACATTTCCGTGACATATTTACATTTAAGTACTTCTGCATTTAGATTTCCTTACTATGAAAAGATTGATTAAATGCAGGTGTACTAAATAAAACTTTCTGATGGTTTCCATTATTTCTTCATTACTTTCAATGCACATTTGCATCAAAATTAGAAAATTAATTTTTTTTTTTTTTTTTTTTTTTTTAGATATTTCATTTTTTAATACTTTTTGCAAAATACACAATCTAAAATAGTTCCAAACCCTGTTGATAACATAAAGATATTAATACTAATATAAAACCTATTTCTAATAATATTTCCAATCATAAGTCAAAGGTCCAGAGAAAAAGACATTTCAGTCTACCTTTTCAAGAAATCAAATTTTTGTTGCCCGTAAGAGAAATCTAAAAAATTATTCTACCATTTTTTGGACAAAATAATGTCAATTCACTTAAAACTAAACAGAAAAGAAAATGCTGAAGAAGAAGGTCAATCCAAATTTCATTTGATTTTTTCTCTAAATTATGTGATAAATCATTTTTGTCAGTAAAAAATACTCTTCAAGTGTAAGATTTGTAATATTTGCTTTCATGAAAATAAAGTAAATGATTAAGATTGAGTTTACCAAAATTGAAACAGTACATGATATACATTTTTCCATTGTTTTAATTTAGATTTTTTTAAAAATTCTAATTGTTTTTAACATTTTATAGTTTAAAAAAAGGCATCATTATTTATTTATTTTTCATTATAGTTTACTGGATTCTGATGGCTCTAATGAAATTGCTAGTTTCCTAATCCACAGCATTTTGTTCTGTGCTCGGGGCAGACCAGAAACAACTGAGAAAGAATGTTTTGCTTTTGCTTGTAGTCATGGTGAAACTGCTGAAACTTCTATTTTTCACTGCCATATTTTCAAATGTGATAGTCCAGAGACTGTAAGTGATTTTTGAGCAAATAATATAAATTTTTTATGTAATAAAACCTCCTTTAAAGTGACCACATTCCGTTCCAATAAAAATTAGTCAATCCGAGAGGTGGTCTGTTAATGGAAGTTATGTTTCAATCTAGATTTTAGTTGTTGAAAAAAAGCTAACAATTAATGTTAATAAAATGTAATTTTCACACAAGGAAAAAATGTAAAAATTTTAAGTATCAAAACATAAGTTAATTGATAAGTTAATTATTGCTGAGTTAAAAAAATAAATACATTGACGTTTGCTTTGATTTTATAGTTTTATCTTTTATAACTTTTATTTCCAAGTCTTTTCAAAGTTCAGTAAATAAATGCAATTTTTTTGGATGGGAACAAATAATGACAATTTCCTTAATTTATTTCTTTGAGAGTTAGATGCAGAATAGGGCAGATAAGTTTATTGGTCGTCATTCTTCATTTGTCATTAGAATTAAATTTATTGTCTAAAAAGGCACAAAGGGGTTTAAATACTTAAAAAAGTTACCAGAATAAAAAAAAAATCTAAACTTAATTTAGAAGTTTGATGAATAATGTGCTCTCCAGAATTATTTTCCTAATAAAAACTTTTTCAAGCGACTAGGAAAAACTGAATATGTTTCATTTTCTTCAATGAAATTGTATGTTTATAGAGGGAATTCCACTGCAAATGGTCTTTGAATTGAGGTAAAATTAGCATTGAGCCTATGGGAATAAACTTTGTTTTATGAAAAAATGATCGTTCACGGAGGTGGCTACACAGGGAGGTTTCACTGTATATACCTTGAAAATATTCTTCGTATTTGTCATTTTTAATGTATTTATTTCTAAAACTAATTAGTATGCTGTGGCCATCACAAAACGTTCTTCTATATTATTGTAAAATATTAATATAAGTAGCACTGTTAAGCATTAACAATTATTAAGTAGAATGCATTTCTTTTAAATTAACATGGCGCTATATTGATCAGTCAATAAAAAAAGTTGTATTTCAGCAGCATCTCATGTTTGGTATTCTAATACAAAATGGCACTAACATATAATATATATGTGTGTAGTATAAAATTTGATGCATTTCTATTCAATACAAATTGAGGTACTGTTGTAACGCTCAGTCTAAAAGTATAGAATAGCAGCCAATCCCTGTTGAGTGCATAAAGTGAAAATTGAGTTAACATATTTTTTTATAAATATCTTGCTTATTAAATTAATGAAATTCTATCCCTTAGATGTTAAGATATAGCTACAAAAAAAATCATTAAAAGCACAGTATAGCATTATATCTTGTTAAACGTTCAATCTAAAAGTACAGAATAGCAGCCACTTCCTGTTGAATGCATAGAGCGAAAATTGAGTTAACATATTTCTTAATAAATATCTTGCTTATTATATTAATGAAATTCTATCCCTTAGATGTTAAGATATAGCAATTACAAAAATCATTAAAAGCACAGTATAGCATTATATCCTGTTGAAAAAACAAAGCCAAAAGTAAAACAAAATATTTTTTAATAAATGTCTATCATATTAAATTTGGTAAAATTCCATCTAATAAAAGTTTAACTGAATGCCAAATTTGATAAAATTTCACCTCATAGATGTTGAGATATATCTGACTAGGAAAATGTGAAAAAAACAGTCTGCGATGCCATCTATTGAACTATATGCATTGAAACCTAATCAGTATGCACATATTTTAAAGTTGAACTGAATATAAAGATTGATGAAATTTTATCCCATAGATGACAGAATTTGCTATGATGAAAATTGTGCAAAATGCAGTGTAGTATTGCAGCCAGTTAGGCAACATGCACTAAAACCTAATCAGCATCTTTGCTGTATTAGTGTCGATAACAGAAGAAATATGAAGTTTTATGAAATTCCCTGCAATATTTCTTCAAATATAACTATGTTAAAAATCATGAATAGAAAATATACGCTCAAATATACTTAAAAGTCATTGTTGAATACTATTCAAACAGCTGAACGACTATACTATTCAAAAGAACCTACAGTGGTGGCCAAAATTGTAGACACTTTTAATAGCTTCCATTATACAAAGTAAACAAGTTGGAAATTGCACGTGAAGCGTAGCAAATTAGGTGCGTTTGAACGATAACGAAGTTTTAAAAATATTACTTTCATATATCAATCTTATAACATTGTAAATAGTGAATTACAATTAAAACGCTCATCAAACAATGTTCTCCCTATACCATTATGTAATGGAATATTTTTGTGTGGCCTTGTAAATCAATAACAAATGTTCTTTGCACCACAAATTATGTAAGATGTATATTATAATATGTACTTTATAGTTATATATAAATTTTATTAAGTTCGCATGAGTGTAACACAATTAAAATGCATTTGAAACATTTTTCCCCATTGACCGTAATGTAATTGAATACTTTTGATTGCCCCTGTAATTGATCTAAGCACACGATTATCAAAAAATTTGAAATAACTCGACAGAATTATGTAATAACTGCGTATTTTAAATTTCAAACGATTAAAATGCATTTGAAACTTTTTTCCCCATTGACCGTAATGTAATGGAATACTTTTGATCGTCCCTGTAATTGATCTATCCATCCGATTTTCATAAAATTTGAAATGACTCGACAAAATTATGTAATAATTATGTATTTTAAATTTCAAACGATTCGGTTGGGTAGTTTTTGCGTTGTTATATGCGGACAGACGGACGGACGGACAGACGGACGGACTGAACAACCACTATAGGTGCTACGTATTATATAATTACGAACGCACCTAAAAAGCTACCTATTGCAGCTGTCCCGGGAAAGTCCATCGGTAAATTTTGTTATATTTTCGTTGATCATGACCCCTAGATCCAAAACCACCCTCTGTTGAAATGTTGACTTACATATATATACTATATAGATATATCCAATCTATATATATATATATTTGATTGTCATGCTGTAATTCTCAAATTTATGAGCCAATTTGGATGAAATTTTTTATGTGCATAATAGGAGTACTAATGTTTCGACTGAGTTTGTTGGCCAGCTTCATCCATCATCTTGTTTACAAATGGAGGCCATTTGATTCTTTTGAAATTTTTGTGTTTTTTAACTTTGTATTCTTATAGAAAAAGCTCCGATTCACAAAATTCAAACTCTTATATATCATTTTAAACAGAATTTTAGAAACATCAAAAAGCATTTTAAACAGTCACACAATGTAATTTAACAACATAGGTCATTTTAAAGAAGAAGTTAGAAAACATAAAACTTTCCATAAGTGTCCACAAATTCAAATGGCCTCCATATTGAAACAAGATGGCGGTTGAATCTGGCCAATGAATTCGTTTGAGACATGAGTACTTCAACTATGCACATGAATTTCATCCAAATCGGTTCATAAATTCAAGAGTTACAGTTGGAGAAACTTCAGATATCTATCTATCTATCTATCTATCTATCTATCTATCTATCTATCTATATATATATATATATATATATATATATATATATATATATATATATATATATATATATATATATATATATATTGTATAATAATGAAAGGATAAAAACTAACCCTTTTCTAAAACTTTAATTTAAAATTAAAATTCAAAAGTTTAAAGTTCCCAATTAATATTTTTAACTTTAATTCTGAAGCTGAAAGCTATTTTGCCCCTGGTAACTTTCTTTCCCAACCTAACATTTATTACTTTCAGAGATCAATTTGTGACGTTCCTTAAGATTAAAATTAAAGATCTAAGGGATTTTTGCAGCCATTTGTGGTTAGGGCTCATGCGTCACCGACCCGGGAATTGTGCAGGCCTTGACCACATATCAATCAAAAGCTAACGAACCAATTAAATTAAATGTTCCTCCCAAATTCACAATTCTGCCCTCTGCTGGAAAATATGACAATCCCTAACATATTACCCAGAACACGCGCGAAAAACGAGAGACTTTGCAGATTTGAGATGACTGGAGAACCTACGGCCATGTAAACGCTAAATAATCAACTTAAACGGCTAGGCGACCTCCGACCGGACTCGCGGATTCATCTGTACGAAGAGCTGCCTAATAAAGAGTTCGGTCCCACAAGAGTTTTCAGAGTCAAGTTCTTATGCCACGACCACGACTACGACACCTGAAGTCGTTACATATATGTAAGTCAACATTTCAACGGAAGGTGGTTTTGGGATCTGGGGCTCACGATCGACGAAAATATAGCAAAATTTCCCGAAGTACTTTTTCTCCAGATGGCTGCAAAAGATAGTTTTTTTACTTTTTGGAATGAAAGGTACCTAAAAGTGTCCACAATTTTGGCCACCACTGTATGCTGGGAATTCCATTGCCTTTGGCAACATACACTCTTGAATTTATATGGCTTTGTACTTTTGAACAAAAATCTGTGCGAAGAAACCTAGAGTTTAGAGCCATATTGCCTTCACCAACATGCATTTTTAAACAAAAAATCTTTTCAAATTTTCAGTCTTCAATTTTCCAAGGTTACTGTGAACTCTCTGATCTGTTTTTTCAAATGTAACATTAAATTTGTATGAAGTTCTAAATTTTGTATTGTCGGATATTCTTTATATTTCTGCCAATAAATAATAATGAAAAAAAAACTGAGTTAAATAAATTCAAAATCTGAAAAAAAAAGCATTATGAAAGCACTTCTAAAATTCCAATCGCATTCACATATTCAAAAACTATTATAATTGCAAATTTCTTATATATTTTTTTAATCAGATAATTCAACACTTGTAACAGATAAACACCATCATTTTGATACAATTACTTTTGAAATTAGTTTGGTAGTTCCAGAGATTACCTCCTACTTAGAAAAAAACTTTACCTATGCCTCTTTTTAATATAGGACTTGATAAGGATTTCAAATTTTATGTATGAAAAATGTGCCTTGCATGCTCAGAATAATGGCAATTTCAGAGATGCAAGAATGTAGTTGAGCAAGTCTGCATTTTATAGACTTGTAAAAATATTTTCCATTCACAGTTTCTTTTTGTGACAATTGGACAGAAAGAAAAAAATTGCATTAAAAAATTGAATTTGTATAATGATAAAACTGTGGTAGGTGGTTGAAAGAAGAGGTAAAGAGTGATCAGGGAAAATTTTAAAATAAACAGTTACTGATCTCAAACATATCTATGTCAAATTCCATGCAAATTGTGATAGGTGGTTGAAAGAAGAGGTAAAGATTGATCAGGGAAAATTTTAAAATAAACAGTTATTGATCTCAAACATATCTATGACAAATTCCATGTGAATTGGTCAAAAATTGTTGGAAAAATTTATAAGAAATATACACCAAAACATTGATTTACACACACACACACATATATATATATATATATGTAGATTAGATTTTTCATACTTAAATATTTCCTATATGTATTCAGTTTCTCTTTATAACAATAAGGAAAAACTGCATTCAAAAATTAAAAAAAGTAGATTTTCATAATAATGAACTAAGGCAGACAGTTGAAAAAAAAAAAAAAAAAAAAGGTAAAGAGTGATCTGGAAAAGTTTTAAAATTAACAGACATTCATCTGAAACATATCTATATCAAGTTTCATGCAAATCGGTCAAAAAATTAGGTAAGATTTGTATAAGAAACTTATACTCAAATGCTCATTTTTATATAGAGATTAGATTTGCATCCATTTATTATTGAAATATTCCTAGTCCAATCCTTTATTATTTACAGGTTGTTAAATTGCTCCAAACTTTCGCATCTGCTTTTTATCGCATTCCAAAACTATCCCAGGGAGGAAGAAGTTCTATTTCATCTGAAAAAAACATTCCAATTGGGTTATCAGTAAAAAACAATCAACAAATATTTACATTTGAAGCTGTTTTGGATATCAAAGAAGAAGACCATAAGGTATCATTTGAATGAATTTTTATTATTGTCTTTTTAGCATGTAACTACTAGATTATGAATAAGAGTTTGCTGGATTAACTACACAGGTTTACAATGAAAAAACTCCTTTCATAATTTAGCTGTTCTTGGTGTAAATTTTGGTGCTGAATGCAAAAATCATAACAGAAATTATGAATCATGTGATATTTTTGCTTAAACTTTATTCTTATATGTGAGTAAAGTTATAATCTGCTTTTTGCAATTATAGTGTCTAACTTAAATTAAAATGAAAAATATCTTTTAACAGTACTTTTTATTTTCTTCTGCACTTCCTGGCTATTGATTATCATTCACTTGCGATTTTAGACATTTTGTTAAATATCTAGAAAAATACATAATATAAGTAAATATAAGGAATCATCTCGAAACTCTTAGTGTATAAATTATAAATATATTAATATAAATCATACATCTCTGTGAAGATTTTTTCCCGGAACTCTATAGGGGACCGTCAACAAATTAAAAAAGAATGAATATCTTTTGAATAATCCTGTCAAAACTAATGTAGCAAAAGTGCTGAAACTCTAGATTATGATTGAGTGCCTTATTGTAATACACTGTGTTCATTTTTATGCAAATAGCATGCATACTCGCAGAGTAATTAAGGTTTTTATAAAAATGGTCCCAAATTTTTCCAAGTTTTCAGAGTTTTTAATATAAAATAATATTTTTTTTCTGAAAATATGACAAACAACATTGCACACATTACCCTGTAATCAGATATAAAAAATAATAAAAATTATATGAAAAATGAGTAGGTTTACTAAATAATTTTTCACTGTGCATGCGTCAACGATATCAAAATTTCATTTGCATATTATGTTAGCTAAATATATAGAGCAAATTTTGTGAAAGTCTCAAAATCATAGCTTGAAAATTCTGAAAGTAATCGTCTATAGAAAAAGGACTAAATCCTTTGTTTACAAAATGAAGCAAAAAAATGAGGGATTTTATCCAATTGTAGTAGTATGTCTTGTATTGTGTATTCTATATTGACACTAATCAATGAATATATAGATACAACCCCTCTTATTTAAAAGTCCTCTTAAAGTCTGTAAGGAAATAAGAAAAAATGAAAAATCGGAATTCTGGTTATTTCGAATTAAACAAAGTCAAGAAAAAATGAGTTTGGACAGATGAAATTTTTTAATGTTATTCTGCAATTGAAAATTTCGGAACTTCAGTTTGAATTAAGCGAAGATTCGATCTATCCGATTTTGAATTAATGAGAGCCAACTGCATTATAGCATGACACTGCAATTTGAAAAAATCTATATACAGTATGGAACCATTTATCCAAAAATCAGTTAACCAGAAAACCAGTTATCTGGAATGATACTTCTAATAGACTGTTGTTAGAATCTTTTTTTTAAAAAAGTGTCATACACAATCAGTTTGACATATACATTGCTTGAAACAGTTGTATAATAATTTGATAACAGCATCTAGTATTTGAAATAGAAGCCTATAATCATATTATAGATTAATAAATAATATTATAATATTATAGATGTTCTCATTTTTATGCAGAGAAAACAGAAGAATTTTTTTTCCCAAGGAGTTCCCATAAATTATCTTCTTTCAAACTGTAACAATTGATCTTACTTGCATCAGATTCTTGGTTCAAGTAATCTAATAATTAATTTAAAATTAGAAGTAATACCACAACTACATATGTTTCATAAAACTTATCAAATAGATGCTGCTTTAATGCCCAACCAGTTAACTGGAAAAACCAGTTATCTGGAATGCATCTGACCCCAACCATTCCAGATAAATGGTTCTATACTGTATATATATATATATATATATATATATATATATATATATATTCTTGGAGTTAACTGCATTCTTATAAAAAAAAAAAAGCCTTAGACAATGAAAGAGTTAAATAACATCTTTTTTTTTCGGTTATTGATGCTACGATCTCATCATATAAAAAATATTCGAAACTCTGATGACCAATAATGATTAAATAATCATTTTACTAATGAGTAGATGGAGCATTTCTTCAACTAAGTGTTCCTGATTATGTAATAAATCTTGAAAATATTGAATTTGACTGCTTCATTCTGGAATGAATCTATTTTCTTACTGGCATAACCATCTGGTCGATTTCGTTTAACAATTGCAGATATAAGGCCGATTTCCTTAAAAGATCGCAGGGAAAAACGCTGTTTTCGATAAAAGATAGCTTACAAATATTTTGTCAAAAGATGATTGGAAAAAAAAAAAAAAAAAAAAAAAAAAACGGCGATTTCATCAAAAGATCACAAAAAAACGGCGATTTTGTGAAAAGATCGTGGGGATAAAACGTCATTTTCGAGAAAAGATCGTGTAAAAATGCAAATTTTGTCTAAAAATCGTCAAAAAAAATGTCAATTTCATAAAAGAAAAAAAAACCACAGAAAAATGCCGATTTTGTCAAAAGATCGCAGAAAAACTGCCGATTTCAACAAAAAATCGCAATAAATTGCCGATTTTGCTAAAATATCGCAGATAAATCGCTGATTTCATCTGAAGATCGCGGGAAAGCGCCGATTTCGTCTGAAGATCGCGGGAAAGCGCTGATTTCGTCTGAAGATCGCGGATAACCCCCCCCCCCCCTCCTCCTCTCGCGGGGGATAATTTGCGGAATCCCTGTGGAATTGGGGCTGTGCAAGTGCATGCCACATAAATAACAACAAAAGTGATGAGTCCTAAAAATTTTTTGGACTCCTTGGATTTTTTATGTACTCCTTGGATTTTTTCTCCCTAACTCTGTATGAACACTGAATCTATTTTCTTACTGACATAACCATCCGGCCTGTGTCTGTACAGTAGTATATGAAAATTCAGATTAAAACCAATTTTTGATAGCTGCCTTTTCAGCTTCAATGTGTCACTATATCAATAATCTATTTTCTTACTGACATAACCATCCGGCCTGTGTCTGTACAACAGTATATGGAAATTCAGATTAAAACTGATTTTCAACCGCTGCCTTTTCAGCTCCAATGTGTCTCTGTATCACATACATACATATATTATATATAATTTTCAATACTTTAACGAAATTTTTAGAGAAAGATGCTTTCTGTAGTTTCTCAAATGTTACTACAGTGCATTTAATATCAAAAGAACATTGTAAATTATGCATTGAATAAATTTCAACAAAATGTTAGATGTAAAAGAAAGTGATTATTCATGACCAAAAAAAGAAGAACAAAACAAAAAAAGATTCATTATTTGAATTATTAACTGGTAATATGCAATCCAGATTCAAAACTAATATATATACAGGGTGTCCGAAAAGTCTGGAAACGGTCGAATAACTCGAAAAATACATATGAGATTGAAAATGTACATATACGTGTTAAATATTTTTAAATAAGCTACTCAGTGATACCAAATTTGATTTTCGTATCCGACCCCCTGGGGGTCAGAGGGGGTCCAACTTTGAAATCTTAAATTATAACCCCCATTTTTTATTGCAGATTCGGATTCTACGGACAAAAACACGTAACTTTTGTATTTGATATTTATTTCGAATCCTCCTTTATCACGGTGTAATTGAGCATATTAAATCGATACATATTTCGGCTTTTCCAGCGGGATTTTCCGTAATCGAAACTAATTGGGGAGAATTTATGACATCAAATTCCTCGTCTTTTGCAATAATAGCGTTTCCTGAAAATCACCCGTGCCGATTATTTTGGTAGTGCTACACAGTTAAAAATTTGATCCATTTGCTGTAGCATCACTCCACAGCTTTTATAGAATATCTCTTTCATGACAAATGAGAATGTTCCATAAGACAGTAAAGTACACTGTAAAAAAATTGACCCTTTTGCTGCATCGTCACTCCACCGCTTTTATAGAAAACGATTACTTTACTGTGTTATGGAGCATTCTCATTGGTCACAAAAGAGATATTCTATAATAGCTGCGGAGTGACGCTGCAGCAAATGGGTCAAATTTTTAACAGTGTAGCACTATTGAAATAATCGCCACGGGTGATTTTCAGGAAACGCTATTCCTACAAAAGACGAGGAATTTGACGTCAAAAATTCTGCCCAATCAGTTTCGATTAGGGAAAATCCCGTTGGAAAAGCGGGAATATGTATCGATTTAATATGCTCGATTACACCGTGATAAATGAAGATTTGAAATAAACATCAAATACAAAAGTTACGTATTTTTGTCCGTAGAATCCGAATCTGCAATAAAAAATGGGGGTTATAATTTAAGATTTCAAAGTTGGACCCCCTCTGACCCCCAGGGGGTCGGTTTCGAAGGTCAAATTTGGTATCACAGAGTAGCTTTATAAAAATATTTAACATGTATATTTACGTTTTTCAATCTCATATGTATTTCTCGAGTTATTCGGCCTTTTCCAGACTTTTCGGACACCCTGTATATATATATATATATATATATTTATATGTGCATATGAAGATGAGAATTTCAAAACTTGCCTGGCACAGGAAAGACAATTTTGGTTGACCAAATTTTCTAATATATAAGGAGCATAGATGCTTGATTTTCAGTTTTTTTTTTTTTTTCATTTTATATTTGATTATTATTAATATTCAGAACAGTTTTTGGTTTTGGCTTGATGGTCTTCTTCCATTCATGATATGGAGAGTTTTGAAAATAAACCAAAATTTTACAATCCCAGAAACATTTTATAAAGTTCCTTTTCTTGCAGACTGTAAGATTTATTTTAGTATAAGCAGGGTTGTTTGGTTTAAACCAAGTTGGTTTAAACCATGGTTAAAACCAAGTTGGTTTAAACCGTGGTTAAAACCATGGTTTAAACCAAGTGGTTTTTTTTAAAAAAAACACGCTGGTTTTTTTTACCTGGGTTTTTTTATTCTTTTACCCAAATGTTTTATTTTACACATTATTGAAAAATGCAAAATCCAAATTATGAAGAAGCTACAAGCAAAGTTGTAGGAAAATGATGAATTAATAAATTTCTAAAATGACAAACATTTTTAATTAACTTTTCTTGTAAGCTATAAATCTACATGGCAGAATAACTATTTTTTCTAAAAACGTTAGCTGGTTAGAAAAAAACTAATCAGTTTTTTTTTCTTTTTTTAAAAGGCCTATATATGTTATATATATGTGTAGATATATATATATATATATTGTTTTTATTATTATATTATCTCCATTTTTCTGTCATATGCTATATGAATACTTCAAGTTTTAATTTACCACATGCTGTATCAGGATTAAGATCGTGCATTTAGGATTCATTCTACTTTATAGCTCATAAATGTTTTATTTTCTCCATATCCACTATACATTACTTGGTGTTTCTTTAATAAATTTTGATTTCATGTGTGTTGGTAGTCCCAAATTCGTGTAGTTTTGCTTTCTCATGGCAAATACTAAGATGAAACCACACATTCCATTTGTAGTTCCAAAGTATTTGGGCCTGATGATTCTGCTTTAGTTCTACAAATTCCATTTGTATTCATATTATTCTTTTTTCCTTTCATATTCAATATGATATAAGTTATTAAATTCAATGGTCAATTTCAAATGGTTAATATTGTTTACTATTAATAGCCCATTAATAGTATATATATATATATATATATATATATATATATATCCAGAAGGCCAGACTCGAGTTAAAAATGCACATTTACTATTTAAATTGCTTGATTAGTTAAGATTTACTAAGGATTTCATCATTCTAGAAAGCCTCAAATATGGCATTCTTAAGTGATTTTCTCCTCAATTTCTTTTTGTTATATATGCTATTAAATAATTGGCAATGAGCTTTTTTTTGCTCTGTGGTTATCGATTTTAATAAGCCTTTGTTTTTCTTGCATTCCTACATTGGGATTGGGTTTTTTGCATTATGATTTTATTCTGTTACCAGCTAGGATGGCATAGCTCAAACCAATTGGTTTTTTAGAACAAGTCTAATATAATATTTTCTCATTTTTGTAATTTAAATTTTTTAAATTATTGGATGAAAGTAATTTCTATTTTTAAGTCTTATCTCAATAGTCACCATAAGACATAGTAAGTCTAGTCAAGTTCATGTTAGTATGCATATGAAATGCAAATTTAATGCATTGATGAACATATCTGAAGCCCTAAAAAAAACACTTAAACTATGTAAATTTAGCAAAGATAAAATAGATAAAAAATATGCAGTATTTAGATTTAAAAAATGTTTTCCTTTGAGAAAGCAGATGGACAGATAATGATATAAAATTATCTTTAAAATTTCGGTCAAGCTCTAAACGAAAATTTTCTTGATTGGAGGGATTATCTTTTAAGAATAAAAAAGAAACTCGAGATATGAAGTCGAATAAGAAGACATTGAAAAATCAGGCACTAGTATAAAGCACCTGTTTACATTTAACTAAAATATGCAAAAGATATATTTACATCTTCTATTGCATAACCAAACTCATTACTTAGATCAGCCCAGAAAATTGGCAGAAAGGGGGGGGGGGAAGACAAGATTTGCTTGAGACATAATAGAAAAAAAATCTCATAAAAATGCCTAAAAAGATGTAATTTTTAGTTTAGACATTTAAAAATACTAAGTGTTTGTTATAATAGAGCATGTAGTCTGATGGCTGTTTAAATGCTTTAGTGAATGACAGTATTTATAAAACTACTTTATATTTTAAGATCAATGTTTTTCAGTAGTCTAAAAAGCTGTTAAATAAGTATTTGTTTATTTTGCTGTCATCTTTTTTTTTTTTTAACCTGGTAGTTTCAGAGAAGTGTCAAATAGCAATACACAATACTTGAAGTGTGTTAAGGCTCTACTGGTAAATTCAAATCATTCCGAAAATTCTTTATAAAAAGCGGTATTTTTCAATAAAAGATAATTCATGTAGTCTTCTAACAAAAAAAAATCAGACATCATATATAACAAGTATTTCAAATTAATTATTTTGAATAACCATTTGAAAATAATATATATGAAGTTTTATAAATGAATCTATATCATATATTTATTTATAGTGCTAGTAATCAAAAGATTGTTCATTTAGATTTTCAAGGTATCAATGTTTCATTATATAGAACATTTTATTTATGAAATATAAGACAGCTTTTTCTAAAAATGTTTAAATTTTAAATGATTTCAATTTTCTACATAATTGACTGTACATTAAATAATTATATTGATTTGAATTACTTTTAAATGAAACTATTACTTATCTATTCAAAAATATTTATTTTTGTTGATAAATATGCATTTATATGTAACAAGAAAACTTAGTTAAAAAAAAACCGGTTTAAACCAAAAAAACCATGGTTTTTGGTTTTTTTCAAAAAGACCCGTTTTTTTACCAACCCTGAGTATAAGTATAGTAATAGGATTGATGTATCGAGAAAAAAAGTTTTTTGTTTGAATAAGGTGAGTTTTGAAATTCACGTCCTCATACATATAATACTCCTTTAACTAGGACTTCCCTCAGAGGGATTAGTCTGAGCGATATTGCTGAGAATACACATTTAATAACTTGCGATAAGTAAAGAAAATGATGTTACCTTTAATTGGTCATTCATTGTGATAAAATATGATGAAAATAAGCATATTGAATCATAGAATTACAAAATCTTATATATAAAGTTGCATATACTATTTTTATAAAAGAAAAGCAAACCATGAATGGATATAAAATTGGAAATATGCAAAATGTTAAAAGTAATACAGAAAATAAAACACCAAATTTTCCTATATTGGAAATATAACTCTTTGAAATGATGTCATGAGCATAAACAGAAGCTTCGCACCGATTTGAGAAACTGTAAATAACATAAACTATTATGTTTGAAGAGAATGGAGTGTATGGTGTGAAATCCGTCCGAATAGTTTAAACTTATGAATATCTGTTTTCCACGGATGCAATGAGGTTGTCGATAAGAGTTAAGGAATCCTTTTTTAAAAATTTGTCCTAAACGAGTACTTATATCTTATGCCAAAGTTATAGTTTCTGACCCCAACAGTACCCTAGAAATCGCAATATTCCCAATAAATTGGGTTTTAAACTTTTTCTAGAAAAAAAAATGTTTAATTTGTGAAATTAAACTGTCGAATGTTTTAGAAATCGTTCATAACGAGAATATTATATCTTAAAAGTTGCCACAAAAAAAAAAAAAAAAAAAAAAAATATTTTAAATTTTTAGTCATATCAACATCAAAGAATTCTCAATTTTAGAACTTTTTTTGCACGTGCATTGATGGTGATTATTGTTCCTACGCAAAATATAGTATATTTTGCAGCAAAGATGGTTACCAACATTTTTTGCCCACATTATTTTTTAAATCGGCTAGGTACTCCCAATGATAACGAAAAAAAAAACACAAATGTTGATGCTTTATAGCATAGAAATACAGAATCAAAAGCTATTTATCTCCTATTATATACACATAAATTATCTAATTAGTGCTAGCAGATGCATTTTTAAATATACATAGATCAATATAATGCTTCATTTTTCTTTTATTAGTATTTCTTAGTATTCATTTTTCATTTATTTGTATTATTCAGTAAAAAACTCACTTTCTTAAGCCCGAATTACGTCAAACTTTTTATAAAAGTGCCTAAGTCCATATAACAGCGAAGTATTGTGAAGAGTATTAAATACAAGGTAGTAAGACACTTAGCCAAACGCAGGTAATAAATCGCCAAATATTGTTCTTTTCGCCCTCTGTCGAACTGCATTTTTTCCGTACATTAAAAAAACACGATTTTGAGTCATCTTATTTAAAATTCAAATAAATAAATAAGAGGAAGCAATAATAGCATAAGTCAAAACATTTTATTTCAGCATCAAGGAATTGTATCGTAGTTACACATGTGGAAAAAAGCTGCTCTTGGCCAAAAAACGTTGTCTTCACTAAATTTGAATCCGATTAAAAAAAGTACCGTGATTAATTAAAATGTTATCGGCAGAGCTGCCAAGTCTCCGGCATTTTGAATACCGGTATTTTAATACAGAAAATGTTTTATTAAATTGGAACATTCTGCGGATTTAAAAAATAACTTTTCCTATAAGAAAATTCTGCTATGCAATAAGCGGGGTCTTGGCATCTCTGTATAGGAATATTTCGTAATCTACTTTTTAACCTTAAAAAAAGCAACGACCTTTTTTCGGGTACAAAAAGTATTGCTAATTGTTCCATTTTGCATACAAGGTACTGATTGTAATATTGATACATCTATGGTGATAAATTTCCAATAACTTTTCAAATCCCATTTATTTCATTAAAAATATAAATCTTTTATTCATTTAGTTTAAAATAAATGGTTTTTAACTAATTTCATAATACTTTTGAAATATCACTTTTCATTGGCCATTTTTTAAAAGCATTTAGAAAATGGTTGTTGTTTTCAGTCAAATATAGACTTTGGTCTGTCCGCATTTTATTTTATTATTATTTATAAATGGTGGAGAAATATTCATACTTAATCCATAACGTACATAATATATGACTCTGTTATTACATAAGTCACCTTTTTATTATCATAAAAATTATGTTTTTACTGATCTTTATTAACTCAATAGGAAAAATTTTGTGCTTTGAGCAATGGATGTCCGCATTTCATTTATTTATTTATTTTAACAAAATTCTTTGTATTTAGAAGAATTTTTATTTAAATAGGAAATCCAAATGTCGCTGTTAATAAAGAAGAAAGTTACAAAGAAAACTTACAAAACGAGTAGACGCATACTATCAAATATGGAAAAACGACGAATCCAAAAAAGACGTCGTATGAAATATCATTTTTTAAAGCAAAATAACGAGGTCTGATAATCGAGCCTACTGATTACAAAATGTGCATAACATAAAAAAAAAAAAAAAAAAAAAAAAAAAAAAATACTGCAAATATTGATTTTTTTTTTCTTTTGTGCAGTTTTGGCTTTGAAAGGTACACTATGCTGTGAAAAGATATAAGCGACTATCAAAACACACTTGGTAAACGTTCATGTTCAGTTTTACAAATAAATTTGGCACATATATGCCCTATACACACCGAGGTACCTAATTGGTGCCAAAATGCCGTTCAGTTGCCTAACATGCTGGTTATCATATAAATGTTATAATAAATTGTTTGTTCTAAAAATATCATTTATTGATTGTTGTGTCTTTTTTTTTATAACAGAAAATGTTTCGTTTATTCCTCTTTTTTTTCATTTTGAGATAAATAAATAACGTGTTATTATAGCATGCTATATGTATCTGGTAATCAAAACGATGTTTTCGCCTAATTGGCATAAAAAATCTCGCCAAACCCGGTGCTTATATCTCTAGCATATTATCTCAAGTATTTTATTTATGTATACTTTAATTGTTTTTACATACCACTTTCTTCTTCTTGTGTATAAAAATAGGTAAGTGGCTCCTTTATGCAGTATAAATTGTATAAATCCTTAAAAAATAGCCCCCGTTGCCCCTTTTTGGATCGAAGTAAAACAAAATCAATGTCTAATTCCAGTATTGCTCCCAGGTATGCATACATATTCCAAATTTCAAAGTTGTATGCCAACAGGAAATGGATGAAAAATGGGAAAATATGTCACATATGCACCAGGCGTCAAAATGGCATTATTTTACATGAGATGGTAACCCGGCTTTATTTATTTATTATTTGTTTATTTACTCATAAAATGTTTATTTACTTTCATTTCCTTTTTTTAATTATATAAAATATTTCTTTTTATATTTATTAATTATTATTAATATTTTATTTACTATAAGTTCTTTTCGAAAATAGAAAATAACTTAAAAATGTGTATGTAAGCATTATTTGAAAACGGAGTTTTCGCCAAATGGGCTTTGAAAAAAATTGAGCCAAATCTGATGCGCTTGTGGTACCCGTGCCGAAAAATTAGTGACCATAATTGACTTCCACACACAAACAAAATATAAGTTAAAAGAAAACATGCAATAAAAATAAATATAAAAGGAAAATGATGTCATAAAAGAAACTTTTTATTTAAAAACGTAATTGTTTCTAATTTTCTCACGCGAAATATATAAAACATTCTTTTAGCGATCAAAAAATGCTATTAAGAGATTATCACAAAATCTTAAAATCAAAGTTTTTATGACATTTTTTTTTTTAATATAAAAAAATAAGTTTTATTTTCCTGCATGATTAAATTTTAAAATGTTTTATTGCATTCAATATTTCTGAGTGCTTAAATGATTACTATTTACTCCATGTACTGATTCGGTTATCTACGAAAATATCCAGCCTGTGAAAATCACGCACACCAAATTTCTGTGACGTATGCAAATAAATTGTGCTTTTTTATCAGTTTTTTTAATATAACTTTTAAACTATTTGGAACTATTTTTTCGTAGGTGGTGCATTCACCAGATTACCTCCATAGGTATCTAATGGTACAAACAGAATCAAAATCCGACAAGTACTTTTTGAGATTTGCTTGACGAAAAAAAATTTTTGACTTTTAATATCGTTACGTACTCTGAGTATAAGACTTCGCTACGCTCAGACAATTAAAATGTATAGCAAAAATATCACATGGAAAAAAAAAAGTTTATCATAAAGTTTTATGGAAATAGGTTAATTAATTCTCTTTACTATGCTCATATGCTGTTTTTATTTACTTATTTATTTTTAGCTGTTGTCTGTTTTGTATTTTGAAAAAATAATTTTTCCTCCAGTTTTAATATATCTTCTTAACTTACCATAATCATTTTTCATTCCTGATGGTTATAGTATTTAGCTGATATAACTTTTTTTTCTGTCTCTTCCAAACAGGGAAATTTTGTATCATGTCCCAAAGAAAAAGATTTATTTAAGCTGCGGTGTAATTTAGAAAAAATGATTACAGTTACAATTTATCAGATATCTAAGAACAGAGAATTGAAAATTCAAAAGTATGTTATTTGCATATTTATAATATGTATATATATATATATATTTGTTATTGATTTTAAAACACTGATTTATAATTCTATTTAAAAAATTAGTTGTATAAATATGTTCATTTTAAATGTGGATGCAAAATGTAATTAGAATTTATTAGCATATAAAATTTTAATTTTCTAAAATATATCAATATTAAGAAATTTTTTTAGAAATTCATTTAATATCTGCAATGCAGATTGAAGCGTTAATTGTTGAATTTAAAATAGTTAAAATGGAAAGGATTTAAGCTTTATTTCATTTATATTGAATTTATTTCATTTATTTATTTCATTTATTATTCATTCATTTATTTTCAGTACATTTTTCAGTTTTAGGTCAAATAGAAAAATTGTCTGCTTCTATAAACTGTGATTAATTTTTTCTTTTAACTATCAGTTCACAAAGTTATTCAGTGAAATTATTTTTCTATGATAAATATTATTTGAAAATAAATATTTCTTATACTTAAGTATTTTCAGATAAACCCAGTTTAATAATTTTATTTGGTCTTTTTTTTATGAGTTTTTAATTTCATTTTTCTTTAAGAACTAGTTTTATCAGAATTATGTTAATACAATAATTTTTGCTTCAACTTATTTTATTTTATTTTTACTGTAAGTGTTGGCTTGCCAATGTGAAAGTTGTACATAATATCAATAAGATTTACAATAAATTTAAGTTACAATAAATTTTTTTCCATAAGACAGTAACAGAGTTGCAAAGTCTCCGGCTTTTTAGATACCAGTTATTAAATACAGAAAATGTTCTTTTATTTAATTGGAGCATTTGGACAAGTAAAGGAATAACATTTTTTCTAAGATAATAGTGGTGTGCAAAAGATCTGAGACTTGACAAATTTGTCCTGTGTTTGTGTTTTTCCCCCTTTTGAGCACAGTTTTAATTTTATAAAAAATCGGTCTTACACAAATTTTTGGCCTTTTTACTGGAGTAAAAGCAACTTTAAACTGATTTGATATACAATAATCTCTTAATATTTGAAAAATAGTAATTTAAGAGCATTTCAACCTTTGTGAATACTTGGTTATTCACGAATTTTGTTTCATAAAGAATAATTTTTTACATAGTAAACTTGCTTTATTTTATCAATTCTGTAATACTATTTGACCCTGGAGAGTTACATTGTACTGTACAGCCTAAATTTCAAGAACTTCAACCCATCTATTGAGACAAAATCATTATTTCAGAGAAACTCAAAACATATACAAAAAAATTGTGTTAAAATTAAAACAATTTTTAATTTTCTAAAATTAAAATCTTTATTGTAACTGAAAATTTTTCTACCAAAATTGTACAGAAAATTTCAAAACTTCAACAACTTGTTGAGAAAGCACTAGAATGTGATCTTTAACAGATGAAGAGTTTCAAAATTAAATGAAGAATTGAGATCACAACTTTTCCTTATATAGAAATTCATAAAATATCTGCCCTTGCAAATCATATACCAGTAAATTTCTTAACAAGCAACTAAACTTTGTAAAATATCTTTATAATTCTTCAAATTTATTTGCAGCATGAATTTGTTAATGCTTAATAAATATATTTTTATGTTTCAATTACATTTTTCTATTAAAACAAAATCTTTGACCATTTTTTTCATGGAAAAAAATTTATTCTCATAGGCTCAATACTAATTTAACTTCTTTCAGAGACCATACCAGTTGAACTTCCTCCATGAGCGACCAATTTCTTTGAAGAAAATGAAATAAATCCCATTTATATATGTTCATTTGACGAAAATTTTATAAGGAAAATAATTTCAGAAAGCACATTATTCCTCAAACTAAGTTTAGATTTTTTTCAAATTTCAGTAACTTTTAAATGTTTAAACCCCTTTGTGCCTTTTTAGGAAATGAAATTAACTCTAATGACAAATTAAGAATGACAGTCAATAAACTTCCCTGCCCTATTCTGTCAAGAAAATTTCAAAGAAATAGATAAATTAATGAAATTGTCAATATTAATCCTGTCCCCCCCCCCCCCCAAAAAAAAATAAATAAAAATAAATTGCATTTATTTACTGAACTTTAAAAAGGGCTTGAAAATAAAAGTTATAAAAAAATAAAGCTGCAAAATCAAAACAAATGTCAATGTATTCATTTTTTAAACTCTGCAGTATGTAAATTATGTAATTAGCTTTTGTTTTGATTTCGTTTTTATATGTTTTCCAATCTGAAAAATGCATTTTAGTAATATTGTTACCTTTTTTCAAAAATTTAAACCTAGATTTAAACATGATTTCCATTAAGAGAAGAGATCTTCTCCCGGAGTGACTAATTTTTATTGAATGTAATATGGTTGCTTTAGGAAGGTTGTGCTGTATATTATAATTAAGTTATAAAACTTTTTCTGTTTTCACAAAACTCTGCCCTATATTTCAAGCCCCTTGGTCTTATTTTGCTCATTAACTAATATGACAGATTTTCTTCATTTGATTACATGGATCAGTTTGGAAGAGATTTGTGCAAAATAATGGCAGTAATAGGCATAAATAGTGCAGATTCCCCAAATTTTTAAGGAGCTAGTGGCTCCTAAACCCAACTCTAGTTGCCACCATGGCTTAATTTCTAAGAAAAATTGTAAAATAGTGGAGAAAAACTTGAATTTCATTAACAGATTGCAGAAGACAAAATAATTTTATTAAAGGATTGTAAAAAAACGGCACTACTTTCGTTGAAAAACATTATTTTTATCAAATAATCATGTAAAAAATGCAATTTTAGTTTGAGAATCACTAAAAATCACATGATTTTTGTCAGAAGATTATTAAAAAATGTGGACTTTTTGCAGAAAAATGTAAAATTCGCCAAAGGATGGCAATTTAGATGCAGAAAATTAGTCACTGTGTTTCAACTAGCAGCCTTGTATCTGTGCCTATATTATATAGAGAGATTTATCTCTATAGATATGCCAAAAATTTTCAAAATTTCCAATATAGGAAAAAATCAATAGGTTTTATTTATTACAAAATCTACCAAAAAAAGTTTTTTTTTTTTAAATATTTTTTTTACCATATTGTCTTTTATTAGAGCTTTGTATTTCCTAATTCCAATTTGTATCTTATAAATCAACTTATATGTTTAAAGCTTTTTTTTTTTTTCATTAGTATATTATCAAGTAGGTCAGTGGATCACATATTGCATTGAGGGTTTTGTTTAGTATTTTTTTTTTTTTTTTTCGAAACACTATCCTTTAATTAATGAACCCAAATTGTTAATTTACAATTATTAAATCCTTTATAAACCGGGATGACATAGAGGGGTGAGGATGGAGGTAGGGAGAGTCTGAAGAATATCATTATTGGTTTTATTGGCAAATGACATCACATTTAATGAAACTGTTTTTCTTATTTATATATATAATTAGAAAGTACCATGTAGAAACATAAAAAAAAAAAAAAAAAAAAAAAAAAAAAAAAAAAGGAATAAACATATATATATATGGAAATAGCAGTAGTAAAATATTTTAATAACATTTCTTCTCCACAAATGTTCAAATCTACAGGTAATGTTAACTTTGTTTTGTTGCTTTTTTATTCAACTTTGTTATTCTATTACAATTTTAATTATCATTTTTTACATTATTGTATAAGTGAGTTACTGCCTGCCACATGTCATAAACATATATTTGTGGAGATTGGGAATTTTCAGAAAAAAAGAGGTACTACTAGGTTATCCCATTGACCAAAAAATGATTGCCAAACTATAGGATTAAATGCGAATAATGGATCATCGTGAATGTCACATTCAATGACATTAAATACGATTCATGTGTTTAAAATGTCATTAAGTGATTTTTATTTTGACTTTTTATTAATATTCTACTAATTATTTGTTTTTTCATTATTGAAAAAAAAAATTATGTCAATATGTATAATTTGGCTATTAGTTTGGCAATTTGTATAATTTGGCGAAATTGGTTGGCGGATAACAGAGTAGTACCAAAAAAGGTTGAGTATGGCTGCTCTAGATGGCAGCTGTCTGGCCTAGAAATATTTCTCAAACTGAGTTCTACTACTTGTCTTTGAAAGGAAATAAAATGAGTAATTTATACAAATCAATTTTTGATGGATTTTTTGGCTTCTAGTTGAAATTAAAAAAAAAAAAAATTATAAATTTATAAAGTTTTTTTTTTTTTTTTTTTACAGCTGTATGCAATTTTTAAGTTTTTAGGTCAGATAGATTTTAAGATATGTGTACGTTTGTAAACAACCAGTCCATTTATTGCTCTAGAAACTAGATGAAATTATGGCAAACCTCCACTTTTTTGGGAAAATCATTATGGTCTGGTAAAACCAATGCTTTAGTTGAATTATGAATAATTTTCCATTGTTTTCAACTGGGTTTTTTAGTTAATAATGTGCATTAAGGCTATTTTTTAATTTTTATGATTCTGGCAAGTCCAAGGGGTATTCAGCTCTATATATATTAAGAAAAAAAAATCAAACCTGGAACTTAAATAGTTTCTGAATATGATGAGCCTGTGGCAGATGGATGGATATTCATCCATCCACAAAATCAAGATTGCAAGGATTTCATATTATGAATGAAACCCTAAAAATGGAGCAAATACATTTCCATGAATAATTTTTATGGGAACTATGGAGTGAAGGAGGATTTTTTTAAACCTTTGTTTTTAGTTTGCTGTTCGTTTGAACATTATGTCTTTCATTAAACAAAAGTAACTCTTACATCAAAAATCTTGAAAGACAATTAAATTAAATCTGAAATCTTATTTAGTTCATATTTACTTAATATGAACTCATAATAAAAGGTAACTGAATTATTCTTCAGTAGGAATAAATATATTTTAACCTATCCTAAAATACAGAACAATCATTTTTTATACACCCTGTCCTAAAAGTTTAGACAGTCAATAAAATTTGCATTAACATAAAAAGTAATAAGGTATGATTAAAATTTGTGAGATAGGTAATAAATAAAAGCAGTTTTTCTGATATATACATATAAATTATGATCAAAGGTTTGAAATTATAAAATATGCATTAAATTATATAATTATGTGTTGTCCCAAAAGTACAGTCAATTGTAATTTTTGGGGGTTTTATATTTTAAAAAGTAACTAAAAACATACATTTAATATTAAATTGTATTGCCACGACACTTTATAATATCAAATACATATTGTTCCATAGAATTAACTAAGCATTGCATTACAGAAGGAGATATTTAATACCAGGGTTTGTCTATTGCAGTTTTTAAGTCATTTACGCATGTAAATTGCTTTTCATTTTCACATATTTTATGAGATAAGATCCTCTAATAGTGTGATATTGTTTTGCCTAAACCATGTTTTCGTAGATGTGGAAGTATGGTTGGATGCCCCGGTCAAGTCAGGATGCCAGCCTGGTCCTTCTAGCAAATCCATATTTGGCAGTTAGTTAGTACATAAAATATCCTGATAATCCTCTGATTTCATTTATCTGTCCGTGAATTCTAGAGAGGTTTGGTCGTTGAAAGAAAACCCTCTCCAGGTCATTACGGATCCTTCGCCTTGTTGCCTGCTGAAACAGTTCTTGGGCTCTTTTCTTAGGTCAAACTAGTAAAATTGATAACCATCGGAGCCATCTAAATTCCATTTCTTTTCATGAAGATGACAGAAATCTGACCATATGACACATTTTTTTCTTGCCCACTTTAAACATGCATCTTCATGCACCTGCTTTAAGCAAGGTTTTGCTTTCATTCTCCTGTAAACAATACTTGTTGAGGCTTCAATTCTTCTGCGTTTAGTGCTTTTTGAAATTCTGGAAAATGATGATGCACAGATAAATTATCAACTGAAGACATTTGTAATAATGTTCTATCATCCCGTAAAATTTTTTTTATCTCTTCAGACTAGTTTTCTAATATTCCATGTTCCACCCAATCTCAAAATTCTATAAATATTGCTCAAGGATCTCGTTATTGTTACCGATACTTGTACAGGATTTTGTATCGGCGCTTTTAATTGCAAAATCTTAATAATGTTATGTTTAGAAACTTCTTTAGAATGTGGCATTTTTATCAGAATGTGCATGAAATGTCTTGTCCGAATCACACAGTGAACTCATTTGATTCCACAAAATTTCAATAAATTATTATTTTTAAAATACAGCAGTCAACATTTCAATTAAAGGGAAAAAATATTCTGCATTTACTGGAGCACACAAAAATAAAAATATTTAATTTTGTGAAGAAAAATGTAAAAGAAAACATGTAATGCTGTATTGAGTCTAAACTTATGGGACAGCATATTTTAATGAAGATTTTATAATTTCAAAACTTTGATCATAATTCATACGTGTATATCAACAAAACTGCTTTTATTTATTACCTATCTCACGAATTTTAATTGTACCTTATACTTTTTATGTTAATGCAAAATTTTATTGAACACAACTAACCTAAACTTTTGGGACAGGGTGTTGAATATTTCTTCAAAACATGTTTAAACAAATATATTTAATATTAATAGTTTTCAACTCTACAATTTAATAAATCTAAGTGACAAAGGTAGGGAAAACAAACTTTTTTTGTAACATCCCCCCTCCTCTTCCTCTCTAAATTAAAGGCCAAATTTTTAATTCACTTTTTTAATTCCACTTAAAAAAAATTCTACATCTATAAGTTTAATAAAAAATCATTCTAAGTTTATCTGATCCTTGTAGGAATTTACAATTTTTAACCTCCACGAAACTTCATGTGTCATATTTTTTAAACATGAGGAAATTTATTGCCTACTTAAAATTCTATATCAGATCTCTCCTAATTTTTAATTTCAGTTAGATGTTATTGTTTTTACAAAATAATAACAATAATTTGGAATTTTAATTATGATATCTGTATTACACATTCTCCATTTTATTTAAATATTTGTAAATATTTTTCTCTAGTTGCTTTGGTCTGTTAATAACTCCTGGGAGAAATCTTGATCATGGAGATATGCATGCTCTTGAAGGGGTAAGTATGTAAAAAGACTTTTTTTTTTTAAATATAAAAATACAGTAATATCCCATTGCTCATTATATATATTGTCTAGCATTGTTTAACATAATCCCCCCCCCCCCAAAAAAAAAAAAAAAAAAACTGTACTCAAATGTAACCATTTATACAATAAGCTTTCTCTCTAATTTCCAATGAATTTCATTTTTCAAAAAGTTACTTTTATGCAGGGTTCGTGATTTTTTTTATTTCTTTTTTTAAATCTCGCACAGTATTATTGCTTTTATGACTTTTTTTTGTATAAATATACATACACATACATGCATGTTATAATTATTATCAATATATATTATTAATGTTACACAATTTACATAAATGATTCAAAGGTAAAATTTTAGGCTATGGAAAAATATTTATTACATAAAATGAATGGAAAAATACAAATTAGATGTGAAAAATCAATTCAACCTTCAGTATTTTAGTTAAAATAAAAATAACTGCAACACATAAAAATTTTTAACAAATTTGAAAGTTAATTATAAACTAAGGTATTATTATTATTTTTTGTTGATGTTGTTGTTGTTTTCTTCAACGGCTGGTATACAGAAAAACGAGTTTAGAAACTTTATGAATCTATTTCTACTTTTCAAATGTACTAAACAAAAGACAGAAAACATTCGTTCCACTGAAGTAGATGAAGTTATGGCAGTAAAATGCTAGTTGATTATGAATTCTGTAAGTTTTTTAGTATCAGGTTCTTCAATAACTGTAACAAATACCTTACCTTCCACCATTCTAAAAAGTCTGAGAAATAGCATGTTAGATTCAAAAGAAAAATTATTGAATGGCTCAGATTTTGATCAAACTTTAATATAATAGGCACCACCAGAGTGGAGCACTCAGTCATACAGTTTTTTTTTTTATCTCAACTTGCAAAAGTTTTTCAAAATACTAATAAGTAAATATTTAATACATTACTGCTAAGATTTCCTTACAGTTGCAGGTTTATTTTGAAAGCATTTTCTTCTAAACTTTACATTGTATTTTACTTTTTGACAAAGATTGAGCTGTATCTTTCTAAAAGCTTTTTGATTATCTGTATTATACAAAACTAAATTATATTAATGTACATTAATATGTTTGTTTACATCTTAAATTTATTGAAAAATAATTGTAAAGAAATATTGATTTAAATCAATGAATTTTTTTAAAAAAATCAATTGATTTAAATCACGATTTAAATCATGATTAAAATGAAGTTGATTTAAATCAACAAAGCCTGTTTTTATGAGCTTCCTACAAAAAATCTTTGGTTGGAAGGTGTTATCTTTCACGCCATGACAATGAAATTCTCTACTGATCTTGATAAGTGTACCAAAGCTAGTTTCTTTGTTTTCATGCTTCTGTGTATGCCACTTTACCACCAATGGTGGATTTTTTTAATGTTTAAAAATCTGCGATTTTCATTAAGCGATTGTGAATTAGAACAACGATTTTCACAGAATGATCTCGAAATACAGCAATTTTCGTCGAACCATTGTGAAATAAGACAGTAATTTCCGTCAAACAGTTACGAAATACAACAGCCATTTTCGTCAGACAATTGCAAAATAGCGCAGTGATTTTCGTCAAAAGATCGCAAACTAAAACAGCGTTTTTTATCAAACAATTGCGAAATAAAACGGCAATTTTCGTCAAACAATAGCAGAATATAACAACAATTTCATCGAAAAATCGAGAAATATAGCAGCAATTTTTGCTTTTCTTACATGCAATTCAAGAATAGATAAGATCATGATTCATACAAAAAACTAATTTAGAAAAAAAAATGACAAAAAATCGATGCTAAACGCACAAAAAAGCCCAAAATCGCTAAAATTCACATCGAAAATTGCATTAAAAATACCTGAAATTAAAAAATCATAGCAGACAAAATTTAGTTCATTAGGCTGAAAGTTTGAGTCAATTTTCTTTTTATCATTGTCAAAAAATAGCCGCAAAATGCAAAAAAAAAAAAACGCATTATAAAAATTCGCCAAAAATCAAAAATTGAAGCACAAATTCCGAATAAACTTTATTGAAAAGAGTAAAAAAATTACTATATCGAGTGAAAAGAATGAAACCATATTCCTTTCACTAATATGGAAAAATCACCTCAAAGCAAAAAAAAGGCTAAAAATCGCCTAAAAAATAAATTTAAAAATTCTAATCAAAAAATCAAAAATTGGGCTTTGAGGTACAAAACTACATGTATAGAGGTACCTTCCCTCCAAATTTTGTAACTCTACATGCAGCGTTCTCTTCAGAACAGCACTGACACACACACACACAAACTTGCTTCTTTATTATTATAGATAGTAAAGCTCTATTAATGAATTGCTGATTGCTATGTGGTTGTATTTGGGGAACCCGATCCAAGCGATATCCCGGCAGCTAAACTCATCGAAATAGACGAGTCAGCTCAAATAGCGTATTGCCCGGAAACAGATTCTTCAAATACAGATAGCAGCGCGTGTCGAATAGTGGAAGTAAATCAATTAAGCGTTGTGCCGCAAGTTATATTAATTCAACTATTTCTACAAGCTGTTAAATGTTACCTAAAATAAGAAGAAAAGAAAAATAATAAATCACTCACCCAAACAGCATTCACAGAGAAGACACTATTTTTCTACTTACAAATTAGATTTTATTCATGATTGGCAAGAGAATAAACTGTGGAGAACATGGCCATGCATCCCATTACAGAAAAACTAAATATTTATGAAAAATATATCTTGTTGAACGTTCGTATTACAGTTCGCATAATTTCATTTAGTTTGATGCTCTATGATCGCATCCACTGTCTTGACAGTAATAAATGATGTTGGCTGGGGTACAGTTGATTCTCGCTACACCGGTGACACTTGTGATGAAATCCAGTAAAATAAATCAGGTCTTGGAGATGGACAACGTCTGGCGATGATCCATTGGATAAATTGCCTGCATTAAATAGGTATACTTCATTCACGAAGGTTCTCACGATGTCAGCTATAAATTTCCCAGACTTTGGAGTTGTTAGCAAATTGATCAAACAGGATAAGTAAACTCGGACAACGGGAGAGTCTATTTTCTTAGTATAAGGAAACTCATAAGTTGGCTGGAGGTACTTTTACTTAATATTTGAAGCGAAGATAATAAAAATTAAATCTAGTTGTGCAGAACTGCAAAGACAATCATCCTCTGAAAATATCTAACATCAACTGTCAAATTTGAAAAAAAAACATCTTTGCCGGCGCTAGACCCGAAGGTCCAGCGGGGAAAAATCCCCAATCCTCTTTTACGTCTTGCTCGCTCGGATAATTTTTTTAATCTCTCTGAATCGCCCGCGAAAAATTTCAGTGCTCGTCCGCGACGCCATTCTCAACCAATCAGAAGCGTTTTCTGGAAGCTTCTATCGGGGGATTCCCCTAATTTCACGTGGGAGGTGTTAGAAACGAAGGCACTAGATGCTTCTGGAACAATCTCAAGCATGATGACTCATGCCTGGTCAAAACGGACGAAGCAAGAAAAAAATATGGCGGTGCGTGAATTTGAAAATACAGCGATCGTCATAAAAAAAATATGGAGACTAAGTTTAAATTCTGAAGTAGCATTAATTATGAATTATACTATTAAAAGAGCGGGCGATTACATGAAAATGATTTATATTTAAAATTAAGACTGAATAATATAATTTTAAGAATGAATAATTAATAATAAGATAATTTAGAAAAATATTTTTTTTTGTATATTGCTATTAGGTCAAATAGGGAAGCTGCGATGTATCAAATGAAAATACTGGATTTATAGGATATATTAATGAAATTATGGAAGATTAAAATTATTTTTTTTGAAATGAGTATTAATTAATTAATTTTTCTTAAAATAATGATCTCAATTTTTTTTAGAATAAAAATAATCTGAAAATCATCCCTACATCCTAGCACTGATGAACCAATTTTGACAAATTATATAAAGCACTGATTAAGCGCAAAATTATATATATATATATATATTTACATCTACTCCTTAAAATAAAAAATTTTGAACATTTTTATGTACCTTTCATCAGAACGAATATTTTGAAAGTCTGAAAAAAATAGTTCTGGATAATCAAGGTTACTGATATTAAATAGGTTTTGGGCTGACAGGCACACAGACAGACGGTAATTTTTTTTTTTTTTTGCTAAAATTATGTTTTATGGAATCTCCAATGTCTGAAATGTGTGAAAGAGTCAAAAAAATTTTTTCGATTTTCAAAACATTTTTAATATGTATGGTGGGTAAGTAAAATGTTGCAGTCAATCAAAAAAAAAAAATAAATAAATCAAAAAAGGTTGTTTTTCTGAAAAACATTTTCTTCCTTTTCTCAGTGCCTCTCCAGGGTGCAATTTTAGAGATATCAAACCAGAAATATGCTCTTAAAGTTGAAATTGTCTTTTAATTGATGATGTAAATGGTTTTTTAAAAATATGGATTTTAACCCTTTCAAATACACTGCAAAAGGAAGTCCCTCTGAGACTCACGGACAGGATTTTTTTTCTATGCTAAAAGTTTCTAAAAGTACATATTTCAACACTGTCTTCTAAAAGCTTTTCAGTAGACCCGATTTACACCCCCTATAAAAATTTTGAAACATTCAAATGGGAAGAAATATTTTTTTAGGAAATAAAATGTGCGCAAAGTTTGATGAAATCAATAAAAACCAAATTGTTTCATTGCAGTTTTTCTCCTCCGGGGCACAATTGTATAGGTACCAACAAACCAAAAATATATTCTTAAAGTTAAAACCTTTTTATAATCTATGGTATAATTGGTTTTTAAAAATACGAGATTTAACGGCTTCAAATACACTTTCGTAGGGAAATCACTTCATGGAGACTATATTTTTGGTACATTAAAAGAAACTATATCTATATTATAAAGGCCAAATGTAGCTGTGCGTAACCCTTATGTCATTTTGCATATAGTAACATTTTGAAATTTGAAATGCAATATCGTTTTTGCAATTTTTGCTACTGCAATTTCTTAAATTTCCAAACATGCACATTTTCAATGTTTACACTGTTATTTAGGGGGGGGGGGGGGAATGTAGTTTAAAATGCAATTTGTTTCAAAGCTGTAGCTTAATTAGTTTTTGAAATATTAAATTTTTTTGTAGTGTTTAATACAATTTATCTAATTGTGGCAACAGAAATACTCCATTTCTATTAAAAGAAAAAAGCAGATTACTGTATTTTTATGTTGCCATTTTCTCATCATTCATTCAAGAAAACTTTCATTTATACTTAAAAGAACATAAATAGTTTAGTACCTGTTTCAGCTAATAGCATCCAGACTTCAAGTTTTGAATTAAAATTATTTCAAAATGATCAAATTAATATACCAATCTTTTTAAAAAAGGTGAATACAGATATGAAAGGTACATTTATAAATTTTGATATGGTAAAAATGATGTCCAGTTCAGATTTCAGGGGAAAAAAATTCAATGATTGTGTCAAAGTGGAACAAATTTCACTTTTTTCATTTTGGAATACTAACATAAGAGCCTTAATTAATAACTTTATAGTAATAACAGATCTTTTAATATTTTTTACTGCTTACATGTATGATTAAAGTTTAATTTTAACACTGAGTTTTATAGAAATGGTGTTTTTTTAACTTTGGTTAAATATCATTTATTTACGAGTTATATTTACCAATATAAGGTGCATTTTTTACTGTAACTAATTTTGTAAGTTTTGTAAACTAGTGGAACAATTCCTTCTAAGACTTTTTTTTTATGTCGAATCTTAACGTGTTCTACCTTTTGTGTCTGTAAAGTCCAAGAAAAGGAAAAGTTTTCTTCACAATATTTTCTATTGCCATTCACAAACATTTTGTTTGAAATATGATTAACTGAAAGTGATCGCTTATGAAATAGTTTTAACTATTATTATATTAAATAAAAAAGGAATAATTAAACTAAAAGTATTGATAGTCATATGTGTTTTTCGTATTTAATTAGCAAAGAAAAAAAGTTTTTAAGTTATTACATATTGTTATCATTTTGAAAGTAATTTCATTAAAAATAAAAGACAAAACAAGAAAAATAATTACATAAAAAGATCCAATAAAAAACTTAAAACAGATGACCAAAAAAAGAAGAAACATTTTTGTAAATATATAGACTATTCTTTCTTTCTTTTTTTTCCAACAAATTGAAATAAAAGCATGCAAGATCTTGTTTGTTTTATAGTATTTATGTAAGAAATAATAGATTGTATTAATATATATGCATTTTTTTATTTGCATGGAATTTGTTCTAAATTAATAGTTGCAGAAAATATGTCTTCCCAACAGAGGGAAAAATATCACTCAAATGTAACAACCTGTGTAAATAAAAAATATTTTAAAAAATATTTTTAAAAAAAAATTCAATTTGCTTGAGGAATTTATCAAAAATATTATGCAGTTCTTAAAGAATATTTTACATTGACATTTTTGTTTCATTGGAATCCATTATTGCCTTTGTTCACCTCAAAATTTCTAATGTTTCAGCTCCGGCTGATTGAAACATGTGGCACTTTCAGACACAAAATAACTATGTTGCTGTAAAGTTACAATTCATCATAATTTAAAAACAAATTCATATGAAAATAAATAAATGCTTGTTTTCATGTAATTTGTAAATGTAAAATGTTATTAAAAGGTTTTGAGGAATTGTTATGAATAATGTATTGACAACATTCAAACAGTTAAGGATAATGCTGGAAATTTGAAGAGTTTGCTAATTTTTTTATCAGTCATATTCAGTAACATATGTTTAAATCCTTATGATTCCCTCCAAGCTTCTTGAGGTCATGTTCTTTGAAAAATATTTCCTTGCTTCTTATTCATAATACATTAGCTTTTACTGGGGTAATCAAATTTTTTCACTCATAACTGTGAGAGACAATTCAAAGTAGCACTTATAAATAACATCGTGAAAATCTTGCACTATTTTAATGATAATAAGTTGGCTTGCAAATTTTGCTAATTAAACTTGTTGACCAAAAATGATGACAAACAGAACTAGAAATTAATAAAATTCAGTTTAATTATTAATAAAGTGTACAGTGTACATTAAATGAAGCATTTTCTTTACCCTTCGTGTCATTTTAGCTGTTTTCTTTCCTTGTATAATGTCAAACTTTTCAAGATCATAAGTCAAATTATTGAGGTTGAACAGTATAATTGATAGATGGGCATATTTATGAGATAACACAGAGGTGATTCTCTTCCGAAATTTCCGAAAATTTAAGGCATCCTCTTCCGAAAATTTGAAATTGGGTTATCAGTTCCGTATAGTTGCCAACTTGTACGGTTTTGCGCGCGGAAAAAACAATTGCATAGAAATGCAAATTTCGTGATAGGATCGCCGAAATAGCATACATTTTGTCAATATTTCATGGAAAAACGAAGATTTGGTTAATGTTTTTGTAAACGAACTTTGTCAAAAGATCGATGAAAAACGCGAATTTCCTGTGTGGATCGCAGAAAAAACAGCAATTTCACCAAATATCGCAGATAAAACGCTGATTTTGTTTAAAGATTGCGAATATAACACCGATTTCGTTAAAAGATCGCAAGAAAAAACGCCATTTTCGATAAAAGATTGCTTAAAAATATTTTGTCAGAAGAATATTTGAAAAAATACGCCGATTTCATCAAAAGATCACGGAAAAAACGCAGATTTCGTCAAAAGATCGCGGGAATAAAACGCCGTTTTCGAGAATAAATCGCGTAAAAAAGCAAATTTTGTCTAAAGATCGTCGAAAAAACGGCGATTTCACTTAAAAAAAACATGGGAAAACGCCGATTTTGTCAAAAGATCGCGGAAAAACTGCCGATTTTGGCAAAAGATTGCAATAAATCGCCGATTTTGGCAAAAAGATCACAATAAATCACCGATTTTGTCCGACGATCGCTGGAGGGATTCACATCGCATTTTCAGATCGATTTCCGAAAATGGATGCGAATTTCCGAAAAAAAATTTTCATCCAGAATCACCCCTGAGATAACATTCTTACTTTTTGTTTATGAATTTTGCTTTACTTTAATCTGAATTCCTTTTCTGTATACAGGTACTTATGAATAAAATAACAAATTCTGAAAAAACTGTATATCATATTTCTGCAAACTGGAATCCCTGTGAGCCAATTTACGAAATTTTAAACACTACTACATCAAGAGGTGTGTAATTTTTTTCTCTCTTTATTTGTAGCATTTCAATAAAAAATGTTAAATATTTCAAATATTACTGTATTTTTAAATTTTTAATTACATTTTTTTCTCTACATAAATTTTGCTACAGTGCTTTTTCTTTCTTGATTTTATATATATATATATACTTTGTTATTAACTTTTCTCTTTAACACTTATTGTATTTATGTTATATACATTGATAATTTTAAATGTACAAAGCAATATCTTATTAAAACATGCATACTTGCTATGTTTGTTTGCTATGTTAAATTCATTCATGTGACAATTCAAAAGCTTAATTTCCTTAATTTATATATTTTTATTTATTTATTTTTAATTACTATTATAAATTTCAGTTATACAGTAGACTCTCTCAAATCCGCAACTCTCTAAAATCCACACATATTTTATGGATGTAAACAATGAAACTTTCAGCTCAGATATTGGTACAAATTTTTATTTTTTTAGTTTCGTATCAATTCCATGTATTTTTTAATTTGTAATTTTCTTAATAATACTCTATTTTTTTTCATGAAGGAAGAATAAATTTTTTTGGAAAAAATTCCTTATTTCATGATTTTGATGTGAATTACTAATGTACTTTTATGAGGCAAGTTTTGTTGAATAATTTTGGAAAAATACATTTATTCTTTATAATGTATATTTAATCATACACTATTGATTATTAACTTGACCTTTGCTATTAGTACTGTAATATTTAAAAAATTATCTAAATTTTTATTACTTTAGTTTATTACTTATTTTAATATTTTATTATATTGTAAGCATTCATTATAGTTCCGATTGCAATAATAATTGCACTCAAATTACTGTTTAAAAAATGTAAACAAAGCAATGACCAGAAATCCGCAAAATTCTAAAATCTGCACAACCTTTGGTCCCAAGCTGTGCAGATTTGAGGGAGTCTACATTATTGTATTATTCGGCTATCTTTTAAGTAGTTGCTTGAGCAGGAGTAATCAATGAAATTTCTGTTGATCCAAACACTTCTGTATCAGTATATTCAATTGCTATACTTATGTTTTAGCAAACATATTTCTATATATTATATCAGGCATATAATTCAAGTCACTTTTTTCAAAGGTAATAATTCCTAATAACATGTTTAGAAAATGGTTTCTTTTAACAGAAATTAGCTTTTCTAGAAACTTAGTGAAATACTTCTTGTGTCTTAACACTATTCTGACAGACATTATACACAAATTTTCATTTTTGGTACCAGTATTTTAATAGAAGTTTTCCTAATTTATTGCTGAAATTTTGTGATTAAATAAGATGAAAATTTTTCATTGAAAATATTAATGGGAAAATTTGAGGATTGTACCCAGCCTATACATCACATATGTGTGACACTTGTTGCAAAGGATTTAAACTTAGAATCAACCTATCAACAATGAACCTGGATAAAAACTTAGAGTCTCAAACCTTTTGGAAATGCTTTTATAATAGCAGGCATGAGATTCTTCAGCGGATCCGCGATTTTCCGCTTTTTTGTCATTTTCCGCGTTTCCGACTTTTTATATCTTTATGGATCGCGGGAAAAAAACAAGGTTTTCGACAAAAGATCGCGAAAAAACGCGATTTTCGTCAAAATATCGCGGAATAGAAATGCGATTTTCCTCGAAAGGTCGCGGAAAAAAACGCTATTTTCGCCGGAAGGTCCCGAAAAAAGGGTCGTTTTGTCAAAATATTGCAAGGAAAACGTGGTTTTTGTCAAAATATCGCGAGGAAAACGTGGTTTTTGTCAAAATATCGCGAGAAAAACGTGGTTTTTGTCAAAATATTACGAGGAAAACGTGGTTTTTGTCAAAATATCGCGAGAAAACGCGGATTCCGTCAATATATCGCGATAAAAACGCAGATTCCATCTAAATATCGCGAAAAAAACCTCGATTTTCGTCAAAAGATCGCAAAAGAACCACGGATTCCGTCCTAAGATCGCGAAAAAACGCGGATTGCATCAAAATATCGCGAAAAAAACGCGATGTTCGTAAAAAAATGGCGATTTTCGTCGAAAAGATCGTCGAAAAAACGTGATTTTCGACAAAAGATCGCCGAAAAACGCAAATTTCATAAAGGAATTGCTTAGAAAATACGAATTTCGTCAAAAAATTGCAGAAAATTTGCTGTAATATCATTTTCAACAACTTTTTTGGAATTGAGTGGCAGATTAAACATTAACTTGCCATGTTTGTTAATTGATGTTTTAAGTGAAAACATGTTATATTTTAATTGGACAATTAGCTAAGATTGTTGAGTAAAACATTGCATCAGAAATGGGAATTTAAAGTAGAAATTTTAATTTCAGAACTACTTATAATATTTGGATAAATGGATTCACTCTCACCCTCTTCCTCTCCCCCCCCCCCCCTCAAAAAAATTAAATTAAATAAATAAATAAAATTAATTAAGATTTAAACAAAAGTATTCACAATTTTGCTGCGAATAAAATTAGCTTCTGAATTGTCTTACATGCACGCTGTTTTAAATAATTTCTCATTTTCCAGTTCACGCGCTTTTTTGAAATAATTTCTCATTTTCCGGTTCACGCGCTTTTCCTCTTTTTTTAACTTTTATCAATCTCATGCCTCTAATAGTCATAATGTTAGTGACACCAAGCACTAATAATATTTCTGCTAAGGTTATCACCAATATGATTGATATTATCATGTATTTATATTGACTGAATAATATGTTCAATCAATTACATTTGATATTTTTGATAATAAATATATAGACGAATATAAATCACTACAAATTAAATGTGATGTGTATAAAAGGATAATGTACATTTATCAGTAATGCTGCCACTTTTTAAATATGCAGAATGTTTCTGCTGGTGATATCAAGTATTTTTTTTTTTAAATAAACTTATTAAATGATCATGGTTTTTTTTTTCTGATACCAATGTCTATGTTTAGTGACAGTTTTTTTTTTTTTTTTTTTTTTTCCCCGAATAAAATGCTTATAGGAGAGCAAACTCAAATCATATTAATTTATATTTAACCATAAATGTTGCCCACCTGCTTATTTAATGCTTTGAACTCCAAGTGGCTACTACTCAAGTTTTAAAAATATATTTATGGTGAAAAAAATGGCAACATGTTACACCAAAAAGTTTTTGAATCCGAAGCCTTTTTTTTTCAGTCCTCTGTACTATAAATGTGTCAAAAATGAGGTGTGAGGACCTTAAACACAAGGAAATTCCAATATGCACTAATGTAAACATATAATACATACAAAAATCATTTTAAAAATGGCCAAAGCAGATTAAGGTATACTCAAAAGTTTTATCAGCATTCCATAATCACATTTTTATCATAATTATGCAAAATTTTAGCTCTGTTAACTTGTAGTTCAATTTTAATGTTAGTAAAAAGTATTATTTTTTTGACTCGTAGTGAAAAAATGTCACTTTTATAATGGGAAGCTGGAGCTGTCCTCCGACAAAAATTGTTAATCAATTTTCTCTTGATGACTTATGGTGCATGCATAACTCTTTTTTTTAAGTATCTTCTTTAATGAATTTAAAGCTTCTTTTTTGTTTTTCTTTCTCTTTTAGATAGTCATGTTTATTTGAGTGTTGCTGCCGACTTGGTCTTTGCAGGAATAGATGAACCAACCAGATTTGTCATTGAAACAAAGGCTAAAATTTATCCTACTAATGAAAGATTTTGGTACTTTTCTAAGCGTATATTGAGTGAGCAGTTTTATTTAAGGCTTAAAGAGGTATGAATTTTATTTTATTTTATTTATTTATTTATTTATTTATTTTTTATCTATTTGAGATATATAGATAACTTATTTCTATACATGTGTATAGCTCAAAATTTCTTTGTCATTTGGGATGTCCATGTACATATTTGCCTATATTAATTACAGTCGAGTCTCTATATAACGAAATCCATCGTTCCAATAAAAAATTCGTTATATAGAGTAATTCGATGTATAGCGAATGATTTTAAAAATCGTATTTAATGTATAAATTTTGAGCAAATATTATTTTTGATGTTTTTAATTGAAAAATTGAAATGTTTAAGAGTAAATATTAACCTAACATTTTATTTCTTAATAATTTTAGCAGTTTCAAAAAAGAGAACAGACATTTATTTGAAAGCTTAATGAAAATCAAATAAGGAAGACTTGCATTAATTTCAGACGAAAAAAATCTGTAATTTTTGTTGTTTTGATTTTAAAATTGTTATGCTCTAAAAAAAAAAAAAAAAAGCTCAAATTTTAGCAAGGATTGAAAAATTGTAGATAACATTTCCCTCCATTTGAAGGCCTCTCTTATGTGTCTCTCATTGATATCTCTCTAATATGGCTTCTAACAGACTCTGTTTTGAGAAGGATGTTGAAAGATGTGTGGGAGGTGGGATGAATTCGTTGGATTTAAAAAACAAGGAGAGAAGTAATATTAGTAAAAATTCAGCACTGAACGATAAATAAAAATAAGTCATGGAAAATTGATTCGAAGCTTTTATAAAACTGAATAGATTAAGAAAAAATTCGTTATATGGAGATAGATATTTCGCTATATAGAGACTGTTTTTAATGTAATCATGCAAAAAGGGGACCATTCCTACAAAAAATTCGTTATATAGAGAAATTCGATGTATGGAGTTTCGATGTATGGAGACTCGACTGTATATCTTAAAAATGCTATCGATTTTAGCCCACATAGTGTAAAGTTGTTTGCTGATAGAATTTATTACTTTCTGCAGTATATATATTTCTTATTTTGTATAATGATAACCAGGGCTGTATTCAAGCATGTAAAAACATGTACAACTACATAAGAGCAATGCAATTTTGTGGATAATGTAAGGTTGAAAGAGAAATTTTTTTTTACATCCAGAATTTTTTTTTTTTTTTTTTTTTTTTTTTTTTTTTTGAGGATGGCAAAATTTTACTAGTAGTAAAAGAATATTAATATTTTTATTTTGCACCAAAAATACGAATGAAGAAATAATTTCATTGTTTATTAGTTTTTTTTTTCTGTAACACCGAAAATATCAATTAAAGTAAATTTTGCATTTAATTTCTGCCTTTTTTTTACATAATTATCACTTAATAATGAATTAAATTATGGCTGAAGTCACCATAAAGGATATAGTATTATTTTCAATATTCCTCCAAAAATCCTGAATTTTCAAAAATCTTGCATAGTCTCGCTACTACTGATGCCTGATTTTTGAAGTTATATTCTTTTTTTAAATATTTTGATTTTTCTGCTGAAACAAATAAATTATTAATTATTAATAATTACAAAAAATAATTAATTAAAAATTGATATAAAATGGTACTTTTACAAAGCTCAAATTTAAATGAAGGTATTTTTATTCTGTAAATTTTATTATGATTAATTAAACTGTTTTCATATATTCATTTTCATAATTATAACTTTGTTATTAAAAAAAAAAAATAGCAGCAAATGTTTTTATACACAGAAAAATTAAGAAAATACATGTTAATTCACCAACTTGTATCAACTAATGTATGAAAAAATAATTAATTATAATCATAGTAGAGACACATTATCTTAATAAACTCCTTTAGAGTATTTTCACAAAGTTTCATATAGTTACAATTACATTTTTTCAAGTTATGATGTTTTTTGATAAAGCATAATGTTAAAAATCTCATAACATAATTTTTTTTTTTTTTTAAATGTCAGAACTTAATATTAAACCAAAAATAAAAAATGAGATTTTTGACCAAAAATTGCATTTTAAAGGTAGGCGGCACCTTAAAATAAAACAAGATAAATTAATAAATATATTTTAAAAATATATAAAATGAAATTAGACAAAAGACAAGGTAAAAAAACTACAAGAATATCTTCCACACAGGAGAAATTGAGGGGAATGATGAGAGATCATTGACAAGAAGTTTTAGAAATAAAATAAGCTTCATGAACATTTAAGTGAGAAGGAGAGACAGGGTAAGAAATAGCCAACAGTGAGAGCAGGGTTGATTGCTTCTCACTGTTGGGCTTCTGGTCATTATTCCAATTTTCTATGGTCAGAAATATTTCTTACCCTGCCTCTCCTTGTCACTTAAATTTTCACAAAGCTTATTTTACTTGTAAAAATTCTAATAATCTTGTCAATGATTTCTCATCATCGCCCTCCTCATATTTTTTTTATAAATTTTAAATTTTTTATCTGATGACCATATTTTTCATAGTTTGAGCAAGTAGCAATAAGAAAAAATACCATAAACACTGGTGATAGTTAATAAATAAAGTAAATCACTTTGTAAAATCACTATAAAATAAAAAATAAAGTAGAACATGTTTTGAGCTACAACAATTACAGCTCATCATCAGATAAACCAACATGTGTCTGTAAGGGCACAGAGTCAGAGATAAAGTGAAAGAAAGAAGGTGAAGATTAGAGTGCGACAGGCGGTGCTAGTTGAAAGAGCACAGGTGGAAGAAAAAGTGATGCCAAAAAAATAAAAAAGAGAGAAAAAGGTGAAAAAATAATAATTGTAATAATGAAATAAAAATTAATAAATAAAAAATAAATTAGTTCATTAATAAGTTAAAATAAAATAAAATAAACTAGTTGCTGGGAGCCACCGTAATACTTACCCGTCATGGATATGCATACTATAACATATGAAAATAAAACATGCGGAAACTATTTATAAAATGCATCACAATTCCAAAACAAAGTTTAAATGTATATTTAACAGGGATGAGATTCTTCAGAGTGTAGTCTGAATTTCAGACTTTTCTTCAATTTTGAAAAAAATTTCACCAATTAAATTTTGGGGAAAATTTTATATTTTTTCTTTAGCTTTTTTACTTTTGTTTTTGTACTTTGATATAATAGTCCATATTTTCATGTAATATGTAAATTTTAATAGTAATTATTAGGGATGCACCGAATATTCGGTATCTATTCGGCCATGTTGCCGAATATTCGGTTTGGCCGAATATCAAACTATTCGGTATACCGAATATTCGGCTTGGCTGAATAGTAAACTATTCGGTTTGGCCGAATATCAAAATATTCGGCCAACCGAATACTTAAAAAAACTTTTAAAACATTTTTTAAAATCTCATAACACTTAATACGTTTAACAGTCAACTTATAAAGATGTTCAAAATAATTAGTTACAGAATCATATATTTAAATAAAAGAGAATGTTTTTACATTATTTATTTGCTGTTTGTTAAGTATTATTTAAGAAAATTAACTAATCACGACAATTTTCATAGGAATTAATTATGTACAAATGCAAGTTCCTGAACATTGTCTAGTAAATAATCTGTTTCTCTCTAAGATTTTAAGAACAACATTTACAATCGCTGAAAAAGATCGCCCACTCCAGACACCGATCTAGGATGCATTTTAAAACTTCCTCGCTTAATAAAAGGGAATAGAACAGTTATTCTTCCTGAGTTGCCATCATATAAAATTTGAATAGATTGTATTATTTATTTACTTTTACTTTAGTCTCTTCCTGACAAACAAATAATATATGATCCTGTACAATTTTTCTTTGAATTTTTATCACAATTTTTCTGTGATTTTAAAATGTTTGTTTTAGAATTTAAGAAAATTTTATTCATTTGTTTTAATTCACAGAAGAATCCATGAAATTTAAAATTTTATTAATTAAAAATATTTTATAACTATCCTCTTCTTAAATAACTCAAAGCAGATTTTCTTCAGCATAAAAATTTCTGTTTTTAATATCATGTAAAATTATTTTACATTTTAATGCCTTTAAACTTTGAAATATAAAATTATTCAACAAGCTGAATATTCGGTATTCAGCCGAATAGTTACTGTTCGGCTGGCTGAATATTCGGTATTCGGCTTAGCAGTTACTATTCGACTAGCCGAATATTCGGTATTCGGTTTGCCTGTAGGCCGAATATTCGGTATTCGGCCAAAATCACTATTCGGTGCATCCCTAGTAATTATAATATTTAATCAGCTTGAAATTTGTAAGTATTATTGTTCAAATGTCGTTCGTGCAGTTTTCAGATTTTTTACTTTTTTATCAATCTCATCCCTAATTTAAATATCTTTAATATACATAGTAATGTTCTATTAATGAATTGCTGATGAACCCATTTCGACAAATTATATAAAATGTCAAACTACTCAAGTAGTACCGAATTGCGTAAAAGAAACATCTTCATAACTCGAAAAATAATAATCCTATTAAATAACAGTTTAATGCTTCCGGTTATGCGTCTCATTTTCAATTAAAACATATCTTTGAATTGAAATTTGAATGAAATACAGGGTCATGAAAAATCGAAGAATGGGAGAAACAGGATTACACATATCTCAGCAACTAATTATCTGGTCGACTTCCTTTTTTATGCAATTTTTTTGTTATTTTATTTCCTTTTATGTCTCCTCCTTAAAATAAAAAAAATGAAAATTTTTATATACCTTTCATCAGAACGAATTTTTTGAGAGTCTGAAAAAAATAGTTCTGAATCATCGAGGTTACTGATATTAAATAGGCTTCATCCCATTCTTATATAGTAAGCACATACAAAATTCCAAGTCTCTCTCTCAATTTGTTTGGGAGATAGAGCATTTACAGACAGATGGATGGCAAAATTTTTTTTTTCTAAAAATATGTTTTTCAGTATCTGAAGCGTGTTAATCCATCAAAATAAAAAAAAATTTCGCTTGTCAAAACGATTGCAAGACTTACCCTATACTACATATGATAGGTAAGTAATAAATAAAAATTAATAAATAAAATGAAACAATGTAAATTAATAAATATATTTAAAATATATATATAATGAAAATAAACGAGATGAGGGGGGAAAAAAGCTACAAGAGTAACTTTCACACAGGCGAAAGGGAGGGGGGATGATGAGAGATCATTGACAAGATTATAAAAATTTTTACAAATAAAATAAGCTTCACGAACATTTAATTGAGAAGGAGAGGGAGGGTAAGAAATAATTTTGACCATGGAAATTTGAAATAATGACCAGAAGCACAACAGTGAGAAGCAATTGATCCTGCCCTTACTGTTGGCTATTTCTTACCCTGCCTTTCCTTCTCACTTAAATGTTCATGAAACTTATTTTATTTTTAAAAATTCTAATAATTTTGCCAATGATCGATCATCTTCCCCCTTCTTTTCTATTGCGTGGAAGTTACTCTTGTAGTTTTTTCCCCGTCATCTCTTGTCTATTTTCATTATAAATTTATTAATTTATCTTGTTTTATTTTATTTATTTATTTACTTATAAAAAATTACCATAAAATGGAGTGAATCGGAACACTTTTCAACTTCAACGTTAAAAAAAAGCAACAATTAATTTTTTTATTCTTTTATTTTTCTACTAGAAACTTCGGTCTTGTTCTGTTCTTTACTTTTTAAGGAAGAATGAAACATTTTTACTGTATATATATGTATTATTTACTTTTTTAATGGTGTTCCGATTCACCCCGCAGATAGGAGTGAATCGGAACAAATGTATTAATCTCTATTTATTCCGATTCAAACTTTAATAGAGTTAATAAAAACAGGTAATAATGATAAGGGCGTAATAGGAACACGTAGTTACTGTGAAACCAAGCCTTTATCTCATATACAAGTAAAGATATGTCTTTTTGAAAATTAAAAAACAACTTTGAAATCAAGAAAAATTTAAATTTATTTTAAGAAATTATATTCGAATTGCAGAAGTAGAATTTAATACAAATTCAGATCTGTTCTGTGTTAGCCTTTACTAGAAGTCATTGGGTAAGTGAATCTATTGAGTAGCCCCAATAGCTGCATGTATTAATATGATCTACTGATACGCCCTCATCCCCAGCCCTTAGTACTGTTTGCATCCCTCTCTTTTTTAATTGGTTCTTCATTTTGAGATGTTTGTGTAATTTTGTTGATGTCAGAGAATAATTCTGTGCAGTTTTTCTAATTAATTTGGTATTTTTTAATTCTTTTATTGTGTGTTCCATGTCTGTTGGATTAGGCGTTGACTTTTTTGTTTAACCAAGTAATTTCTGGGCACCTTTAAACTCTTCCAGTAATTAGAACAAACAAAATATTGTTACAATACCTATTCTTACATATGTTTTCATATATTACATGAAACTATCACTGCATAGAAAAATTAACCATAAGAGAAAATGTGTTCCGATTCACCCCATAAATCTTAAACCTCTGATTTTACCAGACATTTTTTTATTTTTTCATTATGTAGTTTAGAAATAAATAGAATTTAATGCAGCATATCGTCTACAGGTCTATCATTAATTAAAAATCCCTTTTCTTAGGTTTAGAATACGAAAAATACTGAAGTTACATACAAAGTTTTGAAGGCATTGAAAAAATGAGGTTTTTAAGGATCCTCTTGAAGTTTTTTTTATATACCCCAGTAGTTGTGCAAACATGTCAAAACTGAATTTCCCAACTCTTAATGTTATTACCTTCTTATAAAAAAATTGGCAACTAAAAATATCAGCAAATATATTTATATAATAAATTTATTTGTATGACCGGGAAGTTTCGTTCCTATTCACCCCGCTGTTCCTATTCACCCCATTTTAAGGTATTTATTTATTTACTTATTTATTTTTATTATTAATTTTTATTTCATTATTATAATTTTCCACCTTTTGCTCTCTCTTTTATTATTAAGGCACCACTTTTTCTTCCACCTATCCTCTTTCAACTAGTGCCACCTGTTGCACTTTTTGTAATCTTCACCTTCTTTCTTTCACTAAATCACTGATTCTGTTCCCTTAGGGACACATGTTGGTTTATCTAATGATGAGCTGTTATTGTTGCAGCTCAAAATGTATCCTACTTTATTTTTCATTTTATGGTGATTTTACAAACTGATTTACTTTATTTTTTTAAGTAATAATAAGGATAAAAGTATAATAGTTTTATAAACATTAAAACTTTAAGTGAAACCTCATTCTTAAATTATTAAATAAGTATATGCAATAAAAACATGTGTTTAATAATTTTTTTTTTTTTTTTTTTTTTTTTTTTTTTCAAATACTTTTAGATTGAAACTGATAATCAAAGAAATCCACTGTATGAAGTGGTAAGTTTAGAAAACTCAACTCGTAAGAAATTTCCTTCTAGTCATTCTTTCCAAGAAAGTGAACATTCTGTGACGTCTCATGATCAAGACACTGAATCTGGTATGGTTTTTAAATATTTCAATATTTTTAAACTCTTAAAAAAGTTTGAAAATTCATTGTATTGAGATTTAATGCATTTTCTAAATAGTAATTTAAATATTTGTAATACATATTAAGCTATTGCATAGCTTTTATCGCAGGCTTTGAGCGCAGCGACCGAATCTAGAAATTCCGTAACGAGAAAAAAACCTAACACTCCAGCTAACATCGTTTCAGTTCAGCAGACTTCTCATTTATTCAATAAAAGAAAAAAATTTGTTTTCTTATCGATAATCCTGCTCAAAAAGTATAACTTGAATTAATATCAAAGAAAACATATAGTTAGTGCTTGGAAGGGTATTCCTTCTCCCTCTCCTGTAACCTTTTTTAATATATATATATATATATATATATATTACTCAGAATCACCTTTTCCATAAACATCATATAAAAACTCAAAATTTTAAAATTTGAATTAATTCCCATGATATTAATTTTCTTCTACTCTAAAGACATTTTTTTAAAGGTGTCAACTAAATTACTCCATTCTGTGAATAAAAAGAAAAATTGTATTATTATGCACTTATTAACATAATTTTCTTTTTAAGCTAGAAGATATCTTTTATTTGAATAAATGTGGAAAACAATATTGAATTAAATTACACAGATTTTTCAATTTCAAGCTTTACAAATCAGCTTTTTCCAGTAAACAAAAATTGCCTGTTAACAAATTGTCATCTAGAAATTATTCTAACTTAGTTTACCAATCCAGAATGATAGTCAAAAACAAATATGAGCTTGTATTTAAATAAACAATTATGCCCTTAGTTTGCAAAAAAAAAAAAAAATTAAAGAAGAAAATTAATTTTTTCAAATAATTATATCTGCATTTAAAACATTTTGTAAAGGCTCTGAAAATAGAATGCTTTAGTAGGAAAAGTGATATTTTTTAAGCATTTACTTAATTCTTATCTGAAATATATTTTGTATAAATTCATCAAGGCTTTTTTTGGCTCGCTAGTTTCAGACTAGTCACCACACAAACCATTTTATCAGGTCTGGGATAGGTTTTGATCTCTTTAGCCATTCTCCTTTATAAAGGAAAGAGGCTTTCATTTTTCATTATCACTAAATCCCCTACCCTCTCATCACTCTCTAAGCCATAATCAGTTTTCTTTTTAATATTTTGAAATGAATATAGTAAAGAAATAAACTAGTTGTGTTATATGTTTTCAAGCTATATTCAATTTTAATTTGTTTGTGTACATAAATTACATAAATCATGTAGAAGGATATCAAAAATAATTCTGATTAAATTATATTGATGGAATATACTTGAAATAATTTTGTTTGTAAACTGAATTAATTTATCTACAGTATGTGGTATAAATATAATATAAATTCATATTCAGGATTGCACAAAAGTAGATAAGTTTGTTGATTATTGATGGTAGTTGCCGTACAAGCATTTATGAACAGTTTTATGCATTTTCCAACTGAAATAAGTTTTAATTTCACTATCTGGTATCGATAAAATATCTATAATCTGGTATCTATATCTATCTATAGTCTGGTATCTATATAATATACATGCAGTGCTTAACAAAAGAATTGACTTACACTATCACTGCCTATTTCTGAAGATATGTTTTTAAATGTGCTATGTATTTTTTTAAATGTCTATTTAGATGTCTCTTCACTGCACAAAAAAATTAAATTTCATTACAATAATCTGATATTATCAGAAAATGTTTCATAATTTATATGTTATGAATTATTTTCCAATTTAGCTGTTGTTGTTTACATACAGGACTTTTTCTTTTAACATTCATAGTTGTTTTTAATTTTAAATGGCCTCATACATTTTGCATAACTAATTATTACTTTTTTATGTGCTTATTATTTTCTTTAGATAATGATGAACCTTTACCCAGCGGAACTGGTGAAGTTAGTAAAGAGTGTTCTTCTTTTGAACTTGAAGGGTGGGCTGAAGTTTTACAACGTTGGCGTCAAAATTTAAAACAGAGGCCAAAACAACTTTCTGCACTTGTAAGACGTGGAATACCAGAAGCTCTTCGAGGAGAAGTCTGGCAATTGCTTTCAGGCTGTATTGATGATCGGCAAATTATTGAAACTTATAAAAATTTAATTTCAAAGGTTAATTGAAAAAAGTTCTGTTTTCATTTTTATCTTCTTCCAGGGCTGCCAGTTGGTCCCTATTTTCACTAAGAAGTCCCTAAAAATCCCTTTTTTTATCTATACTGTGTCTAAGTTAATTTTTTCCTTACATTTTACCAAAATTTATCAAGAAAATTTACTTTTTTTAAAAATTTAATATTGTAGATGATAGCACATAACTGATCATAGTGGAAGAAATGAAAAAATTGTAGTGGAAAAACCCTGCAATTTTAGTCAAAGAGTCCTGAAAAAAACCTGCAATTTTGTTCAAAAAATTTCGAGAAAACGCTTTCATTGGCAAAAGTTAATGAGAAAAATTTTATTTTTATCAAAAGATCGCTAGAAAAACGCGATTTTCGCTTATGATTGCGAGAAAAACGTGATTTTCGTCTAGGGATCATGAATAAATGCTATTTTCATAAGTAAATTTTCACCAAATGACCGGGAAAAACTGCAATTTGCGTCTTAAGATTGAAAAGAAATGGGATTTTTATCAAAAGATTGCAAGAAAAACACTATTCTTGTCGAAACATCGCAAGAAAAATGCGTTTTTCATCCAAAGATTGCAAAAAAAGCACTATTTTTGTCTAAAGATTGTGAGAAAAACGCATTTTTCATCAAAAAATCATGAAAAAACCCCAATTTTGTTCAAAAATCTCAAGAAAACATGTTTATTGTCAAATGATTGCGAGAAAAATGCGATTTTTATCAAAAGATTGTTAGAAAAATGCTATTTTCGTCTTAAGATCGCAAGAAAACACGATTTTTGCCAAAATCTAGTCTTTGTCTAGTGTTATAAATATAAAAGAAAAAATAATTTAATTATAAATTTTATGAGTAACAAACCTAAAGAAGGTTAATTTAAGAAATTTGTAAATATTATATTTAATTAATAAAAGTTTTAAAAAAAAATTGGCTTTTATTTGTTAAAAATTGTATTTGATTTGTATACATATTATGTTTATTTTTCAGGTCCCTTAAAGGTCCCTATTTCAGACTTTTGGTCCCTAAAAAGTCCCTAATTTTTAATCATTAGGTCCCTAAGTCCCTACTATTTTGTACCAAAGTTGCTGGCAGCCCTGTTCTTCCTGTATTGCTGTAAATGCGGAGTCATTTAATGATTAAAGATTGATTTAATTTTTACCTTTTTTTAAGATAATCAGAATATATTAGTAACGAGCAGGCTATCCCCGCCGCGCTGGCCCATTTTTCCAAACGAAACTCGACTTAAACAAAATGGTGATTTAAAATTTTTATTTTAAAGCATTACAGAGCATCACTTGGAATTTCCTTCCACATTGCTGAAAATGATTGCTACAGCATTGCGCTATTCTACTATTTTCATTCCTTGGACAAAATTTGGGCAATTAAGAACCATCTCTTTTATTTGATCATTTATAGTAAAATTTCGTATGAAAATGAGACAACGGGTTATGACAACTGACATCAAAATGCTCTCTAGTCATCACACTATTATATTAGAGAGCATTGCAATGATTACTGAGTTTGGTTATCAAACTCTATTAACTTTCATATGATACCTTATCCTTTGATAATTCTTAAACTCTTGGCTTCTGAGCTTGTATTATATGTAGATCTGGCAGCTTAAATGCAATTTCATTGCATGTTGCACATTGCATTTTTTAATAAACATCCTCTTCTGATAGAGTACATTGATTAAAAAATATGTAAAGAATTGTTTACAGATAAAGCAGAGTATTTAACTTATGTATTTATTACAACAATGAAGTATCAAAAGTGGGATTTAAGCTGAATTATTTGAATAAAATTAAAATTACAGTAGCTTCAGTGCCTCTTCATTTTATAAATTAGTTGCAAATATGTAGCCGTTAAATCAGGAATAATCTTGATGGCGAAATTTTGTAGAAAAATAAACCTTTAGCTTGCACTCAATAAAATCTTCTACATTCTGCAATCGACCCCATTATGATTTTTACTGTCAAACATTAGTAGTACTTATAACGATATTGTTACAAATGTACCATTACTTATTTCGTGTTTATTGTCCAATGAATGTGAAATTTATGATCATCCATTTTGATTTTAATTTCAAATCATTGTGCTTGGTAGTTTTTGCGCTATTATATGCAGACAGATGAACAAACAGATGGATGAACAAGACAATGACCATAGGTGCTACATAGTTGTATAATTATGATATTTTGCCATGAACTATAATGTAATAGAATTCTTTTGAGTGCTTTGTAAATAAACTATAAGATTTAGGCACTTTATTTTCAGTATCGAACATAGCATAGTAAATCTCAATAACGCGTATCAATTCCAGATTAATCCAACTACTGTAATGCCAGTTCGAGTTTGGAAAAACAGACAGATGACCAGATGGACAGACAAACATAATATACAAACACTTTTTAACTATCTTGCAATGCTTTAAAAATGCATTACAGATTTAGATTTCATTTTCAGCAAATTATACCAATAAATGGAATCATACTTGAATGCTCTTATACAACCCTGTATTTTACATACCATTTTTATTTACATGCTACTAATAAACTGTTATTTAATTATTAGCTGTAATTTAATTCAGACTTACATACACTTAAATTTATTGAAATAACTCTTTCAGCGATTATCATCCATAGAAGGCCTTGTATCCAATTCTTTGTGTAGCTTTGTAAATCGTTTTGTTTATAGTGTACAAAGATAACTTTAGTTCTTTGTAGTTCTTATTAAAACTGCATATTAAAACTTTTAAGCTATTTTCATATTCTAAACAAAGAGTAGTTTGTGATTTTTTTTTCTCTTTTTAATTATTTTTCATAATTTTCTATGTATTATTTATCATTGTTTAGGAATCATCATGTGGAAGTGCTATCCAACGTGATATCAATCGGACCTTCCCTGCTCATGAATATTTTAAAGAAAGTGGCGGAATTGGTCAAGATTCGTTATACAAAATATGCAAAGTATATATAATATTTCATTCTATTTTTTTTACTACAAATAATAAAAATTGTCATTTTATTTTTATGCTAGCAAAAATGTCCGTCTTAAGACAGTGCGTGAAAATCGTGTTTTTCATTTAAAATTTGAAATAACTGATCTTTATATACTTCATTAACAGTAAGGAAAACTCACTTGAAACATTAGGTTCAGGGATTAATTAATGCATTGGGACTTTGGGCTTTTAACAACAATTTTTGTAATCTGATGTAAATAAGATAATAAAACAGATGAGAAATTACAGCTCTATCGTAATTGTTAAGCAAAAGCAGATATAGATGGATAGAATATCAATATAAATAGATTTTATTGAATGTAAGATATACAAAAATGTTTACAATTCATCAACAATAAGAAAACATAAATCAAACGTTAAGGGCTTGGTTTAAACATGGGCCTTTGGAGTTTAAACAACAAATTTTCAATATCTAAATAATATGACAGAGCAGAGGAGAAATTATGGATATTTTATTATTTAGTAAAAGAGAACTGATACAGATATTTTTTTTAATTTTTGTATCAGTATGAAGTCTTAATTTTGTCGTAGTATATTAACTGAAATCAAACGCTAAACTAATTATATCATATAAACATGTAAAAGTTCCGTAGTTGAACTATTTGGTTTAAAAATAATATAATCTTAGTAAACTGAAGTAAAGTTTTTAAGCATATTACATTAAAAAATACATTGCCCCCTCCCACAAGCAAATTCATTGTTGTAAAATTTTAAATTATGCAATATTGTAAAGTAATTAAATTTGGAAAGAAAAAGAAAAAAAAAAAGGAAATGGATTTATGATTAATCAAATCAAAAAAATTTACCAAAATAAACTATACAAAGAAACTTGACACAAACAAACAAAAATGACATTTATTATCTTTGGCATTTCAAAAATTACACATAAAATAGAGTTAAAATTTTAAAGCTTTCATAAAAGTTCAAAACTAATTTCACTGGTCCTTAGGTGGATGATATCAGACATTTTATGATTGTTATTTGTTTACAATGGCAAAATTGAACACAATTATTCTATATCAATTATTAAAATACACAAAATTTAAATATTGATACTACAGGAGGCTAAAATCATAACGTACTTAATAAGAAAAAAGGCATGCCCATTTGTTTCAGATATCTGAAACCATTCACCAGAGGGCATAGTAACCATGTGGACATTTGACTTGTTTTATTGAACACAGATTGCAAAAATTTGATTTACCTGTTTTGATTTAAAGTTGATTAAATAATAAATCAAAAAATAAAATATTTGTTATTTTATGTTTGAAACATATTTTAGTAGTTTTTTGTTAAATAAATTTACATTATGATGTGTTATTTAACAATTTACTGTATAATTTCAAAATGAATTACAGTGAAACCCCGATCCATCGTTCCCACATCCATCGTTTTCTCGCATCCATCGTTTTTCCACATTGATCGTTTTATTTTTACGGTTCCTGCACAAAATATACGTAAATAATGTTAACAAAACCCGCAAGCATCGTTCTTCAAAAAGTCGTTTTCAACGCATTCATCGTTGAAAAAAAATTTCTCCGAAATGAAATTGAAAGTCATGCGAATCCATATGATATACAAACTGGAATTACTTCTTTTATTCTAAAATAACTTATTTGTGCTGTTTGTGTTCATGATGGTGACAGTAATGCATATGAAGGGAGTTTTATATAGCAGAGGATGCGATTATGTTTCCATTGATGAAGATGTTGTGACATATGATGTCATAAGCATAAGGAAAATGTGTGATATTGCAAAAAATTAAAGCAATGATGAAGAAGCATAAGATAACGCTCATGCTGATGAAGAACCTGATGAACTTTTATGTATGCATATGAAATTATAGAAAATGACCAGAAAAATGTTGTATATTCTGAAATTTTATTTTTTGATTTTAAAAAAATGAACAAAAAACTAAACACAATTATTGATTTTTAAAAATAAATATCAATTTTCTGTAAATTCAATTTATTTCTTTTACTGTTTAATAAGCAACAAATTAGTATTTATTAGTATGCCGCATACATTGCATGCATTAGTAATGATAAACATTGTGTTTTTTTGTATTTTGAAGTTAATCCGCATTCATGGCTTTTTTCCTTGTACCCCTTGAAAAACGATGGATCGGGGTTCTGCTGTACCTTTTTCTTTAAACATTGTCTTTATTCAGTTATTTTTTTTATATGTTATTATTTCTAATTTACATTTGCAAAAAATTAAATCTTCTTCTGGAGAGATTTAAAAAAAAAAAAGTTGTTTTAATATGTTAGCTGTGCACAAGTGATAAATTGTCAAATATTATTCCAATCATCATCATTTGCATAGCATTAGCATTCATTTCAATTTAAACATAAGCCACTCAATTCTTTTTAAATACTTAATGTTCACTTCAACTACATGAATTACAGACATCAAAAATACATGCCTTTCCCTAATTTCATTTAAAATACAGAAAAAAGTGGAAAGTAAAATATAGAAATAATTGCATAAAGCAAAGTATTTTATTTCATCATCAAAGTATAATTTCTAATTTGTACACACAATAGATAAAAGTGGTTATTGGCAAGAATAAATGTTTTTGCCGAGATTTTTGCCAGACTAACATAAAAGTACCTAAGAATCTATTGGCAAAATTTGCACCTTGTTAACATACAAAAACCTTTATTTTGTAAAAATTAATTGAATTGATGAATTCAAATATTTTATCATGCTTACGTTTTTTTTTTTTTTTTTTAATATTGCCTAAATATTGAAACATCTTTTGATAGATAATTGTTCTTACAGTCTTGCTACATTAGAAACCCCCACAACATTGTTTCTAAATTCACAATTGTTTTTGCCTACCTTGGCTACATACTCAGTTCTGAAACTTTAGTTTAGTAGTCTAGAAAAATAGCAAATTATTCAGCAAATCAAAAAAATTATTTGTAACAGTAATTTGTTAATGTAACAATAAAGTATTTCCCTCTAACGGAAAGTATTCTTATAAATCGCATAATATTGAAAGGTAATTGTTAATTGGTTTGTAATTATTATAATGATTATAATGATTAATCTTTTTTAAACTTCAACCAGTGATGGGGAAAAAAAAAAAAAAAAAAAAAAAAAAAAAAGTGATCTGCTATCTAAGCGGAATATACAATATACTTGTAAACAGAAATCATTCTGATACCTTGCTGAATTTTGTGTTCACTATTTTTATCCTTATATATTATAGATGTCAAGGTATTCAATATGTGAAAGTTTTTATTTTCTTTTTTTAATGAATCCTAAAAAATGAATGATTCTCACACAGCTTAATGCTCATGTTGCATTTCTTTTAAATGCTATTTCTGAAATGGTTTTATGGTTGTGAAAGTCAACATTGAAATGTTGCTAGTTCTGAATGTTTTATAGAAAAATGTGTTGAACAGAGGTCTTTTGAGGCAGATGAGATTTTTACTGAGGCAAGGCAGATAAGTTTTCTTATACACCTCTTGAATCAAAACCAAGCCTATCATGGCTCCATCTGTGTATAAAAGTGTCACAAATGATAATGGCAGGGATTCCTTACATATTATGTTATTTATAACAGGGTTCCATACATCCTGAAAATTGGAACTTCCTTATATGTTTGCTATATTTTCCAAAGGAGTAAGCCCCAACGCTAAGGTTCGTTTGAAAAGATTTTCCTTTAAAAATAGGAAATCATACAAATTCAAGATTTATTTGCAAAAACATACCAGAGTGTCCATAGCATGTCCGCCCCACCAGTGGCTGAGAGGTTCTGACCTCTCAACTGGTAGACAGCAGGTGATGGGTTCGACCCCAATCGCGGCTGTCGGCCTAACCGTTCAAAGTTTTTGTGGTTTTCTTCAAACCTTGCATAAATACAGGTTAGGTTCCCTCAGAAAGACCCCCATGAAGGGCACTCCCCCATTGACCTATATCCCTAGTGTAGACAATCGGTCGAGAAAAATAAACCAAATAAACCATAGCATGTTCATTGTATGCTAATGAAAGCAGTAGGAGTTCTGGTATAATGTTTGTTTGTAAAGGTTATAGTTTTAAAATACAAATTTAGAGTTCATTTATAAAATCTGACTGGAGCGTGTGTACATTACTGAAAGCAGTGATTCTCTAAGCTCTAGGGTCATTTAATTTGGTGTTTGGTAAAAATATATAAACATTGATGATTTGTTTAAAAAAACAACCAGTACGTAGCAGGGGAAGCCTGCTAGTAGTTTATAAAATTTGCTTTAAACAAAGGAAACCTTTCTCTCAAATTCAGCTGGCACAATAAAAGTTAATAAAAATGGCTAATTGTAAACAATTGTAGTAGAAATGTTTCAGTTTTTTAAATGAAAAAGTATGTTTTCTTTTTAAAATGACATCTTTCTGGGAAAAGTCTAAAAGTCATTGAATATAGTATCACTTTGACTCAAATATCTATATATTTAAAAGACCTGGCTGTTTTTTTAGTCATCAGCCCTGAGCTTTCTACTGGCCCAATTTTGATAATTATTTTTTTAAATGAAAGCTATTTATGTACAGATGTGCCCATTCTGGCTAATTTTTAATTTATTTCCATTTTTATATTTTATTTTTAATTTTAAAGCTTTTTCGTGACATTTCTACAAAACAGTGGCAACAAGTTGAGTTTTTCTCACTATAGTAAAAATTTATTTTGCTTTATTACTTTCCACCAATCAGGAGCTTGATCTCATCGGTGAATGTGTAATCACATTTCAAAAAAAAAAATAAAATAATAATGGTTTTCGTAAAATTTAATCTTAATAAAATGATTGCACATAGTTATTCATTAATCGCGGTACAATACACAGATTATTTACTGAGTAATATTATTAAGTATTATGTAAATAAAATAACAGAAAATAAACTTTAATAAAATATGATATCTAAAGTGAATTCTTGTCGATGGAGAAAATGTCGTCATTCAGAAACCACATAAATTTGTTCCATGAATATAATATACATTGTTATAGCTGTGTCAATGATGATGTCACATTCACTGACTTTTATTCCAGCATCTAAATAAACTGAACTTCTATTTATTTAAAGGTTCGTAGCATGCACAAATGAAAACTTTTCTACAAATTACGCTATTTCTCTTTAATTGTAATAATTTTTTTTTATTAAATTAAAGAATTTTTTAAAAACTGCATAAATTACGCTTTTATTTCAGAAAAGATGAGTGTTTCTGAATGTGTAAGTGATGTCATATTAGAAAAAAAAGAATAAAACCTGTGATACACCGGTATTACGATATTTCTATTTTACGTAACATCAAAAATAAATAAAATGTTTTCTGTATATTAGCAACAAACACAAAATTTTATTCGTTTTAATAACAAATATATTGTTTTTCTTTTCGTTGCCATAACAATAAAATTAACTTTGAGAAGTCCATGGAAGCTACAAACCAATAAATAAATTAAATTTATTGCAAGTGCTGTAAATGTGTAGTGGTTGATTATGCAGTTTATTAACTCCCTGTTTCTATTATAATTAAAATGTTTTATTGATATTATAATTACGAAGTGGAACCCCTCGAAATTCGACAAAAGAAAATCTTTAAGAAAGAACTTTTTTATTGATTTACAATAAATCTGCAAAATTAGTTATAGTAAAAAATGCATCTTATATTGGTCAATCTAACTCTCAAACGAATATAATTTTAAGCTAAAATTAACAAAATACTATAATTCAGTTATACAAATTATTAAACAAAATAAAACTGAAATTCTCTGTGTATTATTACAAACGATATTTTAAAAATAATATATGCATTTTAATGTCTTTTTTTTTTTTTTTTTTTTTTTTTCAGTTTTAAGAAAAAATGGAGTGATTCTGTTGCCACAGTTATAAAATTGGTAGTAAAAATTATAAAAAATAAATTAATGTCTCAAAAATAAATTGAGATACAGCTTTTAAACAAATTGCATTTGAAAGTACATTTTTTCCCCCTATACGACAATGTAGAAATTAAAAAAGATACCACGTTTAGAAGTTTAAAATTTGCACTAACGAAAATTGCAAAACGGAAATTGTATGGGAAAGTGTTGCACATTTTAATTTATATTTTCCCTATTCAATTTTAAGAGAAAATGAAGTGATTTTGTTGCCACAATTACAAATTTGGTACTAAAAACTATTAAAAAAAATTAATATCTCTAAAATAAATTGAGATACAGCTTTCAAACAAATTGCATTTGAAAGTGCATTTTTTTCTCTATTCGATGGTGTAAAAATTTTAAATGTGTGCTATTTAGAAGTGTAAAATTTACAGTAAACAAAAATTGCAAAACCGAAATTGCATTGGAAAAGTGTTGCCATTCGCAAAATGATGTATGCATTACACACAGATATGTTTGGCCTTTATAATATAGATTGTACAGTTAGTTACCAAGCAATATTTAAATGGAGAAAAAATAAACTGTGTATATATTTTTGAATTCGTTTTCTGAGGTATTATATTAACTTTCTAAATAATTTGGCATTTAAATAATGTTTAAGGTTTAGAAACCGCATTAAAAAAGATTTGTAGCTGAAGTTAAGTCTAACATAATATAACAATTTATGAGTTGTTTTCCTTATTTTTTGTTATTTTCTGATGTTTGTGTACCTTCATCATGAAAAGTTATGTTATCCCTATTTTAAGAGGTGGCAATTGTTTATTTCGCTCAGTATCTTATTGTGTAGTTAAGACTGATATATATCATATCTAAAATACTTTCTTTTCCATGGAATTTTGCTGGGTTCAGCTAGTTACTTTGAAATATGTAGTGTCAGCAAAATATTTTTATTGTGATTTTTATGTGTGTGTGTCAGTGAACATGATAACTATGAAACTTTACTTTAGATTGAGTTTTCACTTGATCAATGTCGTTATAGACCACTGTTGCAATGCAAGAAGTGTACAGATTTTCCTAAAAACCAGCCAATAGATTAAGTATTTAATTGTTTTTTTAATTATTTTCAGACTATTTTGCAGTCTATTCTGTATGGGAAATTACTTAGGAAATGTGAGAAAAAATAAATAATTTTTGTGGTGATATAATCAAGCATAAGTGGTGAGAGGTTCAGCATTCAAATTCAATCTATTCCGTTGTATCAAAAATTTGTAAAAAAAAAATTTGTCATTTGGACAATTCAGGAAAAGTTGGACATCAAAGGCGATTTTTTTTCTTCTTCTTTAGACATTGGTATATTATATATCTTTTCTTTTTCAGTAAAAAGTCCAAGGAAAAATAAAACTGAAAATTTTTCTATATTTAGATGTTTTTTTGTAAATGGGCTGAAAAAAAAAATTAGTAGAAAAAATCCATGAATTTTATATAATTCCTAATGCCAATTACTCATAAAAGTTTTGTTTGCTTTGCTACTTTTTTATTTTTTTACAGTAGTAGTAAGTATCCTTTTATTAGTTAATAATTAAAAAATAAAGAAATATATATAATATTTTAATTAAAAGGGTTAATTAAATTTGTTCATTGAGATGTAACGAGAGTAACCAAAAACATATAAAAGTTTATCCTAAGGAGAAAAAAAAAAATCACAATTATTCAAATAGATGTATTGCTTACTCGTATTTATACAATCTTTAACAGTATGAAATTAATTTATGAAAATGATATGCCTTTAAATTTAATATTGTAACAAAAGTAACTTTAAATTTTTCGTAACAAGATTAACCTCAAATTACTTAAATTATTGAGTGATTTTAATCACTTTTTTATCACTTCAACTTTGGCTGTTGCTACATGAAACTTGAAGTTATTATAAAAAGGTAAATAGAAGTTTGGCATATTAACAATTTAACTCAGCATAAATGAAGGAATAAATTAATATGTTCTTTGTTCTATAGTTTGTCAAGATTTTTTAAAAATCTTATTCATAATAAAAATTTTCATTAATCTTACATCTTAAGAAAAAACAAATTACCAAGGCTTATAAAAGCAATTTAATAAGAATATTTTAGAACTATAATGTTATTAAAAATAGAGTAACTTATGATTTCTTGTAACAAAAGCATCTACAAATTCGTTGATTTAAAAAAAAAAAAAAAAAAAAAAAAAAAAAAATTGTCAAATTTACTTCTGATTTTGTCAAAGCAAGTGAACCAACAAACATTGAAGTGATAAAGATAGAAGCAACATTTTTGAAAAAAGAAATGTGCTTTTAGATTATGATCTATTTATTGAAAATTTACCAGTTAAAGAAATGGGAAAATACACTATACAATAGTAAATTCATAAATTCATTAGTGATCATGCTCTAACAAAAACAAGCCAGAAGGATGATTACATGACAGGAGAATGGGTATTAGTAAAGTACAAGGTTGCAAAAAAGCTGACTAAAATTTAAAAAAAAAAACATACCAACGGCTTTTATTAATTTTAACCAACGTTTTTGGCAAAAATTGGCTTTTATATAATGAAACATTTTAATTATGAACTACACATTTTTATGTGGTTTTTTTTAATTAGTTTTAAAGACATTTAATTGAGGTAGAATTTAATATAACCCAACTTCTCAATAATGAAGACATTAATATTAGAATAGTAGATATATGGATCTGCTAGTGATTTATAGTCAGAATTGCAAGTATGTCAGCTAAATTTTAAAAGGCCATACCAATTACTTTCAAAGGTTTACACTGATCTTAACTCCCACCTTTTTTTTTTTTTTTTCATTTTTACTTTTTTATATAATTAAAAAGGAAAATAGTTGCTTAGTTATATAATTTATTACTTGAAGGAAAATTTTATTCAAGTGAAATTATAAACAAAATTGATGCCTCCTTCAATCCTCCACTGTCAGGAGTGTGCAAAGAGAAAACTGTGCCCGGAGCAAAGTTTCAATTTGAGCCCCCCCCCCCCTCCTCAACCCAACTTTTTCTTGTAGCAGGTCAAAAATGATGTTGGTAGTATAAATTTGGCACCCCTAAATTTCTGTGCCCTAGGCAACCGCCCCCCCCCCCCCTTCCATCCCAGATTTATTTTAGTAACATGATGTATAATTCTGTTATTCAGTTCTTAAAAGAATTTAGAATTTTGTGAATAAAAGTAGAATACTATGTATTGCTTGTTGAATATTTTGAAAGTAATGTTGCTACATGTGTATATTTTTTGTATAGTTTTTCTGTCATAGATTTATGTGTTCTAAAAATTCATTTTTCTTTAAAATGATTTCTATGTTAGATTTTTCCTTTTGTGATGTTATAACAGTTTCACTATAACATCATTACTCCACCTGAGGGTTTATTTAAAATTCTAATTATATATTCTTTTTTACAGGCATATTCTGTATATGATCCAGAAATAGGTTACTGTCAGGGTCAATCATTTTTGGCTGCTGCTCTGCTTTTACATGTATGTTACTTTTTATTTCATGGGTCCTTTTTCCCCATATTTTAACTGTTTGGATTTACATAAAGTTACATAAAAATAAATATAACAGCTAAGTAAATGTATGTGTTTCTACTTTTAATGTTTGATGTTAATATTCCCTTTTTTTACTTGCTTATTGCTGCTTGTTTAACATGTTCTTAGAGGGTTTTTTTCTATATAGATACCTGAAGAACAGGCTTTTAGCATTCTTGTGAAAATAATGTTTGATTACGGCCTCAGAAATTTCTTCAAAAATGGGTTTGAGGAATTGCATCTCAGACTTTATCAATTGGAGAAGCTTCTGGAGGTAACTTTTATTATTATTCACGTTTCTCCATCTTATCTTTTGTAAGATGTGTTATTTTATTTTATTTTACTCTTCTTTTCTTTTCAGGAACAAATCTCAGAATTGCATGCCCATTTTACAGATTTAGGTATTGAAATGCATATGTTTGCTTCTCAGTGGTTCCTTACTTTATTCACTTCTAAGTTCCCGTTAGTAGTGGTTTTTTATATCCTAGATATATTTTTGTTAGATGTAAGTATTAAATATTCTGTCTTTCATATTATGGTAAAAAATATATGAATCTTTTAAAATATAACACCCATATTGGTGTAAAATAAAACCGTTACAAGGTTCGTACAGACTCCTTGGACTCTTTAAAAACTACTTAGAAATGAAAACGTTCCCAAGTAGTACTTAGAACTACTTAGATAAACAAAATACTCCTTAGAAACTCCTTAAATTGTATTGCGGTTTTGCACGCAAGCGATATTGCTCCCAGGAGAGAAAAAAAATCTCGATTCTTAAACGCACAATTGTAAAAAAAATAAATAATAATAATAATAATATTTTGTGTATGTTGCTTTTTTTTTTTTTTTAACTTTTGAAATTTTTTTTAAAAGATGTATGCGATATACATAATAAGAATTTCGAGTTTGATTCATCTCTGTGTATATGACCATTGGTCACTGCACAGGAAAGTTGATTCTGTATTTTTTTTATTTAAACTTACAAAATCACCAAGGTTGTGAATTCTGTGCAATTTCAGCACCAATAATTAGCTTCTAATAGAGAAAAAAATTTTTGAAATGTTCTTCTCTCCAAATGAGGCATTAAAAATTGGAGTGTGCAAGTGCATGCTACGTAAATAACAACAAAAATGACAAGTCCTTAAAATTTTTTGGACTCCTTGGATTTTTTCTTCCCAACTCTGTATGAACCCTGCGTTACCTTCCTTAATCCTATATTGCCTATAATAGACACTCATCAACAATCTTAAATTAATTCAATTGTTCTTAAAATTGTCAAAATTACTTTTTAGATCTTGTCAATAGATGGGAACATGTTATAAGCATTGATTTATCTACTGAAACACGTTGGGAATTGCTTTACAGGCATTTTAAAATGACTTTTATGGTCTCATCAGTCAGGACTATGCAGATTATAAGTTGGGTAATTGGATAGGTGTCTGGGCATATATATTTATTTATTTCCTATATTCATAGTTTTCAGACCAACACAGAAAATGAAGGCTTTATCTTATAAACTATAGGTGTTTTAAAAATTGGAGAAGAAACATAAATTTTTTAATGGAAACATATTTTGATTCATAAAAAGGAAATCTATAAATTTACATAAAAATGATGTATTTTGTGATTAGTACATATTTTTATTTGCATTATGTTTCTTCTGTCAAAAAATGTTACATTTAGGAACTAAAAAACATATATATTGCAATAAATGCTTAGTTCCAAATAAATTTAAATGAAAGCATTATGTGTATTTTAACACACTAACAGTAAACTTTTGAATCTTATGTATGAAAAGTTCACATTATCTACTCAGAATTACGTCAATTTCAGATGCAAAAATAAAATCAGAGAATTTGAATTTTTATAGGCTTATAAAAAAATTGCTCGTGCAGTTTCTCTATATGATAACAAAAATGAAGAAAATGCATTTGAAAATTAAAAAAGAAAAGAAAAAAAGATTTTGTATAAAGGTAAATTATGACAAGTGCTTGAAAAAATGGAATAAAGAGTTGTTTAGAAAATTGTAAAGTAGTCAATAATTTTACTTGGATTAAAAAAATGTTTGTATATCAAGAATAATGCAGATTTTTCAAAAATTGTATTTTATGCAAAGAGCAAATACATGTACTTAGACTTTTATACATCTAGATGGCAGGGAGTTTGAAAAAAATGTGTAAAGTGTGGTTTAAAAACTTTTTAAAGTAACCAGTAGTTTTATCCTGGTTTTAAAATGTATGTATGTAAAGTTTTATACAAATCAGTCAAAAGTTTTAAACTTGTTTTTTAAATTTTGGATTTGTGTTTAACAAAAATTTATAATTTTCATTCAGCTTTTATTTATTTTAGTTTCATAATAAACACTTGGCATTGCTTTTCCCATTTGACCATTGTTTCAAGATAATAATTTCCACAAAAATTGGGAAAATTTCTTCTCATTTTTTAGGCTCTTGTCTGTGAAAATTTCTCTGAGCAGAATTTCAAAATCTTGGACATGCATTCCATCATCACACTCTAAATTTCATGCCCTGTTGAATAACTCTTTTTACCATTGGTTTCCTTTAGATTATAGAGTAATGTAAAGTAGTGAAATTTCAGCCCCTTTCCAGGTTCCAGTGTCGACAGCATAATGATAAGTCATTTTCACGATTATCATTTTTTTATTTCACCATACTAAATTAGCAGATATACTCTAAAATTTCACAAATAAAACTTGACACACATAAAATAGCAACAACAACAATTATAAATCTGAAATCCCTGCTGAGAAACAAAAATCACTGTCCCACTTCTCCGACTTTCTGCTTTTTCTTTTCGTTTCCAGCAATCTCATATGTCAGTGCCGTCTGGCCAACATAGAAGAGACAGCCTGGATTCAGGACACACAGTCAGGAATCGCTTCTTGCGAAATTCTAGGCAGGAGTTTCATGCCAAATTCAGTTCTCGGAGTCGTTACAGTAGTAACTATTATTTCAGATCAAAAACATCCATGGAAAAGAAAGCCAGTTTCTCTTTTTAGTTTTTTCTTAGAAATAGTTTAAATTTGAGCTAAGATTCCTTTCCTTCTTTGAACTTAGACTCCAGTATTTCATAAATATGAAAATAAGAAGTACATATATTTAATACAGTGCTCCAATTTCTTCTTGACATGATTTTTGCTTAAAAGAAACAGTGCATGTAATTTGTAGTAGCAGTATAAAAACTTGCTAAATTCAATTTTCAGTACTGTAATTGCAGAGTTTTCTGTTTTTCAGTAGAAAGGAATTTTTCATTATTTTATATTTCAACATTTTTTAGCTCACAGGCTATCATAGCCTGAGAGCTTATGTGCCCGTCTGTTCTGTATGTATGTTCGTATGTTCGTGCGTAACGCGATAACTCATGATAAAAATATCGGATCCACTTGAAATTTTGTATATAGGTATATCCTGACAAGGCGCTTCCCTGATTAGTTTTTGGAGTTCATTCGATATGTATAAGAGGGGGAACAGGGGGCTCATGCCCCTCCCCTTAATGGATATAGTGGGTTTTTCATGCAGAATTAACAGTTTTTGTCCAAAATTTAGATATAGGATCATTCTGATGAGGCGATTCCGTGACTGTTATTATGTGTTCATTGAATAAGTATAAACAGGGGGAACGGGGGTTCATGCCCCCCCCCCCTTAATTGATATAAACGGGATTTTCATGCAGAATTAACAGTTTTTGTCCAAAATTTAGATATAGGATCATTCTGATGAGGCGATTCCGTGACTGTTATTATGTGTTCATTGAATAAGTATAAAAAGGGGGAACGGGGAGCTCATGCCCCTCCCCCCCTTAATTGATATAAACGGGATTTTCATGCAGAATTAACAGTTTTCGTTCAAAATTTAGATATAGGATCATTCGGATGAGGCGATACCATGGCTGTTATTAGGTGTTCATTGAATAAGTATAAACAGGGGGAACGGGGGGCTCATGCCCCTCCCCTTAATTGATATAAACGGGATTTTCATGCCGAATTAACAGTTTTTGTCCAAAATTTAGATATAGGATCATTCGGATGAGGCGATACCGTGACTGTTATTATGTGTTCATTGAATAAGTATAAACAGGGGGAACGGGGGGCTCATGGCCCTCCCCTTAATTGATATAAATGGGATTTTCAAGCCGAATTAACAGTTTTTGTCCAAAATTTAGATATAGGATCATTCTGATGAGGCGATTCCGTGACTGTTATTATGTGTTCATTGAATAAGTATAAACAGGGGGAACGGGGGACTCATGCCCCCCCCTTAATTGATATAAACAGGATTTTCATGCAGAATTAACAGTTTTCGTTCAAAATTTAGATATAGGATCATTCGGATGAGGCGATACCGTGGCTGTTATTAGGTGTTCATTGAATAAGTATAAACAGGAAGAACGGGTGGCTCATGCCCCTCCCCTTAATTGATATAAATGGGATTTTCATGCAGAATTAACAGTTTTCGTTCAAAATTTAGATATAGGATCATTCTGATGAGGCGAGTCCGTGGCTGTTATTAGGTGTTCATTGAATAAGTATAAAAAGGGGGAACGGGGGTTCTAATGCCCCTCCCCTTAACTTGCATAAATGGATTTTTCAATCAGAATTGTCAGATTTTGTTCAAATCTCTGAATAGTTTTGGAAGTTTAATGGTTAAGTATAAAAGAGGGGAATAACTCCTCTTAAATTATATAAATGCTAAATGGGTTTTTATTAAGAATTATCTGATTTTCTCTGAATTTTGGATATAAATTTTTTAATATGATAAAGCATGTACTTGATAGTTTTGGAAGTTCAATGATTAAGTATAAAAAAGGAGAAAGGGGAGAGCTGTTTCCCCTTCTTAATTTTTTTTTTTTTTCGAACGGAATTAACAAAAATACAAGGCTGTAATGTACAATTAGTATGCGTAGCCTGTGAGCTCAATGCCATCAGTTTAACTGGGCAATATTCTTTTTTTTATAAATAGTGCTGCCATCTAGTTTTTATTATTATTATTCAGAAAATATTCTCAGTGGAACTTGTTGTTTTTTCATGTAAATGTTTTTAAATTTAGTTTCAATTCTTTTTTTTTTTTTTTTTTTTTGTAATAATTAATAATATATTAAAATGATATGTGAAAAATTTTCAATTTTATCAATTTAAATAAGAGAAAGTGTATATGTGCATGTCTCTTCCTATATGTGATTGTGATTGTACAGAGGCCATTGGATACAGAAAAAATAAAATAAAAGGCACAAAAATCTTTTCAAACATCCATTTCAACAATTCATAGTCAGACTAATTTATTTATTTATTTTCTTAATAATATTTTATTTTTTATTTTTTATACTGACCTATTTCTATAAATTAGAATAGAATTTTTTTAGATTTTAGACAAGGCATGATGATATGAAAAGATTTTTAAAAAAATCATTTCTCTGCTGCATCAAAGCATTAGTAATGTAATTTTGTTCAATGATAAATCCTAGAACATAAGCATGAAATATGGAGATTGCTTTTAAATTGTCACTGTCTCTCTCTCCTATTTTGTAAAATATCAGCTATGTGGCTTAGAAAAGAATTTTTACTGGATATGTAATTTTTTTTCTCAATATTTAGCTTTATGTACCTCAGGTGGCACCCCACTAGATCAAAAATCCTAAAAGCTAATTTTAAACCAAGTTCTTGCACATTGACTTCTAATTATATAGCTGGCATTTCTGCATTTAGAAATCAAAAACGCTCATTTGTCAGTTTTATTGATTTATTTTTTTTCTTTTTCTTTCAATCATTTTTTTTTCTTTTTTAAATATTCTTGAATGATTTTATTTTATTACAGCATTTGAAATTATTTTCAAGAACATGGAATGATTATTTCCTAATTTCTATTTGAAACAAGTAACTATTTTAAATAGTAGAACATAGGAAAATGAAATCTGTATGTTATTTGCATGTTGTAAAGAGCATATTTTTCCAAATTTTGAAAATCATTCATTGATTTTCACTGAATAACACTGATTCACTGAAAATCAATGAATAATTTTCAAAACCGATTATTCTAATTTACATTCCTACTAACTATTAATCAAAGCCTATCGTTTTGAAATATGATTTGCAAATTTAAGAAAAATTACATGTTAATCTAAATTTCATTCTTATATTTATTATGTATGTTTCAAGATGGTAAAATTTCAGAAATAATTGGTTTAGATACTGATTGATTATTCACAAAATTTGTTGTCAATTTATGTAGTATTTCCATTATGCTTGTACAGTATGTTGTTATGGATGCTTGTTTTTGTGCTGAATACAAAATTAAGACCTTGGTACAAACTTAAGTAATTGCTTTTTTTCTCATATTAATTCAGTGAAAAAAATATATAGACTTTCAATTATTTATTATTAAGGGAAATACTTTAAATTAAAAAAACTATGCTCTGTTTTATATATTTGTAGTTTTCTCTATTTTATTAAATTACATTATTTTTTAATTTTAAAAAATAAGTAATTGCTAGTGTGTTTTTAAAGATTCTGTACATTTTCTGTTTTAGGGTATTGATACACTGTTCCAAGTCGCCATTGCTCTTTTGATGGTAAATTATTTATTATTATTTTTTTTTTTAATGAAATATCAGAATTTTGTATAAATCACATATGGTAGTAAGTCGCACTTACCAACATATGTGACTGTACAAGTGTAGCACAAGATTTCCATCCTGTGTTACAGTTGCAGCCTTACCAACATATGTGAGTGAGCAGTGGCGTAGCTAAGGGGGGCGTCCGCCCCGGGCGCCGAGGCCTAGGGGCGCCAAATTGAGAGAAATTGTTATATATCTGTATTGGGGTGGGGGCGCAAAATTTCTTGCTGGCCCCGGGCGCCAAAAAACATGACAGTAGGTGGTTACGCCACTGTGAGTGAGAAATGACAAGCTGGGTATCATCCTCATAGCTGAAATGGTTGAGCACTTGGAGTACTATTCCAAGGGTTTTGGGATCAATCCCTGGCTTGGACATTTTTCACTCTGTTGTTTTTATGCTTAGCTACAATATGATAATCGCTTATTAAATAACTAGATGCCTCTAAAGAAGACCAATTTGGTCTCCCTTAAATGTATGCCAAGCAGTACATTATGTTACTTTCATTCGTAAATTTAATCAGTTAGTTAATCCTACCCTAAATTAAAATTTTTTTAGAGAAATCAAGAATTCTTTGTGATCTTAGTAGCATTTCATACATTTTTTGTTGTTATGTATTTCATCTTTTTTAACAAATATTTAATTTTTGTCGCTGTAAAAATGTGTGTTACTTCAAGGGTTCTGAGATTCGTTCATAAGTTATTGAAATTAAACAACTTACCTAAGCATGCTGTTACTTCGATAATATTTTTTTACATTAAGAAATGTATTTAAATTTTAAAAATCATACATTTATCTATATATTTTTCAATATTTAATAAGCAAGGAATATGTACACTTTTGTATTTATTAATTCCATGTCTGAGCTCATAAATATGTCATAAATGTAACATAAATATAACATAAATGTAACATGACTAAGTGAGATAGCAAAGTAAAACACTCATGAAAACAAACCGTAAACAAATGTTAGCTTCAACATTGCCAATTTACATGCTATGATGGAATAAGAATATTGTCTATGCTCATTCATGGTTAGAGTTTTCGAATTATTGTCATCATGGTTTAATATTTTTTACTGTGCATGTGAATGAATTTCTTGTGTTATTTTACTTTATGAAGTCTGATAGTAAGTTGTCAACTTAACTTCATTTGGAGTTATTGCAGAATATATGTTTATTTGTAAACTGTGGCATTTGACAGAGCCATACAAAGAGTTAGAAAAATGGAGCTGAACTATGTGTTATCTTTCCAGTTTTATTGCTTCTGATTTTTGTATTGTAATTGAGAATTAATCTTTTATGTTTCAAATGAAGTTTGGGAAATAAGTTTTTTACCAAACCAATAAAAAAGTTATTTCTCCAAACTATTTTTCTTTAATTTTTTCCTTAAATTAGTAGATACACAAGTTGCATGTACTATATATATGAATATATAGTTCGGGGGAGGGCAGTGTTGTCTGAATAATATGTGATGGTTATTAAAAAAAAAAAAAAAAAGAGTAGGAAATGCATTTGGTCGAATCCATGTCGATTCAGGCAGGGGGGGGGTTACCTTCATAGTCTCAAAAGTTCTTTAATTGAACATATGTTGAGATTCAGGGAAAAATAAAGCTCCTGTATTTTTTTGGTTTTGCACAAAAAAATTTCTGGACTGAGCAGGATTGGCATGATTTAAATCAACTGATTTAAATCAAGATTTAAATCTAGATTTAAATTAACTGATTTTTTTAAAAAAAAAACATTTGATTTAAATCAATTTTTTGCAATATCACATGAATGCACATATCAAAGGAAAATTTTGGGTAAAAAGTTAGAAAATGTATTAGATAACGATAGAATTACAAAATTTAAAACAAGATATGAACAAGCTATTAATGGCTGTCATTTTTCTGGAGTTTTATTAAGTCCCTCTGTTTTAAATCGAAATGAAATTTCACTTAGTGTAGGGGAAAATAATGAAGGTTTGGCATTCATTAAAGAAGATTGTCTAAATCTTCTCACCACTGTAGTACATTTACAAGCAAAAAATGGCCCATTCCAAAAATTAACATTGCTTGAGAAAAGATTTTCTGATATTATGACAGATTATGATTGGTGGAAGTCCTTTTATGTAATGGGAAGTAAAGAGACAATCGGCGAAATTGAAATTGAATTTATTTACCAAATAACAACAACCGTAACTTCATCTCCTGGAGTAGAAAGCAAATTTTCTTCTTTTGGACTAGTTCATTCAAGCCTTCATAATAAATTAGAAGTAGGCAAAGCTTCTAAATTAGTATTTTTGTTCAAACAATTAAATTCCTGATTTTTTCCTATTTGCTTAAAAAATATTGAATTAATTGTGATTTTTATCCCTTAATAAAGAGCTTGCATTAAATAAATACAGTAGACTTCCTCAAATCTGCACAGCTTGGGACCAGAAGTTGTGTGGATTTTAGTATTTTGTGGATTTCTGGTCATGGGTTTGTTTGCATTTTTTAAATGGTAATATGATTGTAATTAATAATGCAATTGAAATTATAATGAATATTTATAATATAGTAAAACATTAAAACAATTATGTAAGGTAATTAAACTAAAATAATAAAAATTTAGATAATTAAAAATGATTAAAATATTGAAAGCTGCAAAGATGAGTAAATAATCAATGTATAACTAGACATTTATAATAAAGATGAGATGCATTTTTTCCTAAATTATTCAATGAAACTTGCCCCATAAAGATGCACTACTAATTCACATCAAAATCATAAAATAAAGAACTTTTATTTCAGGTTTAACCAAACTCAATAATAAAAAAAAAGCTTGATGAATGTATAAATGCATTTTGCAAAAAGTTTGTGATCACCACTGATATTAGCAATACCTTGAATTTTTTTTCAGAAATAAATTTATTCTTCCTTCATGAAAAAGCATGAATTCAGCAATATTAATGAAAGTTACAGATTAAAATACAGTCGAGTTTCTCTATAACGAAACTCCATACCTCATATCGAATTTCTCTATATAACTAATTTTTAGCAGGAACGGTCCTCCCTTTTCATGATTACATTAAAGACAGTCTCTATATAGTGAAATACCTATCTCCATATAACGAATTTTCTCATAAAATGTTCTTTAGTTATTCAGTTTTAAAAAAGCTTCAAAATCATATGGAATCAAATTTCCATCATTTATTTTTGATTTATAGTTCAAGGCTGAGTTTTTTATATTGCTTCTCTACCTGGAATCTCCTTGATCTTTAAGTCCAACAAATTCATTCCACCAGCCCCCCTCCCACACATCTTTTAACATCCTTCGAGAAACAGTGTCAATTTAATTGTTGCGCATATAAAACCTGGATCAATGTGGTAATTGAAGTCAGTGTTGATTTCAGAGGGTGGTTTTGGGCCGGGAGTGAATGTCAGTTCACTCCCGGAGCAATGAGATCGCTCCCGAAAATTTGAGATGTTGTGTTTTCAATGGCAAAAAAATTAACCTACATTTTTCTTGTGTGATTTTTATTAAGCTTTTAAATAAACGTCTATTCTCTTTTTTGAAACTGTTCAAATAATTAAGAAATAGGATATTAAGTTAATATTTATAGTTAAACACTTCAAATGTTTAATTAAACGTATAAGAAATAATACTTGTTCAAAATTTGCACATTAAACAGAAATTTTAATGGCTTTCTCTATTCAACAAATTTCTCTATACAACGAATTTTTTATTGGAAAAATGGATTTTGTTATATAGAAACTCGACTGTATATATAGAATTGATATTTAAAAAAAAAAAATCTGCAGATTTTAGAGAGTTGCGGATATTAGGGCAGCGGATTTAAGGTAGTTTAGTATATTTAATTTGTTTTTTAAATTTTACCATTTTCTATTCATTTACAACATATTTAAATTTATTTTTTATTTAGTGTGCACAATTCAGTTACAAAATAATAGAATGGCTTTAGATTAAAGCCTAGATGTTTAATTTTTAGTACCAATCAGTAACTAGAATGTAATATTTTCTTAACTATATAATTATTTCTTATATTTTTTTTATAAATTATAAATGTTATTTATTCTTTTTTTAGTTATTTATTATAAAAAACTGCTCCATGTATTGTAAAAACATAAAAACACAGTAATTAAATGTAGGATTCTAAAAAAATCAAATAAATCTGATTTTTTTCATTTTTTTAAAAAAATCATGAAACATTTCAAGTGTTCTATCTTGGAAACAGTGCAAGATATTTTGTTCTGGTTTATTTTATTTTAAAGGTAATGTTTTTCCGCTTAAAAAGATATACACTATTTTTAAAATATGTATTTATTTATTTTTACAGCAGCCTTCTAAAAAAAAATTTTTTTAATCAAAAATGATTTTTCTCTCATAAATGCCAATCTTAAAAATTTCGATTTTTTTACTGTTAGTCAATACCACTGAGTACTGCCTTTACTGTAAAGGAGAACTTCTACTTTTGAGTTTAATAAGTTTTAGAAACATTTCAAGAATTTAGAGAATTTTACAGGAGCTGTATGTTGACAGTTCCAGTAAAGGTCTCTCAATTTTTGTTTATTTGTATCATATATAGGGGCAAACTGGCATGAATATAAAATTTATTATGTTTCTATGTATTAAATTCTGCAATACGGAAGTAATATGAATCCATCTTAAAAAGAACGTAATCACCAGGCTAACCTAGAATCATTACCTATCATGAGATATTTAATTATGTATGATAGAATTTAATAGAATGAACAATCATCTATTAATATCATAGTGACGGGTGTAACTATATTGCACAAACTTTGAATAGCAAGCAAGAAGAAATTTCATTTGTCCAACCAAGATCTCTGAAACAGCAAAATATTCAGATTCACAATTTATAAAAAGGAATTTTTGTGGCCTGTGTGTATGACTGTGAGTAGTGGATTGCAAAGGTCATAGATATCAGTTGTGAGTTAAATGAAATTGTCGTTAACTTTATGCTCCCACATGGACCAGCTGTTGGATATAGATTCCCACCTGCAAGACAGTAACACCACTACCAGTGTTCACTTCCTATTCATAATGTTTTAAGGATTATGGAAGCCCCAGTCCCTATTGGTTAAACAGGAAGGCATCATTAAATATCAAAAGATAAAGATGCAGTTCAAAAAATTATAAAGTCTATGAATTTCTAATTTCAGTTCTAAGTAGAGTACACTGGAAGTAATGTGTTTTGAAACTTATACATATATATTGTAAAGTTCTTTTTTTTCTTTTTCTTGTAAGCTCATTTTAAAGTTGTATGTATCTTATATTTATTAAGAAATAAAATGCTATGTCAAACAGGACTAAGATTTTGATTTCCTGAGACCAGTATGTGACTATCATACAGGAACTGGTAAAATGTATGTCAAATTTTTACATTTGTTTCGATAACATGTCAAAATCAAAAGTGGAAGTTTTCCGATATAAGGAAGGCAGTAAGTACTCAATGGTATTAATCAACAGCAAAAAAAATTTAGAATTGCCATTTTTGATTTTTTTAATTAAAAAAAATCAGAAGGCTGCCTCAAAAAATATGAATACATTTTTCAAAATTTAATATATCATTTCGAACAGAAAAAAATTACCTTCAAAATTTAAAAAAATGCAACAAATGTTGTAAAATGTTATGACAGTCAAATTAAAACTTAAAAAAATATATTAATAAATATTTTATTCATCCTATTAAATCCTATCACGCATAATTAATTCAATCATATCCCATGATAGGTAATGATTCTAGGTTGCCCTGGTGATTATTTTCTTTTTAAGATGGATTCATATTACTTCCATATTATTGAATTTAATATGTAGAAACATAATAAATTTTGTATTCATGCCAGTTTGCCCAAGAGTGTAACACTCATTGCACCAAGATCGAAATATTTATATAACTAGTCATAGTACAAATGCATCTCATTTACCACATTTGACATGTAGTTTCTAACTTGTTTAGGATATGTAATAGGCTATATATGATATAAATAAACAAAAATTGAAAGACTTTTACTGGAACTGTTAACATACAGTTCTTGTAAAATTCTCTAAATTCTTGAAATGTTTCTAAAACTTGTTAAACTCAAAAGTGGAAGTTCTCCTTTACAGTGAAAGTAGTACTCAGTGGTGTATTGACTCATAGTAGAAAAAAAAATCTAAATTAATAAGATTGGCATTTTAGAGAAAAAAAAATTTAGAAGGCTGCTGTAAAGATAATTAAATACGTATTTCAAAATGGAGTATATCTTTTTAAGCAGAAAAATATTATCTTTAAAATAAAATGAACCGCAACAAAATATCTTGCACCATGCCAGAGATAGACCACTTTTAAAGAAATTTGAAAATTGCGAATGGAAAATCGTGCTCAGGGTGCCATCTTTGGCTCCCTGTATCTTAGTCCAAAAATTTTTTTTTGGAGAAAACCAAAAAATACAGGAGTTTTATTTTTTTCCTGAATTTTAACATATGTTCAATCAAAGAACTGCTGAGACTATGAAAGGAAGATTTTTACTTACCCATCATACGTAGTATAGAGTAAATCTTGCAATCGTTTTAAAAATTGAAAAATTATTTTTGCCGGATTTACACGTTTCAGATAGTGGAGATTCTGAAAAACATATTTTTAGAAAAAAAATTTGCCATCCGTCTGTCTGTAAACGCTCTATTTCACAAACAAATTAAGATAGAGACTTGAAATTTTCTATTTACTTAGTATGTAAGAATGGGATGAAGCTTTTTTAATATCAGTAACCTCGATTATCTGGAACTATTTTATTTGGACTCTTGAAAAATTCGTTCTGATGAAAGGTACATAAAAATTATCAAAATTTTTTGTTTTAAACAGTGGACTTAAAAGGTAATAAAATAACACAAATTTTGCAAAAAACTGAATTCGATATCTTAATGTATATGGGTGATTCTCAAAATAGGGGACAATTTATGTCTTTCGGCATACAAAAAAAATTGAGAGGTTTTCTGTCATGTTTTTATATTTAGATATGTTTTTCTTAATATTATTCATTATTTGCACTCAAGAATTACTCACTTTTTAGTTAAAAACACCTTAAAAGAACAGAATAAAGATTCAAAATGTCATTAGCATGGATGTCCACAGCAGCTGTGCCTTGTGTATACTAGCATTTTTCAAGAGTTAATATGATGTTTATAAAATAAACAAATGTTATTCTTTCTTTATATTAATCAAGAAGAGGATTTATCAAATAAATTTCTTTTTAAAAATAAAATTATAGTACATAAAAAAAGAATTAAAGTTTGTCCTCCATATTCGATTTTCAAAACAAGGTCATACTAAAACAGCTGGTTATTAATCAAAATTTCATTTTCACATATGACAATAGTTTGAAAATATAAAGTTTCTCCATGGCAACAAGTAGTCATTTTAAACCAGCCAGAAAATAGAAGCATGTATTGTATTTTAAGAATAGAAGTTGAATATTAGGGGGTTACATCAATTGTATGTCATTAGAATGGATAATAATTTTCATGTTTATTTTATAGTTAAAATTTTTATTTTATTTATTTGCATAGAACTTTTGTGTTTTAAAAAGCCCCAGAAAGGAATATTGCATTGTGATTATATTATGGCTCATAATCTTATTTAAATTAAAATTTGTCATTAGCATGGGCAGATATCAGTGTCATTAGCATGTTTTTTCTGTCCATGCTAAAGACTCCTATGTACATAAATGTAACCAGTGCTTATATTGTATCCTTTATCAAGTTTAATTTTACGTATAAATTTAGGTATTACATTTATTATCCCTAAAATATGCATTAAATCTGTAGAAAAATCACTAAGACTTCTTACATTGTTAGTGTCAGAATGTTGCTCATGTAACAAAGTTTGCTCTTTGGTAATGTTTTTATTCTCCTTATATGTATATATGTAAAAATGGAAACCATTTGCTGAAAAAGAAGGTTAATAAATATAGAAAAAAAATATTTAAACAGGAAGAAAATAAAAATTTCATAATATATTTATTCCATACAATTCGTTTTGTCATTAGCATGGCTCAAAAAATACTAATTATTTTTTTAAGTTAATTTTTAAATATTTAGCTCTGCTGACTACATGTAAAGTATACCTAATACTATATTAACAACACCTATTTTTTTCAGAAATTTTGCTAACAGTAATTTTTTTAAGATTTCATTTTTGAAATCGTCCCCTATTTTGAGAATCACCCATATATTACTGTAAACATTTTTTTTTTTAAATATTTTTTATATTCAAAATTGAATCTATAAAGGCAACAGAAAATTATCTAAATATCTCAAAAATGAATTTACAATGAAAGTTAACTTTTTGTAAATCAGCATTGAGCAGAATTTTTAAAAACAAGAATATTATGAAGAAAGGGGAGAGGAGTTACTACAGATTTTAGGAAAATTATTGGAATGTTAAAAAAAACTTGAATAATTTTATAGTAATGATTAAAAAGTTTGATTTAAGATTTTGTAAATCTAATCTGATACTTTAGAAAATTACAAACTACTATGCTGTAATAGTAACTTACAAAAAATATTAAAAAAAATTACTTGTTTTTTCGTATAAATAGAAATAAAATAATATTCTGTATTCTGAGGATAGCTAAAAAAAACTCAAAAAATGAAATGACTTTAGATTACTTTACAAGCATAAACTTTTATACACAGTTTATAAGTAGATTAAAGCACTATGTGTCTTTAATGCCAATGGATAGCAGGGCCCGATTATGACTAATTGGAGCCCTGGGCAAAGATAAGTCAGGGGGAGGGCCCTTTCCAATCATTGCAACATTATTCAAATAAAACAGATGGTCACTTGTGTGTATGTGTAATGCGTAAACATACTTTCGCACCTTCGATATAAATAGAAGAAAATTCTTAGCTCCGTCAATTCTAAATTAAATACCTTAGTTACTAAAAGTATACCTATTTTTTTCTTAGTACAGAAGAAAACTTTTTTATGCAACTTTAGCAATTTGTTACATTACATGAATGAATTTAATATGATGGATTTAATAACTTCAACACAAGGAAGAGGTGGAATTGGAAAAAGAAAGTTAATATTTTATAAATCAATATATGAATTTGGGGGCCACTTAAGGTCCGGGGCCCATGGGCAAAGTCCCGACTTGCCCATGCGGTAATAAGGCCCTGATGGAAAGTATGAATTATATGAAAATTAGTCTCAATTGGAGTCTCAATTGGATATTTCTGAGTTATGTGTAGTTTTAAATGATATTTTTCAATGTGACATGGAAGAAGTAATGATATTTTATATACAGCTTATTATAACTCATGTTTATTATTACAGTTTATTATAATTCATGTGTAGATAAAGTATGTAGATTATCATATAATCATTTTAATTATGCATATCTGGGTTTTCTTCCTTCTTTTTAAGATGTCAAAGAAGGATTTGCTAGCTTTGGATTTTGAAGGCATATTGAAATATTTTAGAGTGACACTTCCAAAAAAATACAGAAGTGAGAAAAATGCAAGAGATTTACTAGCTGCTGCTATAAACATTAAAGTATGTGAATTTTTCTAATTTTATATTCATATATAAGTTTTTTATTTATTATTTAAGGAAACTAGGACTGCAAAATATCTATATATTTAAAAGACCAGGCTGTTTTTTTAGTTATCATCAGCCCTGAGCCTGAATTCAGCTACTGAACCGATTTTGATAATTGCTTTTTAAATAAAAGCTGGTCATACGTAGGTGTGTCCATTCTAGCTGCTTTTTAATTTATTTCCATTTTAATATTTTATTTTTAATTTTAAATGCTTTTTATGAAATTTCTGAAAAACAGTGGCAATCAGATTAATTCCTTCATTGCAGAGAAAAGAAAAATATTCAGATACATGACTTTTTGAATGTATGTTTTAATTTGCAAGTTAAATTTCGGTAAAAAATATTTACACATATGTACTTAATATTAATAGGTCAATAAAAATTCATAATTACTCTGACATCACAAGAATATTGTTTATTTGGCTTTTTTATCTTTATGCATTAATTTTATTAATGCCATTTTTTTTTCATTATAGTGAAATAAAAAATATGTTTTTACTTTAATACATGCTGGTTAAGTATAGAAATACGTAATAAAGTATGTGTGAAAAGTTTTTTTCCAGCGAAAGTAGCTACATGATTAGTTTAAAATGAATTTTTTAACTTGGTGCATGTAAAGAAAAAACTTGTTCTGGTGGTGTCAAAATGACATAATTTACACTGATTTTTCATTTCTGGATTATAAAGATTATAATTGGAGACTATTTATTATTTCAGCCTAAATATATGTTCTCTCTCGCTTAAAAAAAAATAATAATTTTCCGTTGGATGTATTAATTTTTTAATAAAATATTCAGAAAAGTAAAAAATTTCAGAAAAATTAATAACTAAAATTGTTACAGTAAAAAAAATGGGCTTCATATAAGATTTATATTCTACAAGAATAATTTTTGAAGGTTTATTGTAAATTCAAAAGGTTTCTTACTATCGACAAAGTCCTATTTCTTTCATTGTGGAATTTTCTGTTTCGTAAAAAAATAGTAGTCTATTTTTGAACATTAGCCAAAACTCTATTACAATTTTAAAAATTGTATAATGTGAAAATGAACAGGGCTATCATTTTCACTTTTATCATACTTACATTACTTCCAGATCTAAATACGGTACTATATAATTTCAATTAAATCGGAATAAAATTAACTTAGGATGAAATTTATTTGAAAACTGACTCAGTTTAGTGACATCTTAAATTATTTTCAAGCATGAATTATTTTTCAAATCTATTTCAACCAGACTGTGATAGGAATTATATTTCAGTATTTTTTTAGGAACTATTAGATATGTCACATTATAACAAGGGAAGTAGGTAAAAAAATGTGATTTTCATCAAAAAAAATTAATTGTAAAAAAAAAAAAAAAAAAAAAAAAAAAAAAAAAAAAAAAAAAAAACACTGAATTCCCCAAAGAATTATGACTTAGACGCAAAAATTAATCTCCATGTGGCGACTGGCTACTGTGAATCTGCACCTATTACTTGTAATGAAAGATTTTCACTGCAGCTTCAATGAAACCTTATACTGAATGTTGTAGGATTGATTAGATGTTTTAGTCTGTTTACTTATTACTTTCTTTAATCTTCAATAGAAGAAAATATTGTAATCGAAATTTTTTTCGACTTCCGGCTTTTGATGGATTTACATGTTTTAGGGATCAGATATTCTAAAAAATATGTTTTTACAAAATGTCTATCTGTCCATGTGTCTGTGTGTTCGTATGTCACCATTCTACCATCAAAAAAGTATAGGAAGATATGCATAGAATTGAACCAAATTTTTTGTGAATGTTTTTGGCTGTGGCAAGCAGGTTCTCCTTCAATTTTGAAATATTCTGCTGGAAGGGGGTGCTGCAATCGCAATTTTTGTGCCATTTTCAATATTGTACTGACCAAAAGTGCATGAAATTATGCATCGAATTGAACCAAATTTTTTGTATAAGTGTATACCTATGGCTAGTTGGTCCTCCATGAATTTGAAAATAATCCACAAGAAGGGAGCGCTGCAATAGCGATTTTTGTGCCATTTACAATATTGCACCACCTAAAAGTATATGAACTTATGCATAGAATTGAACGAAATTTTTTGTTTAACTGTTTGGCTATAGCTAGTAGGTCCACCCTGAATTTGAAAAAAATCCGCTGGAAGGGGGCATTATAATCACGATGTCTGTGTCATTTTCATTATCTTACCATCAAAAAGTGTATGAAGTTATGCATAGCTGAACTAAAGTTTTTATGTATGATTATTTTTAAGTATGGCAAATAGGTCCTCCATAAATTTGAAAAAAATCTGCCTATCATTCTATTATCCATTGTCTTGTTCAGAGATGGAAACTCATTTTTACTCAGATTATTTGATTGAAGCAGAAATTTAAGTTGAAAATCAATGTTGGTATGGTATTAAAACTATTAAAGCATTAACTTGTGTAACTATTTTTTTAAATATCAAAATGTACGTATGAGGTAGAAAAAAGTTTTGGGATTGGCATATCCAATAAGTTTTTATTTTATAATCGAATATTTGTTAACTTAAATTATGTCATATTGTTTGTATCATAGCAAACGCTGTAGCGTTTGATATAATATGTTTAAGAAATGGAAAGTGCAAATGTCTTTTTCAAATTTTTGGCAAACCAATTGACGTACGACAGCGATTTTTTTTTTTTTTTTTTAAGATAGAATTTGACGAGACAAACAAAATGATAGCATTCAAAAAATTATCGTAGTTTACTGTAGTTTTTTATTTAACTTTTAACGAAAAAATGAAGACCTAAAATTCAACAAGCGATAGCTCACGATCTTATGGATGGATTAACTTCATTTTTGGTTTATTTTAATCCTTTTGGTGAAACTTAAAATAGATTTTTTTTTTTTCATCTTTGTATGTTTGACAATTGCTGAGAAAATCGAATTTGTATCTTAAAGCTCCAGTTGAACATTTTTTATTGTTGTTGCTGTTGTAGTTCTTTTTTTTTTTATTCGTTGCCTCCAAGTATAAATAAGTATAAACTTTTTTATGTATGTAACATAATTCATTCAATTTAAATAAATCACGTGAAAAGCATAGTTATTTGTATTTATTGTGAAGCATTTAGTTTCAGTTCTTTGAATAAAGTTGTGAGCACACTGTAATTATTTTCGTTCGACTCCTTGGTTTATTTTTCAGACATCTTGCATTTTATATGACAATGCAAAAACTTTCTTAATTATTCTAATACAACAATAAAATTTTGGTAGCAAATATTTTGCTTTTCAAAATATAAAAAAATCTTCAGTTTTTATCAAAAAATTTGAATGACAAGTATTAAAAAATGCTCTGGTGAGCAACAAAAAAGGTTAATATGTTTTTAAGTATGAAAAAGTGTTTCACAAGTGCTTCTAATTGAGCATGAGAAAGGCCAAGGTGTCCTTCCTTGGCTGCAGTTTACGTCAATGCCAAATTTTAAAAAGTCATATTTGCACTTTTTCCATACAAAAGAAATTTGCCTAAAACTTTCCGTCTTTCTTTTTAGCAAAATTTTCAAATCTGCTTTACATGTGAACAGTACTATTGACTCTGCACTGCAAACTGAACTGTTGACTCTGCATTGCAACTGCATTACAAATCAGTTTTCTGTGCAGTTCTATGCTGCATGCATACTTGGTTGTACTGCATGAGTATGATACGCTACATGAACTAAGATTTCATGTACTATTTCGCCTTACATTCATGTTTAATTACGCTGCGTTTTTTCTAGCTGTGTCTTTGTGCTATACATTTTTATCGTAATTGCGACTGATTTCTTTACTCTGAAAAAATGCAAATATGATTTGTTTTTTTAATTTGGCATTGACAGTGAACTACAGCCAAGGAGGGACCCCTTGTACTCTCTCATGCTCAATTAGAAGCACTTGTCAAACACTTTTTCATACTTAAAAACATATTAATCTTTTTTGTTTCTCACCAGAGCATTTTTAATACTTGTTTAAGTATGTTAAACCAATCAATATTTAATTGTGACTGATGTGATAAAGAATTTCATCCTGATTGGGCAAAATGGATAGAATCTGATGCTAAAAATGTGTATTTACAAAATGTTTAGCATGTAAATTATTCAAGAATATATTTAACAATTAAGTAGTTGTTATCTATATTGAATGTATACATGTAGTTGAAACAAAATTTAATTCAGGCAAAAACATGCTGAAAATCACACTTCAGGAATCACTATCCATAGGCGGCGATCTGTCAGGTTCTTAGCTTAGCTCTGTATAGGATTTTATTGATATACTATAAGCATCTTTTAGCATACGTATTGAATGTAGTTGAGCTCGAAAATACATAGCTAAAAAAAAAATTCTTTAAGCTTTTCATGCTCATTCTAAGTAATGTTTTTTTTTTCTTTTTTTTTGTATAGCCTTGTATTTGTATATAAAGTTTATGCACACCATGTATAGTATGTAGTGTGAAAAAATTACTTTATCTTTAAAATACATGTCATGACTAAAAATGGAAATTCAGCAACCATGCCTCACAGCCAACATTTCAGAAACAGTATTTGCCCAAAATCTTGTATGTGTCTTTCTAAATGAATAATAAATGCAATGCTCCTCCTCCCCCCATCTGCTATAACCTTTCAGAAAATTTGCTGTAAATTTAATCTTCCCCTATATAAAGTGGATCATGCAAACAGCTTTTCAGAAACATGTTCCCAAAGTATAAAATTGCAAAAACATTTTCTTGTGCAATTTCATGTTTTTATTTTGGTAAAATATAATTAAATAAATTAATATAAAAGTATCATAGAAAATATTGTTATGAAATGGTATTACTTTTTTCTTTACATAGTCATATGTTATGCTTTTTTAAGCATGTAAGAATACATTGTAAAAATTGTAAGGATTTCAAAATTGATATGTTGATAGATACATCATAGACCAGACATCCAAATCATAAGCATATTTCAGTGTTGAAATCTACCTATAAATAATTTTCATTTTATCAGTTCCTAAAAAGGAAGAAAAAAAAAAAAAAAGTTGACTTCTTAACAGTAACTTAAAGCAAAAAGAACAAAAAATACTAGTAGCCCTGAAATAAATCCAAATCTTAATAGTTTTAAGAATGTTACTCAAAATTTTAAAGTGTTATAAAGAATGAAGATAATTTGAAGTTCACTTACTTTCATTGAGAAAACGGGAAATAGAAACACTCTATTAATTATCTCTAAATAATTATTTTTTTTATTTATTACATATTGTATACAATTCATATTTTAATTAAACATGTGTTTCTACAAAAGTAAATGCATCTTTTTTTTTTTTAAGGTTAAGAAATTAAAGAAGTATGCGAAGGAGTATCAAAGTATAAAAGAACAGCAAAAATATCAAGAAGATCCTGTGTCTAAGTTACAGGTAATATATTTAACAATGCAATTTTTTTTTTTTATATCTGGAATAACAGTGGTAATTGTAACAATATTATCATTCTAATTTGAAATCTGCAAAACCTAGGTTTTAAAATCAGAAAATCATATCATAGATTTTCTATAAAGTTAGGGCAGTTCAGCCATCTACATAAAAAAATTATAAACTTTCATATATATGGGTCATTTTCAAAAAACTTGTACATTCTATGTCCCCCAACTTTAAGAATTTTTAATAACTAAAATAAAGTTTTAAAAATAAAATTTAAGCATTTACATTACTTGTCTGACTGTTTAGAGTAAATGTGGGCTAAATATGATCAGAAATTAAAAATAATATTAGTGTAGTTATGGCTTCAATGTGTCAGCTATAGCTAAAATGCTATGTCCCCTCTTCCCTTTTTACTTTTTCAACTGCTATAAAATTATAAATCAATTGTCAAAAGTGCTAATTTTTTCAGTTGTGACAATTGTTGTATGTCTTATCTGTAGCATAGACCATATAATATATTTTTTAAAACTTGTTTTTTTATTAAAATGGAACAATTTATTGTTGTCCCCAGATTTTTTCCCCTCTGTTACTTCCACTCTGTTACCATATTTATTGTAATAAATTATTACTACTAAGTGTTCAACACAAGGTTTTGCAGTTCTTCGAACAGTCTATTTTTAGATGAGGCCATCAATTTTTAAATTATTAAGTTATTTTCACCGTGGTGTTGAACTAAAGCATTTACAAGATAAGGATGTTTTATTCAGTTTCCCCTCTGTTACCAGCTTATTCATGTGAAATTTATTTTTTTTATGCTTTTATAAAATTTTAACCATAAGATCAAATGGTGCTTCTTAAATAAATAGGCTTAGTTTTTCTTGTTTTTAATTCACTTTGTGCTGATAAAATTATTTGCAGTTTTTTTCCCCTGTGTTACCATTCCCCTCTGTTACCATGCTTATGGTAACAGAGTAGAGCAGAGTAAGAAACTACTAAAAAAACAAGTTTATTTAAACATTGTTCTTGAAGGCTGCACATTCTCGTTTCATGTTCTTAGAACTGAATTAAAAATATGTATTTTTCTTTTTAAATATAAAATAGTAGTTTTTGTGGTGAGCTAGTTGCCATAAACATTAGGCTTTAATTTTCTCAAACAAAATTCTTCTTTAATTGTAGTCATTTATATTTATGAATCAATACTACTTATTTATGAAAAAAATAATGCAGCATGAAATACCACTATTTTCGAATATTAATTTTTGTAAAAGCCTTTAATTCTTGCTTGATCTGTTTCAAATTTTAGGATATTTTATAACACATGATAAAAATGTATTAAAGAAGAAAATATCATTATTTAAGTAGGAAAGAATTTATAAAAAAAGATACTCCGCATCAAATACTACTATTTTCAAATAGCAATTTCTGTAAAAATCGTTATTTCTTGGGTTAAAGAGTCATCCAATTGGCACGAAATTTGTTAAAATTTGAAAATCTAAGGCGAGCTGTTAGAAATTGAAACACAGATTATAACATATGATAAAAATTTATAAAAGCAATGCTACATGAAATACCAGTATTTTCGAATAGTAGTTTTTTGCAAAAGTCTTAAATTCTGCCTTGATCTGTTTGAAAAAATTGAAACTTCATGATATCTTATAACACATAATAAAAAGTTATATTAAAAAATTGCCTGGTCTAATCCCACTATTTTTTAATAGTATTTTTTGCAAAAATCTTAAATTCTTGCTTTAAAGCACCACTACCTCGACTAATGTATAAGATTTTTTTTTTTTTTTTTTTTTTTTAACTAAGCGGTGCGTTTGTCATAGCACATGATATAAATTTAGAAAATAGAATGCCCCGCCAAATACCACTATTTTCCAATAGTAATTTTTGTAAAAATCTTTAAATTCTTGCTGGATATGTTTGAAACATTAAGATTGGATACAATACATGATATAAACTTATAAAAAAATATGTCACATCAAATATCGCTTCACTATCAATTAGCGTTCCCTTCGGTTACTTTTTTTCCACTCTGTTACCGTCAATTTAAGCTGGTTTATTTCAAAAAAAATTTTATCAATCATCATTTTGAATAATTAATTGTGTAACTTTAACTAATATTTTATTTATGTAATATTTTTTTATAATTTAACTGAAAAAATGTGAATGCACATTTAATTAAAACTTATGATTTTTCCAAAAAAGTAACAGAGTGGACATCTTTTGTATTTTACAAAAATAAAAATAATCATAACAAAACAACAGTTAGAATTTTCTGAAAGTAGCAATCATGTAATTAAAGGAAATGTGATATTTACTGTTTTAGGTTTTTATTTTTTTAAATAAAAATTTTTGACTGTTGGTAACAGAGGGGAAAATTTTACTGTTGCAAGTTCATACTTTATTTTTTATTTGACATTCCAAATCAAAAAGTGAACTGCTGTTTTCAGTTTTATATACAAGAAATGTTTTAGTATCGTCTAATATTTTTATAAGTTGCATTTAAAAAAATTTTTTTTTTTTGTGAAAAATTTGCCAAATGTACAAGTTTTTTGAAAATGACCCATATACCAGGTCACCCCTCAGTTTTTACTTACCCATCATACGTAGTATAGGGTAAGTCTTGCAATCGTTTTGAAAATCGAAAATTTTTTTTTCACGGATTTACACGTTTTAGATAGTGGAGATTCCGAAAAACATATTTTTAGAAAAAAATTTTTGCTGTCCATCTGTCTGTCTGTCCGTCTGTCTGTCTGTCTGTCTGTCTGTCTGTCTGTAAACGCTCTATCTCCCGAACGAATTGAGATAGAGACTTGAAATTTTGTATGTAGTTAGTATGTAAGAATGGGACGAACCCTATTTAATATCAGCAACCTCGATTATCCGGAACTATTTTTTTCGGACTCTCGAAAAATTCGTTCTGATGAAAGGTATATAAAAGTTTTCGAAATTTTTTGTTCTAAGGAATGGACGTAAAAGGCAATAAAATAACACACATTTTGCATATAAAACGAAGTCAATCGGATTATTAGTTGCCGAGATATTTGTAATCCTGTTTTCCACATTCTTCGATTTTTCATGACCCTGTATTTCATTCAAATTTCAATTCAGAAGTATCTTTTAATTGGAAATGAGACGCTTAATCCGATGCAGTTAATTCTTAGTTAATAGAGTTATTATTTTTGGAGTTATAAGGATGTTTCTTTTACGCAGTTCGGTACTACTTGAGTAGTTTGGCGCTTTATATAATTTGTCGATATCGGTAATCAGCAATTCATTAAAATAGAGCATTATTATGTATATTAACAATATTTAAATTTTACTGATTGAATTGCAATTCATTGTATAAATAGTTTTCACATGTTTTATTTTCATATACATATCCATGATGGGTAAGTATTACGTTGGCCCCCAACGACTAGTTTTAGACTTGTGTACAATAATATAGTGGCAGAATTTGAATTTCATATTTCAAATGCAAGCGAGTACTTAATCCCCATTTATTTCATAAATCAATGTATTCCATTTTGATTTTTCTATATATTTGTTAAAAATAAATAAATACCTTTAAAATTAATTTCTTAGAAAAGAATAAAACAATATATGAATAAAAAATAGAAATTTAATCATATTTGATAGTATAAAATAGTGTCTGAAACTTATTTTTTCATTGTTGCACTTTCTATTTGCTTCTTCGACCTGCAGCAAGAATTGCTTTTCATCTTCATCATTTGTTAGGATTTTATTGAACTATCCAATTAGCTTAATCTCTCATTTTGCACTGTTATTGACTATTTGTAAATTTTGTTACTGTTCCTTTCCTTTGTGATAGTCATCGTCATTTCATTTTTTGGGAGAAAGGCTTAACAAGAACTTGCTTGCATTCATACGAGATAAGAGTTCTGCTGTCCTCTTTGTTGCAAATTCTAACAGTCGCACACCATCTTCTTTAAAAATCTCAAGTTCTCATCATTGCTTTAAGTGCTATAGCTGTAAATCATTCTACAACAATGTCTTTTTTTTTTTCTATTTTTGTCAAAAAAGAGAGAAAGTCTTATTAAGTCATCAGAACACTTAGAAAGGCGATGATCAATCACTTTTCTAGCAAAAAATGCAATTTCTTTGTCTGTTGATACATAATTTTAACTGTGTAGGAATAAAGTCATCATCTGATTCAATGTCTGAAGACTCAGAGTTTTCTGCTATACTATTTAGACAAATATTGGAACAAATGATAATTAAAGGTAAAGTGGCTCTAATGCTTCATTCTTCTTTTACTCTCAAAAAATAACATTCATTTTTTTTTTTTTAAACCATATTCATTTTACAATTCGATCTTTAATCCTAAAAAAAAAGATGTACTTTCTTTAATTCTTATCATTTTTATAACACATTCATGACCAATATCAAAGAAGAAATCTAACCACTCCTTGTTGTTAGGTTGTAAAATTTAACAAAAGCCAATAAAAATTAATATTTTCTAGCTTTATATTTTCTTTCTTTCTGGTAACTTTATCTTTTTCAACCATATTCAACTTACAATTGGTTCTTTAATCCTGAAGAAAATTAGAATTTTCTTAAATTCCTATCATTTTTATAACACCTTCATGACCAATATCAAAAAGAGTGTCCAATGAATTTAAACATTCCTTAATCTTGGGCTGTATGCATTAACATGGTGGCTACAGATTCTGGAAATCATGGAATCAGGGAAGTTTAGCAATCTGGGAAAATCAGGGAACTTTATAAAAAAGACACAAAAATCAGGGAAATTTTTCTCTATCCGAAAATATTTCTATTTTCGCCTTACCAACAACGATTCGTTCAGGCTAAGTTAAAACAATAATAACATGGGATTGTGCCATAAACCCAAATTTTAAACATTGGTTCATTCACGATCTTTTGACAAAATTTATCAATTTTAACAATCTTTTGACAAAATTTTCACTTTTTTGTGATTTTTTGACATAATGTATACTTTTTCGCTAGTATTTGCATAATTTGCATGACTTTTTTACGAAATCTGTACATTTTTCGAGTTCTATGCATTTTTAGACGAGATTTGTGCGTTTTTCGTGATATTAAGTTGAAATTTGCATGTTTTTCATGCTTTTAGGCAAAATTCTTGTTTTTATACAGAACCTTTCATAAAATTCACATTTATTTACGCAAAACTTGGATGAAATTTGTATTTTTTACACGATCTTTAGGTCTAATTTCGTACTTTTCTGCAATCTTTTGACTAAATTTATGCCCTTTTTTGTGTGTGTGTGCAAAACTTTGAAGAAATGAGTGTTTTATGTTGTTTTTTGACAAAATTTTGTGGTTTTTTTTCCCGCTATCCTATATTGAAATTTGTGTTATTTCAAACAATCCTTTGACAAAATTAGCAATTTTTTTATCTGATGCCCGTAACGCTATGGGTGCAGAAAATGTTTTTACATGATATTTCTCCTAATCCATATACAAATTTCTCCAAACTTTTACGATATGATTCTTTATTACATTAGGTATGGATATATATATATATATTTTTTTTTTTTTTCCAAAACTTCTCAACATATGCGCAAATATATACGGTACATATTATTGTGAGATCAGTTTTGTACACGTCACCATATGGACCAATTTGTAATGAAAATTTTTCTGTCTTGAGTAATTATGTAAATTCATGATTAAAATCGAAATCAATTGTATATTTCTGTGCAAAATTTCCCAAATGGCTAACATTTCCCTCAATCCTAGATCGCCGAATCGGACATATTCTGGATCCCTGCGTAACGCCTTAACTTTTGTTGTGTATCAGTAATAATTATGCATAAATTGTAATACTTGGCACCTCTGCTAATTAAATACTGTGCGATTTTTGTTTATTCCTCCCAAAAGAGATATTTGCAAGCTGGATGAGGATGTTATACAAGAAAGCAGCATGTGTTAAAAAAATACAATGTATTTTCTTTAATTTGCACATTTTTTATATGGTTTTATTTTTTTCAGCATTTTGTACGTTTTTCATGATCTTTAGACGACATTTGCATGCTTTTCGCGATCTTTGGATGAAATTTGCACTTTTTTCACAATAATTAGGCTAAATTCTTGTTTTTACACGAATCTTTTATGAAATTTGTATTTTTTTCATAATTTTTAGGTCTAATTTCATACTTTTTCGCAATTTTTTGGCTAAATTTGCACATTTTTTTTCATAACTTTGAAGAAATGAGCGTGTTTTGTAATCTTTTGACAAAATTTTGTGTTTTTTCCACAATTCTATGTCAAATTTGCATTATTTCAAGCGATTTTTTGATGAAATTAGCAATTTTTTAATCTGATGCCCGTAATGCCTTAACTTTTGTTGTGTATCAGTAATAATTATGGATAAATTGTAATACTTGGCACCTCTGCTAATTATATACTGAGCAATTTTTGCTTTTTTCTCCTAAAAGTGATATTTGCAAGCTGGATAAATGTGTTATACGAGCAAGCAGCATGCGTTTAAAAAAATACCGTATATGCTCTTTAATAATAAAAATCAGGGAAATCTGATACAAATAATCAGAGAATCAGGGGAAAATCAGGGAACTTTTTTTTTATCATATCTGTAGCCACCCTGATTAACAAAAGCCAATGAAAGTTAATATTTTCTAGTTTTTGAAGTTTTCTGTAACTTTTTGTCTTTCAAATCCATTATGTGTCTTTTGAAAAGTTGTTCTGAAAAATGTTTTTTGCCATTCTCATTATTGCTGAATCATCAAGATTTTGGCACAAAGTTGATAGTATTTATTTGTTCTACTACCCCAACTAAGGAATCCAACCCGAGCTTATTTAGTTACAAAATAGAGTTGTAAGCAATTTTTTTATTTAAAAATTCTAATAGATTTTTACATTTAATGTACTTTTTAGATTGCCTCCAAACACTAGTTAAAATCATTTTTTATAAATAGTAATTATGTATTCAAATAAAGTTTTGAAAAATATTAAAAGCAATACTTTACTAATTAGCTTTGTGTCATGAGTTAACAGTAGAAGAAATTGTCAAAAATTGTTTTTATAGAAACCATTTTTATTCCAATAATATCATTAGTTTAAATGTGTAGTTCGATTACATATCTTAAATTTGTGTTTTATTTATTGATGAAGTTTTAATCTGATTACGGAATACAAGCGAGAAACAAATGCTGAATTATTTATATTAATTAAATGCATATAGTTTGCAATAGAGATAGATTTTAAAAAAAAGTGCTTGAAAAGAATTTTAAAAAAACTATAAAAAATGAGTAAATTACAAGGACGTTTTCAAATAAATTTCATTTGAAAGTACATTTATTTCCTATTTTATGGTGTAAAAATTAAAAAAGGTAATGTTTAAAAGGTTAGAAAAATACAGTAAAAATGTAAATTTGATTACCTGATATTGCCAATGTCAAAATGATGTCAGCATTATGCATTTACTGGGTTGTCCATTATTATACAGGTTGTTAGCTTGATTTTGCAAATAAGGTATGAATTAATTTCAAATGGTATTGTGTAGTGTTTAGTGATATTGTGTCACGAAAAATCTATTACGGTAAACACTGATATAAAAGTGTCTAACAAAAGAAAAATGTTTTCATTGAATCCTTGAAATTAAAGTATAAAATAAAAATTCTTGTCCATGCATTAACAGTAACAAAAATTATAATTTATAGGGCTGTATTTGAAAAGTAATATTTAACAATGAGAAAATAGATTCATAATTCATTTCATAATTCATTAATCCATAACATCACAAAATGATCACCAGATATGTTAAACTTACCCAACTGACTTCATAAATTAAAAATTCCAACAATATGAATATAAGTATTAAACAGGTTGGAAATTGCATGTGAAGCATAGCAAATGAGGTGCGTTTGTACTATAAGTTTTAAAATATTCAGATCTTGCTGATATAGTAGAGTGTACTTTGGATACAGTATAGTGGTCGAAATCTTTGTGTTCCTGTAAATATGCAGGGAGTAATTTTTATTATACTTCATTAACGTATATCTTATTCATAAAATGTGAAGTAGGTTAATATAATTAAAACACGTCCCAAACAATGTTTCCCCATATAACATTATTTAGTGGAATACATTTGTGTGGCCCAGTAATTTAATAATAAATATTCTTTGCATCCCAGATTGTACAGAATGTATATTTTAGTACATAAATCATAGATTCATGTCAATTATATTATGTTCAGATGAGTGTAACACCATTAAAATGCATTTGAAACCTTTTTTCCCATTGATCCTAATGTAACGGAATACTTTTGATTGTCCCTGTAATTGATCTATGCATCCGATTTTCATAACATTTGAAATGACTTGACAAAATTATGTAATAATTATACGTTTTAAATTTCAAACGATTAAAATGCATTCGAAACTTTTTTCTCCATTGACCGTAATGTAACGGAATCCTTTTGATTGTCCCTGTAATTGATCTATCCATCCGATTTTCATAAAATTTGAAATGACTTGACAAAATTATGTAATAATTATACATTTTAAATTTCAAATGATTCGGTTGGATAGTTTTTGCGTTGTTATATGCGGACAGACAGACGGACAGACTGAGCAACAACAATAGGTGCTACGTATTTACATAATTATGAACGCACCTAAAAAGTGTGGAAACATTCACCTTTCTATCTATAAATATTTATACAGTGCTATGTCCAAAATCAAAATATTTACTTTTGAAAAGTTTGATGTAGGCTTCTGCTTTCATTTTTTCTGAAAAAACAATTGTAGAGACAGGCCTCTTTAATCACTGACATTTTCAAGTGACTTTTTAAAATGTATATTTAGTGTTTTAAGAGTGTTAAGAATAGATCCGAAATTCTTAAAAAGAGTTAAGCATTAAATCTTCAGTATATAGCTAGGTCATCAAATAATGTGGTTATGAAATACTTGGTATGATTTGTAACTATAACCATATTTTTAAACAATAATAGGAATAAAATTTATTAAAGAAAAACAAAAGTGCAAAATCTATAATTTAGATCTAAATTTAAGAACTATATCCAATGCTGGGAATGAGATAGAGAGTTAATTATCAAATAAAAAGAATACTGCCCAGTTAAACTGATGACATAGAGCCCACAGGCTATGCACACTAAGTGTAGATTACAGCTTTATATAATAATACCCTTCGAAAAACAAATTAAGAGAGGAAATAGTAACCCCCCCCCCCCATTTTCTTTCTTTATATTTAATCATTGAACTCCCAAAACTAATGAGGAATACGCTCTATCATATAATAAACCTGTATCCAAAATTCGAAGCAAGTCTAATAATTCTGCATAAAAACCCATTTATATAATTTAAGAAGCATTGTCCCCTGCTCCCTCCTTTATACTTAACCATTAAACTTCCAAACTGTTCATAAACTAAACTTATCAGAAAGAACCTACATCCAAAATTTAAAGCAAATTGGATAACCCTGCATAAAACTCTATTTAGCTAACTTAAGGGGGTGATAATCACCTGTACCCCCCTGTAAACTTAACAAAAGATCACCACAACTGATTAGGGAAGCTTCTTACCACTATGAACCTATATTCAAAAATTAAAACAAATCTTAATTCTGCATGAATAACCATTTACCTAAATTATGAGGGATAGTTCCCCCTATCCCCTCTTTATACTCATCCAGTGAATTCCAAAAACAAATCAGGGAAACGCCTTTTCAAAATGAACCTATATCCAAATTTTGAAGCAAATCCTTAAATTTCTCATGAAAAACCCATTAACCTAAATTAAGAAAGGGGATTACCCCCCATTCCCCCTCTTTAAACTTACTTATGAACACCCAATACCAATCACGGAAGCATCTCATCAGAATCATCCCATATCTAATATTTAAACAAAATCTGATAATACTGCATGAAAAACCATTTACATAAATTAAGAAAAGGGACATTAGCCCCCGTTCCCCTTCTTAATACTTATTTAATGAACATCCAATACTAATCAGGGAGATGGCTCATTAGAATGATCCTATACCTAAATTTTGAATGAAAACTTATAATTTTGCATGAAAAAACCTATTTCTATAATTTAAGGGGAGGGGTATTAGCCCCCGTTCCCCTTCTTATACTTATCAAAAGAAGTCTCAAAACTAATCAGAGAAGCACCTTACCATAATAAACCTATATCCAAAATTTCAAATAAATCAGATATTTTTATCCTGAGTTATTGCATTATGTATGTATGTACGCACATACATACATACAGAACAGGCAGGCACATAAGCTCTCAGGCTTTGATAGCCTGTGAGCTAAAAAATTATGGTAAGCAGTGAGAAAATTTCATTGGCAATAGTCTGCAAGTACTCAGTACTCGGTCATTGAGTGACTAAAAGAAGGAAATTATGAGACTTAATGTAGAATATTATATTTCTTTGTAAAATTAAGCATAAAGTAATATGTAAAATAGCCGAAAATGGACATCTCACATTTACAGGCATAGTTAAATTTTTAAATTTAACTTTTTAAAATAAGTAGTTTTGTTTTATAAATTCTTCGATTTGTGTCATTCATTTGAGGCTTCTAACCAAAAATCCTGACAATTTCAATTTTCAAACACTTTACTGTACATTTTGTTATAATCATGAGTTTTGATGCATATATTTGTTGCATGAATGTTGAAAAAAGCAAGGAATATCAGTCAAAATATTTATTTATTTATTTAGAGAGAAAACAGTCGTTATCAATTGAGCAATTTGAGATTGGAACATGAAAATGATGATTTAGCAAATGAGCTCATTACTGTTCGAGCACAACTTGGTAATGAATTGAAAAATGTAAGTAATTCTTTCATTTTTTTTTTAACATCATTATGTATGTATTATGTATATTTTAAATGCATCTTAATTCATTATAATGTATTTCCCTTTAGGCTTTAGAAAAAATTGAGTGTTATTACAAAGAAATGAGTTCCACTAAGAAATCTTTGACTGAAGCAGATGATGAAAAGAAAAGACTAGAGACAGAAGTTAATCAGGTAAAATTGATTAGTTTCTTTTATAAATGCTGAAAACTACTGGTAACTTAATGTGCGGTTTACAGACCTATAAACTGCTTTGAAAAAAAAAATGTAGTTTCTATTATTTGGAGCCAAAAAGCTACAGTGCTATGAAAATCGGCTTAAAACTATGATTTTCCACAAAATACACACACATTGCAGAAAACAATGCCAATTTCATCAAATGATCGCAAAAAAATGAAATTTCCTGAAAAAAATTGCAATAAATTTGATCAAAAGATCATAAAAAATCAGTTTCATCAAAGGATTAGAGAAAAAAATTTGAATCTTGTCAAAGAATCGTAGTCAAAAATGAATTTCATTAAAGCATTGCACAAAAAAGAAAAGTTTCTTGAAAGAACTGTGGAAAAACATGCATAAGTAGCACTAAATTCCTCCATTCACCCATTTCTGTATCCTTCCAGAAAATTTTCTGTGAAATTCTGAATATTTTTTTTCTTTTACTCAGAATCACCCATGCTCTGTGCTCTCTTCAAGAAACATCATGTACAGATAAAAATCTATGTTTATTATTATGATACATATCGTTTTTAATCTGAAAGACTCTATAGAACTAACTTTTGAAAAATCTTTTAACCCGCATGCAACTTACAGGAATCTAAACTAGGTCTGAATCGAAAGCAATCAGAGTTAACTCGATTTGTAGCATTAAAATAAAAAATAAAAAAACCTATAGCTTAATTTGAATTTTGTGTGCTACAATTTCTCATTTCCAAAGGTTAGCAGGTATGGGCTTATAGCAAAAAAAAAAAAAAATTGCATACATTTTATGTTTTTTACTTTGCATAATTATCTTTGTGAAATAAGTTTTTTTTTTTTAGGGTAATAAAATGCAAAATATTACTATAATAAGTTATAATTTTAATATTATTTATACAGATTGAAACAATTTTAAGTTATATTAATAACTTAGCACTTTTTTGTTTTATTGCACTTCCGTCAGAACATATATGAAGAAGACATATAAAAGCTTGTTTGATTTTGTTGTACATTATTTTCATAAGCAAATAAATACTCAATAAATATTATTTATGCTATTGATTTTCCTGGGATTTAATGTTCTTATATTATGGATTATACTCTTATATACAGTAGACTCCCTCAAATCTGCAAACCAGAAATCCGCAACTCTCTAAAATCCACACATATTTTATGGATGTAAACAATGAAACTTTCAATTTGGATATTGGGATAAAATTTGATTTTTTTTTAGTTTTGTATTAATTCCATATATTTTTTTATTTGTAATTTTCTTAATAATACTCTATTCATGTTTCTTTCATGAAGGAAGAATAATTTTTTTTGGAAAAAATTCAAGATATTCCAGATATTACTGGTAATCACAATCTTTTTACCAAATATATTTATGCATTAATAAAGATTTTTTCGTTATTAAGGCTGGCTAAACTTGAAAAAAAAATCTTTATTTTATGATTTTGATGTGAAGTAATAATGTACTTTTATGAAGCAAGTTTTGTTGAATAATTTTGAAAAAATGCATTTAATGTTTATAATGTATATTTAATCATACACTATTGATTATTAACTTGACATTGCTATTAGTACTTTAATCATTTTAAAAATTAGCTAAATTTGTATTATTTTAGTTTATTACTTATTTTAATATTTTATTATATTGTAAGCATTCATTATAGTTCCGATTGCACCATTAATTGCACTCAAATTACTGTTTAAAAAATGCAAACAAAGCAATGACCAGAAATCTGCAAAATTCTAAAATCCGCACAACCTCTGGTCCCAAACTGTGCTGATTTGAGAGAGTCTACTGTATCTCTGTAATAAGTCATAAAATATTAAATAAGTAATAACAGACTTTCAAATTTAGATTAATGTTTGATGACATATCTGGAATTTCAGCATACAAAGTTACAATCAGTATGGTTGCTACCAAGCTTCTTGGTAGCAATTAAAAATAAGACAAGTTGCAAATTGCACATGAAGCGTAGCAAATGAACTGCATTCGTACATTAACAAAGTTTTAAATATATTCAGATCGTGCTGTTATAGTAGATAGTACTTCAGATACAGTATAGTGGTCGAAATTTTTTTTGTATTTCTGTAAATATACAGGAAGTAACTTTTATTACACCTCAGCAATGTATATCATACCCTATACTATCTGCTTTCTTTTATACAGGAAATAACTTGTAGTATTCCTCAGCAATGTATAACAATATCATAAATGTTAAATAGTCAATTACAATTAAAACACGCACCAAAAAATGTTCTCCCTATACCATTATGTAATGGAATACTTTTGTGGGGCCTTGTAAATCAATAGCAAATGTTTTTTGCACCACAGATTGTATAAAATGTATATTATAATATGTACTTCATAGATGCATAACAATTTTATCGTGTTTGAATGTGTGTAACACCATTAAAATGCATTTGAAAGTTTTTCCCCCATTGACCGTAATGTAACGAAATACTTTTGATTGTCCCTGTATTTGATCTATGCATCCAATTTGAATAAAATTTGAAATGACTCAACAAAATTATGTAATAATTATATATTTTAAATTTCAAACGATTAAAATGCATTTTAAAAATTTTTCCCTATTGATCGTAATGTAATGGAATACTTTTGATTGTCCCTGTAATTGATCTATGCATCCGATTTTCATAAAATCTGAAATGACTCAACAAAATTATATAATAATTATATATTTTAAATTTAAAACGATTCGGCTGGGTAGTTTTTGCATTGTTATATGCGGACAAACAGATGGATGGACTGAATGACAACTATATGTGCTATGTATTTACATAATTACGAATGCACCTAATAAAAAAATGTGCTGATTTACAAGTACTTTAATAAATCCCACTTGATTTGTTGTTGTTTAAAAAAAAAAAAAAAAAAAAAAGAAATCCATTATAATACACTAATTTAACATTGGGTCTCATTTAAGGAAAATTCCCTTCTTTGAATTACAATTGGTAAAAAGTAGGGATGGGCATTATTTATCGTATTAGGATAAATAACAGTGTTACTACGCTAGAACCTAATATTGCATTAATATGTTACTGAAAAGTCCCTGTTAAATAAATAACACATGGTTCTTAATGACAGCATCTTCCTTCGCTTGTTTTAATCAAGATTTCATTTTTTGTACCTCTAAAAAACAATAATATTCATTAAAAACGTCCTTAATCATTTCTTTTGAGACGTTTGCCGAACAATGTTAAATGTCCGGGCTGGGTTCCCGGACAGCCCCCCCCCCCCCCCCCCCTTATTAAAGCACCCTTAAAAACCCTTATTAAAAAAAATCTCACAATTATACACTCTAAGATAAAAAACTGTCTAAAACGGAATTTAAAACTGTTTTATAGGCTTCCGTTTTAGAAGGTTTTACTATATAAAATAAGATATTGTCTGTATCCAGCAAGTACAGCCCGTACAGCCCCCCTCCCCTGCTTGCGCAGACCCATTCACAATTATTTAAAAATTTTGCGTCCCCCCCCCCCCCTTTATTAAAACACCCTTAAAAACCCTTATTAAAAAATCTCACAATTATACACTCTAAGATAAAAACCTGTCTAAAACGGAATTTAAAACTGTTTTATAAGCTTCCGTTTTAGAAGGTTTTACTATATAAAATAAGATATTGTTTGTATCCAGCAAGTTCAGGTTAAAAATTCTGGGCACCCACCCTTTCAAAAGGCTGGTTACGCCTATGCAACCACAGAAGAAATAATTGCTTAATATTCGCTAATTCAATAACTGTTAGATTTTTCACCAGAGTTTCAATTCAGTTCAGTTATGTAGTTCTTTTCTGTTAGATTTTCTACCCGATTTTCAATAAACGTAGTTTTTTACATTACAAAAGAACATTTTATCGCTTCGTAACTCTTGTTTATTTTCAAACGTTTTGTTACAAATTATTTGACAACCTTGAAAAGTGCTGAGTAATACACATTATCTGAGGATAGTTTTGTTATCGTTAATGACTTTTGATTTAAAGTTTCGTTTCCTGTTTGGTTTTTAATAGCAGTTGTTGAAGAAAGAGGATACATAAAAAATGATTTCGTCTCTTTTTTATTAAATATCAGAAAGACTGAATTTGAGATTTGTGGATTTGGTTTCTAAAGGGCTCTTCTTGGGGAGGAGGGGGGTTCACCCCTTAAACATACACCTTCAAATTTCGCTTTAGTTCTCTACCATTTTTAACCCCCCCCCCTTTCGGTGACTCACCTAATTTTGCTCATTTCTTCACTTCATTTCAATCTTTAAAAGGCTATAACTTTGCTTCTATGAAAGCTAAAGCGGAGAAAAAAATTCTAGCATAGCTAACTTTTACTCACCATTCTTTTTGCTATTTCAGTTTTCTGGTTTTCCCCTATAGGACCATTTTTTGGGAGGGGGGGGGGGGCGTTTCTCATTTTTTGATGTAATATGTCTATCGAAAGTTTATGCTTCATACATTACAAATCTAGCATAAAAAATTTTCTTACGTTATTCTGGGTCACGTTACGGACCCATAATGGGTTGAAATTTAAATTTCTCAAACTTCTTCAAGGTTTTTTGCCAAATCGGCATCAGAAAAAAATTGTGCCAACGTGATGTGTGTATGACATCTGCACCATATAAATATTATTCAGTCTTTTTTTATTGCAATTTTTTTTATGTAAAACAATATGCATTATTTTTCATGCACAATTGCGCATTAAATGAAAATTGTAATGTAATTTTTGTAGTAGTACTTTATAATAATGAATAAAAAAAAACACATTATTTAAAAGTATTTCCTGCACAATAAAATGTTTCCTGACGATTACAAAAAAATATGTCCTGACAATTTAAAAAATAAAAACGTAATTGTCCAAGTTTTCACTTCTGTCGGCACTCCAAAAATGTCACTTTTTTTAGGGGGGGGGGGGTGAAAATTTTGTGAAAATAAGTCTTATTTTTTATTTATGTATGGATCCATATAAAAAAGTATGAGCTAGTGAACTATGGAACCATTTTAATACAACTCATATTCCAAATATTAAAATAATTGAGAAAAATTATTAAAAAATTATTTTCAATTTAATCATTTTTATACTAAGTAAATGCAATTAAATTTCTTATAAATTGAATCTGGAATGTTTAGATAAGATTTTAATATTTACAAAATATAAAATACAGTACAATATATTAGATTTACAGCTTTCTGAAAGACATAAAAATAGTAGGATAAAATTTAGATGAGTTCAAAGTATTAGAATATTTTATTTTGCGCAACAATATTACCTTATTAATATGAAGTAAATGGTAGTTAATTTTTTGTAGCACCCTCTTTTGCTTTCATAATAGCGTACAATCGATCTTGCATACTATACATATCTGCTATTAAGAAACTAGTAAAATATTTGTTTTATGTTTTGCAGCCGCTCTAGTAGTGGCAGCACGCGTTGACTTGCTGTACGAAAATTCAGTAATGCATTTCATCTCAGATTTTAAAACATCAACAGTGCTGATTGAGGAAACGCGGTATACGGAAAATGGATTTTTGAAAAATTCGTTTTCCTCTGTATGTTAAAGAAAGTTTTCCTAATGTTTTCTTGTACTTTCTAATTTTCCTTGTTTTTCATATTTCCTATAGGATACATTATTTTATATTCAAAAATATATGTGCCTATAGATATTTTCTTAAATGTTGTTGCCCCACCAGTGGCTGAGAGATTCTGCTCTTAAAACTGGTAGACGGCAGGCGCTGGATTAGAACAAAACCCAATCGCGCTCTTCAGCCCAATCATTCGGAGTTTTCCGTGGTTTTCTTCGAACTTTGGATTTCCTTGCGTAAATACGGGTTGTGTTCCCTTAGAAAGACCCCCCCTCCCCCCATGGAGGGCACCCCCTTAGGGCCCATATCCCATGTGTTGTCCGTTTGGGAGCATATTTAGCAATTGTTTATAAATTGTTTATTGTATCCTGTTACAAAAATAACAGGATGTTGGAACCTGTTACCAACGTTACTGTGGAATGATGTAACCTGTTCACCAAAAATAACCATATTTCCCATCTCTAGTAAAAAGCAAATACAAATAATTTATCATTTTTGCCCTGTTTCTTTTTTAAGGTATAATAACAGAAAGAAAATGTTAAAACTAATTCAGGATTTCTAAATTGTTTTTTCGAAGCACGGTCATAGTTTAATCTATCTATATTATAAAGGACAGACATATCTATGTGTAAATCATATGTCATTCTGTGAATCGCAACACTTTAAAATTTGAAATAAAATTTTGTTTTGCAATTTTCGCTACTGAAAAATTTTTAATTTCTGAACATCACACATATTTAGTTTTTACACTGTCGTATTGGACAAAGTATATACTTTTAAATGCAATTTGTTTGAAAACTGTATCTCAATTTATTTTTAAGGTATGCATTTTTTTTTTTTTTTTTTTAATACTCTTTAGTGCTAATTTTGTAATTGTGGCAACAGAAGTACTCCATTTCCATTAAAAGTTATTGAATAAAGAGAAAGAATGGAGATTCAGATCTGGTGGTTTGAGGTGGCACCAAAAAGTAACTAAAATCCCTGCATTTGACCCAAACATAGCAATGTGCTTTCACGAACAAGAAGTAAACATATAGTAATACAGTTTTTGATTCATAATGCAATTAAATGCTTCTTTAGAATACTTAAATATGAGAAAATTATTTTCATTTAAAGGGAAAAAATGTATGGGGGGAATGTCAAATAATCCATACCCTGTTCCATGTGCTTGATTTGTTTCATTAAATGAGGACATTTAAAATGTGAATGATAACCGGCATCATATTGCAAAACATTTTTACTGTATACTGCATCTCCATCTATCTTTTTCCTCCATGATTAATAGTAAAGGAAAAATAGTCATAAAACAGTAGGTTACTGTAATATTTTGTTGTCACTTTCTTATACAAATTTTTAAAAATATATTAAAATACATGCTGTGGTCCAGAATATTGTCTGTTATAAAATCTGGTGAATTTTGGTTTTATTTCATTTTTATTTATCGATTAAAAGGGATTTTTAGTGTTTAGCAAAGCAGGGGTGCAGAAAATGTTTCTACTCTCAATATTTCCCCCAATCCGCATGAAAATTTCCCCAAAATTTTGCGGTATGTTATAAGTAAATGCTGCATTACCATAGGTATAGAAAATTTATTCTTCCAGTATTTCTCAACTTATGCGTGAGTATATATAGCAAGGGCAATTCTGAGTTAAAATAAAAATTAAAAAAAAATTCTAAAGATTACAGCAAATTTATGGAAAGGTTGCAGCAGAGTAAGGAAAAATGTGGTGGGGGGGAGGGAGGAGGAATCCACTCCTAGCTCTAACAACGTGTTTTTTTTTTTTGTTTTTTTTTCGTGGTTCTTTGACAAAATTAGCAGTTGGTTTGCTTTTATTTAATAAAATTTGCGGTTTTGTGGTGATTTGGCGAAAGTTGTATATTTTAAAGTAGAGTTTTTTATATTTTAACAAAAATTCAGGCTATTTTGCCCATTTTATCGAAGTTTGCAGTTGTTTCACGTTCTTTTAACGGAAACTGCAGTTGTTTCGCGATCTTTTAGCTAAACTTGCGTGCGTTCATTTCGCGATCTTTTGACGAAACTTGCATTCGTTTTCCCATAAAATCGCGATTATTTCGCCCCTTTTGACAAAATTTGCGGTTGTTTTGCAATATTTTGTCGAAATGTGCATTTATTTTGTGATGTTTTGACAAAATTAGAGTTCATTTTGTGTTCTTTTGAGGTAAATTGCGGTTCATTTGCAACATTTTAACAAAACTTGTCATTTACTGTGATCTTTTACTTGTGACGTTACATATTATTCTGAGATCGATTTTGTGAAGGTCGCCATGCATATCTTTTTTATTTGTAGGGAAATTTTTCTTTTAAAAAAAACTATGGAATTCATTGTTAAAATCGAAACCAATTGTATATATTTCTGGAAAATTTCCCCGAGCAGTTAAAATTTCCCCCGATCCTAGATCGCCGGATCGGACATATTCTGCACCCCTGTAGCAAAGTTTTATACAAAAGATACAACTCTTTTTCTTTACGAAAAGGTATTTTAAATAATATTTGTGTGACTTTCGTCCACATTTATTTTTTTCATATCAGAAAGTTGAAAGAATGGAATTTTATTTATTCATGTATGATAATATTTTTCAAATTTCGGAAAAATGATTCCTGATAATACATGGAGCTATTATAAACAAAGAAGTGAAGCCCTATGTATCATTAGATAACTGATTTGTTTCGCCGAGCTTCTTGATTGACAACATTGCTTTTTGTTGGGTTTGTGCACATTCTGGGATAATGACGTCATTTGCATTCTTTTCTATAGGGACAATAGGATATTTTTTGTAGAGCTATGAGATTTTAAGAATTCTAAAGGCTCTATGCAGATATTGTTTAAGACTAAATCATAAAAATCCAAGGCTTTGGTGGTTGCAAATGATGGCATTTTATAAAAAAGTGTATTTTTTAATTCATAAAACCAAAATATGTTTTTTAAAGATATGTCATTTCACCCCAGCTGCTTTGAAATTCTTTACAGGTGAAAATACTTTTAAAAATAACATAGTCACAGGCTGATAAAGCACAATGTTTTACAAAAATTAAGAGCCCTTATTTTGAAAATCAGACAATGTGAAAGAGTTGTATTTTTTGATTTGCTTGATTTTTTTTTTATAAGTTGAAGTAGATCATATTTGATGAATAATCTGCAATTTTGAAGCCCTGAAAAAATTTCCTGTTTTCTATAGAAAATGTCAAAGTTCAAGGTTGTGAATGCCATTTTTCGTGAAAAGTGAAATACTGGTCTATTTAGAGCACTATATCTCTCGTAAGCAACAACATCCCAAAATAACCATACTTAATTATTAAAATTTATTTGTTTCCATGGGACATTGTTACTTTACATTCTTATGTTGTCACAAAGTACAGTCAAAATGACGTTTCTGTCCATTTTCTGCACTTAATATCTTATTTAAGCAATAGCACCCCAAACTTTTATTTATAGAATATGAAAGTGTACTTCTAGGACAAGCAAAATAATGTAGTACTGCACCAAGATATTGTTGCTGTTAGCAGATGTAACCTGTTAAATACTCAAAATTTTCAAAATCTGCAACGTTTAAAGTAATGTTATTTCAGATAAGCGCAACAGTAAAATAAAACAAAATGTGTCACGCAGTAGGTGAATAAATGTACAAAAACATGGAAAAGAAAAAGAAGTGGTGCCTCGTGATATTTTTATTTAAAACAATGAAAAAATTAAGAAAAGTGCCCATTATCACATTTTTCCCCTAAGAGAAAATGAAACATCCTCATTCTCTTTTGGAAGAGACAACAAAAAAGGGATATTTCATTTTCTCATAGGGAAAAAACATAGTAAGAGGAACGAGAAAAGAGATTTTTCATTTTCTGATAGGGAAGAAATATTATCATCGACATTGTTTTTTTGAAAATTTTGTCATTTTTTAAAATAAAAATATCACGAGGCCCCACTTTTTTTTTCTTTTCCATGTTTTTGTACATATATTCACGTACTGCGTGACATGTTTTGTTTTATTTTACTGTTGCGCTTATTTGAAATAACATTGCTTTTTAAAGGTTGCAGATTTTGAAAATTTTGAGTATTTAACAGCTATTTATATCTGCTAACAGCAACAATATCTCGGTACAGTACTACATTATTTTGTTTGTCCTAGTAAGTACACTTTCATATTCTATAAGGAAAAGTTTGGGGTACTATTGCTTAAATAAGATATTTATATGCTTAAATAAGATATTTATATAATAATATGCGGAAAATGGACAAAAACATCATTTTGACTGTACTTTGTGGCAACATAACAATGTAAATTAACAATGCCCCATGGAAACAAATAAATTTTAATAAGTAAGTATGGTTATACTAACAATTTATGCCGAAAGAATTTCGGGATGTTGTTGCTTGTGAGAGATATAGCGCTCTAAATATACCAGCATTTCACTTTTCACAAAAAATGCCATTCATAACCTTGAACTTTGACATTTTCTATAGAAAAGAGAAAAAAATTTCAGGGCTTCAAAATTACAGATTATTCATCAAATATGATCTACTTCAATACATAAAAAAATCAAGCAAATCAAAAACATCATTTTTTTGTTTGAATTTCAAAATAATGGCTCTTAAGTGTGTCTTTATAGAACAGCAGTGAAATTCTAAATGATAACTCCTTTACACTAAAATTCTTAGTGTAAAATGAAATTTAAGATGTACTCTAATCATTCGCACAATCAATAGCAAATTACAAATGTAAATTTAATGAGACTATGGGAGTTCAAGGGGGAGGGCCCTGAATTTCCTGAATAAATGTATTTTCTTATCTAAAAGTTTATCATAGCATGTAGTTCATGAGAATTTTAGAATATTTTTGCATAACAACTTGATCAACACATGAACTACACATCTAATTTCTGAAGCTTTCTATGTATTTTTTATTCTTATAAATATTTATGCTATTTGAAAACTTTCAATTGCTGTTTATATAAAGTTAAATATTACTTAAAATGGAGTAAAAAACAGTGTTTTGCAAAGCTGACATTAAGGCTCCTGATCTGCAGATTTACTAGTTTATTCTTTCTATTAGTGCTTCTCCATCTGATTTATACTTTACTTACCTAATAAAATAAGCTCTTCTGGGTAAATGCTTTGACTCGGTATGATCTTTGACCTTGACGATACAAACATTGATGTGTTGCATCAGCCAACGGATTATGTAATAAAATTTTAATTATTTATTTTTATGATAATTCGTTTTGAAAATTTGATTGTAAAGGATCAATGTTCCAAAAGTGGAATTTGAGTTTTTCAAACTCCATCAAACATTTATTTATATTTCATTTTAGTAAGTTTTTAGCAGCCTTTTTTTCACATGTAGTAGTTCTCTTCTTATGATTATAAAAAAAATAATCAAAAATTATTTGTATAATAAATGTGTTGGATAATTTTATTTGAAATAAGAAAAAGTATTTCAAAAATAGAAAATTTCTGAAAATCCTAGAAAATATTAAAAAGAAAATTTAATTTCTAATATTTAATGAAAAAATATTTCAAAATCTTAGTTATCATTATACAAAATAAGCATAATAATTCAAAAAGTATATGCATTTGTTGTATTTAGTTATAACTTCTGTTCAAAAATTGGAACATTGGCATTTAAACGATTAATACTTTATCTCAGCAGTCAATTTTAAAGTTTTATCTATTTTTATTAAATGTAAAGTTATTGTAATGTTAAGTAATCATTAAATAATTATAAAATCATTTCATTCCAAAATATTTACTATAACAATCTTCGCTGTTCCTAATCTTCTGCCATACATGTATTCATTTTTAGAGTAACCAGCTTCAGAAAGATATTTGCTAGGTTTACTACTAAAAAATGTTACCATACTGTTTTGTTTATAAGAAGTTCTATGTACCTTCGTTCAGAGGGCATGTGTAAGAAGACAATATTACTTCTAAATACAATGTAACAAAAAGTTATTAAATACTTTAGCATAAAATTATTTTATATGTTGTAGTGATATATTATTAACTTCTCTTCATTTAAATCATTAAAATGTTTCAATATTAAATGTATGACCATACCTGTACATTATAGAAAAAGAGAAAAAATTATAAAAGGAATTTTTTAGACATTCATAACGATATCATTAGGGGATGGGAGGGGGGGGGGAATGATAATGTTTGATATTGGGACATTGTAAGGCAGGGAGTCCAAAATTGCCAAAAAGGTGATAACATTATATATGTACCCAAAATTGAATTATCCACACTGTAAATAAAAATAAATAGATACATTGTGTGCTAATGTTGCAACTGAAATCAAACATCCTGCTTTTGTATTTTTGGCATTAAATCACATTGTTTGGTGACAGTTTTTTTTTCAGTAGAAAGTGGTTGACAGGATATAATTGATTATCTATTGAAATTTATGATTTTCTTTATAATTAGGAATTATTCTCATTTATTTAAAAATAATAATTTCTATTAGCTTTTGTATGTATATGTGTGTTTGTTTGTGTTTTAAACCTTTCACCGTCCAAGGGTTTTCATATATTTTCATAAGAATGCTCATAAATTGCAAGATATTTATATTAATTAATCACAATTTGTTGCTATAATATCTTTAATACCACTTCTTTCTATGTATAATTCAAAATAACATTCCGTTTAAAATATTTTTGTCTGCAGCCATTTAAACATGATTTCTAAAAACGAAAAAAGAGTAGTTAGTAAGCATTCAGAAACAAACTTTGAAGCTCTAGTTTTATTTTCATTCATATTTCTTTGCATTAAAATATTATGATTTTACAGTTGAAAGAACTTTGCAGAAGAGAATTACAACAAGCAGAAAGTGAAATATCTCGCAATAATTCCATCATTGCTGAATATAAACAAGTATGTTGTTAATGAAAAAGCTTATTAATTTTTATTTCACAGACATTATCTTGTGTTCAATTTGGCCAGCTTTGCAAATAGTTCATTTATTCATAAGTATCTTTTTTATTATTTAGATTTGCACTCAACTGAATTCCAGACTGGAGAAGGAACAGAAACTTTTTCATGATTTTATGAATGTTGTGAAGGTAACCTATATTAAAATTTAAGAATAGCTCTTTCTTAATAGAAATTATTGTTATTGGTTACTAACTACAAATTAGTTACCAGCAAATAACATTTTTATGCTCTTTTTTATCATAAATATTCCCATCAACTATTTTTGGTAAGTAAAATCTGACATCAAACAATATGATTAAATGCCAAAAAGAAATGGATAATTGTGACACCAAAATAATTGATAATTTTGAAATCATATTTACGGTTTTTGATGAATTTGTTTGATTTGTGATTTCAAAGATCTTATAGTTTTATATATTTTTTTTTTTATTAGTGTTTCTTGTATTTGTTCATTTTCTAATCAAATAAAGATCAGTCTGTTCATCAAAACTTTTTCATTATTGTTATTAAATCAAACTGTTTGGCGATTTTTTTAGAAAAATAGTTAATGAAAAAGTACATAAGTAAACGTTTTTTATTTGCTTTTTAATTCATCGTTGTAATTCTTTCAAAAAAATTTTTTTTTTTAAATATAAAATCATTATTTAAATAGTATTAATTAGGAAACTTTGTACTCTATGAGCTACACTTGCCAACTTTCATCCAGCTTCCCTGTCTTTAAACACACATTGATTTGCTATATTTTTATAAAAAAAAAAAAAAAAAGATATGGCTTCAAATGTAGAAATTCAATAGCCATTTAAAGGTGAATTTAAAAACATAGAAAGCTTTTTTAATTTAATAAAATATCATCCCCTACTTTTCCTGCACCGAATCTTGTAAAATGTATGCCTGCAAAAGATAGTTAAATTGCTATGTATATTTTTTGATCCTATAAATTGTATGACACTGACCTATTTTGGCTGATTTCAATATTAAAATAACTATCCAATTTAAAAATTGTCTCTTTTATTTATCAAATGTTTCTCAAGACTACCAGCTTTCATGTTTTTATATGCAATACTTTTTGTGGGATAAGAGAAGAAATCAAAAAGATAAAGGTAGATTTGATACTGACAGTAGTAGCTGACTTACTAATATAAAATATAGAGATGATAAAGGTAGTTATATGTTTTTTGTCGATACCTCCTCAGTTTCTCATTCTGTTTGTTAAACTAAATTCAAAATATGATCAGCACAGTTTGTACAGTGCAATTAGAGTAAATATTTGTTCTCTTAATTACTAGTAAATCATATGCTGTTTTGCATTTGTGTTTATAAAAGGAGATTCAGTTATTGTTGTCTGTTTTCAATAGAAGGATATATATATCGATATATATATATTAAATAATCAGTAATGAATCAGTCTGTCAAAGGAAAACGTATGAATATTGTAAAAATACTTTAAATGTTTTAAAACCTTTTTATTATTTGCTTTCAAGAAGATCAGTTTTTATCAGAGATATTCAACTCTTTTTGCTTTCATTTACTTTCATAATCTCAAGTATAGTTATTACATATTTTATCCATTAAATTTGGTAGGGCAGAAATTTTACTGCAATAAAATATATTTCTTTGCTAATATTTTGCAGCTTTTATCAATGTGTTATCTTTGTAACTGTATCTGTATAATATTCTTTCATTGTGTTATTTACAATAAATACTAAAATGTATCTTATGTCTTAAAACAACATTTTTTAATTTAGAGTGAAGTTGAAGGTTGCGAGAGCTGCTCTAAAAAGATTTTTACATCAAATAATGTGCTTGTGAAGACAAATGGGAATTTTACAAATGGTTCAACTGATACTACTGTTGACAACAATCACCAAATACGAGAATTAGAACTGGAGTTAGCTCAAACAAAATTGGCTTTGGTAGAAGCAGAATGCAAAAATCAAGTATTTTTCTCTTTTTCTAATTTTATTCTTATTGTTTTACATTATTGTATAAACTATAGCATAAATATGAACCAAGTTATCAGGTAATATACTGCTGGTGCTGGGAATTTAAGGGTGCTAATTGCCAATACAGTGTAAAATCTTTATAACAATACTATATAAAAATATTTTCTTTGTAACACACAATTTCTCAGATGTTGACAATTAATTTTTATATTCAAAAGTGATGCAATCTACATTTTAAAAATAGTGATGCTTTCTAGAATACATTAAATGTCAGAGATTATTTCATTTTTATTTCCTTAATTCAAAATTTTTAATGAAAAATTGCTCTTATTAAGTTACAAATTTTGGGAAATGAGTAATATGGTGTTTCTGTCCGTGCATATCTGGGTCAGGTTTTTAAGGATAATTTAATGTGTGGGATGATTTATATTATGCAAAAATTCATAATCTGCACAATTTCTGATCCCAAGGCTTGCAATATGAATATTTTCTATTGAATATGGGTATGTTTCAGACACATTTGGCGATATTTAGTAGGTGAGTTTAATGATGTCTGAAATATGATTTATGTAACACAAAACTCTATAATATGCACACCATCTCATTCCAGAGTGTGTGTGTTACGAAGATCTTAACTACCACATCTATTTTCGTATTTCCTTTTACCTCATAATCATACACAGCTGTAATAAAATGTCAAATATTGGCAGATCTAAACATTTGAATTTGAAAAAAAGTACTAGAATATTTCAATCTGCATGAAATATAATAATTGGGTCATTCCAAAAATAAAGGTCCCTTTTGAGAAATTTCCCATTCAAAATGAAATTGAGAGGGTTGTATACATATTCAAGAATAGAAATTGAGTATCAGCAGCATACTTTATTAAAAATATTTATCACTACACTTAGAAACACAGACACATTGGTTAAAAGATGTCCTATTTTAAATAATCTTCTTATTTTTTCTTATTAAAGTAAAGAATTACTTTTACAATATTAACACTTTGATATAAATGTTCATTGCCATATAGTTTTTTGTTTATGTATATATTTTTTCATGATATAGGCATATTATGTTCCCTGTGTTACCCTTTTTTGCATTCTCCCTGTATAAAACTTCATATAACTTGGTAAAAATTACTCTAATATTATAAAATTATAGTAAAACTTATTTATACATATTAGCCAGTACATATTATAAAACTGATTCATAAGAAAGTTTTTTCTCTTTTGTTCTGATAAAAGAGCACACAGGAGACAATAAAGTAACAAAAGGGATATTCTAATTTAACATAAAAAAATTAACAATCTTAAAAAGTGTACTTATACATTAATTAAAAATGTATCTCTGATCTACACCAACAAATGCATGAAAAACAGGATATTCTGTTGCATTTCATTTGTTGTCCCTTAACAACATGGTTACCAACATCATGGTAACACAGGGGACTAGTAACACAGGAGACAAAATGAAATAAACTATCATCCATGTATCACTATTTTCATAGAAACAATGCAAAGTTAGATGGAATATTTTCTTTTAACTAAGACTTACAATTTAAATGCCAATAAACTAAAAAATTAATAATTAATCAAAATAAATCAATAGTAACACAGGGGACACATGAAAAACGCACCTACCTTCAGAAATCACCTTTACTTAAATAAAATTCTCCAAAATTTAACAAATGAGGAAAATGACTACCTAGGATGAATACTAACTCTAAAAGTACATGAATGACCACTATTAACAACATTTAGGTTGCAAATTCTGGTTTTAATATTAAGAAAAAAGTAGCAGTAACACAGGGGACAAAAATTAGGGGACACGTGAATTTTTCTTATAAAGTAGAAAAAAAAATATATTTACAAAATATATTTAAAGTATGTAGGAATAATATTAAGACAGACATAAAAAACATCCTGAAAGATAACTTGAACGATACATATAGTAAAAAAATAGGGTTTAAAAATCAAAAATTGTTTCTTGGGACATGGCTTTTTACAGGTCACAATTTTTAAGAAAGTTATTTAAATAACAATAAATGGAATTTATCTTAAATTTAAAAATTGCATTAAAGAAAAATATCCTTAAGATATATTTTCCAATATTTAAATTTAATTTTGAAACAGAATTTTAGAAAATATAACAATACAGTGTCGGGACATAAAAGATGCTTCATTTTTGGAATGACCCAATTACATCATAATGAAGATAACGAAAGTTCTTTTCAACTGAATAAATCACCTTCAAGAATGTTAGAATAGCACATTTGAAAAGAGCAAAAAATCTCCAGACCAGAACTCGAACCTGTACCAATGCTATTAAACTGTCCAGATGGTATCTAACAAATAAGAGTGACTTATGTCACTCAAATGTGGCAATATGGAAAATGTCAAATAGTTTAAAATTTTAAGTACAGTAGAACCCCGATAATTCGGATTAATTGGGACCAGGCCCAATCCGGATTGTCGAAAATCCGGATTATCCAGAGAATGTGAAAAAAATGAAATAAAATAATGTATAATATTGAAAGAAAATCATCTTTATATTGAAAGAAAATCATCTTTATATTGAACATAATCAATATTTACAGACAGTAAAAATGTTTACTTTGTAATTGTAAAATTTGTCATATTCTACCATTTTTGAGGGCCGCATGGTCACGCATTCTCTTGCACTGTAAAAAAAAAAGGGTCGATCTACTAAAAAAACTTTAGTGATCCTTGTAATTACTAAAAAATTTTTAGTAATCTTAGTCGGTTACAAAACAATCTGTAAGAATTACTAGAAAAAAGTTAGCAACGAATAAGAGTTAATAGTTTTATATTTTTAATAGCTTTTACTAAAACTCAGTTGGTGTGGCCTTGATAGCATAATGGTTATAGTAACGGACTCCAGCCTAAAAGGTCCCGGGTTCGAAACTTGCCACCGCCAAATACGCCCCGAATGTATGTAGTGTCTCGTTAATAAAGGGATTATAAAAATCCTGTCGGAGGAGGTAAGAATGTTTGGTGCTGCCATCTATTACGGTTTTGCCGAAAATCTTCCGCTTCTGAAGTCTGGAGGCAGCTCGAAGGAAACTCCTGCCCTTCGGGCGCATGTAATGTTTATTAAAAATAATTTTGGAGCTATTACTAAAATTTGCTTGGTTGCTCATACTAAAAATTTTTAAGTTAGTTATACAAAAAATTCTTTTGTTCAGTTTACAAAAGAAGTGCTTGTTTCACTTGCAAAAAAAAAAAGTTTGTAATGGTTACTAAAAAATTCTGTGGAATACAAATTTACTAAAAAATTTTTAGTAACCTCTTGAATTTTTTTTTACAGTGTGAGCATTCTTCCTCCTTTTATTTCAATTTTCCGAAAGTGATTTGTAGAAGGGTTTTGGCACAAAGATAAGGAAACAGTCTCAAGAAGATTGTTTCCAAGAGTAATTGATAGATAGAGGTCCTATGGACGGATTGACAAAGATCGGACCACGGTCCTTGTCAGTCAGTGTGTCTTTAATGACATTTTACTTTGCTTTCTTGCAATGCTCTGAGTAAAACTTCATCCGAATGGATTAAATAGAAAAGTGTGAAAATTGGAATTGCAAAAGCTTAAATGATGTATAGTGATTCTTTTCATAGATAACATTAAAGAGTTTAAATAAGAAAGCTTGAGGTATTCTTCCGAAAAAATTTCAGAAAATACTTATTTATTCAGAATATGAGGTCGAAATAAATTTATGTTATGGAAACTTGCCGATCACTTCTCAAACTTGAAAAAAAAAATTCCACCAACTCGATCCGGATTATCTGGAGATCCGGATTTGCAGGGTTTTACTGTATATGTAATTTGTACAAAAAATACAAATTTTACTAACTATGTTTACTAAGTTTTTTAGGCTTCTAAGTATGCATATTTTTTTTCCAGGATCTTATTCACCAACTGAATAGTGCAATTGCTGAATTGCAAGCATCCAAAAATACTTGGCTGCATAAAACTTGGTCTTCCCTTCGAGATGTTACTAAAAAAGACAATGCTCCTACTCCAGACAAGGAATCAACTTAGCACACATTTCCTCACATAATTTGAGAATGGACATACATTTCATTTCTGATTATAAAAATGCTAATTTGCATTTTTTTTTCTTTTTTGTGCGTGTTTGTTTGCAAATTTAGACATTTTTAAGGAAACTAGACTCTGGATATGACAGGTCTTTTATTAAAGACTTAACTGTATGTGCTGGAGTTGTCAGAATATTAACTATATAGTTTAATGAAGATTGTTGAATTCTGAAATGTGTGATATTCAATGTATAAAATTGCTAAATATTTTTAATTTAGCTGATTATTTCTTAGGTACACTTATTAAAATGTAATGGAATTATTTGTAATTACATAGAGCGTAGAGCATAGTGTTTTTTTCCAGTTTTCCTTTGAAAAATCTGTGCTAAGTTCTCATGCATTGAGATATTCCGTTTTTACTCTTCATGAATTATGCCATGCATATTTTTTCTTTCATCTGTCAGGTGCTTATGCTGTTTGATTTTATTTTGTAATTTTTTTAAGTAATTCTAATAGCAATGTTATATTTTGTTTACCATTACTAATTTATATTTGTTTGTTTGTTTTTGTTTTTTAAATCAGTTTTTTATTTAAAAATAGCATATTGATTTTTCATTATAAAAATTAGATTTTCAAAATTCATTACTAACTTGCCAAAGGGGCAATAAAAAAATTATAGTTGTTTGAAGCCTATTCAGATCATTGTTATGTATATATATATGTATGTTTATATTCAAATATTTGCTTTACTATTTGTATAAAATTGCATTTTATAGTGCCATATTGTATATAATTGATAAGTGTGATGACCTGACAGAGTAATCTTAACTTATTATATATATTATGTATCATTTATAATATCAACCCTATTTATATTATAATTTGAGACATAAGGATGTTACAGTTTCCTTTTTATTTAGTGTTTGCAAACTTTATTTCATTTTTATAAATCTAAGTTTCTGATTTGCTTTCCTTTCCACTTAAAAATGTCTTGAATTATAATGACACACTAAAGCCTTAATTGGAGTAATAAAATATTAGAATCCAATAAAAATAATTTTCAAATTTATTAGAGTTCACTAGTTTTATAAAAATTATAAGCACAAATCATGCTTTATTAGAATTTCAAATGGGGAAGAAAAAAAAAAAAGAGTATTTTATAAAAAAAATCCTTAAACTGCCATTTCATTGATGTAACAAAGTGTAGCTTTCATTAGAAATGTCATACATAATTCTTTTTCAGAATTAGTTTTAGAAATATAAATATTTCATTATACATATTTTCATCATGTGGAATACATTAAAAAACTAATAAATTATTGAAAAAACTGTATCTTTGATGCCAAATTATATTAATTAAATAGACTATTATCTGTTTAAAATTCCAAAGTTTTTTGTGTGATGTTTTCAATAAAACTTAATTATTCCTTTTTCAAGCACTTCCAATCTAAAATCAATGATTATTATAACCTACTGATAGCTATTTATATCTTAACTTTTTCATATTTTTTATCTGACTGTTACAAAAACATGAGTCATCATAACTTTTATCCAATATTTTTTATTTGAAATGACAATCCACAAATGTCTAGATTAAAAACAGTGTCACCATAACTACTGTGAATTTCAGCAGTCATTGAGGAGTTAATTTTAAATTACATTTCCCCCCCTTGTTGTAATATTAGTTCTTTAGCAGCATCATCATACATCTATTTATCTGATTATGCATTTGTGAGGTATTTCAGAACACTCCAAAATTTGATTAAGTTTTATCAAGCTTAACATTACTTTTTATGTATAAGCATCATGCTTTTATTCACTCCAGTGTTATACTATCCTATTTGAGAAACATTGCACTAAATATCTAAAAATAATTTAAGTATTATGCACAATCAGAATAAAATTGGATTGATAATATACATCACATTTGTGGGAATTTGTACACCTTCTTTCTACATGTGTATGTAACTACATTTATTCTAACATTAAGTTGCTGAATTTTAAACATAATTTTGTTATTTTCAATCACTCGAATAAAGTTTAATGCTTAAATCTGGTGATAATTGTTTGACAAAGTTAATTTGTGTAACATTAAAGTTTCCTGCCCTTTTATCAACATAAAAAAAAAAAAATCTAACCCAAGGCATTTCTTTAATTATAAATTTCAAAAAGAAGAATTTTAAACTCTTTTTTTTTTGTGCCAATAAAAATCCAAATGTTTTTTATACATATACAGAGAATATGCATGTCAAGATTCATTTTCCTTCTCATCTGTTTCTTAATGTGTTCAGAAATTGTTATTTGTATTCAGAATTAAACTAAATTAGTGTCTTTCTTTTGTTTTTATTTGTTGTGTTTTTTCCTCAGTGCCATATTATTAAAACTTTAATTCATTTTTGTTGTTATTATGTATGTCCTGTTGTTAATTTTTATATAATTTATTAATATATATGTATTATTGACATTCCAGTGAAGTTATTTAGTTTTACTGTTTACTCCAAAAATATGTTTTGTTATTTAAAACTTTAATACATCATTTAGTATTATATATATTATTTCTATCTTTAAAGTCACAGCATTTTATAGGAGTTTAATTTTTTAAGGTTTTTTTCCTTTTTATTTAATGTTTTCAAAATTTATTTGCAATCAAATATGTTACCTTCAATATTGTGATATTTAGACATTATAGTAAAATATATTTTTGTTTTATAGTAGTTTGTATTATATATTTATGCATTTCAGTTATTTGTACAAATGTATTTAAATTATAAATAAATTCTACTTAAGTCTTTTGAAGTTTTTTTTTTTTTACTTCCATTAGAAAAAAAACCTTTTGAAATAAAAAATAAAATTTATGCACCAAGTTATAGCTTTAAAAAATAATTTGCTTGAAGTTAAATCATAATTTCACCATTCTGTTTCTTTCTATTGATAAAATTCTGACTCACTCTTTAGAGTTTCATTTATGTTAAGAATGTAACTCATGGGAAAATAAATAAATTAAAACATGAATTCTTTGCTCAGAATTTTTTTTATTTATATCATAAGTTTAAAATCATTAAATACTAAAAAGCAGAGTAACCACATTTCACAATATAAAATCTGTGAAATTTACCAAAAAAATTCTTTGTAAAATAAAAATTCAAATGTATGTAAAAATAACTATGTATAGTTATCAAATAACATAAGTAAATGTGCATACAAATCCATACATGATATTTAAAAAGAAAGAAAAGTACAAGAATAACATCATAAGATTTGCAAACATCACTTTACTGGTCAATTATAATGATAAATGTTGTCTTTTTATGATGATGTTTAGATTGTAAAAACAAATTTATATATTTTTTAAAACCACCAAGCTGATTGCAGTTGCTGAAAAACATCAATCCAATAGCCAATAAAAATAAACTTTTTGTTTACTCCTTTAGTGAGAATAGTCAATCTTTATTAATTTGGGGTCGAGAAAACCTAATATGACCTGAAATTTTCTATATTAGCTCTGGTTTTTAAGATGCAGTATATGAACTTACATAGTAAAAACCTGTACAACATTGTTGTTATATCTGTAAATCAGCTTTTCCTGTCTGTATTCTATAGTCAATCTTTATTAGTTTTGAATTGATAAAATTGAATATGTTCCTAATTTTATTATTAGCTTTAATTTTGCAAAATATTATATTATTGGCTTATGTATTTATGTAGTAAAAACATACAGAATGAATTTAAGTTACAGTCATCTCATAGCATTATTTTAAATTCAATAAAGCACAGGTTAATTATATATATTATCATATAAAAATGTTAAAATCCTTTGTTATGCATTGTAGTTTTAAATTTTTTATAACATTTAATTAACTCAGTCTTTTAAAATTCATATTTGTTTTTCCCATGAATGAATTATATAAAAACAACTATTTTCACCGTTTTTATTATATATTAGATTTTCTTCCAGCAGTATTGCAATTTTCTCAAACATATATGAAATAATGCCAGCAAGTGATAAAGATTCTGATTTTAACAAGACTGCTAAAATGTTTATAAGTATAGACTTTTATTACTTTTTTTTTTCAATAAAAATCTGCTTGATAATTAAGCCATTTTTTTAATATCAACATTGGTATCAGTATTTCTGATTTTTTTAAAAAAAATCTTTCTTATTAAATCAACTTATTTACAATCATAATATTTGTGTGAGGATAATGTTATTAAAAAAATGCTTATATAATAAGCACTGAATTTCAAAAAAAGAAGGAAGGAAAGAAAGAAAGAAAAAATCAGATTTTGCATTGTTGATATCATCTGTCAAATTTGAAAAAGAAAAATAATATAAAATTAACATTGATTCTAAAGTTATGTTACTCAAATACCATATTTACTCGTGTATACCGCACACCCCTACTTTACAGAAAAAAAATGGTGATTTTTTTTAAAATCTTGTATATAACGCGCACCATAATTTTGATATGCAAATGAATGGATGACTAAATGAATTTCAGTAAAGAAAGTCGAAAAGCACTGAAGAGAAAAGTTTTATGTCTAACCTATTTAATAATTGAAGAAAAACTTTTCACTCAAGAAAAGATTTGTACAGTAGACTCCCTCAAATCCGCACAGCTTGGGACCAGAGGTTTTGCGGATTTCTGGTCATTGTTTTGTTTACATTTTTTAAACAATGATTTGAATGTAGTTAATAATGAAATCAAAAGTATAATGAATGCTTACAATATACTAAAATATTAAAATAAATCACAAATTAAAATAATAAAAATTTAGATAATTTTTAAAATGATTAAAATACTAAAAGCAAAGATCGAGTTAATAATCAATAATGTACAAATAAATATTCATTATATAAGAGGAAATGTGTTTTTCCTAAATTATTCAATGAAACTTGCCTCATAAAGGTACATGACTAATTCACACCAGGATCATAAAATAATGAAGCTTTATTTCAGGTTTAGCCAGACTTAATAACTGAAAAAGTTGATCCTTATATATATTATAAATGTGAAAGTGTGTCCGAAAATTGGAATGAACTTGGCTTCAAAACGGATGGATTAATGTCTTTGAATTTTTGTATATAGGTAAATTATTGGCCTGAAATGAACATAGGCTAATTTTTATTTATTTTATTCAAATATTTTTCTTAATAATTCAATATTTCACTATTTTTCATACAGAATAAATTGAAAAATTTTCCATAATATTTAATTATCTTTCTTTTTTCGTTGCCAAAAAATAAAAAAACCGGAATAATTATTTCTCTTCTGTAATTAATTTTCAACTGAAAGATTTTCACGTGATAAAATAAAATGAAATAAATAAATGGACCCTATTCTGTTTTTCGGTTCGAGATTAAAAACCACAATTTCACCAATTGTGACGTCAGAGGAATACTGTTTTTCTTCTTATATCACGCAAACGATTATATAAAATTTATTTTACACTTAGAAGACTTTACAAGAATATAACTTCACACTTTACAGAATATAAATATTTTAGTAGTTTTTCCAGATATTAATCCATAATCAAAATGAACCTTTTTCTTTCTTTCGGTTCGAGGCTATAAAATTCAACTTTTTACCAATTGTGACGTCAGAGGAATACTTTCCATTAAGAATTTTAAAAATATCAATGTAACGTCATATATGAAACAAAGTATAAGTTTTCAAGTTTTCATTTTTAATAACACAATGTAATTTTGAGTAAGTGCTAAAAAGAGACGACTGTGACGTCACATATTGAAAATAAAATAAATACCTCTGATGCTGCAATGAAATGAGATTGAATTATGATATCAAAAGTTATTTTTTAAAGAAAATTAAGTTTATCGTCTGAGCGTGGTTAATATTTAATTTTAAAATGAAATAAGTTTTTTTAAAGGTTAAATATTAAACGACTAGAAAATATTAATAATTTATACATATCGTAAATGACGTAATGATCAATGAAAAAACTTTTTATCATTTTTAGAAAGTAAGAAAAGCTCAACTAATCAAAAAAAAAATATTTGTGTGTGTTAATTCTGAAAATATAAATAAATATCACTTTAAAAATGCACTTTCGGGCTTAAAATCTAAAGATTTAATGTAATTGTGAGAAAATTTATTCCCTCAGTCAATATCTCAATTTGGCATAATGTGCTCAAAGTGTACTGGAAACAGGTTTGTAAATGGATATTAATTGCACATTTTTTTTAGCTCTTAAAAAGTAAAAATATGTCGTCACTTTTAAGAATGTTTTTTATAATAAATTTCTATAAATTTTTACGGTATGCAGAGATTATATGTACAAATTATACAAAAATGCCACCTAAAACACAGTTTTGTAGTATATTTTTCCTAACACTGTTTTTTTTTTCGTTTTACGGAAACTACCCGCTTTTTGACACTTTCTAACATGGTCTAAAAGTGTTTACGACTTCAACCTGTCTGTATACCGGATGCGGAGTGCCTGGGGTCTGCCGTCTGTCTGTCCGTTTTTCAACTTGGGTAAATATAGTGGAATTCATACGAAAATAACATACGTTATTGAGATTTACCATAGCATATGCGGCATTGAAAATGGACCAGGTAGCAATTAGAGCTGAATCACGGAAGCACTCAAAAGGAAACTTTACATTATGGTCTAAGGCGAAAAAATCATTTGTGGTGTATTTTGATAATGTTACGTAATTTTAAATGTAATGAAATTTACATGCATTTTTAAGGTTCAGAAAAACATGGTTACTATCGAATATGTTAAATGTAGTACTTATAGTGTGCGTACAGGGAGCTCAAAAGTATTTCAATATATTATGGTCTGTGAAGAAAAACCATTTGCAACGTATTTTAATAATGTTATTTTATTAAGGTTATTTTTATAATATTGAAATTGATATCAGGTTCTGAAGTGCACTAAAATAGGATTTCTGTAGAAAATGGTGTGAAAAGATTTAACATTCACTTACAAGATTGCAGAAAAATGTTCGGTAATATAATAGTCTACGGAGAAAAAAAATATTCCCAGCATATTTTAATTGCGTTGCGCTATTTCAAACATGATAAAATTAATATACTTAGATAATCAATACAATGATAAATACTGAAATTTACTACAATAAGCTTGCAATTAAGTATCACTTGCATCACATTTGTTGTTCATTTACAGAGACGCATAAAAGATTTTGGGCCTGTGTCCAGATCTCAGATATTGTATCCAAAGTATGGTCTATTAGAAAAGATTGCTGAAGAGCTTTTTCAATTATCATATGTATTTGGAAAACTAATGCATCCTGAAGTTCAGCTACATTTGATATAATAAGAGATGTTTGTAGAATTTAAATAAATCATGTATCGGACTATACAATAAACTGGATTGGTCACCAGTGCAATAGCGATTCCCGGAAATATGAATTCAATAATTTGAATCGGGTTTTTTGCTTGAATAATTTAAGCTAAATATGCGATCGTATACATATTTGCACGTAATATACAGGACTGTAAAAAAGAATTCAAGTAAGTTTCTGTCTATAATTAGAAATTGCTAAAGATGAATTTTAATATTCGTTATACTTTTTCTCACTAAGCAAAATTTTAACATTGTATTTAGAATCTTTACAAACGCATAGATCATATCAAGTTATGCATTATGGAAATGTTGGATATTTTTTTTATTACCTAGGTTTAACACATGATTTTTCTTTCTTTGATATGGAATTCTGAAATGCACTACAACATGATTTCTGTACAATTGGGGTGCGTTACAGTTGTTCTACAGTATAAGTGGTTACAATTTCATTTTCGCGATGGTTCATATTATCTAACACATTTTTCTTTTATTTGACTGAGTTCTTTTAAGTCCCCTATAAAAAAACTACTGCATAGCCTTCTATCAGATAAATGTTATATATTTTTTTAATTATTGTTAATGAACCGTTTTGTTTAATTAAAGCGTTTATCTTTTTTTTTAATGCTACGTGAACGACGTCACGGGTAACAGCTAGTTAATACATAAATATATTTGGTGAGATTTTGATTACCAATGATATCAGCAATATCTTTATTTTCCTTATTCCTTTTCCTATTATTATCCTTTCTTTATAAAAAAAACATGAATAACTATATCAATAACTATATCAAAAATTACAAATAAAAAAATGTATGGAATTGATATTTAACTAAAAAAGTCAAATTTTGCACCTACATCTGAACTGAATGTTTCATTGTTTACATCTGTAAAATATGTGTGGATTTTAGAGAGTTGCAGATTTTAGGAGTGCAGATTTAAGGGAGTCTACTGTATTTCAAAATATTTTTAGTAATTGCACAGGTGGTCACAAAATTATACAAATTACACTAAAAAGTGATTACATCACAACTTTAGAATATGTAAAATTATATAATATAATTGTCATTTATACCTGTATATAATGAATGGTAAGTTAGGAAAATCTATCTAAACAACAAACTTCTGAAATTTCCAAACAGAGAATTTAAAGTACATTACAATTAGCTGCCATTTCCACTTAAACATAAAATAGCTCCGATTCTTACTTAGTACAAAACATTGTGTTATTAAATAAGCTAAAAAACTTTGTAAAATCACCATAAAAAGGAAATTAAGCAGGACGCGTTTCGAGCTACAACAATAACAGCTCGTCATCAGCTAATACAACACAAGGGACAGAGTCGATATAAACTGAAAGAAAGAAGAAGGAGATTACAAAGAGTGCAACAGGTGGCGCTACCTGAAGGAGCGAAGGAGGAAGAGAAAAGTAAAGATAAAGTGAAAAAAAAGAGGGAGGAGATTACAAAGAATGCCACAGATGGCGCTGGCTGAAAGAGCCCAGGGGAAGTGAAAAATGATGCTAAATTAATAAAAGAAAACAGTGGGAAAAAAATTTAAATAAATAAATAAAAATAATAAAATAATTGTAAAAATAGTAAATAAAATAAACATTTAAAAATTAATCAATTAAAAAGTAAAAATTAATCAATAATAATAATAAAAACTACAAAAGTAATTTCCGCACAGGAGAAAGGGAGGGGGATGATGAGACATCATTGACAAGAGTTATTAGAATTTTTACAAATAAAATAAGCTTTGTGAACATCTAAATGAGAAGGAGAGGCAGGATTAGAAATAATTCTGGCCATGGAAAAATTGAAATAATGACTGGAAGACCAACAGTGAGAAGCAATCAAAGACCAAGATAAATCCTGATTTTTATTATATCTCTGATGTTCATCCAGTTTTTTCTTCAACGCTCTTCTGGTCTGACCAATATAACCCAAATTGCAAGAATAAGGAATAAAATAAACACCCCAATGGTTCTCAATAGGAATAGGATCTTTCAAAGACGAGAATTTAATTTTATTCATAGATTTGAAGATAACTTTAAAATTGAAACGAGAAAGGATTATAGCAATTTTGAAACAGAGAGGAGAATAAAAAGGTAGAACTATAGAGTTAATATTAGAAGAGTTATTAGAATCAGTAAGAAGACGTTTAGGCTTATTAAATTTATACAGAGCTTTGTCGATCAAAGAGGGATTATAACCACGAGCGAGGGCAAGAGATTTGAGGTAACTAATTTCATTATTTAGAGCAGAAGAGTCAGAACAAATGCAAAGTGCTCTGTAGACAAAAGTATAAAAGGAAGCCACTTTATGCTGTGGAGGATGGTTAGAAAAAGCATGCGGAGGAAGAGATACAGCGAAAGGTTTTCTATAAATAGAGGTAGAGAACCGATCAGGGTGTTTAGTAACCAACACATCAAGGAAAGGAAGAGAATCGTTCTCTTCGACTTCAAGAATAAACTGGATGCAAGGATCAACAGAATTGACAAGAGAAAAGAGATTTTGGAGATCCAGCTCAAAAGGAATTAAGATAAAAGTATCATCAACATACCTACACCAGAAGGGAAAATCATATAAACTGAAGAGTCTTTCTTCCACATAATGTATATAAATGTCACATAAAAGAGGAGACAAAGGATTGCCCATGGCCAAACCATCCATTTGAAAATAAAAGGAATTATTAAATTGGAAAGTGGTTTGCCTAACACAAATACAGTAGAACCCCGATAATCCGGATCGGGTTTTTCGCTTTTTTTTCAAGTTTGAGAAGTGATTGGCTAATTTATTTAACATTAACTTGTTGCATCGTCGTATTCTGAATAATAAAACAAAAACTTTTTCGCCAATCGCTTCTCAAAGTTGAAAAAAAAATGAAAAAACCGATCCGGATTATCGGGGTTCTACTGTACTAACTAATTGCAGGATCTCGTCAATCTTGATGGAAGAATAATGGAATTCGCGTAGCCTTCTTTCCAAACAATGAATTGCTCCTTGAACTGGGACATTCGTGATGAGGGATTTAACATCTAAGGAAACCATTTTGTAATTACAAGGAGAAAGGCGTTTAATTTTATCAACAAAGTCAATAGAGTTTTTAACAGTGTGAAAATTAGTGGAAGATAAAGGAGTGAGTAACTTAGAAAGGAACCTGGCAAGTTTATAAGAAGCAGTACCAATATTAGAAACGAAAGGGCGAAATGAAAGAGTAGGTTTATGGACCTTAGGAAGAGCATAGAAATGAGCACAATTAGCTATAGACGGAATGACCAAACGTTTAGTGTTATTATTAAGAATGACAGACTTTTTAACGACCTCCTTGATATCAGACAGATGTTTAGTAGAAAGATCCTTCTTTAATTTTGAATAGGGACCGGAGTTTACTATAAATTCCACATGAGAAATATAATAAGACTTATTGAGAAGAACGGTTTGACCGCCTTTATCAGCCTTAGTAATAAGAAGGTTAGGGACAGAATTAAGTTCACTGATAGCAGATTTTTGAGAAGAAGAAAGATTAGGTTTAACTGAAGATTTATTAGAAGAAATGGCATTAGCCAAAAGGTAGCGAAGAGATTCAAGTTGACCAGAAGAAATTTTACTATTTTTGAAAGAATGTTCAATAGAAGCAATTAAATTCGGAATAGAAGGTTTGGAAACTCCCGAAAAATTCAAACCAAGAGAGGGAACATCACGTTGGGAATCAGTAAGGGAATGAGACGATAAATTGACAATATAATTTTGCCGAAGAGGAGAGACACCAGGAGCAGGAGAATCAGAAGTCAGAAGTGCCGAAAACTTTTTATCCAATATGCACTGTGACATTTAGATTTGTAATCAACATAAGCAAAAATCCGTTTCTCAAGGAAAGGGAAATAAATAACAGATTTACTTAACTGCAAATGCAAAGAATATAATTCACATTCAATGAACGAAAGAGAGTGCCGAACATCTTGAATAATGGCTCTAAGAACAGCAAACTTACTCCTGGTTAAGGCATTTTGAACGCGAATGGAAGAAGGAAGCTTGTAAATAATATTAATGAATTTAGGAACAACATGTGAACGTTTACACCTTAAAAGAAAATTAAGCCTATTCAAAAACCTAGTCTGCTTCAAACGAAGATGCTTGAAACGATTAATAAGCGAAGAGCCCATAACAAGAGAAAAAAAAAAAAAAAAACCAGTAATAATAAATAAAAGAAAGAAAGAAAAAGAAAACACAGTAAAAATAAATAAAAGAAGCAAAAAATTCACTAAAAACAATATAAACAAAAAGTAGGAAGAAAGACAAAATATTTTTTTAAAATACATTGTGTTATTGCGTATGTTTGTGTTATGTATGAACAAAAATCATAAAAATACATAAAAATAATTAAATTGGCAATAATATAATAAATTGATAAGTCAGTTATCATTATTAATTAATAAATTTTAGGAAAGGAAATTTCATTTTATTTTATAATTTATTTATTTTTAACATTATGCATGAATGAATTTTAAAAACTCCTTTAACTACTAAAAAAAATACAAAACCTAAAATTTAAGTACATTTAGTTAAAATTTAAAAATATACAGCAGAGCTGTTGTTTTATTAATTCAATAGTATTTATCGTGATAGCTACAATCTCATTTTACTAAAAAGAATTTAGACTTTTTTTTATTGTTGTTGTGACAGACTGGTTACAAGAGTAACAAAATTTTGATTTATTATGTAGACAAGCAAAATACATTTTGAAACAAATTAAATTAGGTATATTTTATGCAAGTACACCATAATGATATTTAACTGGCTATATCAATTTTTATTTTTAATTGGAATTATTTATGAAAAATTACTCGAATGATCACAAGTTTAACAATGGACATTCCCATATATGTATTCATAAATAATAAAAAAAAGTCATTTATTATATGCAAACAATCTACTCCTATATTATTTTATACCAAATATTTAAATATAAGTATGATTTCCATAAAACATTATCTGAAATCATAAAAACATTAGATGTAATTCCCCCATCTCTCACCCCCAAAGAATAAGTAAAGCAACATTAATCAAAACAAGAACAAATATATCCATCAAATTTCAATCATTAAATAATCTGCTGGATACTTTTTTAATAACATTTGGTATTTGCATTTTACAAAATGCAAAATGTTTTCAGGACCCAAGAATATAAATTTATTATGTTATTTAAAGTTTAATATAATGAGCAGACATTTGATAATTATAATGAAAGCACATAGGGTTTGTAATTTTATATTTTAAAAAGGATGCATTTTTAGAAAGTATATATAAAAATAAATATAATGCAATCTTTTTGAGATAAATATAAATAAATAATTTTTTTTTTTTTTTTGAACTATTCATTCAGATGAATAAGGATTTTGAAAGAAAGCTTTATCTTTTCATGCATGCACGTACATAAATATTACATGTCAGAAATTCCATAACTTTATTATTACGTATTTTTGTAATCAGTGATTGGAGAAAAATAACAGTTGAAATAAAGTTGTCTTTGAAAGACTATTCTTTGTTACCATTGATGTTTATCGGAGCAAAATTATTAATACAATTGCACATAACTTATCTGAGAAGTATTTACATGTAACTGTTACTACAGTAAATACTACTTGAAGCTATTATTAACACACAGGACTTGAAAAATATTAAGCATATATTACAATAAAAAATAATTAAAAAAAAAAAAGGATTAAAATAAACTTTTTTTCTGCAATGGATTATTCAACAAGAGGCCTGCATTTAATATTTTAAATTGTTAGATCTTTTTCATTGTCCTCTAAATGTAATACTGATTTACAATTTTCCATTAAATCTATAAGCATAAGTGCTGCCCTCTGTCCTTAGCACTTTCCAACACATTTGAAAGCGTTTAAGACTTTGGTTTGTCTATTTGGACATAATCTAAGTCTTGTAAATATAATTGGATTGACATGGTAATTTTTATATGCATTAAAGTTTATTACAGAATGTTCAGTATTTAAAATGAAGAGGGGCAGCATATACAGAGTTAGTCATAATCTCCTCTGAAGTTTCAAAGTAGTGTAGTAAAAAAACTAAGATGAATACAGCAAAAAAGAACAATTAGAAAGAATACAGAATCAAGTCAAGTTTCACTTACACAACTTACAGGTGTTCTATGTATGAACCCTTGGTTACACGGCATATACCAATATCATAGTTCAGTTCCTGCCACACTCTATTTAACATAGTATACTATCAATGCTCTTTAAACTTCTGTTCGATATTTCATATGAAATGCCAGTTAAACCAATACCACTGATTCAGCTTTTACAAATTCTAAGACACAAAATGTGACATATTTTATGTATAATAAAACTGATATATGTCGTTGTGGCTTAATATAAGTTATTTCACACATAATACAAAGTGCATAGCATTTAGAGGGACACACAGAAGATTTCAAATAGTATATTTTATCTGAAGTAGGTACTGTATATTATCGATGATGGCTGATGTCAATTTCATTTCTACTGTATCCCCCATATACATTGAGACACAGGGAAATAAAAAGGAATAGTGCGAAAATCGGCTGTTTGGCTATTTCTTTCAAAATTGCAATTAAAAAAAAATAATCAAATTTAATAACAATTTTCAAAGTAACTTTTTTGCTACTTTTAGTTGAAAGGATAAGCTGGTGATTACTCTGAATTACTTAATTTTTTTGTCAAAAAATTTTTTTTTTTATTTATAAAAATATGAAATGAAATAATAAAAATTTATAAAATCTACCTAAGTATTTTGATATTTTTGAATAACAATTTACATTATATTTCTTTCATAGTAGCTTTTTAAATTACTAAATATTCTCTTTTTTAATGAGCAAAGGAATAGTTAAATTTTATGAAATGTTTTCATTTCAAATATTTAAATGCAAGGTTAATATTTTTCAAGCCCAAACATATGAAGCAGTTGTGGCAATACGAGCAGCATTAATTCAGTCGATTCCTCAAGCACCTACAGCCAGCCTCCGTTTTCAGCACAGTTTAATAGAGCAACCAGAGAAGAAGTATCAGTATGGGATATTCATTTAACATAAGACCCTGAAAGGATGTCACAATATTACAACGAGATAAAACACTGCTTCCAACATTTATAAAATTAGTTTCACAAATGTATATACACATCTGCTAAATTTTATAAAAATAGCACATACCATTTTTTAACTCAATTCAGTTACTACCAGGGGTGCAGAAAATATTTTTACTTCCAACATTTCTCCTAATTCATATGAAAATTTCCCCAAAATTTCATGTGTTATAGGCTAACATAAATTCTGTATTACTGTAGGAGTAAAAATTTTTTTAATTTGAACAAAATTTCTTATGCTCAAATGTATATGGTACATATTATTCTGAGATCGATTTTGCAAAGGTCGATATACAGATCTTTTTATTTGTGATGAAAATCTTATTGTTTTGAAGAATTATATAGTTCTTTGCTAAGTTAGAAATCAATTGAATATTTTTATGCAAAATTTCACAAGATGGCTAAAGCTCCTCCCCCCCCCCCTCCTAGATTGCCAGATCTGCACCCCTGTTTACTACTTTGTACATAAGATTGTTAGTTTCTAAAATAATATCTAAACATAACTTGCTCCTCAAATTCAAATATCTATTTGTTCTGTTTATATTTGCAAAGGTCAATATACAGATCTTTTTATTTGTGATGAAAATCTTATTGTTTTGAAGAATTATATAGTTCTTTGCTAAGTTAGAAATCAATTTAATATTTTTATGCAAAATTTCACAAGATGGCTAAAGCTCCTCCCCCCCTCTCCTAGATTGCCGGATCTGCACCCCTGTTTACTACTTTGTACATAAGATTGTTAGTTTCTAAAATAATATCTAAACATAACTTGCTCCTCAAATTCAAATATCTATTTGTTCTGTTTATATTCACAAAGCTCAAACAAGCAAGTAATTTTTTGTAAACTTTTCATTAGAATAAAAGTAAAAAAAAAAAAAATTAATATTTCTGTTTGATAAAGTAAATTAAAACAGTGTATAATTATTTTAGGTATGTATTTCATGAAAAATTTTTAGAACTTTTCAATAAACAAAGCATATGAAGCCAAGCGTGGCAAAAAATCTAAACATGAGACAAGAATTATTTAAAATTTACTGCCATAAAGTTATGTGTGTCTATCTTTGGAATGCACCACATCAATACTGCAATGTAATGTAAAATTATTTGCATATTTTAAAATATATTTAATGTACATATTTGAAAATTTTTACATCTCTTTACATAAAAAATAATGATGGAGAACAGCTTACTTAATTTACATTTTATTTTCACTTGTCATGCTTAGTGGACTCTTTCTTAGTTTTTGTATTAAAAAAACTATCAAGATAGCAATAAAAAATTTTTCTATAAAAAAAAACAAATTTATTTAAACTTCATCATAATCAATTGGAATTTGGATATTTTTCTTACTGAGAATGCTATGTTTTACTGAAAAATTGCAAATACTTATAAATTAAGAAAAATCTTTTTCAGCTAAATAAATTATAAATGAAATTATTTATAAAATTCAAATAATATATTATTAGCATGTATAAAATAAAAATTATCAATATTATTAAAAGGTAGTTTAATAAAGATTTACATTAGCAAAAAATAATTTAAATTTGAAAAAGAAAAAAACAGCAAATTCACTCAGATAAAATTTTACAAACAGCCTAATGATCATATTTTATTTTGAAAATGATGGAGATCAGGGGTTCCCAAACTTTTAGACTGACATATTACTAAATAGAAGTTCATACTTCTGCATACCACCTAAAGAAAATCTCAAATCTAACTCAGAATAAATAATGTAAAGTGTATCATTTTTGAGTGACAAATGCAGATGCACTTAAACAGAGATACCGGGTGTCCCAAAAATGACTGATGGATTTTAAAATTCACTAACTTGCAAACGGTGAAAGCTATTTAAAAGATTTTTGCAGGAGGGTTATGTATAATGTCAGAAGTTTTTTTACAGTAATTTTTTATTTTAGTTTGAATTTCAAACAATAGGTGGCGCTGACGGCGATTGAAGACCACGTGATCAGTGCTGAGTGAAGTGTCGACCTGGCCTTCAATCGCCACCTATTATTTGAAATTTGAACTAAAATAAAAAATTACGGTAAAAAAACTCCTGACATTATACATAACAATCCTGCAAAAAATTTTTAAATAGCTATCACCGTTTGCAAGTTATTGAATTTTAAAATCCATCAGTCATTTTTGGGACACCCGGTAAATACTCTTTGTTAAACATGGAAGAAAAATACACATTTGAAGTTGTCTTGTACGTCATTTTTTTTTTTTATATATAAATACTATGTTTATATCAATAGTAAAATACATAAGAAAATTTAATAAGTGAAAAACCTACATAAGAAATTCCATACATTCTGAAAATAAACTGCTGATTAATGTGAGATTGAAGATCTTGAAGTAAGTAATACACACAGATACAATACAGCATAGAAGAAAACTTTTTCTTTTTTTCAGGGAGAATGAAAGGTCAATTCAACATCTACTGAAGCATTAGTTTCATTTGTTTAAAAATTCAATTTGAAATTACATTAAAATAAGAGAAAGCAAAACTCTGTCAAAGCAGTAACAACAGAGAGCAGGCAACACTGAGACTGTGAACTTACAAATCAAGAAAAAGGAGCGGGGGATAGAGCTGTTTCTTGATATTGCATGTTGTATTTTTTATTTCACTTAATGTATCAATCTCGCACTTTTACGTACCAGTAAACAGAACTTCATGTACAAGTACTGGTACGTGTACCGTAGTTTGAGAACCCCTGATGTAGAGGATATCAGAAATTCATAATTAGGGAATTGATTTCTTCTATTTGGCATACTATTCCCTATTTAAAAGCACAGATTATGCTTCACTACTTTTAGCAAAAAATTCTTATTATAGTAAAATTTGCTATTAACCAAGCTTGCTGTTGTACTTAGATACATTTAGTATTAGGTTCATTGGTTGGTTACAAAATACTACAATCATCTTTTCCATACAACAGCTAAACAGACTGGAATCTGTTTAATCCTGAAGAGTTTTAGCAGAAATTCAAAGTCTTGGTTTTTAACCCTAAATAATAAGATAATATTTGATTGAAAAAAAAATTAAAAACATTTACAGGTTACATAAAAAAGGATCTGCACAATTATCTGGTGCATTCTTGGCTTTAAATCACAGACAATTTCTTTTTCCTTAGGATCATGCTCACAATTGTGTAGGTCAGGTCTTAGAGTGATTGAGTGAAATCTAACTATCACTAACATCTACACCAGAGTCTAAATTTTTGAGCTCAAAACTTTTTTGCCTAGTGACTTTTGCCCTGACTACAAGACAAAACAAGTGGACATTTATTATTAGCATTAGCAGATCAATGCAACCAAAATTCACAAGAAGGCAATGTATATATTAAAAAAAATGCAATGTTTCCTTTAGATAAGTGTATAAATGAGCTGTTACATGTGTATGTATAAAAAAAAAAAAAAAAAAAAAAACTATGCTTTTTTTTTTAATTGCATTTTTGACAGCATTAGTTTAGGAAATTTATTATATGCAATTGTAATTGACAAGTTCTTTTCCTTTAATTTTAAATTCTAGTTCTTTTCTTTCATATTTTTATTTCTAAAACTAATTTCATAGAAATATAATAAATCTTTAAAAATGCTGAACAACACACATTTTTTTTACATTTAATTTTATACATGCACATGTATGTATTTAACCCTTCCATGATGAATATGAAGTGCAATTTTTAATTTCCAGATATCACTATATCATACTGTAAGATTTGCTTTATTTAATCACTGAAATGCTACAATAAAAATAGTCCTTCCGGCAGTGCCGGGAGGAAGAGGTAGCTTTCATATACTTATATATTTATTTATTTATTTTAAATTAAGTTATATTATTCAAAAATACTAAGCTCAAACTAGTATAATTTGATTATGAGCTTAGTCAAAATATTAATTCAGGTGCACATGCACACTCATATTGAAATCGATTAATATATATATGCGATAACTCAGCCATTTTTTAAGATACAAATGAAACAAAAAATGCTCTGAAATCTCTGTATCAAGGTTAAATGCATAAAAGAAAAATATTTTTCAATTTCTCACTTTCTTGTAACTAATTTTAAATTTTAAAATTTATAAAAAAATTTAAATGATCGCCATTTTGAAATAAGATGGCGGATGGACTGAGTATCGAACTCGAATATTTTTCAATTTTTAATTTTTTCGCATTTAATTTTAAATTTTAAATTTTAAAAAAATTATAAAATGGCCGCCATTTTGAAACAAAATGGCGGATGATGCTGTTCAACGAACTCGGTTGAGACATTTGTATGTACTATATACATACCAAGTTTCATTCAAGTCCGTTCATAAATACGCGTGTTATCACGTGACAAAAATCAGATCGTTTTAAAATGTCAGCCATAAGAAAAATTCAAAGTGCTATAACTCAATCATTTTTTAAGATATACACAAAATAAAAAGTGTTCGGGAATCGTTGTTTTAATTTCTAACACGTAAAAGAAAAATATTTTTCAACTTTTAATTTTTTTGCATTCAATTTTAAATTTTAAATTTTTAAAAAAATTTAAAATGGCCACTATTTTGAAACAAAATGGCGGATGATGCTGGCCAACGAACTCGGTCGAGAAATTTGTATGTACTATGTACATACCAAGTTTCATTCAAATCGGTTCATAAATACGTTAGTTATCGCATGACAAAAATCAGATATATATATATATATATATATATGGTTATATATATATGTCAACATTTCAACGAAGGGTGGTTTTGGGGTCTGGGGGTCATGATCGGTGAAAATATACTAAAATTTTCCTGAAGTGCTTTCCTTCGGACGGCTGCAATAGGTAGCTTTTTACTTTATGTAATGAAAGCTACCTAATAAGGGAAAAATTCCTGTATTTAAAGGACAGTGACCAAATGCAAGGACTTTGTGCTTGGCACATATATGTAATGCTCATCATGAAAGAGTTAAAAAGTTTCTCTAGCTATGCGATAGTGGAAAATCCCAATTTAAAACAAATGCAATAGTGTTAGTTTCTAGTATTAACCCCTTATCTGTGAAATATATTTCAGAAAAATGGCTCAAAAATGAGAAAAAAAAATTCTTTAATTATATTGTGCATTTTAATAATAAAAGAGTCAGAAATAGATTATTCAAAACAAAGAAAACTAAATGTTAAATGGTATATGTACTATATTTAAGAATTTCATACATATTAGAAAAATTAGTGGATTATTAATCCTATTTTAACCAAAAAAAAAGTTAATTGCAGCAAAATAAATCAAATGATATAGTAATTTTGAAACTGAATAAATTAAATTCCATTACAGATTAGAAAACAGTAAATGAACTCGCAGAAAAGAACTACCCCTACCCAAAACTAACAATTTTGGACATTCTAAATACAGCATGTTTGAATTCATCTAATTGGACTTGAGAATTAAGGACAAGGAGTCAACCCTTTGCACTTGAGAAATGATTCTCACTAATCACTTATGTCCCGCATAAATGGGTACTCCAAATGCTCTGAACATCAATATTTTAAACTAATTTTCTTCACCTTATCTAATGGCCAAATAATCTGTGATAAAAGATGGTGAAATAAACTGTAAGATGTTAATGGTGTTTAAAGCATTTGGCATCCCGATTTACGAGGGACACCTGACAACACTAATGGTGAAGGGTTAGTAGATAGTTCAATGAAATAGGGATGGGACAAAGGCAGTTTTCATATAGTAATTTTTTTTATATAGAGAGGAAAAGTCCAAATACTGGCTTTCTTTTCAAAATTTTGTTTTCAATTTGGATCCTACAATTTTTAAAATTAGTAAAAGGAAAAGTGGCAGCAAGATGCCTTGATATGTTTTACACTTGTTTAGAGAGAAAAAACTCAGTTTAAAAGGCATTTTTTTTTTTTTTTTACGCAAAACAATCGAAAGTCTGCAAATTTGGAGTTTTGAAGATGGAGTCTAAACATTGGCTACCTAAGTTTTTCCAAAATATTCATTCAAATATTGCTAATTTTTAATTATTTAGCAATAAGAATATTATTTTTTATTGATTGATAATAATTCTTACACACAGAAAAATATTATATTTTTAATAAAAAAGCATTTTTGCCAAACTTATAAAATTCTTAACGACTATTTCTGACAGTATTTTTTCCATTATGTTTCTATTTTTGCTTTTTAAACATGTAAAACAGACTGCTTGAAAAACTGTTCTTGTCCCAAATTTCACCTTTTCAACACTGCTTCAGTGACGTACTTTTTGTAACTTTCTTTTTTCAATTAATGGTACAGACTCTGCCTATTGCCATTAGGCTGCACTGCACTCAGTTCTGAGAACACCTAGTAGCCAGTATTTGAACCTTTTCCTCTTGTAATAATATACTGAATGTTAGCAATGTTAAATATGTACTGAATTTTAATAATAATGTGTTATAGCAATAATATATTGAATGAGTGGCCAGAGCATATTACTATGAATAAGGAGGAATTCACTTGTCCTCAAAAAAGTGACCACTGAACTGATTACCAAGGTCATAGTTTGGCCAGTGAATTTGAAATGATTTTTTCTCTTTATTCTAATACTTTGCTCATGCAACATTTTTTTAATAATTAAGGCAAAAATATCTATTTGTTTTCACTGTTAGTAGTTTGGTTCAGCAGTTCTCCTATATTGAGACTATATAAACAATAAACAGTCCTCCTGACATGCCAGTGAAAGATATTATAATACCACCAGGGCAAACTTCCATCAGTAGAACTACTCATGAATAGAAAATTTTACTTTTTTTATAACAGAAATTTTGCATGAACGAGTGGCGAAATTTTCTATAAATAAAGTAATGGAAGTTTGTGGATGCCGTCATTCAGGCTTGTTGATCTGATGTAAACAAACAGCTATCATCATTTGATTGCATCCTCAATTACTTTGTTCACAACTGGTACACATAATACTATAAGTCTGACCTCTTTATTCTTAGCTCCATTAGTTAGAGCATAAGGTGCAGGCAGTTACTAATTTTCTTTGGACAGCACAAACACAATCTGTCCCAATTCATAGAAAGATGTGGCTGTTTTTAACTGAAAATATATGTATGTGTAACATGTAGGAAATGGTGGACTGCTTCTGAAGAGAAGAAAACAAATGTCAAAATGGGAGGTTTACTGCAGTGCAATTCAACATTTTTTATTTCATATAAAATATATTATGTCTAATACAGATGTTATGGGCTCAGACATTTTTTTTTCAAAGGGGAATGGGTTAAATTATTTGAAATATGTAATATTAATTAAAAATGTATATTAATAGGAAGTATCTAACAATAGCATGTTGCAAGGAAAAAAAGGGGGGGGGGAGATAAAGAAAGAGAGAGACAGAGAGAAAAAGAGTTAATTTTGCTAGAGATTTGTTGCATGAACTAAACTATAAATTTTGGGTGGTGAATTAACTAAATATTGCAATAAGCCCTAAATATTACTATAATGTTATGCTTCCTAAATATTATAATACTACAGGATACAAAATTGTTCTATTATTAACTATAGCTTTTGCTTCTTATATTGTTCATACAAACAATAATGAAGATATGCCAAAATGAAACAAAACACAATACATATAATAAAATAAGCAAGCATAATTGATTTATTTCAATTAAATGGCCAAAAAAAAAAAAAAAAAAAAAAACTTTGAAACTTTGAAACTTTCTACTACAACAATCCTATCATGAGAAATGGGAAACATCAAGTTTTTCATTAGTAACTAATGCTCAAAAAAATAAAAGTAAAAAAAAAAAAAAAAAAAAAAAAAAAAATTTGGTAATAGAATGCATAAGTAAAATAATAATAAATTTCATTGATATTTATCTATGAAATATGATATATTTATTTTTGTTATAATTAATTCTTTCTTTATTTTAAAGTAGACTTTATAACTTTTATTTCAATTTTTTAAACTTATTTTATTGATTTTTAAAAACTTTGGGTAGTTTTTTTTTCCTCCCTGACAAAGGGAAAACTTGGGAAGAAATGACATCACTTTCATAAAGCGTAGTATAACAATTTTGTATGCTTAGAACATTTATAGTTTATATTTTTTAAATAATTTAACTAAACAAACTAATTGTTTGTTTCATACAATGCTTTGAATGTTTATTTAAAAAAAAAAAAAAAAAAAAAAAAAAAAAAAAGATGAAAAGAAATTGAACTGACAGCAAAGTATGTAACAGATAACTTTTATTTCATTACTTTTTTTTTTCAAATATTGAATATTTCAATCAACATCAAACTTCATATACATAACAAATTAAAAAAGAGTAGTAAATAAATAAAATCAAAAGTACATTAATCTCATATTACAGAAATTGTTTAAAGTAAACAAACAGCACCAAAGGAACATCTGGAAAATAAATATAAAGTTAAATTTGATATTTTTAAAATAAAGTAAATAGCTTATTGTTCTAAAATTGATCTTTTAATTCTGTTTAAAGTATTAACAAGCATTCAGGATGAAAAGCAAGAACTAAATAGAAACTCGTGAAAAATATACAGAATATAGCAGAAATATGAGTAAAATGAAATAAAGAAACCATTAAATAAAAGGATCAGCATATGATGACCATAAAAACAAAAAGTAATACCGTTTTAAACTAATAAAATATTGACTCTTCAAATATTCAGGATCATTAGAATAGAAAGTTATACAATTAAGTAACAATGCATGATTTTAACAGAGTAATTCAGTTTAGTTTCACATCATCAATTTGTGGACTATTATATAAGAACTGTGATTTTTACCCTTTAAGATTTTTTGGCAAGGAGTTTTACAGACATAGAGCACCATATGTATAATTGTTCTTGAACAGACTATGAAAACCTTCAAACAGAATTAAGAATGATAAAAATTGTATTTTATATAATTTTATAGGAAACATATGTATTATAAAACATATGTATATGATAACAAATCATATGTATTACAAGGAAAAATGTATATATATAATTTCATATAAAGTAACAATAACATATTTGTTTATATAAAAAAACACCTAGAAATCTCATGTTTATTAATAATGTATTTTCAAAAGGATAAATAAAAGAAACATTTGAAAAAAAAATTATTTAGTTCGCCAGTGTATTTTAAAATATGGATTATTATTTGTTTAGAAACAGATATTATAAAATGTGATATATATATATATATATATATATATATATATATATATATATATATATATATATATATATTAATTCTTTAACATTTAAGCATGAAAAAAAAAAGAAGAGGGCGGGGGGGGGGGGGGTAATTGCAGTAAAGAGATTAATTCAGAAATATTTTTTAATATCAAGAAAAAAGGTTCTAAATATTATTGAGAGAATTAAAAAAAAAAAAAGAGTGAAAAGCTTATATTTTCACAGAAATAATCTACCCTATATATGCAAAATTTTAATGAAATTATTTTATGAAATGACTAATTTAGGTATATGAAACAATAATTGTTCAATTTTGAATTCAAAGAAGTTAAAATTTCCTCTTTTTTTTTTTTTTTTCTATTTTATAAAGAAAATAATATAATTTGCCTATTTCTCTCTTTTTCACAGCAAAGAAAATTTTTTTATTGTCATTATTATACCAATTTCATTAAAATTTAAAACAAACTAATAAATAATGTTCCTTCTTTAATATTTAAAAAAAAAAAAAAATTTAAGAGTTATTGAGATCTATTTAAGCATATATGTCATCCTAGATGTCACAGTTGACAGTAAACTGGTTTATTTCACAGTAAAATATTTTTGATTGGAGACTGAGTACTGATAAATAGAGATAATACAATGCAAGGTATGAAATGATTGTATGGCAAACACAATGATAAGCCTATGAGTAAACCACTAGTAGTATTCATTTTTAGCTCACAGGCTATCATAGCCTGAGAGCTTATGTGCCCGCCCGTTCTGTATGTACGTGCGTAATGCGATAACTCATGATAAAAAATATCGGATCCATTTGAAATTTTGTATATAGGTATATCCTGATAAGGCGCTTCCCTGATTAGTTTTTGGAGCTCATTCGATATGTATAAGAGGAGGAACGGGGGGCTCATGCCCCTCCGTTTAATTGATTTAATGGGTTTGTCATGCAGAATTAACAGTTTTCGTTCAAAATTTAGATATAGGATCATTTTCATGAGGGAATTTCGTGACTGTTATTAGGTATTCATTGAATAACTATAAATAGGTGGAATGGGGGTTCTAATGCCCCTTCCCTTAATTGATATAAAGGGGTTTTTCAAGCAGAATTGTCAGATTTCGTTCAAATCTCTGAATAGTTTTGGAAGTTTAATGGTTAAGTATAAAAGAGGGGGATAGCTCTTCTTAAATTATATAAATGCTAAATGGGTTTTTATTAAGAATTATCCGATTTGCTCTGAATTTTGGATATAGATTTTTTATATGATAAAGCATGTCCTTGATAGTTTAGGAGGTTCAATAATTAAGTATAAAAAAGGGGAAAGGGGAGAGCTGTTTCTCTTTCTTAATTTATTTTTCTAATGGAATTAACCCTTGAAAATATAAGGCTGTAATGTACAATTAGTGAACGTAGCCTGTGAGCTCAATGCCATCAGTTTAACTGGGCAATATTCTTTTTATTGGCTTATGCACCACTTCATTTCTGGAAGATCCCCTATTGCTATTCCCCTATTACTATGCTTCCATAAAATAAAGGGTTTTTTTCTTGTACTCGATACTTATGTTTTTGTGCTTTTGGCTCTTGGACTATTATGACTTGTTTATCTTATTACAAATGTCAAAAGCATACCTGGTGATCTTTATTTGTTAATTAAATAGGTTTGAATTTTTAATTACAGAAATGAATAAGCAAAAGGTATAAAGAATAATACATTCAAGCATTTAAAAAAGCAATAATAACTGTTTATGATCAAGAAAATATTAGCTAATTGCAAAAAGGAACATTTTTTTTCTCCCCAAATAATATAAACTAGATTCCAGATTAAATGCATAATTGATAGGGTAAGATAAGGACATGCTAATAAACAGGGCACGTTGAACAGTGCCTAACAGGTCATTATAAAAACATTATAAAATGTCATACTTAATAAACCCAGCCATTTATCAAACTATATGAATTAGAATTCATAATCTTAGTTTAATGAGTATCAGATAAACAGAAGTCTATCGTACTTATTACACCTGAATAACTAATCATTTAATAGATGTAGGCATTAGTATATGAGCAGAAAATATAAAGTCACAATATTTTACCACAATAATTTATGAAAGAAAAGCATCTTAAAACAAACAAATAAGATTGAACTTGAATTATGCAAATAATACTATAAAATCCTGTAAAGAAAAATGGGTATTTACTTCAGTATATATGGATTTAAGCAACAACAATTACATAAGTTATTATAGTATAGTAAACTCTCTCAAATATACAACTCTAAAATTTGCACATCATCGTAGACAAGTGCACATCATATGTGTACACAATTAAAACTTTCAATTCAGAAGTAGGCACAAAATTACAGATTTTTATTATTATTATTCCACATGAATTTTAATATGTAATTTCTTGACTGAACTTGTGGTTTTTTGTGAAGACAATACTACAAATTTATTTCCGAAAAAAACTTAAGATATTGCTATTATCACTGATAATCATAATATTTTCACCTAACATATTCATGTATCAATCAAGCCTTTTTTTTTTTTTTTTTTTTTTTTTTTTTCCATGAAGAATGGCTAAACCTAAAATAAAATATCCTTATTTTATGATTTTAATGCAAATTAATACAGTACTTTTAAAAGGAAAGTTTCCACAAATAATTCAAAGAAAATGTATCTCATCTTTGTTTTCCATATTTAACCATACATTATTAATTATTTACTTGTTTCTTACTTTTAACAATTTAATCATTTTTAAAATTATCTTTTTTTTTATAATTTTAGCTACTATCTAATTATTTTAATATATTGAAAACATTCATTTTAATTTTGATTATATTATTGCATTTAAATTGCTGCTTAAAAAATGTAAACAAAGCAATGATCAGAAATCTGCGAAATTCTAAAATCTACACAACTTCTGGTGCAGATTTAAGAGAGTCTAATATACTTTATTATAACAGAAAATACTCTCTTTAGTAAGATACACTTGAAGATCACATTTAAAATTTGCATTTTACTTTTTAAACATTTGGCAGCTAAAAATACATTTTAAGGTATTATACAACTGAGAATTTATTAACAATGATACAAGATATTTTCCAGAAATAATAAAAAAAAAAAGTTATTAATCACAAAAATGAAGGACATTTTTTTAATGCTCAAATCTTATAATTAGGCAGATATAATTTAAAATATAATAAAGAATAGCATATTAATAAACTTTCAATTTTACATGCAATTTAAAATGTTAAACACCTCTAATAATATATCATTAAATTGAAAAAAGCCCTTTCAGAGCTCCCAATGTATTTTAGTACTCCAAAATGGAGCAATGGGACCATTTGTAACAAAATAGAGGACTAAACAGGGTCTATGTCTAAAAATAATGCATAGAGTTTTCCTAAACAGGCAAGCAAATTTTAGAATTATCACAGAAAATATGTTAATTGGTCATCTTTATAAATATTTGTCAATAAATAATATACTCAACTAAATAACCTGCTGCAAGAAGATAAAAAGCATTTCTATATTCGGCACTCACATTTGACAACTATCCCTAAAGGAACTTTTCATTGAAATTACGACTTAATTAACATTTAGAATATCAAACAATGGTTTGCAAAAACATATAAACAGTAAAAATTTATGCATCTAAGAAATTATTAAATCAATTGTCAGCAGAGGTGCACACTAACAATTATGAAGTATAATGCATTTTTTAGAATCTCACATGGAATAACAGTGATCAGTTAATAAAAATAGCAGAGCATAACAGTTTCTCTTGTTGAGTATTAAGATTTAAAGTTAGATTAACATATGTAACTTTTTTTTTTTAAATTATTAATCTCAAACATAAGATTTAGTTCTTTTCTACACAACAAAAGCTGAGACAAGCTGTAATGTTCATTGGAAAGAAACATAGTATGGCAATGCACCCTGGAGAGTGGTCAAATCCAGTATTGAATCAATAATTAATCAAACATCTTACATATTAGTTTTGGGGAAATTCCATACTAAACATGATGAGATCTAGCTATCACGGAAATAGTTGAAAATGTGTTTCAGTAGTGCCCTCTATGGGGGTGAACTACACCAAAATTTAATCAGCATCAATTTATGTCAAGGGTAAAGTGAATATGAAGTTTAATGAAATTTTAGCACCATAATACTGAGATATTTATTTAAATTGAGAAAATTGCAGCATAGCAGCATCAACTTTTGGGCTATAAATACCAAAATTTAATTAACACTTGTACCTGCTAAGGTCTAACAAAATATGCTGTAGCATGAAATTCCACATTTTAGTTTTTGAGATAGAGCAGCTACAAAATTTTTACCATGTGCAGAGAGAGATATTTAAAAACTCCAAATCATATTCAGGTCAGCTAAAATGTGTAAATCCATCAAAAAAGGAGATTCTTTTCATGATTTTAATATTTTGTCCTGATAACTATATAGTAAGAGAAGTACAAAAAAACAAGAAGAAATTATAATTAAGATTTTCCTTTAATAGCTAAGATATACCTGTCCGATAAATTCAAAAACTAAATCTATAAAATAATAAAGATAGTTTGTCTGTGCATCTCTGTGCTAAACAAATCGCTGAGCATAGAAATAAGATAATATTTTTTCTGAAAATACAAAAACATAAAATGATCTTGAGGATGTTTCTCTGATAAGAAGTTGAAAATTGCCCTTGTCGGATACTTTTTTCACACTACATTTGAAGTTGTTTCAGAGTTTTTATAATCAAGAGCAAAAAGAGTAGGAAAAATGGGTTATCCTGAATTATCATGGAAACTAGTGACAACAACTATAAAGGTCATCAGCCAACTGAAAAAATAAACAAACAAACTACAGGCAAGAAAGCATCTGTATATATAAAATTATGCACTTCAGTTTTTAACTTTTTGATTAGATTTTTTAAAATGTTATTTCTTTATGTGATTTTTAGCACTTTTTCATGTTTCATGGCGACTTTTCCACATTAGTAAAACAAAACCTGTTTAAATTTTGTTCTTAATTCTACAAAGCTTAAGCTTATTCAGAATTTATACAGTGCTTTTTTTTTTTTTTTTTTTTCATGAATTTCAGCCTTTTTTTTTTTTTTTTTTTTCATTTTACAGTAATTTCTTTACATTCATAAAAGGAATTTGTTTTCAACTTTTAGCACTACTGCAGTGAATTTTGTCTTTCATAATTGTATCCTCCATTTTGAAATATTAGAAGCTTTTTTTTTTCTTTTTTTTCCCCTCCATTCTGTAATGATTTTTTTTAGATTTTTGAGAGAATTTCAGTTACAATGTTTTAGCCTAATATAATAAATTTTGTCTTCTCAGATTTTCTGAATTTTTAATGGTTTTTATTAAATGAATTTTCCACATTAATAAATGGAATCCAGTTTCAATTCTTTAGCATAATATAATAAATGTTGTTCTCTTCTTTTCAATAAAGTTTATTCAAAATTTAAACAGCAATTTTTGAATTTTGTTTGAGATTTTTGGAATTTTTTCCAATATTACAGCAATTTTTTGACATTCATAAAAGAAATCTGATTTCAATCTTTTAGCCTAGTTTAATAAATTTTATTTAAAATTTGTACAGCATTTAAAAAAGGAAATTTTTTTGTTTATTTTTTAATTTTATTTTGTGATAATTTGTTGACATTCAATTTAAACCTTCTAATTTAATGTAGTAAATTTTGTCATTGGTAATTTTTTAATTTTTAGTGATTTTTATGCTCCTCCCCAGCCTTCTGTAGCGATTAGGAATTTCGGTTATAGTATTTAAAGCTTACTATAGTAAATTTTATCTTATGTGATAATTCTATTTTTAGCGATTTTTGGAGTTGGTTTTTAGAAGTTATTTTTCCCATTAGTAAATTTTTTAAACATTTTTTTAGTCACAGAAAGGAGGCTAAGTGTGCCAAAATGCATAAAAGGGTACTAAAATGGACCTTTTTCTAAACAGTAACTTCAGAAAGAGGGTGAAGGGATCATTTGAGAACCCTGCTATTTATATTTATATGAAAGAAATTAAGTAAAAACAACATGAAATTAAAAATTATGTAACAATATAATGCATTATAACAATTAGTTATTTTCCTGTCCCTATGAAAAACTGTCAATAGAATACAATAATTTAAAAAAAAAAATATGATCTATTTTTTATTTAAACCATTTTTTATTAATTTTTATAGCAAAAGAATGTTTAAAGATGCTTCATGAGAAACTTTTTTTAGCATATTTTTGAAAGCAGAATGATACTCATTTAAAAAAATCAAAAATAACTTTATTAAGTGATATCTGAAAAAATAATATATATTCCATTCCAATAACAAACAAAATGTTACATGGATCTATCCTTTATAAGACTTGTTCTAAGCATGCAATTATTAAAACATTATTATTAAACAACACAGTGATATGATATTCATTCTGCACTAAAAACATCTTAAGAATGTACAAAAATTACTTATTTCATTAAAGATATCAATCTGATACGTTAACATAATATTTTTGTGCCTTAATTCATGCATTGCAAATTTAACAGTTAAACAGACAACCTAGTCTCTTTAGTATTATGAATTTGAAAATGCAAGTTTATTAGCTAAAAGTACTTTTCCCCTTTAGACTTTCATTATTTTTTAAACAAAAAAGATTATAGGTAAAAATACACACCACCTTCTACTAGAAATTTAAATTACAAAGTTGATTACTTGAGCAAGTTTATGACCATGACAGTTATAAAAGTAAAAAATTTATAAGAAACATTCATAATCTTTCAACACAGAATCTACATTATAAAGCACAAATGTGTTCAACATTAGCATTAAGGTTAAAACATGTACTATGGATTTCAATTTGACTGCCTTATATCCTTGCACTAAATATAATTTCAAACTTTATACAGTCAAATATAACAAAAAATGTACTTTAAAATAAAATTTGATTTAACAATGTAAATTAATTTACAGATTTTTTAATGATTTTGAACAATAACTTTCAATCATGTATTTTTTTAAATTTATTGATATAATAATTAACAATAAGCATTAGTTTGCTACAACAATGTAAAATAGCATTTTCATAAAATAAATATAGCATTACTAAAACTGACAATCTTTAACACCAAAGTTAAGCAGGTTGCATTCTTCTCATACTTTTAAATAACTTAATAGAGTTTAAAGTAACAAACATTAGATATGAAATAAAAATTATAATCAAGATAAAAATTTCCATTTGTTTGTATAATAACATCAGCTATGTACATGCAAGACTTTTGGAAGTCAGTTTTTTATCATCCTAAAGTCTAAATGGACAAAAATAAATTCATATACAAAACACCCATTCAATGTCCCAGGAAAATGCAATAATATAAACAGTATAATAATAAACACAATAAAGTGAACAAAACATTTTTAATTAAAAAACTTTAAAACAAGATAAAATACATGTTCAGGTTTTTAAAACTTTGTTCTTTATTTCTTAAAGAAAGACTAGAATTTAGGGCATCTGCCTGAGGTAGGAATTTATGGACAATCTTACCTATTTATCTCCAAAGAAAAGAATTTAAAACATCCATATTTCTGATATGCATAAAAAACACTCAAGTACAAAATCAAAATATAATTTTTAAAATCATGAATTCTATTTTTTTCCCCTTGTTATTCGTAATTATATTTCAAAATCTTCAAGCTTTATAATCTTCTTTAAAACATTTTAATATCATTTATAACTAAGCAATATAAATTAGAAATAATAGAATTTTACCCCCAGATCATTAAGTAATTTTAATAAAAAAAATAATCTATTTTCTGTTTACTCAATCTTAGAAGAGAATAGATGATTATATACACACACACCAAAAAAAGAATACTATTAAAGTTTGCCTACTGTAATTAATTTTAAGTCATAAAATTAAAAACACATGTATATTGTTTCTCAAATATATTTAAGTGTAAAAAAAAAAATTACTGAATAGTAAATAAATAAATAAATAAATTGTAATGTGAATCCTATACAACTGCTTCATTTGTTAAGAAAAATATTTTGAATTGTGCTTTTGATAAAAAATCTTGTGTCATTTTTCAGTAATGACTCTTTTAATTAAAGAATGTATATTTTCATGTTCTAAACTACTAAATTCAGAATTATTTATGATATACTAAATTTTAATGGTGTATATACATATAGATCGATATATATATTCAAATGTGATGTAAAAAATATTTTTAAAGCAAATAAATGTAACATTATTTTGTAATTAGAATTACTTTTATTTTGAAATCATTTTAGACTTAAATGTGCAAGTTATTAGCAAGATGAAGAAAAGTAAACAACCACACATATTTCCTCATCTGTTCTAGGCTTTCTAGTGTTATTAATATTATGAAAGAAAATATAATTTAGAGTCTACAAATAAAAACAAGCTGTATTGTTGTTGTACTTATGATACATTTTTATAATTGTCTACATGATAATAATCAAAATCTGCATCAAATAAAATATATATTATGTAATATATATATAATGAATTAAAAAATAATTTTAAAGATTCTTTATAAAATAGCACTGTTTTAAATATTTATAAATACATTCAACATTTTATAAACAATAAATTGACTAAATAAAATAACTATAGAAGAAAATATTAAAATATAAAGTTACACAAATAGATTGATCACTGCATGCAAATCAAATATCTATTTGCTAGAAACAATTGAGAATTGTCAACATTAAAAAAAATATTAGTAATCATTACTAATGTAAATTTTTGAATAAAGGAAAACTATATGTTTATATATATATATATATATATATACAACCATTACAAATTACCAACAAAAATATGAAAGTATAAGTAATAAAGACATTTATTCATTGACTATAAAACTGATCCCCATAACATTTTCAACACAGATTTTAAAAACATAGTATAAATATTAGGAATAACAGAAATTTACAAAATCAAGGCAAACTCATCAGGGCTTAAATACCTTGATTATCACAAATAAAGTGTGTGGTTTCATCTTCTCATGTGCCATAAAAAAGCTAAAGAATATGAATTTAGGACTACCACACCCAATATATATAGAAGTAAAATATTGAAAAAAAAAATAAGTTAAAAATAAATTATGATTAAAATGGATTGAAAAAGATAAACAGATAGGCTTGTACTACCATCAAGATAAATTACCCATTTTTTGAGTTGCTACTACAATTAGTTAATAATAAGATATTGTTCATATTTTGTTCAACTCTAAATAGAAATTAATGAAGTTAAGTGGCAAAATAAGGCAAGGTGAATAATAAAGAAATAAATAAATAAATGAAAAAAATAAATTAAATACCATTTATGCATCCACAAAACACATTTATGCATTTGTTATACATTTTTTAGATTTGATTACTTAGAAATTTAATATCAAGAAATATAATAAATAAAGATAAAATGTAACATTCTACCAATATAATTTTCAATTAAATAATCTAAAAGTAACTTACACATATAATAACAGTCAATTTTATGATCAGCAAAAGTAAGAATAATATTAGATTGTGAGTTACAGATGACAAACGATGATTTATTTGCACTTGAGATTTCCAAATATTACATATTGGCACGAAATATTCAAAAATAAATCTTTGGACTATATTACATATGTAGGGAATAAATTACGGATATAAATTAGTATACTTAAATATCTGACTTTTCTTTTTTCTTCTTCGCTGCCGAAAAAGCAAAAAAATAAAAATAAGTAAAAGTGCGGAAACTAAATATAGAGACACACATAAACTAATATCTGTATTCGTAAACCACTCAAAACTCCATTTTTCATAAAATGAAACATTTTTAAGGGAAATTACCATAGAGGACTTTCCACTTGTAAAAGAACTGTGATGTCTAACTTCGGAATCACTGTCAGCAGTGTCTGAAATCACAATATTTTGTTTTCCATAAAAATGGCGAAGGAATCTCAAAACCTGAATTTCATCCCATTTTATATCAGTGGAATCTTCATTTTGAAGCCTGCAACTGGCACACATGTCAGGAGACGGAAACTGTATTTTTGGATGCTGGGGATCTTCAGTGATATCACCAGACAACCTATGATTCACTCGATTGTGAGCAGACCATAGCCACAACACAACATTAGAAGATGTATTAGCATCCCTATCAATATCTTGATCCATTTTAAAGAAATTCTGCACACATTCTTCACAGGTAAAGAAATACTTGATGTACGATTTAATGTTTGGAAGAACTGACATAACTTCGTCATGCAAACCTAAAAGTGCAACAAAAATGAATACCACTTTTAAACTAATTTGAAATATTAATGAAAAAATAAAGATGTATTTTTATTAATATTTTACTAATTTATTTGTTTTTTCATTATATAAAATAAAAATTATGCCATTTAGTATAATTTAAGAACAGCTTGGCAATTTATATAAATTGTCGAAATTAGTTGATGGGATAATCAAGTAGAACCTACAATTCCGTAATCCTATGAATTAAAAATGTTTAAATATATGGTTCAATTTTATTTTGGAATTGCAATGCATTTTATAAATAGTTTATATCTACATGTTTTATTTTTTTTTAATTTATATTATGCATATGGATGATGAGTAAATATTACAGTGGGGCCCCCCAACAACTCAATTATTTTTTTTAATCAGAAATTTTGAAAATGTATTTTAATAGAGTTATAATAATTACTGAAAAACATTTTCACTAATTATTATTTTTTTTTCAAACAAATTATATAACTTCATTTTTTTTGTCTAATTTATTATTCGCTTAAAACACTTCCCTTCTCTCTACTTTAAATATTCATATGATACTTTATAACATTTGCTCTTGATTATGGAAGCCCATGAATGTATATAAGTATCAGCATATGCAACTGAGAAAAGATGCAGGTTTTCCATAATTTTTCCAGGAAGTTTTTAAAAAAGTCCTTTTGGCATGTGCCGGGAGGAAAAGGTAACTTTCATATTCCTTGTTTTTTTTAAATACAGCTTATTTTACTCAAACATATGAAGCTAAAATTAGTGGAACTTGATTAGATGATTGCATAAAAATTCCTTATTTCTTGATTTTAATGTTTTGCAAATTTTACTCAAATTTTAAGAAGTAAAAATGTGATGAACCCTACAAAAGAAGCTTCATAATTGAAATTTTTAATGAGAATGGCACCAAATTAATAGCTATAAACAAATTAGTATCTTTTATGGTTGTTTGATTTTTGTCGCCAAATTTTGTGATAATTTGTTGAGTGTCACCAAGTCTGGTAAGAATTTGAAGCTAACATTCACTAATACTCATAAATTAATGCTTGATTTTTCTTTCATTGTTGTGTTAGTTCAAAATGTCAACCACCTTAGAATTTCAAACTGCTATATCTCAACCATTTTATAAGTTAGAGACAAAACAAAAAATATCCCAGAATCTTTGTGTCTGCCTAACACTTAATCATAAAATAAATTTGGACTTACAATTTTTTTGTGTATATTTTTTAGTTTTAAATATTTAAGTGGCTGCCATTTTGAAACAAGATGGCGGGTGAAGCTAATTCAGAAACTCTTTTGAGACATTGGTATGTACTATGAATAGAGATGTAAATTTTCCGGAAAAATATAAGTGGCGGAAAAAACTAGTTTTTTACCTCTTTTTTTTTTTTTTTTTTTTTTTTTTTTTTTGAAAAAAAAAACAAAAAAAAACGGAAAATTGGAAAAATTGATTTTTTATGATTGTTTCTCCCAAATAAATTATATTTTCTTAGAGAATATTAAGTAAAAAACATTTTTTTTATCTATTTGTATTAAAAGAAAATTATTTTCACTTTATATAAAATAAAAATAAAGGAACAAAACCTGCTTATAAAAGTTTTTTTTTTTTTTTCCCCACAGCCTAAGAAACACTATTGTTTGTTATATCATATCTCTGTTGAAATGATTTTTCAGTTACATGTTTATTTACAATATTAAATTTTTTTTTTTACAATTATAATTTTATTTACTTTAAAAAATATGTTTAGTTTTCGTATAGCTTTCCAATCTTAACTCAAAAAAGTTTTGATTTAGTTTTATAATCTAACTTCAAACAAAACTAAGTTTTAGTCTGTCTTAATCAGGTCTGCAACTAAAAAACAGCATGGGATTTATTGACTGTTAGATTTTTACTCACTGAAATCAGGAAAATATTTTTTTAAGTTAAATTAAACATAATTTTTTTCTTTTTATCTTGAAATCTGGTATTCCATTCTTGAGTAAGAAACCATATTCAATAATGTTTCCACATGGTAATTTTATATTTCTAAGAGTGGAACTCAAAAGTTATGAAAGCAGAACACTACAAATAGAAAATACTCACTATTTGAGGAATTAACAAAAGCAGTTACACACAGAGATAAACTTCTACAGTGCTTTAGAAAATTGCTAAAATTCAAAGTTTAATCAAGGAGGAAAGTATAATTTGGAAAGTATTTACTTGTGATAAAATGGATTTTTTTTTTTTCATCGCAGTTGTACTTTTCTAATGCTAACTGCCCATGTTTTGCAACATTACCGTACATTATGGATATAAAACAGAGGTCAATTTTAGATTCAACACCTTGAAAAAACATTCAATTAATCAGCTATAACGAAATCTTGAAAAATGCAGCATAGTAGTGCCACCTATAGGGCAATTTACACTAAAAACTAAACAACATTAATATATATCAGGAACTATGAATAATACAGCATAGCAGCTGTCAGTTGGGCGATATACACTAATAACTAAACATCTCAAGTTTATATCAAGGTGTTACTGAATCTAAAGTTTTGTGAAATCATGTGCATCAGTTCTTGAGATAGAGCGCCCATAAAATGTTTTGTCACATTCAGACTCACAAAGTGACAGATATTTTCCAAAAACCACCAAATCGTGTTCAGGACCTTCTAAAACATTTAAATACACCAAAAACTGGAAGTCAAATTTTTCACGAATTCAATACTTACTTCTTGTAAAGACAGAAGAATAAATGCATGCTTTAAATTTTATGTTAAATTTTTAATTTTACCATTTCCATTAATCGGCATATCATTGAAATAATTTTGGCCAAGAATTAATTTTTAAAAAGAAAAGTTGCATTTAATTATATATCTAGATTTTTTTCATATATTCCTGTTTTTGTGAAATTGTGAACTTCTTGTGTATACTTATTCAAAATATAATCAGAATTTATGATTTAGAAATTTTTACTACATTTAGGTTCTTATTTAGACATTTTTAATAAGGTTATTTATACATACATACAACTTGATAAGATTCAGCTGCTATATGGCATGAGATTTTTTTTCTACAATCACTGCATTTGTAAAAGATTCAATTTGGAGATTAAACTTTTTTCTGAAATGTCTATTTTCAAGAGAATTTTTTTGAAATGTCTACAAAAAAATGTGAAGGATCCTTTCAAGTATTCTCAAACAGATTTCTACTGAGAGATCAGATTACTCACATTAAAATATGTTCATGTAGGATACTCAGCATAAAAATAAATAAAATTAAAAGTATGAGAATGTAGCTATAACAAAATTTTCAATATATTATTTTACAAATGAAATTTCAATTTTTCCAGTTTGGAAAAATTAAAAAATAAGCCTTTGGAAAAAACTGAAAAAAAAACCCGGTTTTTTCCCCAAATTTTTCCAGTTTTTTTCCGAGCATTCCCATTTCTAACTACGAATACAATTAATCTCATCCAAATTGGTTTATAAATACCAGAGTTATTTCATGACATAAATCTGACATATATGAGTCAACATTTGGATAGAGAGTGTTTTGGAGTTCCTGGGGTCATGCCAATGAAAATATACCAAATGTGCTTTCCTCCGGATGGTTGCAATAGAAAACTTTTTACATTTGTAATGAAAGTTATCTAATTCGAACTTCCCTCACTGGGATTAGTCTGAGCGATATTGCTGACATCATAGATTTAAATATATGTATTAATTAGATTTAAATCTATGTTAATAATATTATTTTATAAGCAAAGAAAATGATATTCTATTGTTAATTGACCTGTGATATATTGAAATGATGAAAATAAGCAAGTTGAATTGTAGAATTACAAAATCTTACATAGTGGTCTCTCTCTATCTGAACAATCTCTAATGTGAAGACCTCAATATTATGAATTTAATACGATGGTCCCAGCGAAACTCAATAGACTTAACAAAAGATGAACTCTCTGTATTCTAAACACCATCTAATATGAACATCCTACTATTATGAAGCATAATGCTTTATCTAGATTATATTTAGATGAAGGGATAAAAATTCAGTTTAATGAAAGCAAATTATGTTTCGTATCAAATTGTGGTCGTAAGTTCATTATAAAAGAATTCATTGAATTTCATATGCGTAAAAGCTTTGTTTGCATTGATACTGTCTCTTTTATTATTTGAAAGTTATGATAATAGTTAATGAATAAATTCCTTGTGAAAGATTGAATGGGATGAACGAAATTGGAAAATAATTTTAGTTCATGATCTGTTTTTAACTTAATTTTTTTACAATAGTGTAAGTGTTTTTTGTCTCATTGTTGCATGTCATTAGTATTCTTTTTATGATTATCAGATTGGAGCCAAAACATGTTGATGTTATTTGTTTTTAATTTTTTGTAACACCTCTCTCAGGTAATATAAATAGTTTATTAAAATGTTTTATATAAAAGTAGAAGTTCTTAAAATCTTGTGACTTAAGAATCTAATGAATTTTTTATCATAATAAAATTATTTTATCAAAAGGATCCTCCAATAATTTTAAGACCTTTTTTTAAAAATTAATATTAAAAATAATAGATGATTCCATGAGATTAAGCTCAAATAAAAATGACTATTTTTTATAAAGTAGATTTAATTGCATTATGAATAAATTGCATCATCATAATAAGCATCTGTTAATAGTTAAATCATAAATGTAGTTGATATACACATATGTACATTATACACACAAGGTAGAACCCGTCAAATTTCGATGAAAGTAAATGCTTAAAACGGGGCCGTTTCATTGATTTATAATAAATTTACAAAATTAGTTATAGTAAAAAATCATTTATATTGGGGAGTCTAACTTTTAAACAAACAATATTTAATGTCAAATTAACAAAATACTATTTCTATAAAACTCAGTTTAAACTTAATCGTACATGTAAGCAGTAAAAAATAATAAAGATCTGTTATTATGATAAAGTTATCAATTCAGGTTGTTATGCTAGTATTCCAAAATGAAAAAAGCATAATTTATTCCACTTTGACTCAATCATAGAATTTTTTTTTTCCGTGAAATATAAACCCAGCATCATTTTCATCATATCAAAATTTACAAATGCACATTTCGTATCCGTATTCACCTTTTCAAAAAAAAAAAAAGGCATTTTAATTTCATAATTTTTATTCAAAATTTGAAGTCTTAATGCTATTAGCAGAAACTGATATTAAACTGTTGCTATTCTTTTACATGTAAATCAAATTTTGTCAATGAAATAAAAATTCACCGGGTTTTATAATAGAAGATATTTAAACTTCAATTTTCTCCCTTTTAATGGGAAAATGGCGACATAAAGATACAGTAATCAATTTCTTCCCTTTTTCCTTTGTTTTTAATCGAAATGGAGTGCTCATTGCCACAATTAGAAAAGCGGTATTAAAAACTACAAAAAAAATATTTCAAAAACAAATTAAGATACAGCTTTCAAAATAATATCATTTAAAAGTACATTTTTTCACCTACACAATGGTGTAAGAATTGAAAACGTGTGACATTTAGAAGCTTTAAAATTCGTAGTAGCAAAAATTACAATACCAAAATTCCATTTAAAATTTGAAAGTGTTGCCATTCACAAAATGACGTATGCGTTACGCACTGATACGTTTGGCCTTTATAATATAGATACACATTATATATATATATATATATACTTTTATAAATAAATCTAAAGTAACTTAGTTATTACCAAAACAAAAATTCAGTGAAACCAGTATTTATACTGTCTGTATGTATAATGAACATGAAAAAATGAATTCTTATTAAAAAACATTTGAAGTTTGAAATATTATAGAAAGTAGATTACCAAAATTATGAAAAGCAGATGGATAAATAGACAAAAGAAAGCTTTTATATCAAACCACTCATCAGGGATGCATAGTTTAAATATAAAAAAGATTATCCAACCAGTTTCTGTAATGTGTCGAGCTATATGTTAAGAAATTAGACTCATTATGCATCCGACAGGCTAGATTGGATACACAAATTCAAAATCAGGAAAAAAAGGAATTTAAATGAAAAATCAATAATGAATAATAAGAATTTATACCTAGTATATCCTGTGTAAAAAGTAATAAAGTATGGATCCATGATAAATACATGTTATGTTAAAAAGTTAATGTACGACATCGTATAAGGTTTATAAGTTACAGTTAATATATACATACACATACACATTATGATGATTTAGAGTATAACAATTACTACAAATCAATAATTACCACCAGCTGTCTTTTCATCTGTTATGTAAGCTTGAACAGTTAGAGTATGAAACAATGTCCAAAGAGAGCATGGATAGCCACGATATCGTGGTTCACTTCCTTTGCAGCCAATAAAGTCTTTCATTTCAGGAAGATATTCATTCTCTGTCTGAAACAAAACACAAGCAATTATTTATTACAATAATATTACAGCAATAATTACAGCAATCATTTATTGCAATAATTTATCAATTACAAAATTGCACAAAAGTGATAATAATTCTTAATGCAATAATAACATGATGCCCACAGAAATTCAGATTTCATTTTCCATAATCAAATTAACAAAATTTCCTGATTTAATCTTTCAACAAGCTAACTGAAATGTTTTGCATGAGCTTGCATGTGATGTATCTTTTGCAAATAGTAGTTAAGTTACTACAAATACAGTATGTTTCATAACAGTAATAATAAACTAGCAGGGTTGACCGAGCTTAGCTCGGTTAAAATTAACTTTGTGTTCAACTCAACATAATATTCTCACTGTATTATTACTATAAAACATGCTATTTATAATAGTTTTATTTACAAAAACAATCAATAAGAAAACTATATATGATTGTATTCATAAATTTTTTATTATTTAAAAATTTACACGGAAAGGACACAATCCAAATCTTATTTTTAGCTCGATTCTGATTGGTTTAACCATGCGTCTCGATTCCTATTCTTTCTTACTTTCTCTACTCTTATGAAATTCCTTCACATTAAGCCAATATTTTTTTTGCCAAATATATCCACATTTGGTGACATTCTTACATTTAATGCCAAGTACTTGTTTTAGCTTTTGTAAGCTTGATTGTCAATTTTTCAGCCAAATGATGCAAACATTTTGTCAAATATTGCCAATTGATTGGTTGTTGTCATACTCTCATGACCCTTACTCATATTACCCAAAATGACCTACTAATCAAATTTGTTCGAACACGTGGATTAGCTCAGTTTTCTTTAGGTAAACAAAAATGGTAGCATATAAAATTTAATCATAATCGAATTTTCTCAAACATGTGACCTAGCCCAATGATTTTCTTGTGTCCAAAAATGATAGAATACAAAATTTGGCCAAAATCAATTTTCTAGATAAAATTGACGTGATCTACAATGACCCAATAATGACCCACTTATCCAATTTTCTCTAACATGTGACTTAACCAAATGATCTTCTTGTAATCCAAAATGATAGAATACAAAATTTGGTCATCGTTAGAGCCATTTTTTAGATAAAATTGTTTGACCCATAATGACCCAAAAATGATCCACTAATCAAAATTTCTCGAACATGAGATCTAGCCCAATAGTTTTCTCGTGTCAAAAAAATGTTGTATACAAAATTTCGTTTAAATTGATCCACCAGTTCTTTAGATATAGCTTGACCATGACCCATCATGACTCACAAATGACTCTTATAATCGAAATCTCTTGATCGTGTGACTTACCCCATTAGCTTTCTTGTCAAAAAACTGTTACAGGAAAAATTTCGATGAAATTGATTCTGCCGTTCTTTAAATATAAATAGCTTGACCCAGACCCTTGACCCATTAAAATTTTTTCTCGAACATGTAACCTAGCTTAATGTTTTCCTTGTGCCCGAAAACCATAGAATGCAATTTTTAGTCAAAATTGCTTGAGAAAATCTCTAGATAAAAATAGCATGAGCCACAATGACCCCAAAAATGACCTACTAACCGAATTTTCTCGAACATATTATCTAACCCAATGGTCTTTTTGTAATTCAAAACGATAAAATATAAAATTTGGTCAAAATCGTTAGAGCTGTTTTTTAGATAAAAATGGCTTGACCCATAATGACCCAAAAATGACCCACTAATCGAAATTTTTCGAACATGTGATCCAGCCCAATAGTTTTCCCATGCCAAAAAACGATTGGATGTAGCTTGATCCTGACCTATTATGACCCAATAATCTAATTTTCTCGAACCTGTGACCTAGCCCAATGGTCTTCTCGTGCCCAAAAATGGTAAAATCCAAATTTTTGCGAAAATCGTTAGAGCAGTTTTTGAGATAAAATTCACACACACAAACACACAATTTTTGCTCGCATTATAGTATAAGATATGTTGGAAGAGCAGTTATATATATCAGTAGAAAAAAAAATAATTTCAGCACAATTTGTGAAAACATGTTCTTTTAGAAAATTTGCAACAGCATTTCACTACAAGGTTAATATGTATAAAATTATTTCCATGGAGTGTAATATAAACATGATAATTGGATATTTATCTGTAATTACAGAAAATTATAACAGTTAAAATATATGTACAACAATTAATACAGAAAATACATAAATATCTGCTTATTTTATGTAATCATAAAAATTATTTAACTTGCTAAATATTTCTTCTGCATAACCCTTCAACCTAAGATGTAATGAATATATTTATAGAAATATGCAAATCATAAAGAAAAATATAAGTATTTATTAAGTTTCTCATTAACTACTTTCCATCAAAATAATCTAGACTTTTATGTTAGTCAGGTGCCAATCTCACCAATAGCACTGTTTCCATAGTTTGTTTTTATCATCAAAAGCATTTTTTCTATTTCATGTGTATAAATTAGAATCAAGTCTTCGATGTTGAAATAAAAATTTTTGGCTTATGGTACTATTTCGTCTTTAGTACATTAAATTGAATTAATGAAAGACATGTATTTTAAAAAGTTATATAAATGAGAGAAATGTTTACATTTTAAATTAAATTAAATGTAGTATGAGTATGCTATAGAGAACAATATTTCGCAATTGATCACCTGAGCCTGTCTAACCTAAAAGTACTTAATAATCTGTCACCAATAACAGATGAGGGTGATGTCGAAAAGGATTTTGGTGAAAGTGAGATTTTTATTGTTAATTAGATAACTTTTCAAAAATGGATTTAATATACTGCATATCATTTCTTTACTAAATACTATTACAAATGATTAACTAAAAAAATAAGCCCTTGAATGCCTAAATTTTGACTGACGTTTAAGAAAACAAAATAATGCAAAGGGATTCATACATTTTTTAGCAATATAGAATGACATTCCATGCAGAAGTTCCATTTGCTTTATGTTTACAGACCTGGAGTATACAAATATTCAAGGATGCCACTCAGAAAAGAACAAAAAAGAGGAAATTACATGCTAAGTAAAAATTACAACATTTTACAAAACATTTACATGTGAATTTAGTAAGCTATATTGTTTATAATAAATCAAAGAATAAAACTTATAACTAACTATTTTTTAACTATCTTTAAAAATAAAACAAACCTTTAACATTTACATTTTCTAAATGCACATCTATCAAACAATTTTAAATATGCTGGGAATTCATGGGGCATAAAAACTTATATGAATTAATAAAATTGATTTCTTGTTAGTTCACAGTGTATGTTATAAAGATATTCCAGCACCAGATGCAGTGCCTTAATGAGGAATTTTATTTTGCATAATTTTAAATCAATTAATGTAAACCAGAAATAAATTCTATGATTATTCAACAAGCAAATAGTGAAAATTTGTTTTATTTTGCATTTGTTTGACAAAAATTGCTGCTTTATTTCACAATCATTTGACGAAAATTGCTGTTTTATTTTGCTATTGTGTGACAAAAATTGCTGTTTTATTTCACAATCGTGATGTAAATCACGATTTCACTTCGTGATCATGTGACAAAAATCACTGTTTTATTTTGCGATTGTGTGACAAAAATTGCTGGTTTTTTTTGGGATCATTTCACGAAAATCTATGCTTTATTTTGCGATTGTTTCAAAAGTCACTGCTTTATTTCATGATCGTTTCATGAAAATCGCTGCTTTATTTCGCGATCGTTTGGCAAAATGGCAGATCCTTAAATATTAAAAAAAGTGGAAATTCGTCATTTGGTGGAAAAGTAGCATACCTGAAATATTCTTTTTCTCATAACTTCTTTATTCTTTTCCTCTTAAATACTAAACTGTTTGATTTTTTTTTACATTTTTACTATACTTTTATGTAGGAGAATGTTTTTTGTTCTGGAACAAAAACAATAAATGGCTGCAATGATGCTTATTTTCTCATAAAATAAATGTTATTTTCATCTGAGTTTCCAAAAACCTTCAAAATAGTGTAATCAGTGTCGAATTCAGATACTTTATTTTGAGAGGGATTTTTGTGGTCTTGAGGGGGGGGGGGGAGAATTGCACTTTTTTGGCCATTGAAAGCACAAAATCTCAATTTTTTGGGGGTGGAGATCTCACAACTCCAGGGGGAAGGGGGGGTGCCCCTCTTCCAGGCCATCCCTTAAATTCAGCATCAGTGTGATCAAGAAAGTAATAATTTTTCATAGTTATTTAGCTTTAATCTTTTACAATAAAAAATTTTGAGAATTTTTGGGTCATTAACTTATTTTAAGCCCTTCAATTTGTTATTGAGTGAATTTAGTTTATTGATAGTTAAATTGATTTTTTTTCAAACTTGTTATTGTTAACAAACTTATTGTGTGGATATGAGAATTTCTTCTTAAGATCAAAAGAGATTGCAAATTGTTATACTGTACTGTTAGATACATTTTTTTTCCATAAGTCAGTTTTCATAGATTTCCCTTATACATACACATACATATATATATAATCGACAGAGGTTATAATGTATCTGTACTTTGACTTATAATGTACTTTCACTTATAACATACTCCAATGAATGGTTCCGAATGAAATCATATATAAGTAATGATTAACAATGTTAGCTATAACACACTCTTTAAAAGCCTTAATCTAATTGTAATGTACTTTTTAGACTCAGACAAACAGTAAAATTTGAATAGCAAACTTGCACTTCTAGTTTGTAAATAGGTAAACTGTCTTTGAACCCCAGTCAGTTCGAAGGCTGGATTGATTTTTGCCTTCAAATATTCTCTTTCCCAACAGTTTATAGTTGTTGACAAAAAAAATAGAAAAGATTCAATAATGGATAAAGGCTAAGATTTATTTTAAGGAAAGATTTCTGTCCTTCAGAATGATTCTTCAAAAGAAGTAAAAAATAAAAAGCACTCTCAAATTACAAAAAAGGACACTGACAGTTAAAGGATACATCTATTTTGACCTTTAAAAAGGATGTAAACTGCTGTTGTCAGATGTCTGCGTTTTGTTATTGTGAGGTGGTGTCTCATTTTTAATTGTAATTTGGATATGCTGAAATATAATTTTGTAGGAGAAAAATACTGATCTATTCCATCCTATGCCCAACCTTTTTGATATCAACAGCAAATTGGTAGTGGAGAAAGGGGAATTTCATACTTCAATTTGAAGGAAAGCAAAAAGTTTGTAAACACTGCCTCTTAGTTATTTTTCACGGAAGATACATGTATTCTAACTTGACTTATGGAAATGTAAATTTTACTGTGCCATGTAATCAAAGAAAACTATCAATAAAAAATATCAGATTATTTTTTGTACAATAAACATGTAAGTAGTTAAATGTTTTTATTATTTTTTTTTTATTTAATACTGATAAATTCATAAAATTTCTTTTTTTAAATCTTTATCACTGCATATGCTTCTGTGCTCCATTTTATTCCATGAGATGCATTGCATTCTATTGTTTATTCCTTATAACATACATCGGTCATTATGTACCATATTTTCAGATCACCTGAAAGTACATTATAATCGATAACGACTGTGTATATTTATTTGTTATTTATCCATCAAATGTAGAATATGGTAAATCTTGTAATTGTTTTAAAAATTAGTTTTTTTTTTAATATACATATTTATTTGTTTCGGACACTGGAGATTCCGAAAAACATATTTTTAGAAAGAAAAAATTGCCATCTATTGGTCAACAAACGATCTATCTCCCGAACAAATTGAAACAGAGAATTGAAATTTGGTGTGCACTTAGTTTGTAATAATGGGAGGAAACCTATAGAAAAATTTGTATCCTTGATTATCCTGAACTATTTTTTTGAAGACTCTTGAAATATTTATTCTGATAAAAGGTATATAAATATTTTTGAAACTGTTGAAAAAGTGAATATAAAAGACAGTAAAAAAACAAATTTTGCTTAAAGAAAAATGATAATTGGGAAATTAAATGCCAAGATATTAAATATTGCCAATATTTGTAATTCCATTTTCCACACTCTTCAATTTTTCATGAGCCAGGACTTCATTCAAATTTCAATTCAAAGCTATATTTTCATGAGAAATGCGACACATAATCTGACACAGTAAACTGTTAGTTAATATAATTATCATTTTTGGACTTATAAGGATGTTTTTTATGCATGTTAGGTGGCCCTTGCGTTGTGCCGCAAAATAATTTAAATAGATTAAATTAAAGTTTAATTTATTGATAAGTAAAATGATTATAATAATAAAACTTATGCTTCTTGAAATATAATTATAGATCTGAAATTGTAGTTCTGAAAGATAAAAACATATAAATAAAAAGTAGAGTACTCACCCCAAACATTAGTGAAGTGTGTAGGATCACAAAATACAACTGGAGTTTCGCAAACAAATATTTTTTATTCATAAGGCATTAAATATATATTATCCCGGGATCCCAAAATAACTTACACTTTACTTAAATACATTATATTATTCATCAACAATTTTGCATTACTGCATTTGATAAATTTTATTGTAACTATTGAGGGACGATTAGAGATACGCCTGAATTGTTGTTTCACAGAAGACAGTCATACCACAAAAGTGTCGATGCAGATACACCAGTCAATCGTAGATGCACCAGTTATTTTAAAATGATGAATTAATCTTAGTAAGAGATATATTTATTGGTATTAGATATGGAGAGAAAGGAAGCTTTTTCCTCTGATATGTGCACTGGTAAAAATCCATTCATCGATCTATAGACAACAACACTTGTCAGATAATGATGAGGAAAGAAACAAAAGTTATCTTTACAGTAACTTTGAGAGATAAGGATGACATAAACGTTTTATTTTAAAGATTGAAGAGTTGAGGACAAATCTGTCTGATAGGCGATGGTACAGCCACACTTGCACTGTCTGCAGACCTCCTGCGGCAGGAATATATTCACTTAACGAACAATCTGTGAGCCCCCTAGATGCATGGTTAAGTTGCAGAAATAAAGTCTCATCAGATGCTAATTATAAAAATCTGCTTGCCAAATTACGAAATTCTTACACAGTAACAGCATTTTTGAAAAATAACTATAATACTGTCAAAGGGAGTTGCACGCTAGGCCCAAGGCCCAACGGCAAAAATCTCCTAAAAATTTTCTCCGTGTTCTCTGATCCAAGTGCAAGGCAAGAGTGAGAGAGAATTGAAAAGGACGCGAGCGAAAGTTAGTACAATCGCTACACGCTCAGCCAATCAAAAAAAAGAAAAGAAGTTGTTAGCTGAATGTAGAGAAATTCTTAAGGGGAGTTAGGTCAAAAAATATTATTTAGTGGCAACAAGAAATACGCGGGATTTTAAGAGACGCTACAATTTCGTGGAAAAGGGTGAATCATGAGATTGGAATTTCCGTTTCTCCACAAGATGCTGTGAAAAAGCGCGCGGGTGGATAATGGCGATGTAGGAAGTAAAAAAAAATGGTGCGCGTAATTTTAAAAAGAGAAAAAGCTAGAAAAATACTAAGACACATATCTGGCTAAATAGTGGCTTAATCTTGCTGAAATTTAACCAGAGTATTTAGAGAAAAAAGATTTATTGAATGAATATAGATTTAAAGATGAATATTAAAAATAAAGGTTTTAGAATTTATATATTTAGGACTTAGTGAATATTGTAGAGAGAAAACAACATCGCGAATCTTTAAAATAAAAACAAGTTAGCATATTGCTAAAAGTAAATATTATTGATTAAATTAATGGCTATTAATGGGATTATTAAATAGAAATAAAATTTTAAAAGCAAATTAGATTAAATTTTAAATCGGAAATGTTATGGAAAGTTGTTATAACATAACAATGCAATTCAGTACTATTTGATTATCCTGTCGACCAAAATACTATCGCTAAACTATAAGATTAAATGCGAATAATGGTTTGTTGTAAATGTCACATTCACTTGACATTAAACACATTACACATGTTCGTTACATCATAAAAATAATTTTTAATTCAATGTTTTATTGGTATTTTTATTTATCTTTTACTAATTTATTTTCATTTGTTATTTAAGATAAACATTATGACTATTTGTATAATTTATTAAGTAGTTTGGCGATTTATATAATTTGTAGAAATCGATCAACAGGGTAATAAAGTAATACTAACAATTACTATGCATTAAAAACATTTAAATATACATTTAAATTTCATTTTGGAATTTTAATACATTTTATAAATAGTTTATACATGTTTTATTATGCATATCCATGGTGGGTAAGTACTACAGTGGACCCCAACAACTAGTGTTTAATTGTTTACCCAGACTTTTCCTAAACATTTTCATTCCAATGATTTTCTTTTATTTTCCAGAACTCAAACACTATGTGAAATAAATAACAATAAGCAATAACACATTCAGAAAATAAAACAGAATATTTCTATGTAAAACAAATTAAAATGTACCTGTAACTTATCTAATTCTTGAACAAATTCTTCTCCAGTTATGTTTCTCTGATTTGATACCCATTCATTCAACTTAGAAAGATAACTCATTATAGGAGATCTACCAGGAAAATACTGTAAAAAGAGTAGAGAATTTTATTATAATAAAAAAATCTGATGGTAAAACAAGTTACTTTTTAAAAATTTGAATTTTTTTAATTATAAATAAATATATTTATTAGATCTAAGTAATTTCACAGATTTATTTTACTTATATTGATGATACGATATTTAATAAATGAGGGAGTCTGCTGTAGTTTTTTATGCTTATGCGGTCACAATAAAATGTTTCAGTTTTGTGAATGAAAATGCATATTTTTAATAAAATGTATTGTTTTCAGTGTTAGAAGATAAAAGTAACACATGATGTGTGAAGAATCATGCAATATTTGAAAGTTCTTAAAAGAGGTAAAAAAATTCCCAGACTCCCTTCTATTTATTAACCAAATTTTTTTATATCATTGTGCTATCTCCATTTGTTCAATCACACTACAACTGTTATAAATGATAAAGTACATGCAAGAGTAGCACAAAATTGAACTGAGCAAGAGAACACTCATTAGATATTGTTAAGTAGGCATTGATAGTATATGATTTTGAAATAATTATCACCACACTGACAGCAACAATATATTTGCAATAAATCTGGTAAAGAATTGGCTATCAAATACTAGGAACAATAGTACACAACTAGAATCTTTAATTTAACTTGTATTGTTTGTTTAAATGCATTTTTGTAATCTGTTTAATAATTCTTCTATCAGGATAACATTTGTTGTTTAATACAGAGCAATTTTTATAGAAATAGTAGAAATGATGGAGATATTCTGGGCAAAACATCAAACCCAGATACAATGGTCAAAGATAATGATATTACTTTGATGAAATTGTAGTAAAATTGCTCAGCTTTATAAATGAGAATAAAAGTTTCCTTCACTGCGTGTAACAAGAAAATATACAATTTTCCTAACTATACAACAAAAAAAATTTAAACAAACGGTATAATATTCAGCTAGATTTTATTTTGCATGGCTTGAAAATACTGTTTTTATTTTATAGTTTCCACTGGTGGTGAAATATTTTTAAATGGAAACTTAATATTTTCATTAATAAAAATTAAATCTACTATGATTACGTGAACATGACACCAATTTCTGGTCACTTTCACAGATGACCTCAAGTCATGAAGTTTTGTTTGAAAAAGAAAGAAAAGAAGCTGAAAAAAATTATTGCTATGTTTCATTTTCTATATGTCACAAATTACAGAAATTTCTATCGCAACATCAAAAATATTAAAAAACTCATGGTATAAGGCATAGATACAGGATATAGCTGTAACATAGAAACAAAATAGGAAATGAAACACAGTAATCATTTGTTTAGAGTCAGTATGACGTTAAACTTAAAGAATGACTTAGAAAGAGACATTATATTTAGGGGAGTATTTTTTACTTATTTATTTATATATTTGGTTCTAAATATTTTTCTTGAAATTATTTGTATTATAGTAGATGTTTTAACTACAAATATAATTAAATGAAGATAATCATTTTAATGCACTTACAGTATTATTATTATTTTATGTGTGACAAATAGGCATTATCTGCTCAGAATGATTCAATTTTGGATGTGGAAATATAGAAATTGGGGGTCTGAATTTTAGTTGGCTTGTATAAATAATAATTTTTTTAAAAATGTGCATATGTGTGTGTGTTAAATTTGGGAATTTTTTGATTTTCTTGTAGTATGGAAACAGAAATGGGGAAAATTGCAAAAGAAAAGAAAAAAAAGAAAAGACGATTTGTATAAAGATAAATAATGCCCTGTGGTTAAAAGAAAAAGCAATAAAGGGTAATTAAAGAAATTTGTAGAGTATCTAATAATTTTTCTCAGGTTCTAAAGCATATGTCAAATTCCATGCACATTGGTAAAAATTGTAGATTTGTCAAAAGAACATACAAACAGAATTTTATATTATAGATAGGCAGACAGATTACGTAATGTGAAAACCAGTGACAAAATAAAATCTCAATTTCCAAAAGTTCTCTTTAAAATAGTGCTTATTATAGAACATATTTTATTTACCCTCTTATTACTAGTTTTAAACAAGATAATATTAAAAAAATACTTTAGAATAAAAATGTTCACTAGTAAATTCAGGTGTCTCTGATGCAGGATATACATGTGAATGTTTAGATTGCAAGGACACACAACCTCTCTAGAAATTTTAGGATTTTACACTTATTAATGGCATTTTAAAGTACAAATTTCTTTCCAGAACTCTACAATACACCCCTTCCTTTTATGGCAGCAGTGAAAATACTGTTTGGGAGAAAAACATCTAAACTCAATCCAAGAAATTTTAAAGACTTATTCAAATTTCTAAATTAATAATCATACATAGTTTTACACATTCTTTTTGTCAATTGTCAAAAAAAGCTCATATAACATATTAAAAAATTTTTAATTACATTTTCAAAAAGAAAAATGCTAAAAAGTGAAAAATTGTTAAACATACTCAGTTTTGTTTTTACACAAACAACAGATATTTTTTTTAAATAAAACTTAAATTTTGAAACTCATTCTTGCTCAGTTTATACATTGACAAAAGGGAAAAAATATTAAAAGAGAGACAACAGAATTTTAAAAAATCAATACTTATTTTCAACACAATACCTATTTTCCCTCATAGACAGAGTGAGAGTCAATCCTACAAAATGTTTACTTATTAGAGAAATATTATATTCAGTTAACCATACAAGTGATGAATTGCCAAATACAATAATCCTGTTGATTTGCTGATGATTCTGAGAAATAATCTATTCTTACTTAAGATTTGGCAGGAAGATATCTGCATCTTTGAAGTAATATATTCACATTTTAACACTCTTTTGTCTTTGTATTTTACAATGACTTTTTCCGCAATCATAAAAGGAATCTAGTTCCAATGTTTAAATTCAGTACACTATTATCCAGTATACAAATTATACATATATAGTACACCAGTATATAACTTATTCTCTGCAATTTTCATATGTGATTTCTAGAATTTTCAAGGATTTTACAGTAATCTTTTTGACAAGTTGAGAATTTTTCAGTAAATTTTAATTGACGATTAAATTCAAATTCATTATCCCAAATATTCATATGCTAACTGCACCTACTTTAAAGTATATTGTGGAAGGAAGAGGGAAGGGGTATAGGAGCAAAAATCAATCAATGTGGTAAATGATTTCAAAACATTCTTTTCCATTTTTTCTTTTAAGATTGACATAAAATTTATTGTTTTTTTTTGGCTTATGTTAAATACTACAAAGAGAGGTTTTTCTTTAAAGAACAAAATAAACACATCTATTATTTCAGATTACACTAAAATTTTAAATATTAGATTTTTTTATTTAGTTTTAATTTGAATTAAACTATTTCTATTAAACTTATAACAAATTCATTTCTTTTCATAAATTAACTGAAACAAGAACCTTTTCACAACTTACATTTTTCAATGTGTGGATAAATGATTTTAGGGCTTCAAGTCTATCACCATATATATGTTTAACAACTCCTATTTCTTGATATAGCAAGTATCTCAATGCATTTTCTAAGTCTGTCATATGCACAGAATCTTTATTTGACCTATATTTTACAAATAAATACCATTAGAAGTAATTTTCAATCATTCAACATACTAAAAAGTCAATACAAACATTTTGTGATTTATTTTAGCAAATTCAGAGCTAATAATAGATAAATAATTCACAACTCACAGAATATAAGTAATGAAGATTTTGCATATGTGGAATACAAACAGAATTCATGGCAAAAAATTAATAGAATTTTATATCAGTGCAACAATAGTTTTTTTAACCATTTGAAAAATGGTTGTTGTTTTCGGGAGAATGGACCCGATGATGTTACCACTTTTGAATGATGTTACCACTTTTGAATGATGTTACCACTTTTGAATTTAAATTAAATTCTTTATTTTTAGAAGAATTTTTATTTGAATTTAAATTAAATTCTTTACTTTTAGAAGAATTTTTATTTGAATAGTAAATTAAAATGGTTAAAATCATTGTAATAAAGGAGAAAACTAACAAATTTAAAAATGGGTAGACGGAAATTAACAGATACGGAAAAAGCCGAAGCCAAAGAAATGAATGAACGTGAATATCGCATTCAATGATATTAAACACAATACGCGTACTTAAACAATCATAAAGTGATTTTTATTTCTTCTTTTGCTATTTAAAATAAAAATTTAGTCAACATGTATAAGTTGCTTATTAGTTTGGCGATTCGTATCATTTGGCGAAATTGGTCGACGGGATAACTGAGTAATACTGTATTTGGTTTGGCGCAAAAACGTCTTTCAATGCAGAAAATGATAAAATCAAAAGATTATTGAGCCGCTGAAAACCAATTACGTGTTGAAAGGCGATCACGAAAAAGGAAGCAATTTAATGCCGAACCGATTAATTGTAAAACATCATGTCGCCAGGGCGACCAATCCACTAGCCATGGCGTTTTACTATCGGTCGGTTCTAACCAGGAAAATTTGAGTGCCAATAGTGATTCTAACAAGCCGGAAAATGTTATAGCTATTACTCTTGATTTTCCACCACCTAAAAAGAAAACTAAAAAGCAATCGGCTTGGGAAAAACTGGGAAAAAACTTTTTTGATTCGATGTCTGATGGACCCATTCACAGATGCATGTGCTGCGATCGATTTTGGTTTAAAACCTCCATCACCAAAATTCTGCTCTGTAAAATCAAACAATATATGCCAAAGTCTTACAAGTATAACAGTATATGCCAAAGCTGTATTTTAATAATGATTACTTTTGCACCAACAATGTTAAATAGTTTGAAATGTTTCTTTCGTCGCCAACTTTTATGCTTGGCGACAATAGAGTGATATAACTTAAACGAACCGTACCTTCAAATTGCAGCATGTATAAAGTCATTTATAGCAGTGGCACGGATAATACACAATAAAACAACTGGTATTTAGCTTAAAATGATAGATGAATGTATCGAGTGAAACATTTTTCAAATGGTTGGGGTAATTTCTTAAATTACAATTTTTTTATTTTTTATTTATTTTTTTTTTTTACAGAATTAAATTGAAAGGAAATTCCATTAAAAAACTGAAATTATATACACTTGAATAAATATTCAAGTGTATATAAGTTCATTTGAATAAATATAAAATAGAAGCGCTAGAAGCGCTATTCCAAGCATTGCAGGTTCAATTCCCAGCTTGGACATCTTTCACTTTGTTGATCTATGTTTAGTCAACAATGTGATAAGTCACCTAATAAATATTCATCAATTTCAAGGGTAATTTCACTTTGAAAATTAATTTAAAATATTTATATACACTTTTGAGTAGAATTCATTTTTCAAAAATCAACTTTTTTTTTTTTTACAGTCAGCCCCATATTTATTTTGCATGGTCATGTAACTTTTTTTTTTTTTTTTTTTTTTTTTTTTTTTGTAGATGATAATGTACATTATACAATAATCAATCAAATAAAAGAAAATACACAGTAGCAGCAAACAATGTCATTTATATATACAACTTATTTTCGGTTGGTTGGTTGGTTGGTTGATTAGGGTTTAATGGCGCAAGGTCCCTTTTGGGACATGCTGCGCCAAGACCAAGTCAGATTGAAAAAAAATAATAAAAAGAATGGTATAAATATAATAAAAATTAATTTAAAAGACAAAAAACTAAAAGATTATTAAAACTGCAAAAATCTAAAACTTGTTAAAACACAGTGAAAAGGATGATCTACTAGTGCTATAAAAACACAGGTCTACTTATTTTCGGCCTTCAAAAACATTTTTCATTTAAATACGAGTGAAAATGAGCAACAACATACTAATATTAAGGATAATTCATATTAACCACTTCAATCCTGAGGCAAATTTTACGTGGCACTACAAAAAAAACAGTTTAAAACTATTATAAAGCATCTCTAAAGATGCATCCGTCTATGTGCTGATGCTTCTAATATGCATGTATTTATTAAAAAAGTCTATATGTAATTTTAACAATTCTAGAAGCATTTGAATTAATTTAAAGGATGTTTTTTAGTGTCACCTACAGGCGACATCAGGTTTGAGGAGGTTAATATATTATTATATATTAATTTTATTATATTATTATATCATTCATATAAATCGGCAATCTTTATAACTCTTAATTCTAAATGCAATGACGGTAAAAATGAGGAGTCTGTTGTTATAATCAAAAAGCAATTAATTGACAAGGGAGAAAACCTAAGCTACACTCTAAATTTTGTTTTCACCTAAAATTTACAATTTCTCTGTTGCATCTTTTAAGTATCTGGAAGATAACAATAAACTAGTAAATATGCAATTCAGGAACCTCAGCGTCAGTTCTGTAACCCATTGTCTTTTATTATCACTTTGGATAATATTCACCAACCTACAATCTGCATTTAATCTTTTAAATACTAGGGGGCTCTGCCCCTACCAGCTACACTTGTCAATCGTCATTCAGGCATCACATAAAGTCTAAAAACATGTCACTTGGATCAGTTTTTAAAAGACTGCAAAACACTGAACTATATATATATATATATATATATATATATATTTTTTTTTTTTTTTTTTTTTTTAAATGATGATTTCCCTGTAAATGGATTTCCAATCATTTCCCATTGATTGAAGAATTTTAAAGTCGAATGAGCTTTAAACATCAACTGACTATTTACATGTTTGATAAAACAAGATCAGTTAAAAATGAAATAAAGAGAGTCTTTGCCTCTTGATATTTTTCATACCTCGGTATAAAAAAATAAATTAAGTGAAGTATTTTAAATGGATCGTTTAAATCTGATATGATTTTCGCAAAATATTTCTTTCTCTTTTAACTATTCACATGAAAATACTTTTGTTGTATGAAAGGAAATATTATATATGGCATCTTACAATTCACAACAATAGTTAAAAAGATTATATCAAAATATAAAGTAAATGTCTCAGCTAAATATATTTTTGAATTTAACTGTTTTGCAATATTACTTGGTCATTTTAAATATAACATAATTCCTTTTACTTGCTGTTTTTAATGCAAATTAATGAATTTATTATTTAAAAGTTTTTTTTCTCTTTTGGATATTCATGTGAAGATACTTTTATAGCTAAAAATGAAACTTTTTATTTCTGCTGCCTTAAAATTAACAGCAATAGTTTATAAGATCATTTAGAAATGTGAAATGTCTTGTGTAAATATATTTTTTAATTTAAACTCATCACAATATTATCATTTGGCTACTTTAATTGTCATGCAATTTTTTCCATTTATGACAATTAATACATTTTAATGAATTCATTATTTTAATATTCACTCATAAATATAGTTTTAATCCCCATTTTTAACTTGTAATTAATTAATTCTCATTAAAGTTTTTTTTTTCTGTTTGTGATAGTTGCATGTAAATGAATTCTTAATTGGTGTTGGTGTATTTTGTGACGGCCGATTATCTACGCTAGGGATATAGGCCCAGGGGGAGGGATGCCCTTCGTGGGGGTCTTTCTCAGGGAACCTAACCCGTATTTACGCAAGGTTCGAAGAAAACCACGAAAACTCCAAACGGTTAGGCCGACGGCCACGATTGGGTTTGAACCCAGCACCTGCCGAATTCTTAATTGGAAGGAAATATTATTCTTTGATCATTTGGCAACAATTTAAAATAATGTTTTGTAAAATATGCAAAAAATACCTCAAAATGCTTAAAACTTGAATTTAAAGTAAGAATAAAAAAAAAAAAAAAAAAAAAAAAAAAAATTAGTCAATTTAAAAAAATAAATACATTCTGCACACTGGGAGCTTCTATTGTATATTTTTAGAAAATATTATTTGATTCCTATTTATAATTTTTGCTCCTAGAAAACTTTTTTAGTGTAACATATTTGGCTAACTTTAACATTAAATCTCTTTTAAAATAATTCTTGAATTTGAAAACTGCATGCATCAATGTGTTTATCAAACATTTCTCTATAAACTTCGTATTTTTGTGTGCAGCAGTTTTCATAATATTAGTGAAGCAAGATCTCAAGTCACAAAAAATCCATTGTCAATGGCAGTCACAGTGTTAGGTTTTTTTTTTTAGAATAGAGTGATTCATGACAGAGCAAAAATGCTTGAGAGATTGAATTGATTTTTTCAACAGATCCAAAAACTGCTTTTAAATGTTTTTTTTTTTTCCAAATTAAACTTTAATTGAAAAAAAAAAAATAGACACATAACGACTTATTAAGTCTGACTACATTAAAAATAAGCATTATAAAGAATACTGCAATTACTATTTACATAAAATGCAAACAGTAATTTTATTCTAGCTGCTGAACAGATTTAAGATTGAATTTGCATTGTTAATTATATAATTTTGGAAAATGTTTTAGTGAGTAACACGTCTTCCTATATCGATTAATTGTAGGGTTATGAAAGAGAAATTTATTGTTAACTCTTATAACTCACATCATTATAAATTGATTTTTTTTATGGGACTTACACTGTCATGAATATTTAAATAGGTAATTTGTGGGAAGGGAAAGGTTTTAAATGCAAAATATATCATTCTACATTGTTTAGTTAAAGAGGTATGTGAGAAAGTTACATTTACTATATATAAAATGTAAATTTCATTGTGAATTCTATTTACAACTGATGTTCTGCTGTACAGATTTTTATGATACTTTAATTGTTAGTTAAATTATTTTTAGCGTACAATATTAGTGTACTGTTCTACATTACTAAGTTAAACAGCTATAAGAAAAAGTTGTATTGGGTCAACCTCATTATGAAAAATTATGCTTCTTAAAAAGTTCTACTGAACAAATTTTGATAGGAGTTGTACTGTTACTCAGATAAATTATACTATATATATATATATATTGGACATTTTAATTGAAAAACTTACATTCTATGTGAGTGGATTTGTGAACAGAAGCTAGTTATGCATAAAATTCAAGCATAAAAATAAGCATGCTAAACATGTACACATTTTAAATTGCCTTTAAATCATACCTTCTAACAACAAAGAGTTATGTTGAAAAATTTAATATATTTAGATAAACTTAGAAAAGTTAAATAAAATATGCATAGTTTCCAATCTTTCCATTTATTTAATACTATAATTTTAAAATAAAAATACAGTAGAGGGCCAGAAATCCGCACTATTTGGGAGAGGACGTTGTGCGGATTTTGCAGATTTTAAGCCATTGAAATAATAATAATAATAAAGATTAAAAATAAATAAAAACATTAATAGCAATAAAATATTAGATTTTTAAGTTATTTTATTATGAATGAAAAAAAATGAAAACAATATAAACAAAATAATTTATTTTTTGAACTTTGAAAACATTTGATCAATAACTGTCTGTTTCAAAACTTTAGAATGTTCTAATTTAAGTTTTTTTGCAAGTTATAAACAGTCATTAATTCCTGTTCAGTAACACAATTTTGTTATTTTAAGAAATTGCTTTCGCTTTTCCATATTTTAGATATTTCATAGGAAAAAAATTACCGTAAAATAACTTAAATGATGAATAAAATACAAGATCTTGCAAGTTATAAGAACAGCAGAAATGCATGTGCATATCTAATCTTCTCTTCACTTCAGTTCCAACTTTTGCTACATTCTTTGCAAAAATACACTGCAATCCAGGTAGACTTTTCGCTCATTAGCGAAAGAAGATGACTAATCAGAAGGCTGCATTTTCACAAACAGTGAAAACTGCCCAAAAATGTAGGTTTCTGATTTGTCAAACTCATTTCGCTAACAAGAGGAAAATCTGTTGGTTTCCATCATCAATAAAGATGTTCTGAATTGATCATTCGCTTTGGAATAACATCATCATTTTTTTCAATTTCATTCTTTTAGTGCCATGGAAGAAAGATGTTTACATTTGCAAGCCTGTGCGGCAGTGTTCTTGCTGACATAAGACCAACGTTCGTAATTTGGCTAATTAAAAGTGAAAAACATTCGCCAAATGAAAAAAGTATTAGCCAAATAGATTCACCGTGTAGTTCTAAAAAAATATCTTTAATCCTTTAATGTACCTCTTTTTCTCAATATGCTTTAAAATAACCCGAGTTTTTATAACTAATACAACGATTGTTATTAGCCTAAATTCAACTATCCGCTATTCAAAAGAACTTTTATTTTTCTAGAATTCTTCGGTTTTCTTAGAAGCCCATACTTCAAATACACTTTCAAAATTGTACTCTTCAAAACACAGGACAAAAGCGCAGACACACACACACAAAAAAAAAAAAAAAAGAAAAAGAAAAAGAAATGAAAAAAAAAGAAAGAAGGAAAAAGAAAAATGAGCACTAGCAATTTGGCGAATCTAATCGCTTGTTTACTCGCCAAATGAAGAATTTAGTTGCAATTTGGCGCATTGGCGAGCAACAGCGAGAAAACTGCTGTGCGGATTTCGGACTCTGGAGGATTTTAGGTCGGCGAATTTGTGGTGCTCTACTGTATTTGCTTTATGTAATTGCAGAATTTCTGTCAATAAATAAAATGAACATTGAAATTAAAAAATAATGAGAGGGTTAGCAGATATTCACATACATTATCATCAAATAAATAAAAAGTGAATATTTAAATTAGAAAATAATAAAACTAAGGAAATGAAAGGGCTGGCATCTATATATATGCATTACCACCAGAAAAATAAAAAAAAATAGTGATAATTATACAATCATACTTACACTCTAATATCATAGTTTGATCTTGAACCTAAAAATAGTTCACTTTCACTTCGTGATTTACCAAAGACTTTGAAAAATATTTTATCTCTAATATAAGTAGAATTCATGTCTGGAGAAAACCTAAAAATTAATAACGAATATATTTCAATAAATCATGAACTAATTATATTAATACAACTATTATTGACCACAAAATACACCAATACATTAAAAATATGGAATTTTTAAGAGATATTATTTAAATTAATATTTAATCTAAGTATGAAAACTATTAAATAAATTTAAAAAATATTTCTTAACAAAATGTTATTAATATAGTAATATTAGAAATGAAAAAAATGCATCATAATATATCAGAGTAACTGTTTCATAAATTACATTAATTCAGTTGTAAAAACATAAAAACTAAATATGTAATCATAAAACATGAATTCAATCATCAAAGAAGCCATTACTTTGAGTATTGGCACACAAAGAGGGCAATGAATACAGAACCTATTCAAAACATAATTCAACTGTTTTTGATTAATTTGAAGAAAGCTTTGAAGGAACAGAATTTAAAAATATTTTCAGCCCTTGACTCACTGAAAAACGCAAAAACATAATGTAAAAAGTACATAAATAGAATACCTTTGTTTTGAAATTGCACTAAAAAACTTCATGTGAAAAAAAGAAAAATCTTCTCACAATTTTTTATTTAAAAATAATCTCTGTCAAAGTTTAAAAAAAAAAATGACAATATATATATATATATATATAATTAGTGTATGGCTACCTGGAGAGTTTTGCAATTTGAAGAAAAAGAGAAGCTGAATGGTAGAAAATAAATATATTTGTGCAATAAATTTTTAATGTTTAAATAAAATACTTTAAAAAGCTTTTATTTCTCTTCTTTTCCATCCAACAGCTTCATTTTAAGCATTTTTTTTTTTCACAAGATAATAAGTTTTTAATAAACAAATTACACAATCATGTTGGTTTTATACTCTTCTTTTGAATGAAAAAAATGATTGGTTGAAAAACTGATATTCGCCCAAATGATAGCTGTTAGTACAAAGATGTCTCCCTTTGGCAATAAATTTTCTATTCAATGTAATATAAACAGGAGAAATGTCAGATATTTTACGTTTGTCTTGTTTTAATTAAACAATAGAAATGTTTATCAAGATTATCATTGAAGTCACATCAGTCATGTCTGTATCAGAAAACAAAGAGGGTTCTATTTTGAAAATTGAAGTCCCTCAATGCTATTCCATAATTCAATAATAATAATAAAAAAAAAACTATAAGCCTGTAGGTTAAAAAAAAGGAAATACTGTATTTTCCCACATTAGCCGGCATGCCGGAAAAACTTGTATTTACCCACATAATGGAAAATATAAGATTTTGCTACTAGAGGATGGTCGACTGATTTATTTTGGTTTTTATAACAACATTTTTCAGTCTAAGGAAGAAACATTAATACTTATTTTTCTTTTCTTCTCTTTCTGTCTCTCTCTATATATACATATTAATTCATATTTAAATGATTAGTAGGTTTTATTTATCTTATTATTATAATACAAAATTTTCCTGTATGATGTTTCTACTGCAGGATGAGGACATTAAGTTAGTTAAATTATCACATAAAATTACTTTTGATATAAATTAAACATTTCTCTCTTTATATATTTAAATAATTATTGTGTTTTTCTCATTTCATATATAGTGAGAATATTTCTTTTCATTTAATAACTTATGAGATAATCAATTTCTATACTGTAAATATTAATTGGGACAGGGAAGAGTTTTGCGTGAAATGACATGTGACACATGAAACCCGTTTTTATTTTCTTTATGTAAAAAAAAGGTAAACTAAATAATTAGAAAAGTGGAAACAAATTTTATATTGCACTCTTCCTTTTCAACAGTAGTTGCTTCTACTGAATACTGCTGATGAATTACATTCCTTTCCGTTTTAGTAGTCCTTGCTTTTTCTTGCATGCCAGGAAAGACCAGGGACTCATATTGAAAAATCTGGTATCCCTTGATTTTTGTAGCATGCCAGCTAATGCAAAGGAATACGGTATAACAAAATGTGTGGGAAAAAAAAAAAAAAAAAAAGCATAAAAGTCAATAGGCAGCCATATTTTTGTTGTAATTTCTGGCAAGTTTTTGCTTAATTTAAGCAAATATATCTGTGTTTTTACATTAAGTTACTTTATGTTTAGTTTCTGAAATTTTTATAACTGTTAGAAACAAATAAAAAATAATAATTAACATAATTTTTTACTGGAAGTTTAGGTATTCAACAGCGAGAACAATTTTTTCTATGACACAGAAAAACAAATATTTAGTTTTCTGTCATTCCTATCCAATGATGCCTAAGCAGGGTTTCTATTCAATTCTGGTAAAAAATTTCCTTGACTTTTCTAGATTTTCCCCCTGGCCGTTTTTCAATAGAAATTAAGCTTGTTTATTATATAAAATCTTTCACAGTGGACAACTTTTAATCTTGATAAATGCTTTAAAAAAAAAAAAAAAAAAAAAGTAAGTGCTGTATGAATTTCTGATATTTAATCATTTTTCATATTATGCTATTGTTATATACTTTGCATAAACTTTATATAAAAATTTTAGATTGGATGAATCTAAAATTGGAATTCTTTTTTTTTTTTTTTTTTTCCATTTACAACAATAAATAAGATCATGATTTAAAATAGTACATTAGAAATTCCCTGAGTACTTCAAACATCAAAAAAATTCCTTGATTTTTAGCCTAAATTTTCAAATTTCCTGACTTTTCACTGTTTTCCCCTGACATGTAGGAATCTTGCTAAATGATTCATTACTAGTTATAGCCCCCCCCTCCCTCCCCAAAGAAAATAAAATCTTCAGCATAAAATTTATGGTGCATTCATAGATACAAATACTTGAAATAATTAAGATGGTGGTAACATCAAATTCAATCTTTCTTGAATTGATAGAAAACCCAAACAATTTCACTATGAGACAAAATCTGTACAGATGCTTATTTTACCCACAAAAAAAAAAAAAAAAAAAAGAAGAAGAAAATAATTGTAATTTAAGAAATTACCCCAACCATTTGAAAAATGTTTCACTCGATACATTCATCTATCATTTTAAGCTAAATACCAGTTGTTTTATTGTGTATTATTCGTGCCACTGCTATAAATGACTTTATACATGCTGCAATTTGAAGGTACGGTTCGTTTAAGTTATATCACTCTATTGTCGCCAAGCATAAAAGTTGGCGACGAAAGAAACATTTCAAACTATTTAACATTGTTGGTGCAAAAGTAATCATTATTAAAATACAGCTTTGGCATATACTGTTATACTTGTAAGACTTTGGCATATATTGTTTGATTTTACAGAGCAGAATTTTGGTGATGGAGGTTTTAAACCAAAATCGATCGCAGCAGATGCATCTGTGAATGGGTCCATCAGACATCGAATCAAAAAAGTTTTTTCCCAGTTTTTCCCAAGCCGATTGCTTTTTAGTTTTCTTTTTAGGTGGTGGAAAATCAAGAGTAATAGCTATAACATTTTCCGGCTTGTTAGAATCACTATTGGCACTCAAATTTTCCTGGTTAGAACCGACCGATAGTAAAACGCCATGGCTAGTGGATTGGTCGCCCTGGCGACATGATGTTTTACAATTAATCGGTTCGGCATTAAATTGCTTCCTTTTTCGTGATCGCCTTTCAACACGTAATTGGTTTTCAGCGGCTCAATAATCTTTTGATTTTATCATTTTCTGCATTGAAAGACGTTTTTGCGCCAAACCAAATACAGTATTACTCAGTTATCCCGTCGACCAATTTCGCCAAATGATACGAATCGCCAAACTAATAAGCAACTTATACATGTTGACTGTGTTTAATATCATTGAATGCGATATTCACGTTCATTCATTTCTTTGGCTTCGGCTTTTTCCGTATCTGTTAATTTCCGTCTACCCATTTTTAAATTTGTTAGTTTTCTCCTTTATTACAATGATTTTAACCATTTTAATTTACTATTCAAATAAAAATTCTTCTAAAAGTAAAGAATTTAATTTAAATTCAAATAAAAACTCTTCTAAAAGTAAAGAAATTAATTTAAATTCAAAAGTGACCACATCATTCAAAAGTGGTAACATCATCGGGTCCATTCTCCCGAAAACAACAACCATTTTTCAAATGGTTAAAAAAAAAATGTCCAGATAAAAGAAGAAAATATGTTAACAAAAACCACAGGGACTGAAAATCATTTCTTCATGATTTCCTTTCTCAAAACAAATAAATATGGATTAAAAGTTACCTACCTAGCTATCAATTCTTGTTTTTTATTCTTATTAATTTTTATAACTGTTGCTAAAGAAGAATTCAATGCTTGAAACTTCAATCCATTGATGAAAGCTTCATTTGTTCTTAAAACTCTTTTTACAGGAATATTATTTTGGAATGAGAAATCCATAATCACCTAAACAAAAATTAAAAAATATATATTATAGAAAAATGCATATTAAAAATATGCTGAATTATTTCACAACAACAAAACACAGTTAACTTTATTATGGTATTTACATACATCGAAAATACAATACAAATGATTTAAAAAAATAATAATCATTCATCATAGAGACATTTATTAAAAAGGCAAATTGGATTTAAATTATTTCCTTATTTCTAACAAAGAAGTTCTACATATGGGCATACTCAGAAATATCTTAAAAAATTGCAGAATGCTCATCTCATATGGATATATATGTTTATATAAAATATTTCGTCAGAACCTCAATACAGCGTCCACAAAAAATAACGAAAATTGTGTTTATTTGGCAATTTGTTATTGGTTGGTGATGAAATAAAATCTTTTAAAATATGTTTTTATGTCGAATACTCTTTAACCCTACAAGCGTCTTGCAAATGGGTAAAATTGTAATCTTGCTTTCTCTGCATTTTGTTTTAAATGCTAATAAAATATAATTTTTTTCAATATTATGTAAAAAAACTTAATTACAAATATGAATGTAACCCATGAGAGTATTAATCATTCTTCAATGCATTGAAAATTCATTAAATCTATAGAATTATATTATCTTAAACATTACTTATATTGCAGCTGAAACCTGGAATATAATGTACGGAATATTACGTATCAAACACTTAGAGGGTTAAGAGAAAAAAAAAAAAACTTTATGTTGAATTAGTTTAAATAAGTTTAATTTGAATGACCTTAGAATTTTCATTTATTAGTTTTGTTTTAACTATAGTTTTGTCATACATAATTACATGTATTTATAAAAAAATTAACTATCATAGTTTAAGATTTAAAACAAAATTTAAATTGATTTACATTGTTTCGAGATCAAAAATAAATCCGATTGAGTACTGTCAATTTAATTTTGTTGTAATTAAAATAATGAGTTCTTTGAAATGGAAAGTTTTATGGCAAAAATTTTCTATAGATATTTTTGTACTTAGATTTTTAAAATCTTGGATTGGAGCATAAAGAAAGGAAAATACCTCACAAGGAAAGGAAAGTACCAGAGTCCTCAATTATTAGCTAGAAAAATTGTATAAAAAAAATCTAAACACCTATAATAAAAACACCTATTTTTGTGTTTTAAAAAATGTTATACAATTTCATTGTATTTTTTCTTTTACATGGATACAAACAATAATAACACAGATCTCTTAAATTGGCAAATAGTGAAATTTCTCTACATGTCAAAAACATATAAAGGAATAAGCTGTAAATTAATAGCTTTATTTCTGAATATGATGATTCTTTTTATGTAAAAATTAATGTAGGTCATAAGCAGGGTTGCAAAAAAGCCGGCTAAAATAAAAAAAAAAGCCAGGCCGGTTGGCTTTTATTGATTTTAGCCGGCTTTTTTTGGCCAAAATTGGCCTTTTTCGGCCATAATTGGCTTTTATACAATGAAGCCTTTTAATTATAAGCTACACATTTTAAAGTGTTTTTTAACTAATTTTAATGATGTTTAATTTACTTTGAGTTTAATAACTTTACTTATTAAAATGAAAAATTGGGATTTTAATTATGATTCATTATGAGAAATTGGGTTATAACCCAATTTTTCAATAATGAAGACATTAATACTAGAATAACACATTGATGGAGTTGCTAGTGTTTTATAGTCAGAATTGCAAATATGTCAGCTAAATTGTAAAATGGCCATACCAAGTGCTTTTTCTGATTTACATTGACCTTTAATCCTACCCTTGTTTTTCCATTTTTACTGCTTTATAAAATTAAAGAGGACTATGGTTACTTAGTTACATGTTTTATTACTTAATTAATTTTAAGAGTTATTAAAATGTCATGTTTTATTCCCTATAAACATTTGAAATCATACATATATTAAAAAAACACCATTTCTCACTATTGAAAATAGTATTTCGAATTATGCATATTTCATAATCTATATACATATATATATAAGAAAGTCTGGATTTCATATTAATCACAGCACAAAAAAATCTGCCAAACCTAAAATCTAAAAAATTGGGGTAAAAATACTTCTGACAACATCGAGTGCCGCTAAGAAGGGATTTTCGAAAATTCCTTCCCTAAGGGGGTTAAAACAAGGAACGAGCTTTTAAAAAATTCCTTGAAAATCGGCTTTTGTAGTTATTTTTCAACTAACATATTTTAGTGTATTTTTTCATGCTGAATCGAATGGTACCAAGCAAATTCTTTTAAGTCCAGTAGTTCGCGAGATACTTCACATTTTCCTAATTTGGCGGTGTCTTCAGCGCAAAAACCTGAAATTTTCAATCCTTATCTATATATATAAAAGAAAGTCTGGATTTCGTATTAATCACAGCACAAAAAAAATCTGCCGAACCTATAATTTTGAAAGAGAGTTCTATAATCAGGTTAACATGATTATGTAAGCTACATTTAATTATCTCAATATATATAAAATGCAAAGTGAAATTTCATTGCGGCCGCTTATAACTTAAGTTCTACAAGATAGATTTTAATAGATTTTACATTGTTAATTGAATAATTATTCGGAAATTTTTTAACAAATGAAACATTCTACGTTGTTTAATTGAATACTTAGGAAATGTTTTTTTATCAGATGAACCCAATTACAAAAGTTTGGCTTTATTTTAAAAGTTCAGCTGAATGAATTTTTATGGAATAAAATTGTCAACATGTTGAGCGCTACGTCATTCATTGGTGACTAACATTGAACTTTCCGTTTAGATGACTGATTTTTCACCGTTGACAGACAGTCTAAAGTACAATATAAAACTAAAAATTACTATGATATAAAAATTTCGTTTGATTCAAAGTTTCTTTAAAAAAAAACTGACCAGCGTAGCGGGCGAAGGCTGCTAGTATATTATATTTCACAATTTTTTTCAGTATTCACAATTAACATATGCATGAATATATTCATTCATGCAAGTGGGCATATATGCACTTTTAAATAACAAAGAGCTATTCAAAATTTTAATTCAACAAATTTTATTAGAACATTTTTTGTTGTGTAATTTTATGTAATAAACTTTCCTCAAATACTGAATCCTTCTTAATTTCTCTTTCAACATTGTTCATTTTATGACTTAATCTGTACATATTGACCTGTAAGAATGTTTCCATGTCCATGAATGCTTTGATGTGTTTCATTTTGTCATAATTCAATTAAATATAATTCTTAAGAATGTGTAATAAGCAGAACTATGAAATATAGAAGTTTAAATCGCATTTTTTGAGTATATTTTCCTTTTTTCAAGATTTATATTTTTCAGACATAATGCCTTCACAATTGACTTTTAACAGTTATAAAGACTTGTTTATTCGAAAAATTAAATAGAAATTTATAACTTTTTTAGTAGTAAATAAATAAAAATGTATTAAAAATAAACCAATCCAAATTTAAAATGGATTTGATACAAATTAACACTTTAAAAATAAAAGCCGGCTTTTTTCAATTTTAGCCGGCTTTTTTAAAGTAGATAAACCCAAAAAAAACTGGCCGGCTTTTTTTGGCCCGGCTAAGAGCCGGCAACCCTGGTCATAAGTCATTAATATTTTTATTTACATAATTAAAAAAATAGTGAACTGATAGAATGTTTTCACATAGCAATCTTTGAATTTGTGATAGATTTTGCATTAGATTATAAATAAGCAGCAGTTTTTTAATCAAACAACTTGTTTCAACAAAATATAGCCTCAAACCTTATTGATAATACTATTCCAATTATCAAACGTGAATTTTGTATGTACACAAAAAAAGGGATGTTGACATCAGAAATAGTAAGTTTGATGATATCTAATTTAAAAGTATAATGAAAATTCAGTATACAATGTCATAAGTGGGCAAAAAATCCAACAATGACACATTCATTGATGTATGCTACATATTAATTGAGAAAAAGGGAGATATATATGTGATAATTTTGAGTTTGAAAAGATTAAATTTGGATTCATTCATTGTATATTAAAAAAAAAAACATTTAAGTCATTTATTATAATATTTTTTTATTATGCGTCCGACTCAGTTTTGAATTCAGAGGATGGCCCATAGAAGAGATATCCCCCTGGAATAATGAAACCCCTCTTCCAGAAGACTTGATATTTTGTGTTTTCAATGGTGAAAAAATTACCTCCCCCCCCCCCCCCCCTCCCTTCTCTTGGAGATACAGAAATTCTTCCTGGAGAAAGTGTGCAAACGGAATACTGACCCAACTTTCAGAACCATGTTGTGAATACCACTGGTCAAGTGGTTAATATTTTTATATGTAAAATTATTCATTTTTATGAAAGTTTAATTGAGACATGTCAATACAGTTTTTAGAATTTTTTCATAACGAAAACATGATACAAAAGCATGATACATCAGTACAAAATATTCACTTAACAGAGATATGAATTATAATGTATTCTTTAACAGCAAATGTATCTCTGTGATTGATCCAAAATAAATACACAAAAAAATTCAGATAAACACAGCCACTTAAATAAGAAGTTAAACATTCAAATAGTTCTAATTCACACATACAAAAATAAATTAAATATTAAGCAAATTACCTTTTTCCCTAGAGAACAATTGGGATGTTCTACAAAAACAATCAAATATTCTTGGTCTTCTGTAAGTAAGTTTGGTAGCTCTCTAACTCTGATGTTCCTTTGGGATAAATTAAAATATATTAGCTATTAAATTAAACACATTATATAGGTATATTTATATATATATCATCTTTAATCAGAGGTTTGATAAAATTTTATGAGAACTAGTCACTCTATTTTGATTTCCAAATATATTTTATACGTATGTATATATAAATGATATTTCCAACTGACTAATTTCAGAAAAATGAGCCATGCACTCTCAGTTTGATATGTATATTGCTTTAAACATTACAACATGCATGATATAACTCAATTCCAACAACTAACATTTGAAATGGAAGCATACTTAGCTATACATTGACCATTTTGATTTTAATGCATAAAAAAGAGGAGTTTTTGTTTTCAAGGTATTTCTAAAAATCACCTTCTTTTAAACTTTAATTAATATCTGAACCTGTTTGGACCTGATTCTTTCTGAATATTCTAATAATTAGTTTGAGATCAAAATACTGTAATAGCTATATATATATTCTACAAATCTGATCAAATAGATGTTGGTATGATGTCAGCTGTTGTACAGCATCTGACTCCAACCATTCTGGTTACATGATTCTGCACTGTACATAAATTTATTTTGAAATGCAAAACATCACATTAGTTTTTCAAGGAGCTATCTTTAAAAATGTATTATTAAAATAAATAAATAAAACTTGGGCATCAACAAAGCACATATTTAATCAGATGTGTGGTTGTGCCATTGCTTCTCATCTTAAATGAATTATTAGATTAATCAGATTCAGCCAAGTTCAAAGATTAAACATAGTATGAAAATGGTCATTTATTTGAATCCCCTGTAAACAAGTATTCTGCATAAAAAATCTAAATGTCCTGTATCTTGTTTCCATTTAAAATCCTGGATTTTGGCATCAAGTTATGCCATACATGTAGCAATGTATAAAACAACACACATGCCAAATTGACATTGTATAGTACTATTTTTTGAAGTCAGTTGATTGAATATATGATTCTGAATAAATAGTTTCCTGGATAATACATATGTATGTACATACATACATTACATTACAATACCTACATTATGTACTACATTTTAACAACTTTGTGATTTAGGCTGTTCTCAAATATAAACTTACGATGTTCTTACACATTTCTGAATTTATTTTTGCTTGCAAATGCATGAAGTCGAGAGGTGTTTTTATTCAGAGACTACATAATCAACAGTTTTTCCAATTTTTGGTAAGACAGAAGATCATTCAAAAAATATTATCCAACTGTCATTTTGAATTACATTTTTAAACATGGTAACACAGAAAAATAAAATAAGAAACACTTGCCATAATGAGACAACAACTTCAAATAACACAAAATGTAATTAATTTACCACAAAATTAAAATATATATATATTACACTTACTTTAATATTACTATATACACTTCAATAATTATGTCCTGCAAGTGTCATGCTTTTATGCTCAAAAATGTGACTGTAAATATGTCAAAGTTTTGCATTGTTGGGAAGAGAAAAATAATTTGTTCAAAAATTGCCTTGAAAACTTTTTAAAGTATAATTGACCATAAAATATAATCAAGTGATGAAATTTAAACAAAGCAAATATTTTAAATGTTTACTCTCATAAAACTTTTAACTAATGATAATCCATTATTGTGAACAGAAGGATGTCACGTCATCTAAAACCTCAATATAAACCTTCTGCCAGAAAATTCTCCTATTGAAGCATTTAAGGAAAGAAATTGTTAATTTCAAAATCTTATTTATTTTCTTTACTAATAAATATTTTAAGCATTTCAACAATTCTGTAAATAAAACAATATCATGATATTGATACATCTATTAACAGAATACTTACTCAAGAGGATGGAAATCAGGCCAATTAGGAGGAGAATTTTCTTCTTGATATGATTCCAGATAATTCACTATTGTAGTCTCTATAGATTCAATGTCACGATCCCCATTTAATGGATCCCCTTTATCTGATTCATTGACATATGGCTTAAAAAGCTAAACAAAAATAAAAATGGATTAAAAATAAAAGCACATCTGTAATTTTTGCAACTATTTAAAATGAACTCAGTTAGAATATCAATTAATTATATATAGATTCATGAAGTTTTACCGAATTATAATAATTAGATTTTTACGAATTTTCAATATTTTCTGAGCCATCCCGGAAATGGCTGAAAATTCAAAACATCAAAACTGATTATATTTCGATTCTTTTCTTTCTTTGATTCACGTCTTAGAACATGAAGAATATTTTTCTGTGTCAATTATAGAACCCAGAGATAGTACAAAAATTTCAAGTGTGACTTTTAGTAATAATTTTACTGTCTGTTAGTTACCTAATGATGAGAAAACAGAAATAAAATTGTTTCAGAAGTTAAGAAAAAAAATTTTGTTCCAACAACCATTAATGTTGTCAAACAAAAAATTTGCAATGGTAAGAGACATTTACAATTTCCTGCTTGCAGTTTAAATTGGGTTTTTTTTAATTAATTTATTGTATAACATTTATTTGTTCTTCTATTTCAAGTATACATTTGCATTGATTTTTAAAAAATACCAGTTTGTGAAGCATCTTTAATTTTCAAATATTATATTTTTTAAATGCTTGCCCTTGTACCAACAATAATATTATCATTATTAAAATTTTATTTTCCATGAATTTCATTTTGTGCCAACTATTACATTTGGTGACAATGGTGTTGGTATAATAGAAAAATACTCAAGTACCAATTTAGCAATCCATTCACTGAACTCAACAACTGGAACATTTTAGCAACAGGTGATACAGAGCCAATGCAAACCAGTTAAATTGTTTGTATAGGTTTAAAGAAAAGTGACTGTCAAAATAAAAAGACATAATGTAATGTTTCAGTGCTTTAAATTTCAAATTAATTTACATTTGAATGAGAATCATAATCAGATACCTAAAAGAACCTCTGATGAAAGAAATTGAATGATGATGTGTAGTTAGATTAGAGATGTACAATGAGACATTTTGACCAAATGTAAAATCTGTCTCACTGTCCTGATAATAATTTTACTAGCAAGATTCATAATTTCATTTATAACATCAATGTGTATCAATAAAAATGATAAAATTTATCTTTAAAAATTTAGTTTCACAAAAGCTGTTGTTTTATTAAATATATCGGTACTTCTAGGTTATCCCGTCGACCAAAAATCTGACGCCAAATTATAAGATTAAATGCCAATAATGGATAATTTTGAATGTCACATTAAACACGATACACATGTTTAAAACGTCATCAAGTGGTTTTAAATTCACTTTTTAAGTGTGTTTTTATTCATGTGTCACTAATTTATTTGTTCTTTCGTTATTTAAAATAAAAATTATGTCAACAAATATAACTTGGCTATTAGTTTGGCGATTTTTATAATTTGGCGAAAATGGTCGACGGGATAACCTAGAAGTACCAATATATCAATATAACTGACTATCATTACCTTTATAGTGGGGTAACCATTAATGTCATAATCTCGACACAACTTTATGTTATGAGAATCAGCACAGTTCACAACAGCAACATCAATGATATCTCTCCAAGCTATTAAGAAAAAGAAAATGTAGATAAATTAATGATAGTGAAAACATTATTAATTTATGAACAATTCATCTCAAAGCATATTTGAAATTAAATAAAAAGATCTTAAGATGCATAGAACAAGAAAAAATTATTATGGACAGATATTTTCTCCGGTCATGCATTGCAAATTTGTCAGAGTTTGCAGAAAGTTTTTAAGCTTCCAATTTAAAATAATTCCACTTTTTAACACCCTACTTAAAATTCTGATTAGGATCTTAAATTATTACTTTATTTCATTTATTTTTTATTGCACTGTTCTTCTCAGGGTTGGCACGGTTTAAACCAATTGGTTTTAACCATGGTTTAAACCAACTGGTTTTTTTCTCAAAAAAAACCAATTGGTTTAAAAAAAAAAAAAAAAAATCGAACATCATTTTCTTATTTTTTTTTATAATTTATAACCTAGAAATTATTAGGTATAAATACTTTCTACTTTATAACTCTTTATTTGAGCAATAAGTATTAGATATAGTGGGTCCAGGTCAATTCTTTGATGTATAGGATAAAAATTGGTATGCATTGGTGATCATACTCTATTGCTCTAATGAAAAGCTCAGAACATGTGAATTGATCAAAGATAAAATACATGCATATTTAGTATAAAATATTTTCATTAAAAATGCAGACTATTTAAAGCAATCTATCATATGCAGAACGATTTTGAATATGGAGCTACATAACTCGATGATCTTTAAGATTTTGGTCAAACTGTAATAAAATTTTATTATTGTTATTATTATTGGGGAAATTATCTTTAAGAATTAAAATTAAAATATGAAGTTGAATTAGAGAGTAAGCAGAAATCTGGTGTTAGTTAAAGCATTTTAATAATACCAATCTAATTTCTTTCCCCCCCCCCCCCTGTTTTCTGCTGAATCTAATGACCAAAAATGTTGATTTTAAATTGTTACTAAAAAAAAAAAAAAAAAAAAAAAAAAAAAAAAACAAGAAGTATTTCAAATTTATTTTTTAAAAAATTGTAGAAAAGAATATTATAGTCATCAAACTGCGTCAAATGCTTATTATAGTAATCAAAAGATTGTGTATAATTTTTTTCAAAGTATCAGTGTTTGTGTAGAGTAATTTATTCTTTGAACATAAGACTGTTTACTAATAACTGTTTAAAATATGAATTTTTTTCAATTTTCTACATAATTCAGTATAATTAATTTAAATTAATTTCAAATGAAGTTATACTACTTATAATCCAACAATGTCTATTTTTATCAATAAATATGCATATATATGTAATAAAAAAGTATGTTTTAAAAAAAACCCAGTTTAAACCAAAAAAACCTGGTTTAAACAATAAAAAAACGGTGTTTTTGCTTTTTTTCGAAAAAACCTGGCTTTTTTCCAACCCTGGTTCTTCTTGTAAAAACCATTTTTGAATATTTTAGAAAAAATATAGAATAAAAAATATTTATGCATTTTAATATAGGATAGATGTGCCAATTATAAACACCCTTTAGGAATTTCTTTTAAAATTATCTTTTTATTAATAATAATTAAAATATTCCCGTCTTTCAATATTATATTAATCTACACAATATTTAACCATTCCAGGGTTCGCACGGACCTTAAAAGTCCTTATAAACTCCTTATATTTCGATAGTCCTTAATAAGGATCCTTAAAATCCTTATTTTTATAACAGGAACGCGATCCGCAAAATGTTTTTAAAAAATCGCCAAACATTCCAGTTGTGATTCCCGTCCGAAATTTCCGAAAATTTAAGGCATCCTCTTCCGAAAATTTTAAATTGGGTTATCAGTTCTACATAGTTGCCAACTTGTACGGTTTTGCACGCGGAATAAACAATCCCTGTGCAATGCAAATTTCGTGAAAGGACGCCAAAAAGCACACATTTCGTCAATATTTCGTGGAAAGCGACAATTTCGTCAATTTTTTTGTCAACAAACTTTGTCAAATGATCGCTGAAAAACGCGAATTTCCTGTGCGGATCACGTAAAAAATGGAAATTTCACCAACTATCGCAAATTCTATCGAATTATTATCGAAAATTATTGCAAATTATTATCGAAGACCGCGGGAAAATGTCGATTTCGTCTAAAGATTGCGGATATAACGCTGATTTCGTTGAAAGATCGCGAAAAAAAAAAACGCAGTTTTCTATAAGATTGCTTTAAAATATTATGTCAAAAGGTCCTTGAAAAAAAAAAAAAAAAAAAAAAAAAAAAACACAGATTTCATCAAAAGATCACGGAAAAAAACCACTGATTTTGTCAAGATCGTGGGGATAAAAGGACGTTGTCGAGAATAGATCACGTAAAAATGCGAATTTTGTCTAAAGATCGTCGAAAAACACCGATTTCATTAAAAAGAAACACGGGAGAACATGGATTTCGTCAAGAGATCGCGGAAAAACTGCCGATTTTGACAAAAGATCACAATAAATCACTGATTTTGCTAAAAAATTGCAGATAAATCGCTGATTTCGTCTGAAAATTGCGGTAAAACGCCGATTTCTGAAAATGCGATGTGAATTTCCCAAAAAACAATTCACCCAGAATCATCCCTGAAAACCCCGTTCTTGAGAAAAAATTGCATAAAAAATGCAAATTTTGCCTAAAAATCGTCAAAAAAAAAAAAACCCATCGATTTCATTAAAAAAACACGGAAGAACGATGATTTTGTCAAAAGATCGCGGGAAAACCGCTGATTTCGACAAAAGATCGCAATAAATCGCCGATTTTGCTAAATATCGCAGATTTCGTCTGAAGATCACGGATAACCCACGTCCCTTTCCCAGGAGGGGTGTGTAACTCGCGGAATTCCCCCCTCCTCCCCCGCCGCCGATTTCCAAAAATGCGATGTTAATCTCCGAAAAAACATTTCACCCAGAATCGCCCCTGAAACATTCATAATCTGCAAAATATGGCAGCTGAAAAAAAAAAAATCAAGTTTCTTCGTTATCATTCTCTTATTTCTGATTGGACATTAAAGCTGCCTCTTTTATTTTCTGATTGCGACGTAGAAACCTTGTATCCACACATACCAATCGTAATCAGTATTCACTATCTAAAATTTCTTTTTCTTTGATATAGAGAAATTTATAACAAAGAAGATATTTTGCCAAATAATTGTGCCAATCTGTTCTATAATCCGCTGATCTGTGTTTGATTGTCATTGTGGTCTTATTATTTCACTGGATATGTGTAGCATGGTTAACAGCAACAGTAATCCTCTGCAGAAAATAAAAGGAAATTAATTGAAGATGACTTAGATTTTATAAAGAAATAAACAATGGCTTCTTGAAAAAGAAGTATCGGAGTTAGAAAATACGGCCAATGAATTAGCTGATAAAGCTGAATCAACTAAAGATATTCAATTATTTATAAAATCGAACAATTGTAAAAAATCTGCAACAGAAAAAAGAAAGAAATTTCCTCCCTGACCAAAGAAATAGATGCTAAAAAACAGTTGCTAGCCAACTAATGTTATATATTTATGATTAAACTTTAATGTAAGTAATTTATGTGTACTGTTCGTTTTTAACTTTAGAAAGACCTTATTTTTCTTTTAATGAAGCCCTTACAAAGTCCTTACAGAGTCCTTATTTTTCATTTAGAAAACTCTGTATGAACCCTGCATTCTTATAGTCCAATTTCCCAATATGAATCAAAATTTAATTTTAAATAACAGAAACATATCAAACCACCCAAAAGCCCAGTAATGGACTTCTCCATAAAAAATAACCAATATAATTTTATGACAGTATTTAGAACCAGAATTTAATGAAAGCCAACTAATGAAACAAAAAAGTAATTTTCAAATAAATTTGATAATTAGTGTACCACTACACCGTAAAATACCATTAATCGGCACGTCCTGATCAAACACCCCCTCCCCACTTTACAAAAAAATTTTAATTTTCAAAAAATCCCGAGAAAGCACCCCCCCCCCCAAAAAAAAAAAAAAAAATCACTGAAAAAACAGAAATTTTGTTAAAAAAACGTGAAAAGGAGAGGAAATTTTATCTAATGAGCGCTGAAAGAATGCTAATTTCTCCAAAGAATCACAAATTTCTTGAAAGGATCACGAAAAAATCATGAATTTTGCCAAAGTATCACCAAAAACCCCACATTTTAATGAAAGATTGCAGTAAAAATGCAAATTATGTCAAAAAATCTCTAAAAACACACAAATTATGTCAAAAAATCATAAATTTCTCAAAGGATCGTCAAAAAGAGTGCACATTTTGTCAAAAAAATTGTTAGAAAAACGCAAATATGTTGCATCTATAAATAAACAGTCAAAAAGTCGCAAAAAGCATGAATTCTATTAAAAAAATCTCGAAAAAAAAACAAAAACGCACATTTCATCAATGAATTATGAAAAAAATGCTCATCCCTATAAAAAAAATGCAAATTTTTTCAAGTATCGGAAAAAAACTCTGCAAATTCTTCAAATATCGCAATAAAACCCTGCAAATTTTGTCAAATGACAAATATCGCAATAAAACTGCAAATCTCGTCAAATATCGCAAAAAAAAACCCTGCAGATATCTTGTAAAAAATGCAAATTTTGTGAAACGATCGCGGAAAAATCCTGTGTAAGCACCCCCCACTCAAATTATTTTATGATTTTCCGTCATGTTTGGGTGGGGTAGATTAATGGTATTTTACGGTAATTAATAAAATATTTGTGATAATAATGCACTGCTTGCATCAATTATTGTAATTGTCAAAAGATCAACATTAAAATGATTTTAGATGGATAGTTTAAAATATTAAATATCAGACAATAATTATCAAATTATTGAGACAGTGGTGGTGATTTAAAAGGCAATAATAATAATTTTAAAAAAAAGTTTTGGAGTATTAGTGTATAGCTCATCTCACTATTTTTAACTATTAAACTTTCAGAGATTACTTGATATATAACTTGTAATAATTAATATTAAAAATATGAATGAAATGATACTGTGAATTGGATGCTTTAGGCACTAAATAAAATAATTTCAAAATAAAACTCACAAACTAATGTTTGAGATCACTGATCTACAGAGTTACTAGTTTCATTATTACTATAATTAATATTATTATTATTTTGGTCGGAGATGAATAAACAAACATTTAAAACAAAAAATAGATTTTTAACAACTTCTGTAACTTAATTCCTTTTATTTAAATAGGAAGGATTAAGCCCTATGTGAGCCCCTCTTTTACTTTTCCTTAAACAATAGTTTCTACTTCTTGGTTGATTTGATTACCAAATTATAAAATAGGCAAGGCAGAGTTATGTATTACAATAATAATACTTAAAAAAAAAAAAAAAAAAAAAAAACGGGGAAAAAGTATTGAAATTTTATTATGCGTATAAAATAACTTAAAAGCAGCTATCTCTAAAAATTTTGGTGTTATTATATTTTGGTAAGTGGAATTTAGAAATTAAATTTGATTATTTAGCTTCGAAGTTAAATCAAAATATTTTATGCACTATAAAAATTGCTACTTATTCCCCTCTCCCCTACTGTTATTTTGAAATTCTATTATATAATTATCCGAAAAAAAAAAAAAAAGGTACAACAATAAAATTAAAATTGCGCCAAGCTGCATTCAATAAAATACACCATTCGGCGACATACCTGCTAATAAAACTTTCTACAAATTACAAAACTAGAAATAACCATATGGAAATTAAGTACATTTACAATTTCAAAGAAAAAGTCAACGATCGCTGCAATATGGAAGGTAGTGACAATTTAAAATTGCAATTGTACACGATAATATTGAACAGTTTTTCTTTTCTTTTTTAAAATGTTTAAGTGGTTGACTAACAGTGGCACACAACATTATACAAAACAGCAACTGAAAAAATAAATAAATAAATATATATATATATATATATGAATCGATAGATAGAATTTATACCAGATTTAACTTACTTTTAATATCTTTAGAAAACTGCTTCCATGTAGGTGCAAATCGAATACAATGCCCACACCAATTATTATAAAATTCAATAATCCACGCATTGCTTTTCCGTAATATGACAGATTCAAAATTGGAACTATCTAACTCATGCAATGGATCGTCAGATGAATAAAGGGATAATGATAAAGATTGTGGCAAAATTATTAAAAAGTTGTAAATAAAAATAGTCCAGTAAAACAGAGTATGCATGATCAACAGACGACAGATGCACCGTCTGCTAAAAATTGTTTAAAAATCCATCAATTTTGACAAGATCTAGTTTATAATCTTAGTGATGCCATTCACGCGAAAAAAAATGTAAATTAAAAAATAAACAAAAGTTTCATGGCGATGGAGTAAGAAACAGGAGGGGGAATTTACAGTCGACTGCACAATGTAATGTTTCGAGCACCGGACAAGAGTGGAGTGGCCCCATTGAGAAACGAAACCATTGCGAGAGGGGGGTGGTCTAGAGAATCGACTCTGTGTTTAAAAGACGCTTGGCTCCCAAGGTGTTTGGTAAAAAGACGTCTGGCTGACAAGGTGTTTGGTAAAAAAGGCGTGCTGTCAACTGTAAACAGACGCCTGCGTTGGAGGCTCCCAATGTGTTTGTTAAAAAAGACGCCTGCGTTGGAGGCTCCCAATGTGTTTGTTAAAAAAGACGCCTGCGTTGGAGGCTCCCAATATGTTTGTTAAAAAAGAAGCCTGGCTCCCAATGTGTTTGATAAAAAAGACGCCTGGCTCAGAATGTGTTTGTTAAAAAAGACGCCTGGCTCCCAATGTGTCTGTATAAAAAGACGCCTGGGTCCCAATGTGTTTGTTAAAAAAGACGCCTGGCTCCCAAGGTAGACGATGGGTCTGGGCTAGGGTCCCTCGGGAGACATGCGTCCAAAATCGTCGCACCGGTTTTTTCTGTGCGATCCGGGTCGCACGCTCCACGTCTCGCAGATGTCGGGCCAAAGACAGGGTGGGGCCCGACCCCAAACGAAAAAAACCCGCACCCTGTTGGTCGCACCGTGGCGGGCCTCCGTGTCACGAGAGCGTGGAGGCTCTTTGTAGAAAGAGTGTGACTTTGTTGAACGAAAAACGTGGCGCCCATAAAACAGTAGAAATAAGATTTCATCCAACCCTGGAGAACGAAATCTTGTCTCTTTTACTTTATCTCAAAAAAAAAAAAAAATATGATTCAATGACTCATCTAATTTAAAAAAAAAATTTTTTTAATTAGATAAGTCATTGAATCATAAATTTTTTTTTTTAATTAGATAAGTCATTGAATCATAATTTTTTTTTTATCTGTTTCATTGACTCATCTAATTAAAAAAAAATTCTATGACTCATCAAAAAAAAATGGTGACTCATTCATGGAATCTTATTTCTGTTTTTGTTTGTAGAAATGTGTTGTGTTGTGTTGGCGAGTGTTTCTTGTGGAAATGTGTGTGATTTGGAGTGTGTTTTGGAGAGTGTTTCTTGTGGAAATGTGTTGTGTTGTGTTGGAGAGTGTTTCTTGTGGAAATGTGTTGTGTTGTGTTGGAGAGTGTTTCTTGTGGAAATGTGTGTGGTTTGGAGTGGGTGGGAGAGTGTTTCTTGTGGAAATGTGTGTGGTTTGGAGTGTGTTTTGAAGAGTGTTTCTTGTGGAAATGTGTTGTGTTGTGTTGGAGAGTGTTTCTTGTGGAAATGTTTTGTGTTGGAGAGTGTTTCTTGTGGAAATGTGTGTGGTTTGGAGTGGGTGGGAGAGTGTTTCTTATGGAAATGTGTGTAGGTTGGAGTGTGTTTTGGAGAGTGTTTCTTGTGGAAATGTGTGTGGGTTGGAGTGTGTTTTGGAGAGTGTTTCTTGTAGAAATGTGTGTGGGTAGGAGAGTGTTTCTTGTAGAAATGTGTGTGGGTGGGAGAGTGTTTCTTGTAAAAATGTGTGTGGGTTGGAGAGTGTTTCTTGTGGAAATGTGTGTGGGTTGGAGTGTGTTTTGGAGAGTGTTTCTTGTAAAAATGTGTGTGGGTTGGAGAGTGTTTCTTGCAAAAATGTGTGTGGGTTGGAGAGTGTTTCTTGTAAAAATGTGTGTGGGTTGGAGAGTGTTTCTTGCAAAAATGTGTGTGGGTCGGAGAGTGTTTCTTGCAAAAATGTGTGTGGGTTGGAGAGTATAAAAAAACTTCACAAATTTTATAACAAGATTCCATCCTCCATGGTTGGATGAAATCTTATTTGTGAAGTTGTATTTGTGGAAATGTGTCTGAAAAAAAATGTTTGTGTTGTTTATGTTGTTTGCGTTGTTTGTGTTGTTTATGTTGTTTATGTTGTTTGTATTGTTTATGTTGTTTGTGTTGTTTATGTTGTTTGTGTTGTTTGCGTTGTTTGTGATTTGTGTTGTTTGTGGTTTGTGAAATGTGAAATATTATAACAAGATTCCATGGTTGGATGAAATCTTATTTGTAAATTTGTATTTGTGGAAATGTGTCTGGATTGGAGAGTGTGTCTGTAAAAATGTGTTTAAATTGGGGTAAAAAAAAATTGTTTGTGTTGTTTGTGTACAATTTTATTTGTGTATCCAATGTGTGCTAAAGCCCATCTGTTGTGGGACTTTGAAAGGGAACCTAACCCGCATTCACGCTCGAGGAGAGTTTCCGTTTTTGCCGGAAGCTCCCTTCGAGTTCGAAGGGAAACCACAGAAAACCTTCGAAGGCTAGGCCGACGGTCTGACCGTCTACCCGATTCCGTCTCGGGTGAAACTTGTTTCCTGTAAAAGAAAACGCCCTGTAAAAGAAAACGCCCTGTAAAAGAAAACGCCTTGTTCCATCAAACGCGCTGTCACGTGAAAACTTGGCACTTGAGTCTTGTTTCCTGTAAAAGAAAACGCCCTGTAAAAGAAAATTGAAACGCCTTGTAAGATCGAAACGTCTTGTAAAGAAAAACGCGCTGTCACGTGAAAAAATGGTACTTGAGTCTTGTTTCCTGTAAAAGAAAACGCCCTGAAAAAGAAAACGCGTTGTCTTGTTCATTGTAAAATCGACGAACCATCGATGCAATAATATCAAAAATATCAAATATTTATCAAGTATTTATCAAAAATTTATCAAAAATTTATCAAGTATTTATCAAAAATTTATCAAGTATTTATCAAGTATTTATCAAAAATTTATCAAGTATTTATCAAGTATATTTATCAAGTATATATCAAATACATTTATCAAATACGCATCAAGTATTTATTATGAAAAATCAGGAAAAGAAATTTACAAGTCAAAGTTATCAAGTCCGGACACAATTTCTTAAAAAATTAAAAAACTTACCTTTCATACTAACCTTTCATTTTTACATTTTCTATGGAAAAGCATTGAAAACATGACCTTATTCAAAACATAATCATTTCAAACACTTTTTAAAACATGACCTTATTCCAAACAGGATTTTTTAAAACATCCTTATTATGTTATAAGGATGTTCTTTCAAACACTTTTTAAAACTTGACTTTAAAAACATGACCTTCTTCAAAACAACCTTCCCCTGTTATACACAGGATTTTTTCACTTTTTAAAACACCCTTATTATGTTATAAGGATGTTCTATCAAACACTTTTTAAAACACTTTATAAAACAAATCCTTTTTAAAACATAACCTTTTTAAAACATGACCTTTATACAACATAACCTTTTATAATACATTTTTTAAAACATAATCTTTTATAAACACCATACACTTTTTAAAACATGACCTTTTATAAACATAACCTTTTTAAAACATAACCTTTATACAACATAACCTTTTATAAACACCATACACTTTTTAAAACATAACCTTTTATAAACACCATACACTTTTTAAAACATAACCTTTTATAAACACCATACACTTTTTAAAACATGACCTTTTTAAAACCAAACCTGTGGCCACCTCTCATGCATCCATCTCTCTGTGAAAAAAGAAAACCACCTACCTTTGTAAACCGGGAACTTGCCGGCAAGCCGCCGAAGCGGCTCAAACCGGTGACTGACATTCATAATAATCATAAAAAAGGGTACCTACTTGGACATTTCTGTCTCACGCCCCTAGACAAACCGTTCCTTCTTTCTTGTCGGGATCTCCTTCGCTAGTTCGCTTATCATTTGTCCACCCTCCAGTCTTCCACAGTGCCGCCAAAGCTTTCATCCAGCGAGTGCCCGAATTCGGGTCAAGCGACTTTTTCACCACGGTGGTTGAGGACATCCTAATGGGTCGTCAGGACCGAAGCCGGTCCCTCGCCGATGCCTACTACAGGTGGGAACAAACCCAGGCACTCCCTCCGAGGCGCCCCACCGTGGCACCTCCCAACCCCGGAGGCACCTGGACCGCAGTGCACAGAGGCCTCCGGTCCTGAGAGACTTCTTCTACTGCGCTCCCACGGCACACGGGGTGGCCCAGGCGCCTTCCAGCCGGTTGCCTCTCATTGAGGCCCCAGACCTACAGGCTCAAGCAATGTCCATGCGAGGCACAGAGACGTCAATTGACAAGGTTCTTTCCCTCCACATCGGTACGCGATGCTATATCTCTATGGACCAGGAGCCGAATCCCGAATTCCCAATCCACGTAACGAAGAACCCGGCAAAAGGTTTCTGTTGCGGAGGAACCTCTAGACCCCGCCAAGAGACAACGAGCCAACAGTAGCCCTTCGGACACTCGCAGTCGAGCCCCTTTGAACTCCCGGAAGGGATTGGAAGGCTTGAAGGGTTCACTACTGGAGAAGAGCACCCTGAAGTACAGACGATCCCTGCTGGAGAAGGGGGAGCAGGGTGGCTCCCATCACTCTGACCCTGGCCGCACTGGGAAAAGAAGCGGCTACCGGGGCCACGGTAGCCGTCGAGGAGAATCCTGCGAGCGGCCCCTACATGCTGCAAGGGAGCGGCGGTCCTCCGCAATCTCTGTTCATCCGACCTTACTGAGAGCCAGGAATCTTATGGCCGTGCATACGAACCCCCTGCCTATACTAACCGACAGCGAGTATCGCGGTCCACGCTTGCAACTGACCAACAGCAGAGGATCGGAGACGAGGATTGGAGCGACCCCATGTCTCCGGTATGCGGCCATCCGGCGGTTTCGCTTGCTCGTGGTGTAGTATCTTTATCCGCCTCCTCGCCCAGCGGGGAGGGTAGGATCCGAGCAGCCCCCTGTCTCTCCCCTTCTGTCTAGAAGAGGTGACACAGAAACGTCGCCATCTGAAAAGAAGAAAAAGGACATGAGTGGACAAAATCATAGCAAAAAGAAAATGGTTATCTCAGAAAATGAATCTTTTTAAAAAAGTAACACATTAAAAAACAATCTTTTCATATTCAAGTTTCAGTATTCAAAGTGTTGGATACATTCTAATGAAACAAAACATGTCAACATTTTCAAACGCTTAAACTCAAACTCAATATCTTTCAGAAAAAATGGTTATCTCAGAAAATGAATCTTTTTTAAAAAAGTAACACATTAAAAAACAAATTTTTTATATTCAAGTTTCAATTTTTAAAGTGTTGGATACATTCTAATGAAACAAAACATGTCAACATTTTTAAACTCTTAAACTTAATACCTTTCAGAAAAAATGGTTTAAAAACTTAAATTTTCAAAGTGTTGGATACATTCTCTTTAACAGAACACGGCGAAATTTTCAAACTCTTATTCACTAACTCGATACATTTCAGAATTGTTTAAAAACACCATCTCAGAAAATCAATCTTTTTAACAAAGTCAAAATAAAAAAACAATCTTTTTATATTCAAGTTTAACTTTTCAAAGTGTTGGACACATTCTCTTTAACACGGCGAAATTTTCAAACTCTTATTCACTAACTCGATACATTTCAGAATTGTTTAAAAATACCATCTCAGAAAATCAATCTTTTTAACAAAGTCAAAATATAAAAACAATCTTTTTATATTCAAGTTTAACTTTTCAAAGTGTTGGACACATTCTCTTTAACACGGCGAAATTTTCAAACTCTTATTCACTAACTCGATACATTTCAGAATTGTTTCAAAACACCATCTCAAAAAATCAATCTTTTTAACAAAGTCAAAATATAAAAACAATCTTTTTATATTCAAGTTTAACTTTTCAAAGTGTTGGACACATTCTCTTTAACACGGCGAAATTTTCAAACTCTTATTCACTAACTCGATACATTTCAGAATTGTTTCAAAACACCATCTCAGAAAATCAATCTTTTTAACAAAGTCAAAATATAAAAACAATCTTTTTATATTCAAGTTTAACTTTTCAAAGTGTTGGACACATTCTCTTTAACACGGCGAAATTTTCAAACTCTTATTCACTAACTCGATACATTTCAGAATTATTTAAAAACACCATCTCAGAAAATCAATCTTTTTAACAAAGTCAAAATATAAAAACAATCTTTTTATATTCAAGTTTAACTTTTCAAAGTGTTGGACACATTCTCTTTAACACGGCGAAATTTTCAAACTCTTATTCACTAACTCGATACATTTCAGAATTGTTTAAAAATACCATCTCAGAAAATCAATCTTTTTAACAAAGTCAAAATATAAAAACAATCTTTTTATATTCAAGTTTAACTTTTCAAAGTGTTGGACACATTCTCTTTAACACGGCGAAATTTTCAAACTCTTATTCACTAACTCGATACATTTCAGAATTGTTTCAAAACACCATCTCAAAAAATCAATCTTTTTAACAAAGTCAAAATATAAAAACAATCTTTTTATATTCAAGTTTAACTTTTCAAAGTGTTGGACACATTCTCTTTAATACGGCGAAATTTTCAAACTCTTATTCACTAACTCGATACATTTCAGAATTGTTTAAAAACACCATCTCAGAAAATCAATCTTTTTAACAAAGTCAAAATATAAAAACAATCTTTTTATATTCAAGTTTAACTTTTCAAAGTGTTGGACACATTCTCTTTAACACGGCGAAATTTTCAAACTCTTATTCACTAACTCGATACATTTCAGAATTGTTTCAAAACACCATCTCAAAAAATCAATCTTTTTAACAAAGTCAAAATATAAAAACAATCTTTTTATATTCAAGTTTAACTTTTCAAAGTGTTGGACACATTCTCTTTAACACGGCGAAATTTTCAAACTCTTATTCACTAACTCGATACATTTCAGAATTGTTTCAAAACACCATCTCAGAAAATCAATCTTTTTAACAAAGTCAAAATATAAAAACAATCTTTTTATATTCAAGTTTAACTTTTCAAAGTGTTGGACACATTCTCTTTAACACGGCGAAATTTTCAAACTCTTATTCACTAACTCGATACATTTCAGAATTATTTAAAAACACCATCTCAGAAAATCAATCTTTTTAACAAAGTCAAAATATAAAAACAATCTTTTTATATTCAAGTTTAACTTTTCAAAGTGTTGGACACATTCTCTTTAACACGGCGAAATTTTCAAACTCTTATTCACTAACTCGATACATTTCAGAATTGTTTAAAAATACCATCTCAGAAAATCAATCTTTTTAACAAAGTCAAAATATAAAAACAATCTTTTTATATTCAAGTTTAACTTTTCAAAGTGTTGGACACATTCTCTTTAACACGGCGAAATTTTCAAACTCTTATTCACTAACTCGATACATTTCAGAATTGTTTCAAAACACCATCTCAAAAAATCAATCTTTTTAACAAAGTCAAAATATAAAAACAATCTTTTTATATTCAAGTTTAACTTTTCAAAGTGTTGGACACATTCTCTTTAACACGGCGAAATTTTCAAACTCTTATTCACTAACTCGATACATTTCAGAATTGTTTAAAAACACCATCTCAGAAAATCAATCTTTTTAACAAAGTCAAAATATAAAAACAATCTTTTTATATTCAAGTTTAACTTTTCAAAGTGTTGGACACATTCTCTTTAACACGGCGAAATTTTCAAACTCTTATTCACTAACTCGATACATTTCAGAATTGTTTAAAAACACCATCTCAGAAAATCAATCTTTTTAACAAAGTCAAAATATAAAAACAATCTTTTTATATTCAAGTTTAACTTTTCAAAGTGTTGGACACATTCTCTTTAACACGGCGAAATTTTCAAACTCTTATTCACTAACTCGATACATTTCAGAATTGTTTCAAAACAACATCTCAGAAAATCAATCTTTTTAACAAAGTCAAAATATAAAAACAATCTTTTTATATTCAAGTTTAACTTTTCAATGTGTTGGACACATTCTCTTTAACACGGCGAAATTTTCAAACTCTTATTCACTAACTCGATACATTTCAGAATTGTTTCAAAACACCATCTCAGAAAATCAATCTTTTTAACAAAGTCAAAATATAAAAACAATCTTTTTATATTCAAGTTTAACTTTTCAAAGTGTTGGACACATTCTCTTTAACACGGCGAAATTTTCAAACTCTTATTCACTAACTCGATACATTTCAGAATTGTTTAAAAACACCATCTCAGAAAATCAATCTTTTTAACAAAGTCAAAATATAAAAACAATCTTTTTATATTCAAGTTTAACTTTTCAAAGTGTTGGACACATTCTCTTTAACACGGCGAAATTTTCAAACTCTTATTCACTAACTCGATACATTTCAGAATTGTTTCAAAACACCATTACAGAAAATCAATCTTTTTAACAAAGTCAAAATATAAAAACAATCTTTTTATATTCAAGTTTAACTTTTCAAAGTGTTGGACACATTCTCTTTAACACGGCGAAATTCTCAAACTCTTATTCACTAACTCGATACATTTCAGAATTGTTTAAAAACACCATCTCAGAAAATCAATCTTTTTAACAAAGTCAAAATATAAAAACAATCTTTTTATATTCAAGTTTAACTTTTCAAAGTGTTGGACACATTCTCTTTAACACGGCGAAATTTTCAAACTCTTATTCACTAACTCGATACATATCAGAATTGTTTCAAAACACCATCTCAGAAAATCAATCTTTTTAACAAAGTCAAAATATAAAAACAATCTTTTTATATTCAAGTTTAACTTTTCAAAGTGTTGGACACATTCTCTTTAACACGGCGAAATTTTCAAACTCTTATTCACTAACTCGATACATTTCAGAATTGTTTCAAAACACCATCTCAGAAAATCAATCTTTTTAACAAAGTCAAAATATAAAAACAATCTTTTTATATTCAAGTTTAACTTTTCAAAGTGTTGGACACATTCTCTTTAACACGGCGAAATTTTCAAACTCTTATTCACTAACTCGATACATTTCAGAATTGTTTCAAAACACCATCTCAGAAAATCAATCTTTTTAACAAAGTCAAAATATAAAAACAATCTTTTTATATTCAAGTTTAACTTTTCAAAGTGTTGGACACATTCTCTTTAACACGGCGAAATTTTCAAACTCTTATTCACTAACTCGATACATTTCAGAATTGTTTCAAAACACCATCTCAGAAAATCAATCTTTTTAACAAAGTCAAAATATAAAAACAATCTTTTTATATTCAAGTTTAACTTTTCAAAGTGTTGGACACATTCTCTTTAACACGGCGAAATTTTCAAACTCTTATTTACTAACTCGATACATTTCAGAATTGTTTCAAAACACCATCTCAGAAAATCAATCTTTTTAACAAAGTCAAAATATAAAAACAATCTTTTTATATTCAAGTTTAACTTTTCAAAGTGTTGGACACATTCTCTTTAACACGGCGAAATTTTCAAACTCTTATTCACTAACTCGATACATTTCAGAATTGTTTCAAAACACCATCTCAGAAAATCAATCTTTTTAACAAAGTCAAAATATAAAAACAATCTTTTTATATTCAAGTTTAACTTTTCAAAGTGTTGGACACATTCTCTTTAACACGGCGAAATTTTTAAACTCTTATTCACTAACTCGATACATTTCAGAATTGTTTCAAAACACCATCTCAGAAAATCAATCTTTTTAACAAAGTCAAAATATAAAAACAATCTTTTTATATTCAAGTTTAACTTTTCAAAGTGTTGGACACATTCTCTTTAACACGGCGAAATTTTCAAACTCTTATTCACTAACTCGATACATTTCAGAATTGTTTCAAAACACCATCTCAGAAAATCAATCTTTTTAACAAAGTCAAAATATAAAAACAATCTTTTTATATTCAAGTTTAACTTTTCAAAGTGTTGGACACATTCTCTTTAACACGGCGAAATTTTCAAACTCTTATTCACTAACTCGATACATTTCAGAATTGTTTCAAAACACCATCTCAGAAAATCAATCTTTTTAACAAAGTCAAAATATAAAAACAATCTTTTTATATTCAAGTTTAACTTTTCAAAGTGTTGGACACATTCTCTTTAACACGGCGAAATTTTCAAACTCTTATTCACTAACTCGATACATTTCAGAATTGTTTCAAAACACCATCTCAGAAAATCAATCTTTTTAACAAAGTCAAAATATAAAAACAATCTTTTTATATTCAAGTTTAACTTTTCAAAGTGTTGGACACATTCTCTTTAACACGGCGAAATTTTCAAACTCTTATTTACTAACTCGATACATTTCAGAATTGTTTCAAAACACCATCTCAGAAAATCAATCTTTTTAACAAAGTCAAAATATAAAAACAATCTTTTTATATTCAAGTTTAACTTTTCAAAGTGTTGGACACATTCTCTTTAACACGGCGAAATTTTCAAACTCTTATTCACTAACTCGATACATTTCAGAATTGTTTCAAAACACCATCTCAGAAAATCAATCTTTTTAACAAAGTCAAAATATAAAAACAATCTTTTTATATTCAAGTTTAACTTTTCAAAGTGTTGGACACATTCTCTTTAACACGGCGAAATTTTTAAACTCTTATTCACTAACTCGATACATTTCAGAATTGTTTCAAAACACCATCTCAGAAAATCAATCTTTTTAACAAAGTCAAAATATAAAAACAATCTTTTTATATTCAAGTTTAACTTTTCAAAGTGTTGGACACATTCTCTTTAACACGGCGAAATTTTCAAACTCTTATTCACTAACTCGATACATTTCAGAATTGTTTCAAAACACCATCTCAGAAAATCAATCTTTTTAACAAAGTCAAAATATAAAAACAATCTTTTTATATTCAAGTTTAACTTTTCAAAGTGTTGGACACATTCTCTTTAACACGGCGAAATTTTCAAACTCTTATTCACTAACTCGATACATTTCAGAATTGTTTCAAAACACCATCTCAGAAAATCAATCTTTTTAACAAAGTCAAAATATAAAAACAATCTTTTTATATTCAAGTTTAACTTTTCAAAGTGTTGGACACATTCTCTTTAACACGGCGAAATTTTCAAACTCTTATTCACTAACTCGATACATTTCAGAATTGTTTCAAAACACCATCTCAGAAAATCAATCTTTTTAACAAAGTCAAAATATAAAAACAATCTTTTTATATTCAAGTTTAACTTTTCAAAGTGTTGGACACATTCTCTTTAACACGGCGAAATTTTCAAACTCTTATTCACTAACTCGATACATTTCAGAATTGTTTATAAACACCATCTCAGAAAATCAATCTTTTTAACAAAGTCAAAATATAAAAACAATCTTTTTATATTCAAGTTTAACTTTTCAAAGTGTTGGACACATTCTCTTTAACACGGCGAAATTTTCAAACTCTTATTCACTAACTCGATACATTTCAGAATTGTTTAAAAACACCATCTCAGAAAATCAATCTTTTTTAACAAAGTAACTTTTATCACATAATAATACAAAGTAAAACACTCACAGAAATCCACAGGCAGAATAATCCAAAGGCACAAGCATCGAGAAAGACGAAAGCCAAGTGAACGAGCTAGTAAATGCACGGCCTCTTATACACCAGTTTGACCCAATTATTATTTTTTTCTTTTTTTGACCTCAATCATTTTTTTTTTTTTTTTTTTTTTTGACCTCAATAATTTTTTTTTTCCAAGGTGTTGGATACATTCTCGTTAATAAATCAGCAAAATTTTGTTTAAAAACTTAAATTTTCAAAGTATTGGATACATTCTCGTTAATAAAACGTAGCAAAATTTTCAATCTCTTATTCTCTAAATCAACACATTTCAGTAGAAAATTAATGAATCTTTTTAACAAAGTAACACATTAAAAACAATCTTTTTATATTCAAGTTTAAATTTTCAAAGTGTTGGATACATTCTCGTTAATAAAACATAGCAAAATTTTCAAACTCTTATTCTCTAACTCAATACATTTCAGAAGAAAATTGTTTAAAATACCATCTCAAAAAATCAATCTTTTTAACAAAGTCGCAAAATAAAAACAATCTTTTTATATTCAAGTTTAAATTTTCAAAGTGTTGTATAACAGAACACGGCAAAATTTTCAAACTCTTACCCTCTAACTCAATACATTAAAGAAGAAAATTGGTTAAAAACACCATCTCAAAAAATCAAAGTCCCAAAATAAAATAATACGAAGTAAAACACTCACAGAAATCCACAGGCAGAGAAATCCACAAGCAGAGTAATCCAAAGGCAGAGTAATCCAAAGGCACAGTAATCCAAAGAGCAGGCACAAGCATCGAGGTAGACGAAAGCCAAGTGAAAGAGCTAGCGAATGCACGGCCTTTTATACACCAGTTTGACCTCAAAATTATTATTATTTTTTTTTTATTTATTTACAATGGGTTGTGCAATAGGATTATAGGCTTTCTATACCTTACAATGCATTAAAAATTTTTTTTAACAATGGGTTGTGCAATAGGATATAGGCTTCCTATACCTTACAATGCATTAAAAAGAAAATTTTTTTTTAACAATGGGATGTGCAATACGATATAGGCTTCCTATACCTTACAATGCATTAATTTTTTTTTTTTTTTAACGATGGGTTGTGTAATAGGATATAGGCTTCCTATACCTTACAATGCATTATTTTTTTTTCCAAGGTCGCGGAGGGTAGAATGCAGTATAAAAGGCCGTGCATTCGCTTGCTCGTTCACTCGGCTCTCTTGTTTCACCAAGTTTTTGCCTGCCTGCCTGCTGAATGACCTTACCACCGCCAATATACAGGGCCGTTTTTCAAAGTCTTGGATTCTGTGGAAGATGCAGGAGGAGACTGGAAAGAGATTGCTTTCCGTGACATTTCTGGCAGACTGGTTTATTTTATGAAGACTGCAACTTCCCGAGGCATCTTTCCATGGATTGAATTTGGTGAAAGATGCGTGCCATTGGAAAAGATGGACTTGTATTTTATTTGGTGACCTTTCTACGATAAAACTTAAACTGTTTTCTTTTATGGAGCCTAGCCGCATTTCGAAAGACTGAGACATTTTTCAAAGTGTTGGACGTGTGAAACAGGCATCCAACTGAAAAAGATTGACTTTTTGTGACGTTTTCAAGTTAAAACTTAAACTGTTTTCTTTTATGGAGCCCAGCCGCATTTCGAAAGACTGAGACATTTTTCAAAGTGTTGAACGTGTGAAACAGGCATCCAACTGAAAAAGATTGACTTTTTGTGACGTTTTCAAGTTAAAACTTAATCTGTTTTCTTTTATGGAGCCCAGCCGCATTTCGAAAGACTGAGACAATTTCTCAAGTGTTGGAGTTGTTGAAACGGGCATACAACTGAAAAAGATTGGCTTTTTGTGATGTTTCCAAGTTAAAACTGTTTTCTTTTATGGAGCCCAGCTGCATTTCGAAAGACTGAGACATTTTTCAAAGTGTTGGAGTTGTTGAAACAGGCATCGAACTGAAAAACAGTGTTTTTCAGTGACATTTCCAAGTGAAACCATCACCCACATCACGCCATGGGTCCAGAGTAAGGTTCTTGAGATTTTCCCAAAGAAGACTTCACTCTCTTTTAACCCCATTCCCACGCGCGTGCTGTTCCCAAGACCCAGGCTTCAGTAGCTGCCCGTCTCGAGCACGATGAACACCTGCATGTGTTGCTCTCTGCCGGTCCTCAACGGCTCGCGCTTGACGCGGTGCCAGCATGCGGTCCACCCGCTGTGTCTCCTGCAGCAGGTCCGAGATACCGGGCATCTCGAGTGTCGGGTGTGCGGGGCCCATCTCAAGGCCCCGGACCTCATCTTTCTCTGGATCCAGTATAAAGATAGATTGACGGATGAGCAGTTTCGTTGGTTGCAGGAAAAGCGAAACGAAATTCTGATCCTCGAACTGGATCCCAAAGATTTGGAAGGATCTCACCTCCAGGTCTAAAGTCTCATCCGTCGCAGAAAAAAGAGTTGAAAGGAGAAGCCTGTTCCCATTTCAACTTTTTTTTTTTTGCGCCCAACCCCTCACCAACGTTGGTCCCTCACCCGAAAGGGAGAGTCGTGTTTAAAACTTCATCCTCTGTTGTAGAATTTTCTTTTCATCGATTGATATGAAATATGTTTAAACATTAAATATAAATATACATCATACTATTCTTTATTCTAATATATCTTATCTCTATTATAACTTGATTATAAAATATATTATACTACTACTACTACAAAAAAAAAAAAAATTCACTTTGCTCTCCTTTGTCTTGCCATTTGGGATACCGTTCGAGTCGTTCGCTGACAGGATGGCAAGCCATTCTCGACTCTTGTGTGTGTACTGCAGACTGCGGCAGGGAGGACTGGGTTTAATTCTAAGAGAGTGTGGTCACGGATACCATGCGGGGTGCATCGTGTATCATGTCAAAAGCAGTTTGGATAACAGAGATAACGTATGGACTGTCCTCTACCATCCCCTGAGTCACACCCGGATCGACAGGAGCCCCGTAGAAAGGGAACGTAGACTGTGGTTAGAAGAGGCCATTGAAAAAGGAAACAAGAAATTGGATTTATAATCCATGTAGATAGTGTCACATACATTCTATCCTATAAAGAATGGATCTTGACATTGGTTGTCATTTATTGTATACCCTACATACTTTACCTCTATCACTTTATCATAAAATAATTTAAACGACTCCTTCAAATTTTTTTTTTTTTTTTTTTTTTTTTTTTTTTTTTTTTTTTTACATTTATATATATTTGAATCTCATGTCCCTTAGACACTCTCTGCTTATTTTCAGTCCTAATCGAATGAAATCTCGAAAGTGCACCTTCTGATTAACCAAACTTTTTTTCAAATTGACCGAAAACGTTGAGGTGTATCCTCTTTTATGGGGTGTTTTAGGAATCCTCTGTTGTTGCGCAACATGACGTCTATTCTAAAAAGAGGATTGAGTGTGAAGGTGAACGACACGGTGCCCTTTCGTGATGCCGCGGGCTACGACTCCCCTTACATAGAGAGTGTGCCAGTGGACATGGCTTTAAAAAGTCACTTTGTGTTTTCTAGCGTGATCGCTTCCTGTGCTTTTTTTTAATAGTAGCATTCATATTTTATTTTTACATCTGTTGATATAAAATATAGTTAGAGAACTAAATTTCTTAAAAGTACATTATAAAATACTTTGTTCTATAACTGTATTATAAAATAGTTTATACTACTATAAAAATAAAATATATATAATATTAAAAAATTTTTTTTTTAATATTATATATATTTTATTTTTATAGTAGTATAAACTATTTTATAATAACGTTATAGAGCAAAGTATTTTATAATGTACCTTTAAGAAATTTAAATCTTTAAATATATTTCTTATCAACCCATAGATGTAAAAATAAAATATAAATAATACTATTAAAAAAAAATTTTTTTTTAATATTATATATTTTTTATTTTTATAGTAGTATAAACTATTTTATAATAACGTTATAGAGCAAAGTATTTTATAATGTACCTTTAAGAAATTTAAATCTTTAAATATATTTCTTATCAACCCATAGATGTAAAAATAAAATATAAATAATACTATTAAATTTTTTTTTTTTAAATATTATATATATTTTATTTTTATAATAGTATAAACTATTTTATAATACAGTTATAGAACAAAGTATTTTATAATGTACTTTTAAGAAATTTAGTTCTCTAACTATATTTTATATCAACAGATGTAAAAATAAAATATGAATGCTACTATTAAAAAAAAGCACAGGAAGCGATCACGCTAGAAAACACAAAGAGACTTTTTAAAGCCATGTCCACTGGCACACTCTCTGTGTATGGGGAGTCGTAGCCCGCGGCATCACGAAAGGGCACCGTGTCGTTCACCTTCACACTCAATCCTCTTTTTGGAATAGGCGTCATGTTGCGCAACAACAGAGGACTCCTAAAACACCCCATAAAAGAGGATACACCTCAACGTTTTCGGTCAATTTGAAAAAAAGTTTGGTGAATCAGAAGGTGCACTTTCGAGATTTCATTCGATTAGGACTGAAAATAAGCAAAGAGTGTCTAAGGGACATAAGATTCGAATATAAATAAATGTAAAAAAAAAAAAAAAAATTTTCAAGGAGTCGTCTAAATTATTTTATGATAAAGTGATAGAGGTAAAGTATGTAGGGTATACAATAAATGACAACCAATGTCAAGATCCATTCTTTATAGGATAGAATGTATGTGACACTATCTACATGGATTATAAATCCAATTTCTTGTTTCCTTTTTCAATGGCCTCTTCTAACCACAGTCTACGTTCCCTTTCTACGGGGCTCCTGTCGATCCGGGTGTGACTCAGGGGATGGTAGAGGACAGTCCATTCGGCCCTCAGTTCCCGCCAGTGGATGGAGGTAGCACATTCGAAACACGTCAGGGGTACGTCTCTGTTATCCAAACTGCTTTTGACATGATACACGATGCACCCCGCATGGTATCCATGACCACACTCTCTTAGAATTAAACCCAGTGCTCCCTGCCGCAGTCTGCAATACACACACAAGAGTCGAGAATGGCTTGCCATCCTGTCAGCGAACGACTCGAACGGTATCCCAAATGGCAAGGCAAAGGAGGCAAAGTGAATTTTTTTTTTGTAGTAGTAGTAGTAGTAGTATAATATATTTTATAATCAAGTTATAATAGAGATAAGATATATTAGAATAAAGAATAGTATGATGTATATTAATATTTAATGTTTAAACATATTTCATATCAATAGATGAAAAAAAAATTCTACAACAGAGGATGAAGTTTTAAACACGACTCTCCCTTTCGGGTGAGGGACCAACGTTTGTGAGGTGATGAGCGCAAAAAAAAGAGTTGAAAGGGGAACAGGCTTCCCCCTTCAACTCTTTTTTCTGCGACGAATGAGACTTTAGACCTGGAGGTGAGATCCTTCCAAATCTTTGGGATCCAGTTCGAGGATCAGAATTTCGTTTCGCTTTTCCCGCAACCAACGAAACTGCTCATCCGTCAATCTATCTTTATACTGGATCCAGAGAAAGATGAGGTCCGGGGCCTTGAGATGGTTCCCGCACACCCGACACTCGAGATGCCCGGTATCTGGGACCTGCTGCAGGAGACACAGCGGGTGGACCGCATGCTGGCACCGCGTCAAGCGCGAGCCGTTGAGGACCGGCAGAGTGACACACACAGAGTAGAGAACACATGCAGGTGTTCATCGTGCTCGAGACGGGCAGCTACTGAAGCCTGGGTCTTGGGAACAGCACGCGCGTGGGAATGGGGTTAAAAGAGAGTGAGGTCTTCTTTGGGAAAATCTCAAGAACCTTACTCTGGACCCATGGCGTGATGTGGGTGATGGTTTCACTTGGAAATGTCACTGAAAAACACTCTTTTTCAGTTCGATGCCTGTTTCAACAACTCCAACACTTTGAAAAATGTCTCAGTCTTTCGAAATGCAGCTGGGCTCCATAAAAGAAAACAGTTTTAACTTGGAAACATCACAAAAAGTCAATCTTTTTCAGTTGGATGCCTGTTTCAACAACTCCAACACTTGAGAAATTGTCTCAGTCTTTCGAAATGCGGCTGGGCTCCATAAAAGAAATCAGTTTAAGTTTCAACTTGAAAACGTCACAAAAAGTCAATCTTTTTCAGTTGGATGCCTGTTTCACACGTCCAACACTTTGAAAAATGTCTCAGTCTTTCGAAATGCGGCTGGGCTCCATAAAAGAAAACAGTTTAAGTTTTATCGTAGAAAGGTCACCGAAAAAAATACAAGTCCATCTTTTCCAATGGCACGCATCTTTCACCAAATTCAATCCATGGAAAGATGTCTCGGGAAGTTGCAGTCTTCATAAAATAAACCAGTCTGCCAGAAATGTCACGGAAAGCAATCTTTTTCTAGTCTCCTCCTGCATCTTCCACAGAATCCAAGTCTTTGAAAAACGGCCCTGTATATCGGCGGTGGTAAGGTCATTCAGCAGGCAGGCAGGCAAAAACTTGGTGAAACAAGAGAGCCGAGTGAACGAGCAAGCGAATGCACGGCCTTTTATACTGCATTCTACCCTCCGCGACCTTGGAAAAAAAAATTTAATGCATTGTAAGGTATAGGAAGCCTATATCCTATTACACAACCCATTGTAAAAAAAAAAATAATGCATTGTAAGGTATAGGAAGCCTATATCCTATTGCACAACCCATTATTAAAAAAAATTTCTTTTTAATGCATTGTAAGGTATAGGAAGCCTATATCCTATTGCACAACCCATTGTTAAAACAAAATTCTTTTTATTGCATTGTAAGGTATAGGAAGCCTATATCCTATTGCACAACCCATTGTTAAAAAAAAAAAAAAAAAAAAAAAAAAATTGAGGTCAAACTGGTGTATAAAAGGCCGTGCATTCGCTAGCTTTTTCACTTGGCTTTCGTCTACCTCGATGCTTGTGCCTGCTCTTTGGATTACTGTGCCTTTGGATTACTCTGCCTTTGGATTACTCTGCCTTTGGATTACTCTGCCTTTGGATTACTCTGCTTGTGGATTTCTCTGCCTGTGGATTTCTGTGAGTGTTTTACTTCGTATTATTTTATTTTGGGACTTTGATTTTTTGAGATGGTATTTTTAACCAATTTTCTTCTTTAATGTATTGAGTTAGAGAATAAGAGTTTGAAAATTTTGCTGTGTTCTGTTATCCAACACTTATATATATTTTATTTTTATAGTAGTATAAACTATTTTATAATACAGTTATAGAACAAAGTATTTTATAATGTACTTTTAAGAAATTTAGTTCTCTAACTATATTTTATATCAACAGATGTAAAAATAAAATATGAATGCTACTATTAAAAAAAAGCACAGGAAGCGATCACGCTAGAAAACACAAAGTGACTTTTTAAAGCCATGTCCACTGGCACACTCTCTGTGTAAGGGGAGTCGTAGCCCGCGGCATCACGAAAAGGCACCGTGTCGTTCACCTTCACACTCAATCCTCTTTTTGGAATAGGCGTCATGTTGCGCAACAACAGAGGATTCCTAAAACACCCCATAAAAGAGGATACACCTCAAAGTTTTCGGTCAATTTGAAAAAAAGTTTGGTGAATCAGAAGGTGCACTTTCGAGATTTCATTCGATTAGGACTGAAAATAAGCAGAGAGTGTCTAAGGGACATAAGATTCGAATATATATAAATGTAAAAAAAAAAAAAATTTTTTTTTGAAGGAGTCGTCTAAACTATTTTATGATAAAGTGATAGAGGTAAAGTATGTAGGGTATACAATAAATGACAACCAATGTCAAGATCCATTCTTTATAGGATAGAATGTATGTGACCCTATCTACATGGATTATAAATAAAATTTCTTGTTTTCTTTTTCAATGGCCTCTTCTAACCACAGTCTGCGTTCCCTTTCTACGGGGCTCCTGTCGATCCGGGTGTGACTCAGGGGATGGTAGAGCACAGTCCATACGGCCCTCAGTTCCCTCCAGTGGATGGAGGTAGCACATTCGAAACACGTCAGGGGTACGTCTCTGTTATCCAAACTGCTTTTGACATGATACACGATGCACCCCGCATGGTATCCGTGACCACACTCTCTTAGAATTAAACTCAGTCCTCCCTGCCGCAGTCTGCAATACACACACAAGAGTCGAGAATGGCTTGCCATCCTGTCAGCGAACGACTCGAACGGTATCCCAAATGGCAAGTCAAAGGAGGCAAAGTGAATTTTTTTTTTGTAGTAGTAGTAGTAGTATAATATATTTTATAATCAAGTTATAATAGAGATAAGATATATTAGAATAAAGAATAGTATGATGTATATTAATATTTAATGTTTAAACATATTTCATATCAATAGATGAAAAAAAAATTCTACAACAGAGGATGAAGTTTTAAACACGACTCTCCCTTTCGGGTGAGGGACCAACGTTGGGGAGGGGTTGAGCGCAAAAAAAAAAGAGTTGAAAGGGGAACAGGCTTCCCCTTTCAACTCTTTTTTCTGCGACGGATGAGACTTTAGACCTGGAGGTGAGATCCTTCCAAATATTTTGGATCCAGTTCGAGGATCAGAATTTCGTTTCGCTTTTCCCGCAACCAACGAAACTGCTCATCCGTCAATCGATCTTTATACTGGATCCAGAGAAAGATGAGGTCCGGGGCCTTGAGATGGTCCCCGCACACCCGACACTCGAGATGCCCGGTATCTGGGACCTGCTGCAGGAGACACAGCGGGTGGACCGCATGCTGGTACCGCGTCAAGCGCGAGCCGTTGAGGACCGGCAGAGAGCAACACATGCAGGTGTTCATCGTGCTCGAGACGGGCAGCTACTGAAGCCTGGGTCTTGGGAACAGCACGCGCGTGGGAATGGGGTTAAAAGAGAGTGAGGTCTTCTTTGGGAAAATCTCAAGAACCTTACTCTGGACCCATGGCGTGATGTGGGTGATGGTTTCACTTGGAAATGTCACTGAAAAACACTCTTTTTCAGTTCGATGCCTGTTTCAACAACTCCAACACTTTGAAAAATGCCTCAGTCTTTCGAAATGCAGCTGGGCTCCATAAAAGAAAACAGTTTTAACTTGGAAACATCACAAAAAGTCAATCTTTTTCAGTTGGATGCCTGTTTCAACAACTCCAACACGTGAGAAATTGTCTCAGTCTTTCGAAATGCGGCTGGGCTCCATAAAAGAAAACAGTTTAAGTTTTAACTTGAAAACGTCACAAAAAGTCAATCTTTTTCAGTTGGATGCCATTTTCACACGTCCAACACTTTGAAAAATGTCTCAGTCTTTCGAAATGCGGCTGGGCTCCATAAAAGAAAACAGTTTAAGTTTTAACTTGAAAACGTCACAAAAAGTCAATCTTTTTCAGTTGGATGCCTGTTTCACACGTCCAACACTTTGAAAAATGTCTCAGTCTTTCGAAATGCGGCTGGGCTCCATAAAAGAAAACAGTTTAAGTTTTAACTTGAAAACGTCACAAAAAGTCAATCTTTTTCAGTTGGATGCCTGTTTCACACGTCCAACACTTTGAAAAATGTCTCAGTCTTTCGAAATGCGGCTGGGCTCCATAAAAGAAAACAGTTTAAGTTTTAACTTGAAAACGTCACAAAAAGTCAATCTTTTTCAGTTGGATGCCTGTTTCACACGTCCAACACTTTGAAAAATGTCTCAGTCTTTCGAAATGCGGCTGGGCTCCATAAAAGAAAACTGTTTAAGTTTTAACTTGAAAACGTCACAAAAAGTCAATCTTTTTCAGTTGGATGCCTGCTTCACACGTCCAACACTTTGAAAAATGTCTCAGTCTTTCGAAATGCGGCTGGGCTCCATAAAAGAAAACAGTTTAAGTTTTAACTTGAAAACGTCACAAAAAGTCAATCTTTTTCAGTTGGATGCCTGTTTCACACGTCCAACACTTTGAAAAATGTCTCAGTCTTTCGAAATGCGGCTGGGCTCCATAAAAGAAAACAGTTTAAGTTTTATCGTAGAAAGGTCACCGAAAAAAATACAAGTCCATCTTTTCCAATGGCACGCATCTTTCACCAAATTCAATCTATGGAAAGATGTCTCGGGAAGTTGCAGTCTTCATAAAATAAACCAGTCTGCCAGAAATGTCACGGAAAGCAATCTTTTTCCAGTCTCCTCCTGCATCTTCCACAGAATCGAAGTCTTTGAAATACGGCCCTGTATATCGGCGGTTGTAAGGTCCTTCAGCAGGCAGGCAGGCAAAAACTTGGTGAAACAAGAGAGCCGAGTGAACGAGCAAGCGAATGCACGGCCTTTTATACTGCATTCTACCCTCCGCGACCTTGGAAAAAAAATTTAATGCATTGTAAGGTATAGGAAGCCTATATCCTATTACACGACCCATTGTTAAAAATTTTTTTTAATGCATTGTAAGGTATAGGAAGCCTATATCCTATTGCACAACCCATTGTTAAAAAAAAAATTCTTTTTAATGCATTGTAAGGTATAGGAAGCCTATATCCTATTGCACAACCCATTGTTAAAAAAAATTTTTTTTAATGCATTGTAAGGTATAGGAAGCCTATATCCTATTGCACAACCCATTGTTAAAAAAAAAATTCTTTTTAATGCATTGTAAGGTATAGGAAGCCTATATTCTATTGCACAACCCATTGTTAAAAAAAAAAAAAAATTTTTTTAGGTCAAACTGGTGTATAAAAGGCCGTGCATTCGCTAGCTCTTTCACTTGGCTTTCGTCTACCTCGATGCTTGTGCCTGCTCTTTGGATTACTCTGCCTTTGGATTACTCTGCCTTTGGATTACTCTGTTTGTGGATTTCTCTGCCTGTGGATTTCTGTGAGTGTTTTACTTCGTATTATTTTATTTTGGGACTTTGATTTTTTGAGATGGTGTTTTTAACCAATTTTCTTCTTTAATGTATTGAGTTAGAGGATAAGAGTTTGAAAATTTTGCCGTGTTCTGTTATCCAACACTTTGAAAATTTAAACTTGAATATAAAAATATTGTTTTTATTTTGCGACTTTGTTAAAAAAGATTGATTTTTTGAGATGGTGTTTTTAACCAATTTTCTTCTTTAATGTATTGAGTTAGAGGATAAGAGTTTGAAAATTTTGCTGTGTTCTGTTATCCAACATTTAGAAAATTTAAACTTTAATATAAAAAGATTGTTTTTATTTTGCGAATTTGTTAAAAAGATTGATTTTTTGAGATGGTATTTTAAACAATTTTCTTCTGTAATGTACTGAGTTAGAGAATAAGAGTTTGAAAATTTCGCTATGTTCTGTTAAAGAGAATGTATCCAACACTTAGAAAATTTAAGTTTTTAATCAATTTTCTTCTGAAGTGTATTTAATTAGACGATAAGAATTTGAAAATTTTGCTATGTTTTATTAAGGAGAATGTATCCAACACTTTGAAAATTTAAACTTGAATATAAAAAGATTGTTTTTTTTTGCGACTTTGTTAAAAAGATTGATTTTTTGAGATGGTATTTTAAACAATTTTCTTCTGAAATGTATTGAGTTAGAGAATAAGAGCTTGAAAATTTTGCTATGTTTTATTAACGAGAATGTATCCAACACTTTGAAAATTTAAACTTGAATATAAAAAGATTGTTTTTAATGTGTTACTTTGTTAAAAAGATTCATTAATTCTCTTCTGAAATGTATTGATTTAGAGAATAAGACTTTGAAAATTTCACTATGTTCTGTTAAAAAGAATGTATCTAACACTTTGAAAATTTAAGTTTTTAAACAATTTTTTTTTCTGAAATGTATTGAGTTAGAGGATAAGAGTTTGAAAATTTTGCTGTTTTATTAACAAGAATGTATCCAACACCTTGAGAAAAAAAAAAAAAATTATTGAAGTCAAAAAAAAAAAAAAAATGATTGAGGTCAAAAAAAGAAAAAAAAATAATTGGGTCAAACTGGTGTATAAGAGGCGGTGCATTCACTAGCTCGTTCACTTGGCTTTCGTCTTTCTCGATGCTTGTGCCTTTGGATTATTCTGCCTGTGGATTTCTGTGAGTGTTTTACTTTGTATTATTATGTGATAAAAGTTGCTTTGTTAAAAAAGATTGATTTTCTGAGATGGTGTTTTTAAACAATTCTGAAATGTATCGAGTTAGTGAATACGAGTTTGAAAATTTCGCCGTGTTAAAGAGAATGTGTCCAACACTTTGCAAAGTTAAACTTGAATGTAAAAAGATTGTTTTTATATTTTGACTTTGTTAAAAAGATTGATTTTTTGAGATGATGTTTTTAAACAATTCTGAAATGTATCGAGTTAGTGAATAAGAGTTTGAAAATTTTGCCGTGTTCTGTTAAAGAGAATGTATCCAACACTTTGAAAATTTAAGTTTTTAAACCATTTTCTTCTGAAAGGTATTAAGTTTGAGTTTAAGAGTTTAAAAATGTTGACATGTTTTGCTTCATTAGAATGTATCCAACACTTTGAAAATTGAAACTTGAATATAAAAAATTTGTTTTTTAATGTGTTACTTTTTTAAAAAAGATTCATTTTCTGAGATAACCATTTTTTTTGAAAGGTATTGAGTTTGAGTTTAAGCGTTTGAAAATGTTGACATGTTTTGTTTCATTAGAATGTATCCAACACTTTGAAAATTGAAACTTGAATATGAAAAGATTTTTTTTTAATGTGTTACTTTTTTAAAAAGATTCATTTTCTGAGATAACCCTTTTCTTTTTGCTATGATTTTGTCCACTCATGTCCTTTTCTTCTTCTTTTCAGATGGCGACGTTTCTGTGGCACCTCTTCTAGACAGAAGGGGAGAGACAGGGGGCTGCTCGGATCCTACCCTCCCCGCTGGGCGAGGAGGCGGATAAAGATACTACACCACGAGCAAGCGAACCCGCCGGATGGCCGCATACCGGGGACATGGGGTCGCTCCAATCCTCGTCTCCGATCCTCTGCTGTTGGTCAGTTGCAAGCGTGGACCGCGATACTCGCTGTCGGTTAGTATAGGCAGGGGGTTCGCATGCACGGCCATAAGATTCCTGGCTCTCAGTAAGGTCGGATGAACAGAGAGTGCGGAGGACCGCCGCTCCCTTGCACATGTAGGGGCCGCTCGCAGGATTCTTCTCGAGGGCTACCGTGGCCCAGGTAGCCGCTTCTTTTCCCAGTGCGGCCAGGGTCAGAGTGATGGGAGCCACCCTGCTCCCCATTCTCCAGCAGGGATCGTCTGTACTTCAGGGTGCTCTTCTCCAGTAGTGAACCCTTCAAGCCTTCCAATCCCTTCAGGTTTGTTCAAAGGGGCTCGACTGCGAGTGTCCGAAGGGCTACTGTTGGCTGGTTGTCTCTTGTCGGGGTCTAGAGGTTCCTCCGCAACAGAAACCTTTTGCCGGGTTCTCCGGTACGTGGATTGGGAATTCGGGATTCGGCTCCTGGTCCATAGAGATATAGCATCTCGTACCGATGTGAAGGGAAAGAACCTCGTCAATTGACGTCTCTGTGCCTCGCATGGACATTGCTTGAGCCTGTAGGTCTGGGGCCTCGATGAGAGGGCCTCTGTGCACTGCGGTCCAGGTGCCTCCGGGGTTGGGAGGTGCCACGGTGGGGAAGGGTGGGTCGCCTCGGAGGGAGTGCCTGGGTTTGTACCCACCTGTAGTAGGCATCGGCGAGGGACCGGCTTCGGTCCTGACGATCCATTAGGATGTCCTCAACCACCGTTGTGAAAGAGTCGCTTGACCTGAATTCGGGCACTCGCGGGATGAAAGCTCTTGCGGCTCTGTGGAAGACTGGAGGGTGGACAAGTGGTAAGCGAACAGGAAGAGTGGTCTAGCGAAGGAGATCCCGACAAGAAAGAAGGAACGGTTTGTCTAGGGGGCGTGAGACAGAAATGTCCAAGTAGGTACCCTTTTTAACACGCTTATATTACTTTCACCTGTATGTGAGTTTGTGGGTTTGTAACTCTCCTTATTATCTAAAGATTTTCCTTATTATCTAAAGATTTTCTCAAGCAATTTTGACTAAAAATTGCATTCTATGGTTTTCGGGCACGAGAAAATTTATTGGGCTAGGTTACATGTTCGAGAAAAAATTTTAATGGGTCATATTGGGTCATTAAGGGTCTGGGTCAAGCTATTTATATTTAAAGAACAGCGTGATCGATTATAACTAAATTTTGTATGCAACAGTTTTTTGGCTCGAGAAAACTATCGGGCTGGGTCACATGTTCGAAAAATTTCGATTAGTGGGTCATTTTTGGGTCATTATGGGTCAAGCCATTTTTATCTAAAAAACGGCTCTAACGATTTTGACCAAATTTTATATTTTTTCGTTTTGGATTACAAGAAGACCATTGGGTTAGGTAACATGTTCAAGAAAATTCGGTTAGTGGGTCATTTTGGGAGTCATTGTGGGTCATGCTATTTTTATCTGAAGATTTTCTCACTCAGTTTTCACTAAAAATTGCATTCTATGGTTTTCGGGCACGAGAAAAATATTGGGCTAGGTTACATGTTCGAGAAAAAATTTTAATGGGTCATATTGGGTCATTAAGGATCTGGGTCAAGCTATTTATATTTAAAAAACGGCGTGATCGATTATAACGAAATTTTGTATGTAACTGTTTTTTGGCACGAGAAAACTATCGGGTGGGTGACATGTTCCAAAAATTTCGATTAGTGGGTAATTTTTGGGTCATTATGGGTCAAGCCATTTTTATCTAAAAAACGGCTCTAACGTTTTTGACCAAATTTTATATTTTATCGTTTTGGATTACAAGAAGACCATTGGGTTAGGTAACATGTTCAAGAAAATTCGGTTAGTGGGTCATTTTTGGGGTCATTGTGGGTCATGCTATTTTATCTAAAGATTTTCTCACGCAGTTTTCACTAAAAATTGCATTCTATGGTTTTCCGGCACGAGAAAAATATTGGGCTAGGTTACATGTTCGAGAAAAAATTTTAATAGGTCATATTGGGTCATTAAGGGTCTGGGTCAAGCTATTTATATTTAAAGAACGGCGTGATCGATTATAACGAAATTTTGTATGAACAGTTTTTTGACACTAGGACACTAATGGGCTAAATCACATGTTTGAGAGATTTCGACTATAATGATCATTTGTGGGTCATGATGGGCCATAATGGATCATGTCAAGCTACATCTAAAGAACAGGTGGATCGATTTTAACGAAATTTTGTATATAACATTTTTTGGCACAAGAAAATCATTGGGCTAGGTCACACTTTCGAGAATTTTTGATTAATGTGCCATAAAGGGTCTGAGTCAAGCTATTTATATTTAAAGAACGGCTGGATCATTTTTAACGAAATTTTGTATATAACAATTTTTAGACACGAGGAAACTAATGGGCTAAGTCACATGTTCGAGAGATTTCGATTATTAGAGTCATTTGTGGGTCATTGATGGATCATGCTAATTTTATGTAGAAAATGTCTCTCACGATTTTGACTATATTTTGTATTATTATATTCTCGGGCAAGAGAAAACCATTGGACCAGGACACATGCTCACGAAAATTCGATTAATGGGTCATTTTGGGTCATAATGGGTTAGGGTTATTCTAATTATATATAACAACGATTCAATCAATTTTACCTAAATTTTGTAACGAAACGTCTTTTGTCACGAGAAGACTATTGGGCAGAGTCGCAAGTTAAACAAAATTATATTAGTGGGCCATTCCGCTTTATTGATGAATGCTGTCAAGGTAATTTTATCTAAGAAACGGCTTAAACGATTTTGATTCAATTTTATATTCTACTGTTTTTGATTACCTGGAGACCTTTGAGCTAAGTCACATGTTTGATCAAATTTGATTAGTGGGTCATTTTGGGTAATACGGGTCAGGGTCATGAGAAAATGGCAGCAACCAATAAGTTGGCGATATTTCACAAAATATTGGCGACATTTGGCTGAAAAATTGACTATTAAGATTACGAAAGCCACAACACGTATTTGGTGCCAAATGAAAGAATGTCTCCAAATTTGGCTATATCTGACAAAAAATGCTCTCTTTCATAATGTGAAGAATTTTTTTATACATTCTTAATAGGATTCGAGATGCATGGTTAAATTAACCAGAGTCGACCAAAAAAAGTGATTTGGATCGATGTCCTTTCGTTGTAAATTTTAAAATAAATATAGTTTAAAAAAACTAAAAACCACGCTTTTAAAGTAATCAAACTAAAAAGTGAAAAATAAATATAGTTTAAAAAAACTAAAAAACACGCTTTTAAAGTATATCAAACTAAAAAGTGAAAAATAATTCGTACTATAAGCTGAAAATGAAAATAGATGAAAAATACTATATTACTATAAAATCATTGTTATTATAAGAATCAATTAATAAGAAATAAATAAAATTATCGTGAAAAAAAGCGTGGGGTGCTTCTTAAGATCTGATAGATGGAGCATGGTAGATGGAGCACCCCACGCTTTTTTTCCACGATAATTTTATTTATTGCTTATTAATTGATTCTTATAATAACAATGATTTTATAGTAATATAGTATTTTTCATCTATTTTCATTTTCAGCTTATAGTACGAATTATTTTTCACTTTTTAGTTTGATATACTTTAAAAGCGTGTTTTTTAGTTTTTTTAAACTATATTTATTTTATGATTATTATGAATGTCAGTCACCGGTTTGAGCCGCTTCGGCGGCTTGCCGGCAAATTCCCGGTTTACAAAGGTAGGTGGTTTTCTTTTTTCACAGAGAGATGGATGCATGAGAGGTGGCCACAGGTTTGGTTTTAAAAAGGTCATGTTTTAAAAAGTGTATGGTGTTTATAAAAGGTTATGTTTTAAAAAGTGTATGGTGTTTATAAAAGGTTATGTTTTAAAAAGTGTATGGTGTTTATAAAAGTGTATGGTGTTTATAAAAGGTTATGTTGTATAAAGGTTATGTTTTAAAAAGGTTATGTTTATAAAAGGTCATGTTTTAAAAAGTGTATGGTGTTTATAAAAGTGTATGGTGTTTATAAAAGGTTATGTTGTATAAAGGTTATGTTTTAAAAAGGTTATGTTTATAAAAGGTCATGTTTTAAAAAGTGTATGGTGTTTATAAAAGATTATGTTTTAAAAAGTGTATTATAAAAGGTTATGTTGTATAAAGGTCATGTTTTAAAAAGGTTATGTTTTAAAAAGTTTTTGTTTTATAAAGTGTTTTAAAAAGTGTTTGATAGAACATCTTTATAACATAATAAGGGTGTTTTAAAAAGTGACAAAAATACTGTGTATAACAGGGGAAGGTTGTTTTGAAGAAGGTCATGTTTTTAAAGTCAAGTTTTAAAAAGTGTTTGAAAGAACATCCTTATAACATAATAAGGATGTTTTAAAAAATCCTGTTTGGAATAAGGTCATGTTTTAAAAAGTGTTTGAAATGATTATGTTTTGAATAAGGTCATGTTTTCAATGCTTTTCCATAGAAAATGTAAAAATGAAAGGTTAGTATGAAAGGTAAGTTTTTTAATTTTTTAAGAAATTGTGTCCCGACTTGATAACTTTGACTTGTAAATTTCTTTTCCTGATTTTTCATAATAAATACTTGATGCGTATTTGATAAATGTATTTGATATATACTTGATAAATATACTTGATAAATATTTGATAAATTTTTGATAAATACTTGATAAATACTTGATAAATTTTTGATAAATACTTGATAAATTTTTGATAAATTTTTGATAAATACTTGATAAATATTTGATATTTTTGATATTATTGCATCGATGGTTCGTCGATTTTACAATGAACAAGACAACGCGTTTTCTTTTTCAGGGCGTTTTCTTTTACAGGAAACAAGACTCAAGTACCAATTTTTCACGTGACAGCGCGTTTTTCTTTACAAGACGTTTCGATCTTACAAGGCGTTTCAATTTTCTTTTACAGGGCGTTTTCTTTTACAGGAAACAAGACTCAAGTACCAATTTTTCACGTGACAGCGCGATTTTCTTTACAAGACGTTTCGATCTTACAAGGCGTTTCAATTTTCTTTTACAGGGCGTTTTCTTTTACAGGAAACAAGACTCAAGTACCAATTTTTCACGTGACAGCGCGTTTTTCTTTACAAGACGTTTCGATCTTACAAGGCGTTTCAATTTTCTTTTACAGGGCGTTTTCTTTTACAGGAAACAAGACTCAAGTACCAATTTTTCACGTGACAGCGCGTTTTTCATTACAAGACGTTTCGATCTTACAAGGCGTTTCAATTTTCTTTTACAGGGCGTTTTCTTTTACAGGAAACAAGACTCAAGTACCAATTTTTCACGTGACAGCGCGATTTTCTTTACAAGACGTTTCGATCTTACAAGGCGTTTCAATTTTCTTTTACAGGGCGTTTTCTTTTACAGGAAACAAGACTCAAGTACCAAGTTTTCACGTGACAGCGCGTTTGATGGAACAAGGCGTTTTCTTTTACAGGAAACAAGACTCAAGTACCGATTTTTCACGTGACAGCGCGTTTTCTTTTACAGGGCGTTTTCTTTTACAGGAAACAAGTTTCACCCGAGACGGAATCGGGTAGACGGTCAGACCGTCGGCCTAGCCTTCGAAGATTTTCTGTGGTTTCCCTTCGAACTCGAAGGGAGCTTCCGGCAAAAACGGAAACTCTCCTCGAGCGTGAATGCGGGTTAGGTTCCCTTTCAAAGTCCCACCACAGATGGGCTTTAGCACACATTGGATACACAAATAAAATTGTACACAAACAACACAAACAATTTTTTTTTTACCCCAATTTAAACACATTTTTACAGACACACTCTCCAACCCAGACACATTTCCACAAATACAAATTTACAAATAAGATTTCATCCAACCATGGAATCTTGTTATAATATTTCACATTTCACAAACCACAAACAACACAAACCACAAACAACGCAAACAACGCAAACAACACAAACAACATAAACAACACAAACAACACAAACAACATAAACAACACAAACAACGCAAACAACATAAACAATTTTTTTTCAGACACATTTCCACAAGTACAACTTCACAAATAAGATTTCATCCAACCATGGAGGATGGAAACTTGTTATAAAATTTTTGAAGTTTTTTTTATACTCTCCAACCCACACACATTTTTGCAAGAAACACTCTCCAACCCACACACATTTTTGCAAGAAACACTCTCCAACCCACACACATTTTTGCAAGAAACACTCTCCAACCCACACACATTTTTACAAGAAACACTCTCCAACTCACACACATTTTTGCAAGAAACACTCTCCAACCCACACACATTTTTACAAGAAATCTCTCCAAAACACACTCCAACCCACACACATTTCCACAAGAAACACTCTCCAACCCACACACATTTTTACAAGAAACACTCTCCCACCCACACACATTTCTACAAGAAACACTCTCCCACCCACACACATTTCTACAAGAAACACTCTCCAAAACACACTCCAACCCACACACATTTCCACAAGAAACACTCTCCAAAACACACTCCAACCCACACACATTTCCACAAGAAACACTCTCCAAAACACACTCCAACCCACACACATTTCCACAAGAAACACTCTCCCACCCACTCCAAACCACACACATTTCCACAAGAAACACTCTCCAACACAACACAACACATTTCCACAAGAAACACTCTCCAAAACACACTCCAAATCACACACATTTCCACAAAAAACACTCTCCAAAACACACATTTCCACAAGAAACACTCTCCAACACAACACAACACATTTCCACAAACAAAAACAGAAATAAGATTCCATGAATGAGTCACTATTTTTTTTTTTTTGATGAGTCATAGATTTTTTTTTTAATTAGATGAGTCAATGAAACAGATAAAAAAAAATTATGATTCAATGACTTATCTAATTAAAAAAAATTTTTTTTTAATTAGATGAGTCATTGAATCATATTTTTTTTTTTTTTGAGATAAAGTAAAAGAGACAAGATTTCGTTCTCCAGGGTTGGATGGAATCTTATTTCTACTGTTTTATGGGCGCCACGTTTTTCGTTCAACAAAGTCACACTCTTTCTACAAAGAGCCTCCACGCTCTCGTGACACGGAGGCCCGCCACGGTGCGACCAACAGGGTGCGGGTTTTTTTCGTTTGGGGTCGGGCCCCACCCTTCTTTGGCCCGACATCTGCGAGACGTGGAGCGTGCGACCCGGATCGCATAGAAAAAACCGGTGCGACGATTTTGGACGCATGTCTCCCGAGGGACCCTAGCCCAGACCCATCGTCTACCTTGGGAGCCAGGCGTCTTTTTTAACAAACACATTGGGACCCAAGCGTCTTTTTATACAGACACATTGGGAGCCAGGCGTCTTTTTTAACAAACACATTGGGAGCCAGGCGTCTTTTTTATCAAACACATTGGGAGCCAGGCTTCTTTTTTAACAAACATATTGGGAGTCTCCAACGCAGGCTTCTTTTTTAACAAACATATTGGGAGCCTCCAACGCAGGCGTCTTTTTTAACAAACACATTGGGAGCCTCCAACGCAGGCGTCTGTTTACAGTTGACAGCACGCCTTTTTTACCAAACACCTGGTCAGCCAGACGTCTTTTTAAACACAGTGCTTGTACGCCTTTTTACCATACACCTTGGGAGCCAAACGTCTTTTAAACACACACTGTTAAAAATCTGCTGCATTTTGCTGCAACGCCCTCCACCACTTGTATATAATATCTCTATTCCAACCAATGAGAAAGCGCCATTTCACGGCCAAGTAACCGTTTTCTATACAAGCAGGGAAGTGCGTTGCAGCAAAATGCAGCAGATTTTTAACAGTGCAGAGTCGATACTCTCGACCACTCCCTCTCGCAATGGTTTCGTTTCTCAACAGCGTCATTTAGAATGTCCAATCGAATCCTGATTCAATTCGCATCCATTCCATCTTTGTATTTGCGTATCCATTTACAATGTACAATCCGGATTAAAGTTAAAATCAACCTAGGTCATTTCTTTCGCGAAATCGCACCTGCTAGCTCCTAGGGCAGTAATCCAGCTTTTACCCATGATTCCTTTCGGGTAAACAAACAACCAGTGCCACTTCATCGATATTACTGGGCGTGTTCAGCAGCTACTGAGCTCGCGCGCTCAGGAGTCACGGACATGGAATGGGTTATTATCGTGGACGTGATATCCGCTTAGTACTCGTTACTGTGCTAAAGGTACTGTGACTGTGCGCTCAATAGCAGGTGGAGAACAGATCACGGACTTGATTAATTACGGTGCTAATTATAAAGATAATCTGTTGCAAACGAAGGTAAGCTCAATGTCCGAATCATTAGAAAGTTGAGTTTGCTGTCAGACTTTATTGCAATCAAACGTTATTCGGATTCGAATCCTTCGCGGGCCGGAAGTTGGTTTATAATTTCTTTTTATTTTTATTCGTTGTTTTTTATTAATAAATAAGAAATTTTTATTAAAGATAAATTTTATAATAATAATAGAAAAGCACGTGTATTTATATAATAATAATAAAATACTTGTTTAAATGCGACAAAATGAGATGTTTTGCTGAGAAAGTTTTATATTTGAACCCTTTTAATATTCTAAGTATCGTTCCAAAGTGATTTATAATGACATTATATATGAATTTATAATGGTATTTATAACTCCAAGTGATTTAAGCAAATGAAAAAAAAATGTATTCTGCGAAAATATCCGCATATGCGTAAAATAATTTCTTAATGTTTTTCTTTTCTTTTTCTTTCTTTCTTTCTTTTTTTTAAATTTTAGAAGTGAATTTTTATCGAGATTAAGATGCAAATATTATGCATGAGTGGATCAAAATGGGAAATATAAAAGCAAAATGTAAAAGATATACATTTTTTTAAACTAAAAATATCTGCACACATATTTTTAAAGAGGTGAAATATTTGGTGTTTACCTTTTAGTTTTGTAATAAATAAAGTGTGATTAAAATGTTTATGAATTTTCTATTGAAAGTATTGATAAGTGTTTTGCTTATACTAACATGATTTCGGATGTCGTTTGCCTCTCATATTTTATAATATATTTTGGCCTGTTATCCACAGGGTATTAAAATATACAATCATTAAATAAGAAATATATACATACTAAAACTTTCTCTGAAAAATTGTCTAATTAACAGTGCAAATTCCATTGAAATCTTATAATATGTGGATATCTTAACCTTGATTTTTAAACAGCATTCTATTTAGCACGAAAGATATAAAGCAATTGATGAATGATTTTTAAATATATAAAAAGAAAATTATTAAAAAATTAAATCACCAATTGAATTGTTAAATTATATCAGTCAACCTACCAAACACAGTACAACCAATAACAGATAAGCACAAAACGCGCAATCACGTGATCAAATCGCCCAGCAGTTTTTTTGGGTCGCGCGCGCGAGCTTTGACCAGGGTTGGTGGTCATATTTTAAATGCTGATAGGGCTTAATTAGATGAATTAGGGCACGTGATACTTTTTCGGAATATTTTGGATTTTATTTGAGTGACCACAGGTATGTATTTCCGTTACGAGAAAGATGTTTTGGAAGGGTAAAGGGATATATTATTTGTATTTACCAATTTTGAACCATAAAAATAATGCAATAATTGAATAACTTTAAAATTCCCTTCTTCGATTATACCTACTCCATGCAGAATCTTCTGAGCGCGCGCGCAAAAAAAGGGTATCCCCTGAACACGCCCATAGCAAACGGGTTCTGTTTATGTTTACACTGTAAGCTCTATTCTAGTTCACTAAGCAACCAATCAAAATTCAGAAGAAAAAAACTACGCAGTTTCCGGATGTTTAAAGGGGGTTGGCTTTACTCTTGGGTTTGTAAATGGGTACAAAATTAAAGCAGGAATGATAGCGGAGTAGTTCCACTTCGTATGAATCCGGTTTCATTTCTCTGGACATTCTAAATGAGGCTAACGGGGCCACTCCACTCTTTGAGGTGGACCCATCTGGTTCTGAATCGCCGAGGGTCCGGTGCTCGAAACATTGTGCAGTCGACTCTAATGCGCATGACTCTTCGAAAATAATCTCTTTGATCTCTTATTATTTTGTCTATTTTTTGCAAGACCTACGTTTATTTAGTTGAGTACGAATTTAGAATTTGCAATGTTTTGTCTTTTGTAATTTTTTATCAATTTTCAAAATGATAATGCAACAAAAATAGAAATAAATTTTTCATATGACAGAACTTTAAAAAAAAAAAAAAAAAAAAAAAAAAAAAAAAAAAAAAAGATTGAAAACAAAATAAGAAGTGTTATGCAATAGAACAAACCGTTAAATTATGTCCTTCAATAAAAACGGGCAAAATCAAAATAAATAATGTTATGAAATATAAAATTAAGCATCGATCGAAAAATACTATCCGAGAAACGTTTTCGCGCTTCAGTGTACCCAAAATAAACTCGATCGACCCGATGTTGCATTGCCTTTCAATAAAAAAAGTTAGTTCTCACTTACCAGGTTATATTGCTGAAAAGACTAATTTAAGGTGTAATAGATTACTTTGATCCTATGTTAAAAATATACTTATTACGTTGCGATAAAAAATTCCATACATATATTTAATTGCATACAGACATGAGGAAATTAACATATGTCACTCAGCACACAGTTCAATGGGTACACTGAACTGCAGTATTCCCATCGTAAGATTACCCAACTAAATAAACCTTCTGTCATCTTTAGAAATTAAAATAAGTAAAATAATGTATCAATAGCTGTACTTAATGAATAAAATAACTTAAATTTTCTAAACTACACTCAGAGGCGTAGCTACAGGGGGTGTGTGGGAGGGTGCGATCCCTCGCACCCGATATACTCATTCGGTATACTCATTTCATTCGGTAAATCCACTTTCGTCCAAAAACTGTATTTTTCAAAGAATTAAAAAAAAATATTAAAAAACACAAAAAGATGTGAAAATATATTTAAAATATTTTCAGAATACTCATACTCCACATTCGCAATACTCATTACATTCGGTAATTTCAATTTCGTTCAAAAAATGCATTATTTCGTGCAGCATTTTTCCCTTATAAGAAATACCCCACCAGTGGCCGAGATGTTCTGCCCCCGAAATTGATAGACGGCAGGTGCTGGGTTCAAACCCAATCGCGGCCGTCGGCCTAATCGTTCGGAGTTTTCCATGGTTTTATTTGAACTTTGGATTTCCTTGCGTAAATATCAATAAGGTTCACTTAGAAAGACCCCCAAGGAGGGCACCTCACCCCAATAGGGCCCATATCCCACGTGCTGATAATTGGCCGTCGTAAACACATAAGAAAAACAAACCCCTTGTAAGAATTTTTAAATTTTTATTAAAAAAAACTATTACAAACCATAAAAAAATGTTAAAACATATTTAAAATTATTAAATAGTTTTAGAATACTCATACCTCACATTCGGACTGCTCATTACATTCGGTGATTTCACTTTATTCAAATATTTCATTATTTTGCACTGTATTTTTCCCTTTTAAGAAATATTAAAAAAAAAAAATTACAAAACATAAAGCAATGTCAAAATATATTTAAAACTGTGAAATATTTTTGGAATACTCATACCCAACATTCGGTATACTCATTACATTCGGTAATTTCACTTTCGTTCAAAAATTGCATCATTTCACGCTGTGTTTTTCCTTCTAAGAATTTTTTAAAATATATTAAAATCATAAAACAATGTCAAAAAAAAAAAAAAAAAAAAAAAAAAAATTAAACTGTTAAATATTATCAAAATACTCATACCCCACATTCGGAATACACTATCTACCAAAAAGTATTTGTACACTTTCAGTTTTTGACATTTTGTCAAATATTTAAAAATATACTGGTCGGATTCTTCTGGAACTTCAGAAATATAAAGATTATGTTTCACTTTATATTTATTTACATTCATTTGTTAAGCGGGTAATTAGGGGGCCGGCAAAAAAACAAAGAATAATAGAAATATTTGGGATCGCCCTGTACATGAAAATGCACGAAACGACTTATCGCTTTAGAATACAAATATATGAATACAGTAGAATATGTACACTAATTTTTGTGAGAATAGCATGTATATTTATGGCGATAGAGCGATTTTTTTGAAAAATTCAAAAAATTCTGGTATGTTTTTTGTTTATATCATGCTGGGTTTTTGACCAAATTTAACGCAAATTTCAGAAAAATTGGCAAAATGCAGTAGAAAAAAATGTAGCGCAATTGGAATATAAATATATTAAATATTTTATGAAATATGAGTAGTTGTACAAAATAATTTTTATCTGCGCATGCGCGAACTAGAAAAACATTTTTTTTACATCATTTTCTAGTCAATTCTATGGAGTGACTTATAAAAAAAATCCAATCAAATATCGTGAAAATTCAAAAAGATATCATTATTTTAGTGAGATGTTTTTACTCTGCTCTCTAAAAACGGCTGAATCTTAAGGGATTCTCCACAAATTGACATTTTTTAATAACTGACTTTAAAAAAAAACTAGTATTGAATTAATAGAATATCTAATACAATATTGCTGCTAATAAGTACTTGACAATTGTGATAGAAAAGAAAAAGAGCTTTATTCACATTCAGGGCCAAAAGTAAGAGAGGGTTGGGGGAAAAGGGCATGTGCCCCGGGCGCTAGGATGAAAGTGTCCCAAATGTACATTTTGTTTGGCGATTTTTTTCCATGTCTATGTTTAGCATGATATTGTCAAAATCGTCCCATTCAAAGCATTTCTCCTATACCAAAGCATAGAAGAATCTAATGATGATGGCATAAAGATCCCGCATAAAGCAGATTTTTTTTTTTCGTTTTGATTCGGTTTCACGATTTTAAGGTATCATTTTTTTTAAACAAAGCAGACTACTTTAATCAATATTACATATTTTAAGTTTTAAAATAAGTCGGCTATTAATAAATTAGAAAATTTTTCTTTGCAAATACTTTTGCAGATGCTTTGCAAAGAATAAAAGGGAGGGGGGGCGGGGGAGTTCACCAAAATTCATTGAAATATAAATATATTAAATATTTTCTAAAATGTTCTATGTCATGCAATATTTTCAACCAAATATAAAGCCACATTCAGAAAAATTCGCAAAATGTAGTAGAAAGAATAAGGTGCTATTGAAATATAAATATATTAAAAGTTTTCTAAAATATGAGTATTTGTATGAAATATTTTTTAATCAGCGTATGCGTGAACGATAAAATTTATCATTTTACATAATTTAATATTCAACTCTATGGAGCTACCCATAAAAAAATCCGATCGAATTTCGTGGAAATTCAGAAAGTTATTGTGGATAAATTATATTGTATTGATTGTATTGATTGTATTAATTCAATACTAGTTTTTTTTTTAAAGTCAGTTATTAAAAAATGTCAATTTGTGGAGAATCCCTTAAGATTCAGCCGTTTTTAGAGAGCAGAGTAAAAACATCTCACTAAAATAATGAAATCTTTTTGAATTTTCACGATATTTGATTGGATTTTTTTTATAAGTCACTCCATAGAATTGACTAGAAAATGATGTAAAAAAAGTGTTTTTCTAGTTCGCGCATGCGCAGATAAAAATTATCTTATACAACTACTCATATTTCATAAAATATTTAATATATTTATATTCCAATTGCGCTACATTTTTTCTACTGCATTTTGCCAATTTTTCTGAAATTTGCGTTAAATTTGGTCAAAAACCCAGCATGATATAAACAAAAAGCATACCAGAATTTTTTGAATTTTTCAAAAAAATCGCTCTATCGCCATAAATATACATGCTATTCTCACAAAAATTAGTGTACATATTCTACTGTATTCATATATTTGTATTCTAAAGCGATAAGTCGTTTCGTGCATTTTCATGTACAGGGCGATCCCAAATATTTCTATTATTCTTTGTTTTTTTGCCGGCCCCCTAATTACCCGCTTAACAAATGAATGTAAATAAATATAAAGTGAAACATAATCTTTATATTTCTGAAGTTCCAGAAGAATCCGACCAGTATATTTTTAAATATTTGACAAAATGTCAAAAACTGAAAGTGTACAAATACTTTTTGGTAGATAGTGTACACATTACATTCGGTAATTTTTTTTCATTCAAAAAATGCACCATTTCATGCTGTATTTTTTTTCCCTTCTATAAGATTTTTACTTTCTTCTATCTTTACAAGAAGAAAGTATTGGATTCATGAAAATTTTCGACTTCCGGTTTTCGACGGATTTATACGTTTTAGAAGGTCCTGAACACGTTTTGACTATTTTTAGAAAATGTCTGTCTGTGAGTCTGTCCGTCTGTCTGTCTGTCTGTCTGTCTGTCTGTCTGTCTGTCTGTATGTGACAAAAAAATTTGTGGGCGCTCTATCTCAAGAACTAATGCTCGAAATTTAATAAAATTTTATATTCTGTTAGACCTTGATATGAATTAGTGCCTATTGGTTTTTGGTGAAAATTGGCCTGCAGGTGGCGCTGCTATACTACGTTTTTCATTATTTTCAAGATTGCTATATCTCAAGAACTAAAGCACAGAATTTCACCAAACTTCAGATTCTGTGACCCCTTGATATAAATAGACGCTGATTAAGTTTTGGTGTAATTTGGCCAGCAGGTGGCGCTGCTGTGCCACGTTTTTCTTGATTTTCATGATAGCTATATCTCAAGAACTAATGCACAGAATTTCACCAAACTTCAGATTCTGCGATACCTTGAGATACATAGCCACTGATAAGGTTTTGGTGTGAACTGACCTATAGGTGGCGCTGCTATGCAACATTTTGCACGATTTTTGCGATGGCTATATCTCAAGAACTAATGCAGATAACTTCATCAAATTTTAGATTCTGTTACACTAGAATATATAACATAATTAGACGTTGATTAAATTTTGGTATTAATGTTGCAACAGGTGGTGCAGCTATGCTGCATTTTGCACGATTTTTCCGATAGCTATATCTCAACAACCAACGCACAGAATTTCATTCAACTTCAGATTTTGTTACAAAATGACATATAACATAATTACACCATGATTACGTTTTGTTATAAATCCTTCAACTGATGGTGCTGTTGTGCTATATTTTACACGTTTTTTTTAACTAGCTATATCTCAAGAACTAAAGCACAGAATTTCATCAAACTTCAGATTCTTTTACACCATAACATAATTAGACGCTTTTTTACGTTTTGGCATAGATTGTCCAAGATATGGTGTTGCTGTGCTACGTTTTGCAAATTTTTTGTTATAATTATATCTCAAGAACTAATGGACGAAATTCCATCAAATTTCAGATTTTGTTAGGTTTTGACATAAATAGATGCTTATTAGGTTTTAGTATAAATTACCCAACATGAGGCACTACTAAGCTCATTTTCTCAGAATATTAATAAAATTTTGCGTTTTAGGCTTTTCGAATACCAGAATCTCATTAGACTAGGTCAAATGTTCGAGGAAATTCGATAGTGGGTAACTTTGGGGTCACCACGTTTTTTTTTAAATATTAAAATGTACTTATGAGATAGAAGAAAGTTTTGGGATTGACACATCCAACTAGTTTTTAAATGTATTGCAAAGCATAAAACATTGTCAAAACATGTTTAAAACTACTAAATATTTTCTTAATTATTAACGCTCCAATTTAGATCATCGCAATGTTATTATAATTCATTCTGAGTTGATTACCTTTTTCCGTCATTCTCTTGTAAAAATATAACAAAATAGAGATGAATTTTTGTCTTGCATTCAGAGCAGTAACGATCACACCCACACACCCACGCCCCCGCAATCTTCTTTTCCGATCTTTTAAGTGAAATTTGAAAAAAAAAAAAAAATGTATATTTGTAAATTAGAGAACACAGCCTGTGACCCGCGGGTCAAAAGAGGCCTGCGATGGGTTACCGCGCGGTCAGCGAATTTCATCAATTTAAAACTGGATAAAATTGCAATTTTCAGCGTAGGTTGCAGGAAAAAAATCGTAAACTTTGTCAATTTGCGATATGAAAAGGGAAAATTTCGTCAGTCACTTAAGAAACGCAAATTTCGTTGATCAAGCACGGAAAAATTGCGAATTTTGTTCATCAAGTGCGAAAATTTACCGAATTTTACCGAAGAGGCGCGGGAAGCAAATAGCAAATTTCGCCATTTGCCCCCCCCCCCAAAAAAAAAAATCCCAGATTTTGTTGATCAGGCTCGGAAAAATCACGAATTTAATCGATCGGACGCGAAAAATCTCATATTTCGTTCATTGGACAAGAAAAAAATTCTAAATTTTTTTATGATGCCTGAAAAAATTGTAAATTTTGTTCATAGGTTGCGGAAAAGTCGCCTGTTTCGTCTGTTTACCGCGCGAATAAAACGCGGATTTCATTAACCGCAGATTTTCTCAATGATTCGCGGAAAATTGAAAATGTCCTTGAGCGGCAGCAGGAAAATCGTGAGTTTCGTCAGTTTATCGTGAGAAAAAAAAAAAAAAAAAACTACGGAATTCATTAATTTAAGGCGAAAAAATTCGGATTTTGTCAGTCAGTTAAGAATCGCAAATTTAATTGTTCGTGCGCGGAAAATCGTGTCTTTCATCGATCAAGGACGGGAAAAGCGCAAATTTCGTCCATTGGGCACAGAAAAATTGCAAAAATAGTCGATCGCCTTCGTAATACGGCGCGAATTTAGTCGATCGGGAACGGAATTAAGTTGATAGAATACGAAAAAGTATCGAATTTTACCGATGAGACGCGGGGAAAAAAATAGCAAAATTTGCCGTTTGGGTACGAAAAAATCGCGAATTTTGTCGATCAGGCTCGGAAAAATCCCGAATTTTGTCGATCGGACGCGAAAACTCTCACATTTCGTCGATCGGGCAAGAATAAAAATCTAAATTTTTTGATGATGCGTGAAAAAATTGCAAATCTTGTTCATAGAAGAAATTGAAAAATTGCGATTGAGCGCGAAAAAAAAAAAAAAAAAAAAAAAAAAAAAAATCACAAACGTTGTCGATCTGGGACGAAAAAATTGCGAATTTTATTGAGAGGGGGCGGGAAAATCGTCAATTTCGTCGGTCAGGCACGGAAAAATTGGGATTTTTTTCGATCGGGAATAACAATGCGACTTTTTTAAAATACACATATTTTTAATCAAAAAATTATGTGTACTTAAAAAAAAGTCGCATTGTCACTTTAATTTTAGGGTAAAAGTCAATATTTTTCGTAGCATTATATGGTACTTATGAGTACTAGTTAGCACTTTTTCTCCCAAAATTAAAATGATATTGTGACTATTTTTTTAAATGTACATGATTTTATCAAAACAAACTGTGACAAAAATATTTTGCAATAAATCTCGTAGACTTGATTAATCTGTCATGATTGAGTGAAAATTCATAAATTATGCGCAAGAGACGCGGAGATAAAAAACATCTGCGCATATATGAGGTCAAACCTGCGCATTCATTAGCACCCCTGCCACCCAGCTGGCGCAGCATGTTAATTTACGACAGATTCCAGCATTGTGTTGGAACGCTTGATATATATGCAGTTTTGATGTGATCTTGCGGACACTTTTAACATTCATCATATTACGGTTTACTACAGCTTTGGTTCTTTCCTTATAAAAAAATGAATGCAAATCTCGTAAATCAATAATTATACAAAATTATTATTTTTTTTCCCGCGTGCGGTTATTTTGTTTTTAAAATTCCTGCAACCTTACATGCACCTTTTATGTGTAAAAAAGATAATGATTAATATTTTTTAAGTTGAAATGAATTTGTTAAGTAGTGTTTTCATATTCAAAACTGATTTAAAATTTTAAATAAAAAGCAAAGTAGCAAATGTGTAAAGTAAGTTTGAATTTCACTTTCCCTATTTAGCACTATAGCCATCTTTCTGTAAGCTGTTTTATACATTTATAAAATTGGCTAGACTGATTAAGAGTGGTCATTTTTAAGAGAAAAGTTCCATATCCTGTTCTGTTCTGTTTTTATTATTATTATTATTATTTTTTTTTCATTAAATGAATAGATATGGTTGCGATATTCAGATTTTGATATTGCTTTATTAGAATTAGAATGGACTTTATCCATTCGTTTTTTTATTTGCTTTTTTGTATTTAGCATATTTTTTTCGAAAAATTGCATTGTTTTTGTTTTAATTTAGCATATATAATAAATATATGGTACTACTAGGTTATCCCGTCAACCAAAAAATTATCGCCAAACTGTAAGATTAAATGCCAACAATGGATGATAATTAAATACGATTCACGCGTTTAAAATGTCATTAAGTGATTTTTATTTCGACTTTTTATTAATATAGTTATTAATATTCTACTAATTATTTGTTTTTTCGTTATTTGAAATAAAAATTATTTCAACATGTATAATATGACTATTAGTTTGGCGATTTGTATAATTTGGCGAAATTGGTCGACGGGATAACAGAGTAGTACCAAATATATTAAATATGTGAAATTATTTTATAGGTGTATCTATTATGTATTTGGATATGCATATCTCTATACATAATTACATATATAGAAAAATATAGCTAAAACGTATATATATACAAATAAAAATATCTATATAAACATCGCATTTACTTTTGTGACGCATATAAGGTTTATTAAATAAATACAGTAGAACCCCGTAAATTCGGACCCCGTTAATCCGGATCTCCGGATAATCCGGATTGATTTGGTCATTTTTTTTCAAGTTTGAGAAGTTATTGGCTAATTTCCATAGCATTAATTTGTTTCATCATCATATTCTGAATTTTAAAAAAAACTTTTTCTGAAATCTTTTCGGAAGAATTAAGCAAAGTAAACATTTTTACTGCCTGTAATTATTCAATAAGTTTAATATAAAGGTGATTTCTGTAAGTATGTTTTATTTTATTCCATTTTTTCTTATTCTCCGGATAATCCGGATTGGGTCTGGTCCCAGTTAATCCGAATTATCGGGGTTCTACTGTATATGCTTATAAATGTTTTTACGCCATCTTGTAAAATTTGACAAGATGCTAAAATGGCCTTTAGTCGCCATTTTTGGATTTTTCCGCCAATTGCGCCAACGAGAAAAGGATATGGAACTCTTCCTATTTTTAGCATGTGCAAGAAATTATTAAGTTGGAAAACATGAAAATTTCGAACTTTCAACCCCTTGGGGACGAGCGACACGCATACGGTGCCGCAAATAGGCTTAAGAATCCGTGTTTATCGCCACCAGTAAAATTATATAATAAATTTTGCCTTATTCAATCGGAACATTTTCTCGATTTGATGAGCCACAAATTTCTGTTTTTTAAAACCGGTGAGAAATCATTAAGGGAGACCCGCAAGGAAAACCCCAAAATTTTTATTATTGATTTTAAAGTAATGAATTTTGGTGTACTATTTAAGAATCTTCTTGTAAGGAATAATTAGCAAAAAAATTCACTTTTTTATTAAAAAGTATATTTTTCATGTCGATTTTTATGATTTTTTTTGTGTGGAAAAATACACTTTTTAAAATTACTACTCCTCATACAATTTTCAATATTTTGGTATTACTGAAATTTCTTAAATAGTGTTATAGTATATGGAAACGACCTAGGGAGAGATATTTTTAATTTTCTATTTTAATCAGTTAAAAAAAAAAGAAAGAAATTACGCATGTAAATTTCCTTAAATTCGTTATAATTTTCATGTTTACCAATTTATGTAAAATTTTCAGAAATAGTTAAAAAAAAATATCTCTCCTTACTTTTGTTGCAAATTTTTTTAAGATTCTAAAAACATAAACACTTTTTTTCTAAATCATTTTACCACTGAGCCTTAGTACTTTGAACTTAGGCAAAATATGGAAAAAGTCATTTTCAGGAAAATACATTTTAAATGGCCGCTAGTCCTTTAAACTCTTAGTGACTACAATTAAAAAAGCTCATTTGCTACCTGTTCCAAGTGTCCCCGAGTTCTGAAATTTTGCATAGATATTCGCAAATATGTATTTTATCGTTTTCTGAGGAAAAAAATTTTTTGAACTTTTGATCATTTTTGGCCGAAAACGGGGTTTGGGTCTCCCTTAAAAATTTCGTTAAAAACTCCCGTCGCGAAGGGGTTAAAACATAGATGAACTATGATTTCATTACGCATATATCATATGCGCATATCAGGGTATCCAATTGGTGTCGAAAATGGCGTTATTTTGTCTGACATGGTAATCCGGCTATTGTTTATTTATTAATAAATGGGTCATTTTCAAAATAAGTACAATTTTGTGTCTTACTATTCTAAAATTTATAATATTAAAAGTAGATAAAAATTTCAAACTCTTAATTGTTCTTCATTTCTTTTTTTAATAATCAGAGTATTAAACTAAGTAATTTATATAAAAATAAATTAAATTGGGCAAAAAATAAAAATGAACTATTGACTTTTCAATGGGAATCATTTTTGTCTCAAACCCAAACTTTGATTTTCAACATGTTATAATTTCTAATTAATAATTGCTATTTTCGTTGATTTGGGCAATTTTATTTTGAGAACAGTATAAATTTTGTGTACTTATTACAATTCTGTCTGAAAATTGATTTTAATATGGATTAATTAAATTAAATAAGACTGTCTTACGTGTTTTGTGTCACTGGTCTAACAACTAATATTTTTCAATTTTAAATATTATTCTGATGATAAAAATTGATTGAATTGGCTTTTTTATGTTAGCAACATTGTTTGTAAACAAAATAGTGGAAAAACTAGCTGTCTTCATGTGATCTACTGCTTAAAAAAAGAAAAAAATATTTCTAAGTCAGCCGAGTTCTTTTATTATGTGTCACTGGTCTAACAACTATTCTATTAAACTGATAACAGTTAAATCAATTTAATAAAAATAATATAATAATACAGCATATAAAGTTGTGTTTAACACCCTAAACCACAATATTACAATTTTTAAATAAGGAATAAGAATTTATTTTTAAAGAAATGTCACTGGTCTAACAGTCACTGGCCTAACGATACATTTGTTATGCTAGTGACAAATCCTGTTACACCAGTGACACAATGCTAAGCAATGAAATAATTTCATGTAGAAAAATTGTTTTTTAAAAGTTATAATAATATTATGATTATTCACAACTTTAATAAAGAATGTCTTTGGATTAATAGAAAAATGTTACCTATCTAATGCAAAATGTCACTGGCCTAATGCATGTGATTGGTCTAATTAATGTTTACTTTTAAGTAATTATTGTAATTGTGTTAATGAGCCAATTAAGCTCAGTCATTTGAGTTACAATTACCATTTTATTAAATATAATAAAATATTTTGTGGAAAAAATTGTACTTTAAAATTTCAAAAAAAAAAAAAAATTGCTGAAAATGTACTTTATTTTGAAAATGACCCAAATATGTTATTTACTTTTCTTTTCTTTTTTAAAATGGCACAGATGTCATATACGCACCACATTTGCACGTGTTTCTTTTCCACGCCAATTTGGCGAATATTTTGTTTTTGAATATAAGTTACAAATTGCGTGCAATAACTCTATTTTTATAGCAATATAAAAATAAAATAACGTGAAAAAACGAAAGAGATTCTATTATTTTAAAAAAGAAAATAAAAATAAATAAATGATAGTTTGATAAAAATATTGATATTACTATATAATAAAAATAATTTAAAGAATTAAAATAAAAAACAACTGTAAATAAACATGAATTTAATAAAAAAGGAAATAGTAAATAAACAGTTATCATACAGCACGATAGTGCTGTATAGTAGAGCTCAGATGCATCTCTAATGTTAAAGTCCAAAGTTTGCTTCTTAATAACTTTGGAACTAATAATCGGATCGCGACGAAATTAAAAAGGGGAAGTGTCCTACTCTAGATCTCCAAGTTTACAAAAATTCGTCCAGATCCACCGATTAGTTTCGGAGATCCAGTACTCCTGTTTTGTCACTTTTTGCATGTGAAACAAGAAAAAAAGACAAACAACTCAATTATAACCTGAACCAGGAAACATTCAGCGACGTGTAATAGTTTGTTCGAAAGCTTTTAATTTAGGGATGTGCCTTTCGAAGGTCCGGTAAAAAATATCAAAAATTAAGGAAATGGAACCCATTTAAAATTTACATAACGCTATATCTTCCATAATTTTACATTATAGAAATATCTCCTTTTTAATTGCTAATTCAATCCAAGGCTAACTTATCATATATCATGATATTATGATAAGAGGGCCTTGATTCAATCATTTTTTTCTAGTTGCCACCAACTAAAAAAACAATACTGTAACACGCGCTTCCCAAAGGAATAAAAGAAAAAAAAAATAAACTCACGCGTCACGTGACCTGAGTTTTGCTAAATTAAAAAAAAAATGTAGTTGTAATATTTCTCGTTTTAAAAGAAATCTGGCAACACTAGTTCTATTAAAAAAATGTTCTTTTTTAGTGATATTGGAATGTTGGTTGTGAATTGTGGTTTTTATCTTGTGATGGTGGCGTGCGCCAGAATTATGTAAAAGCTTTTTTTTTGTATATAATGTGTGTACGTCAGTGTTATATTTGTAAGTGTCGTCTTTTCAAGTAATAAAAAGTTTATAAAGAAGAATGCAACCCCGAGATATTTATTAAGATAAGTTATCACTTCTTTCTTTCTTCTCTTCTACATTTGTAAGACGACTTCTTACAAAAATGGCGCCCAACGTCTGGCTACGAATCAATTTCAAAGTATTCAGCTATCTTAGTTCCAGAAAAGTTCGATATTTTTATAATGAAATATGATTAATAAGAATGAAAAAAAAATGGCTCGAGCGGTCGTGCTCGTCTGTTTGTGAAGTATATTTTAAATGATTAACATAGCAAGTTTGTTTCGTTGATGTGAAATCATTCGATTGTGAAATATGTACGAAATAAAAATGCATGCATGTTTAATGCAAGAAAATGGCACAAGCAGTCGTTGCTCGTTTGTTTGTGAAATGTGTTCTTCAAAGCTTGCATGTTCTGTGCCTTTAAAGTTCTCGTTCTTCGTTTGTGAAAAAATTTGTACGGAATAATCTTATGCCAAGCGCCATTTTCATTTGTTTGTGATATATGTTCTACGGACTGAATTTTTTTAATTTTCTGCTTCAGTCATCGTCGTTTCATCTTATGTGTTTATTTTGGAACATTTTAAAGTTTGATACTTTTGTCATATATTTTCAATAAGTAAGCCAAGTTTTAAAGTATCTATAATTGTTTTCGCAAGTTACCACATTTTACCTGTCTGTAACATTTTGCATACCACATATTAGTTTTAATTTATTGATTACTTTACAATTTATTTATGTATTGTGTAATTCCCCTTCCCTCCCCATGCTTATATTTTTTATTCTTTTGTTTATTTTTATTCTCTGCATGCATGTTTAATTTTTATCTTGATTAAATAACAACTTTTCTTACTTCGAATAAAAAAGAAAAACAATAAAAAAAAAGGGTTGATAAATAATAAAATAAGCATTTATTTACGTTGATGTTATTTTTCTTTTTTTTTTACTAATAGGGAAATAAATTGAGTGAAAAAAAGGGAAAAATATATTAAAAGGTATTTATACTTTGTATTTCAAGTGTCATATGGTATGTGTTTATTATTTTTGTTTGTTTTGTTGTTGGTTTCGCAAGATAACAGAATTTAATTAGAAATTCTATTTGAGTGTTCTGTTGTTAGTTATTTTTAAGCATTTAATTTAGAGTTCCTGATATATTGTGAAATAGCATTGAATACGATTTTTAAAACAGATTGAGTAAGTTTTTGCATTTATTTATTTATTTATTTTTATGAAATAAGACTTTCTTTTCTTTTAAAGTTATATTGAAAAAAAACTATATTACGTAGTCTTGTCTTGATAATATGATAATAATATTGCTTGACATTTTAATTATTCAGATATGTTTTGACTTATTTAGAACATTGTTTATGAATGTTGCCAACAATTCAGTACTAGTTTTATATCAGTTAAAATAATGTTTTGATTAAATGACACGTAATGACAAACTAGTTTATTTATATCAGCAATAATTTAAAGTATATTTTCTTAAAAAAAATTATAAAGTTTAAATTTTAAAGATATTTTTATGAAGTTTTATGAAGTTTAATTATTTTAAAAGTATATTTTGCTAACGTTAAAGTTCACTGTTTTGTTTTATTAATGTCTTGTTTATATGAGTTGTAAAGCAAAACTCACGTCCGGGGAACAATTTATTTAAATCGAATTTTTAGCATTTGTGGGGTATATATTTTGTTGTTTGCTAAATTTACAAATGTCCGACCTCAACAGAGCACGAAAAGAAGACCTACTTCAGGTCGCTTTAGAAATGAATTTAGATGTACAACCCTCTATGACTGTTGTCACATTGCGTGATAAGATTAAATCCTCTCCCTCGTATGAAGTTGATTTCGTAAATTCGTTAGTCAGAAACCAAATTGCGACTCGCGAGGAAGAACAGCGTAAACGAGACTTAGAGGAAAAGGAAAAAGCAGCTGAATTAGAACAGCGTAAATTAGAAGTAGAAGAAAAACGTCGTTCGGAAGAACTGGAATTAAAAAAGTTTGAGATGAATTTTGAGCTTGAGAAGCTTAAGTTACAGGCTCAGAGCCAAAGTGTTTCCAGTGGAGCGGTAGGTGGTAATGCGGCAGGGATAATGTCTCATCCAGAGAGTAAAATAGATATCCAGAAGCTGTTGCCTACATTTAAACCAGAGACAGATGATGTAACATTGTTTCTGGTGCTCCTGGAACGACAGTTAAAGCTTTCGAAGGTACCAGAACACCTCTGGGTTTCTTATTTACTAAGTGTTGTACCCTCTTCTATATCTACGCTTATTGCTCGTGAAAAAGAAGAAAACGCTTCAGATTTTTCACATGTTAAAGGTCTACTTCTAAAAAGGTTTAAAATTAGCGCTGAAAGGTTTAGGCAGCTGTTTTTCACGCATTGCAAAGATAAAGAAATTACTTGGAGAGATTATTACTTCGAGTTACGTGCTTACTTTGAAAACTGGCTTAAAGAGTTAAATGTAACGTCTTTTGAAGCTCTTCAGGATCTGATCATAGCGGATCAGATGAAAAGGCGCGTGCCTGTTGAATGCAAACAACATATGTTAGATGACTGGGAAAATTTAAATTCGCCAGCCGACCTTGCCGGAAAATTAGATGCGTATGATACTATCAGGTCTACGTTTTCTAAAGAAGACCCGGTTGTACCCCAGAAGAAAAAAGATTATTCTCGTCGAGAAAATACATGGAAGCAGAGTAAGCCTCCAAAAGAAGATAGATCTTCCCCCACGTTTGATAATCGTCGCTCAGAATCCGAGATATTCTGCTATGGTTGTGGCAAAGTGGGATTTATAAAGAGGAAATGCCCAGATTGTTCCCCTACGATTGAGAAACAAACAGTGCAAGCTCAACGTCTTAAGCTGTATAGTTTAAATACATCAACAGTTTCAGCTCTAAATGTACCTATTACGATCTGCAATAAGAAGGTATTAGTCTGTGCAGATACAGGAGCAAATCGTTCTATTGCAGGAGAACGTATGTATAAATTATTTTTGAAAGCCGGTGTTGCAATGAAACCTCATACCCATGAAAGAACATTAGCTGATGGAACTATGATGGCTAGAAAAACTCTTTCTGCCACTGTGCGTGTAAAGATTGAAGGCCGAGTTTTCAAAACAGAGTTTATTGTATTACCAAATGCCAAAGGTAACAGAACACTTTTAGGAATGGACTTCCTGCACAAAGCTAAGATAGTGTTAGACATAGCTAACAAAAGATGGCATTTTAGTGATAAACCCCAGAAAAAGTTCTATTTTGTAGATGTACACGAAGAAGAAGAAATAAGAATGTCTGCTGATGCGGTCGACATCAGTCCGTGTGCTTCACGTAAAGATGAAGACAAAAATTTAAATTCCAATGAAAGGAAGAAACTTAAAGATATCCCGAAAAAGTATGAAAAATGTTTTCAACCAGGGGGAGCGAAGATCCCATATCTTAAACATCTTGCAAATATTTCGAAAGATGTGAAAGAGCCTGTTGAAATGAAACAAGGCCAGCGGAAGAGATATTACAATAAAAATCATAGACGATTATATTTCAAGCCTGGTGAAAAAGTATGGATTAACCTACACCCAGTGAGCAAGGCAAGTAAAAATAAAACAGCAAAATTTATGCCTAAGAGAGATGGGCCATACATAATTTTGACTCAAAAGTCACTAGTGACATATGACATTGCTAGTCTAGAAAATCCTACTGAACGAATTGGATCTTACCACGTTTCTGCCTTGTTGCCTTTCCAAGAATCTGAAACTATTCCAGTTGCACCCTTGAGAAAAAGAGGAAGACCAAAAAAGCATCCTGTTTCCTCACCGAGACGTAGATCGGAAACAGAGGGGGAGGATGTAACACGCGCTTCCCAAAGGAATAAAAGAAAAAAAAATAAACTCACGCGTCACGTGACCTGAGTTTTGCTAAATTAAAAAAAAATGTAGTTGTAATATTTCTCGTTTTAAAAGAAATCTGGCAACACTAGTTCTATTAAAAAAAATGTTCTTTTTTAGTGATATTGGAATGTTGGTTGTGAATTGTGGTTTTTATCTTGTGATGGTGGCGTGCGCCAGAATTATGTAAAAGCTTTTTTTTTGTATATAATGTGTGTACGTCAGTGTTATATTTGTAAGTGTCGTCTTTTCAAGTAATAAAAAGTTTATAAAGAATGCAACCCCGAGATATTTATTAAGATAAGTTATCACTTCTTTCTTTCTTCTCTTCTACATTTGTAAGACGACTTCTTACAATACAATAATTAAACAAGTTGGAAATTGCACGTAAAGCGTAGCAAATGAGGTGCGTTCGTTGATAACGAAGTTTTAAAATATTCAGATCTTGCTGATATAGTAGAGCGTACTTTGGATACAGTATAGTGGTCGAAATCTTTGTGTTCCTGTAAATATGCAGGGAGTAATTCTTATTATACTTCATTAACGTATATCTTATTCATAAAATGTGAAGTAGTTTAATATAATTAAAACACCCCCCAAACAATGTTTCCCCGTATTATACATTATTTAGTGGAATACATTTGTGTGGCCCGGTAATTTAATAATAAATATTCCTTGCATTACAGACTATACAAAATGTATTTTTAGTACATATTTCATAGATTCATGTCGATTCTATTATATTCAAATGAGTGTAACACCATTAAAATGCATTTGAAACTTTTTTCCCCATTGACCGTAATGTATCGGAATACTTTTGATTGTACCTGTAATTGATCAATGCATCCGATTTTCATAACATTTGAAATGACTCGACAAAATTATGTAATAAATATACGTTTTAAATTTCAAACGATTAAAATGCATTTGAAACTTTTTTTCCCATTGATCGTAATGTACCGGAATTCTTTTGATTGTCCCTGTAATTCATCTATCCATACGATTTTCATAAAATTTGAAATGACGCGACAAAATTATGCAATAAATATACGTTTTAAATTTCAAACGATTAAAATGCATTTGAAACTTTTTTTCCCATTGACCGTAATGTAACGGAATTCTTTTGATTGTCCCTGTAATTCATCTATCCATACGATTTTCATAAAATTTGAAATGACTCGACAAAATTATGCAATAAATATACGTTTTAAGTTTCAAACAATTAAAATGCATTTGAAACTTTTTCTCCATTGACCGTATTGTAACGGAATGCTTTTGATTGTCCCTGTAAATGATCTATCCATCCGATTTTCATAAAATTTGAAATGACTCGACAAAATTATGTAATAATTATGTATTTTAAATTTCAAACGATTCGGTTGGGTAGTTTTTGCGTTGTTATATGCGGACGGACAGACAGACAGACGGACAGACAGACAGACGGACAGACGGACAGACGGACGGACTGAGCGACAACAATAGGTGCTACGTATTTACATAATTACGAACGCACCTAAAAAAAGGAAATAATAACGCTTTCAGGTCCATATATGTTCGGGATGAAGGCAGGGAAAGTCGATAGCTTCAGAGGCCCGCCCGCCCACTAATCGGCTCTCAATATCTTATATTTGTCTACTTTTTCTTTTAATTTTGTCTGGTTTCAATTTGTGTAATTTTTTTTTTTCCTTTTTCTATTAAGAGTGCAAGGCTATTCGGGTCGTAAGTAAAGTGTTTTGGCGCTATCCGTGGTCAAGAGAGTAGGTCTGTTTGGGTCGTAGGTAGGGGTCGTCGACGAAAATTGGTCGCTCACCGCGACGGTGTCGCTAATTACTTTCTTCTATTGAAGATAGAAGAAAGTATTGTAATCGAAATTTTTTCGATTCTTCCGTTTTTCGACGGATTTACACGTTTTATGGGTCAGAGATTCCAAAAAAAATGTTTTTACAAAATGTCTGTCTGTGTGTCTGTGTGTCTGTGTGTGTGTGTCTGTGTGTATGTCGCCATTCTACCATCAAAAAGTGTATGAAGTTATGCATAGAATTGAACCAAATTTTTTGTGAATATTTTTGGCTGTGGTAAGCAGGTCCTCCTTCAGTTTAGAAATATTCCGCCGGATGGGGGCGCTGCAATCGCGATGTTTGTGCCATTTTCAATATTGTACCGACCAAAAGTATATTATGCATCGAATTTAGCCAAATTTTTTGTGTATGTGTATGACTATGGCTAGTTGGTGCTCCATGAATTTGAAAATAATCCGCCGGAAGGGGGCGCTGCAATCGCGATTTTCGTGCCATTTTTAATATTGTACCAACCAAAAGTATATGAAGTTATGCATCGAATTGAACCAAATTTTTTGTGTATGTGTATGGCTATGGCTAGTTGGCACTCCCGAATTTGAAAAAAATCCGCCGGAAGGGGGCACTGCAATCGAGATTTTTGTGCCATTTTCAATATTGTACCGACCAAAAGTACATGAAGTTATGCATCGAATTGAACGAAATTTTTTATGTAAGTGTATGGCTATGGCTAAACTAAACTAAACTGAACTAAATTTTTTGTATATGATTATTTTTTGGTAAGGCAAGTAGGTCCTCCCTGAATTTGAAAAAAAAAATCTGCCTATCATTCTACTGTTCATCGGTTCGTGCAGAGACGGAAATTCGTTTTTGCTCCGGTTAATTGATTGAAGCAGAAATTTAAGATGAAAATCAAAGTTGGTATGGTATTGAATTAAAATTATTAAAGCATTAAAATGAGTAACTATTTTTTTTTTTTAAATATTAAAATGTACGTATGAGATAGAAGAAAGTTTTGGAATTGGCACATCCAACTAGTTTTATAGGTCAATAAAAATTCAGATTCTATTGATATATTTTTGCATTTTTGGAACTGACGTTATTCGAAATATAAAAACACATTTTTAATAAATGTATATATAAACTGTAACTAAATGTATGTTTATTTTTTTTACTTTCATTTGAATGTTTTTGAAGTCAAAATAGCTACTATAGATAATGTGCATGTGATTTCGCACACCCGAAAAGGGATATACTTCTCAAGTTATTTTAGATACAATTTAGTAATTCTACAAAACTGTGAAAGGGTCTCAAAACTAAATTAGATTTTTGAACAGAATTTCATTTGCATTTTCGGAACAGAAATTCATTGAGTGACCTCGGAATCTTTTTCAGAGGGGGGGGGGACCTCAAAATATTTTAGGGGGGGGGGCTGAGCCGCCCATAGCGCCCCCTATGTGTTAAATCGATGTAGCAAGATTTGATTTAATACAGATAAAAATTAGAGGCCGACACTTGCCATTCGGCAATTAAAGATATAAAACTGCCGATTAAAAAAACTTTTTTCGATTGCCAAGTGAAATGCAGCTTTTTTCATGGAAATACGCATCTCTACATTGATTACATTTGATTAGAAAAGCGGTTATTTCTTTTCCCTACTGAATGCAAACAGATTTCAATGATTTAGCTGTATTTTCAATATTTTGGTTTTTTGTCATGTTCTTTTAGTGTGTTCAGATGGAATTATTTTTCCAAGAAATAAAAGTTTTATTTTGGAAAATATATTAATTCATCAGGTTTGATTTCACATGCATTTCAAGCAAATTTATTGGATATCGATCGCCACCTTAGTCGTCACTCACCAAGAGGCAATTAAAAAATCTATTTTCAATCGCCAAGTGAAATGCAGTTTTTTTTTTTATGGAAATATGCATCTTTACATTGATTGCATCTAATTAGAAAAGTGGTTATTTCTTTTCCTACTGGATACAAACAGATTTTAATGACGTAGTTGTATTTTCAATATTTCGATTTTTTGCCGAGTTGTTTTATCGTGTTCAGTTGGATTATTTTTTTTTTAAGAAATACAGTTTTATTTTGGCAAAATATATTTATTAGCTTTGATTCCACATGCATTTCAAGTAATTTGCTGGTCATCGATCGCCACTCTAGTCATCACTCGCCAGTGACGACTTAAAATAATAATTATTGATCGCCAAGTGAAATACAGTTTTTTTCATCAAAATATGCATATCTACATTGATTACGTCTAATTAGAGAACTGGTTAATTCTTTTTCCTATTGGATGCAAGCAGATCTCGATGACGTTTTTGTATTTTCAATATTGCGGATTTTTTTGCCATGTACTATTAGTATATTCAGTTTGATTATTTTTTCAAGAAATATAGCTTTATTCTGGAAAATATATTCATCAGCTTTGATCTCACATGCATTTCAAATAATTTATTTCTTTTTTCACACTGGATACAAGTGGATTTCAAGGACATTTCAGTATCTTCAATATTCAATTTCCGTTCATGCTTAGCTCTTGGATTATTCCCCCCCCCCCCCCCCCCCCAAAGATATACTGTTTAATGATGCGAAATACACTCACCAGTATAGATGTCAACTGTATTTGATGTGTGTAGTGCATTAAAAATACATTTATATATTAATTCAAATCCAAATAACATTTTATTGTGTTTTATTTGTAACTGATTCACTATTTATGTCTGAGAAAAATAAAGAAAAGTCTTAAGGTTAAAATCTAAATTAATCCATTCTTAGTTTATATTTTTATGCATTATTTTGATGAAAAATTATTTTTCATATGTTTGTGTAACATTAGAATACTTTAGTTTTAATTAATTATTTATTTAATTAAAAATATTTTAAGAGGGTTCTGTAATGTTTTGGGTAATTTGTTTTTTACAGCAGAATGAGAGAGCATTCAATGGATCTTTCTGTAGATTTGCGGTCATCTACTTTTTTTGTCATTTACTTATCATTAAAAAGATATTATATTTAAGATTATGTTTTATTACTAATCTTACAGGGGCCAACGATCTCAAAAAAAATCAGCAACTTTGGTAATGTGGCCTTTCAGTCTTTCTCCATTCACTATATGAATGTCAACATTTATATTAAACACATTTTATTATAATCTAAAAGAAAAAAAAATTGCACCCTCTTTCTCAAATATCTCCCTCTCCCCCCCCCCCCTCTTTTTTTATATTACTATTCTTCTGTTGGTAAATGAACAGCTAAATTTATCAGTGAATCTGCTTCTGTCTTACTTCAATAAGTTTTTAACTCACAAGGAAGGTCTCCATTGGGGGCATACTCAGAATTTTTTGAAAAAAAATACGAATTAAACTACTCATGTAGGTAATAAAGGATCAGTGAAAATTAGCGGCGGAATTACATTATTAGATATGTAAAAAAATAAAATAGTTTGGAATAATTGGCGTGAAAAGCTGAAAGCGACGCGGGATTTGGCGAGCAGTGCATTTCCCCGCCAAAAGCAGACGATTTTAACGAATCTGAAAATTTATTTTAATTGACTTCACTGTTAAAAGTCTGCAGCATTTACTGCAACGTCACTCCACTACTTTTATAGAATATCTGTCTTCTGACCAATGAGAATGCTCCATAGCACGGTGAATTGACCGTTTTCTATAAAAGCGGTGGAGTGACGCTGCAGAAAATGGTACAGATTTTTAGCGGTGTTGTAGCTTGTACAACACTGTTAAAAATCTGCTGCATTTTGCTGCAACGCACTCCACCGCTTGTATATAATATCTCTATTCCAACCAATGAGAAAGCTCCATTTCACGGCCAAGTAACAGTTTTCTATACAAGCAAGGGAGTGCGTTGTAACAAAATGCAGCAGATACAAGCAAGGGAGTGCGTTGTAACAAAATGCAGCAGATTTTTAACAGTGTATTTTTCAATTTGGAACAATTTTAATCAATTTAAATTGTGTTTTAAATGATAAAATATATTAATTTCATTTTGTTATAAGTACATATAAACGTATACGACAAAATTACACTTAAAGTAAAGTAAAAATGCAAAACTAAAATTACTTAAACTAAACTTATTTAAATAAATTGAACATAGAAAGTTTTTTCTTTAAAAAGTATTCGAAGCGTAAAAGCGTATTTTTCAAAATTTCGTTTTTTCGCCAAACGGAGATAAATCGCCAAATAAACGAAATTTTCATTATTTTTTTACGGACGTTATAAGGAGGTTCCGCCGAAATTGTTTTTATAAACATATATAACTATATGAGAAGAACATTCTGTAATTTTTTTCAGATTTTTCTGAGTATGCCCGTATGGAGACCTTCCTTGTCAGTGTCTGTAAAAACAAGTGCATGCATGTTATTAGCAATGAAATGCTATTTGAGCGTGTTATGGGAAGTTGCTCCCAGGCTCTCCTACTCAAGTAATTTAGATTGTAGCATCCAAAACAAGTCAGACACAATGAAAAAATCCTTTTTTATTTTATTTCTTTAACCCTTTCCGGCACGGGCAAAATCTGTTTGTAAAATGAGAAATTATCGACTGACACCGGAATTCTCAAACGAATTTTTTAGATATTTTGAATGCCTTAATTTAAGCCTTTATAGTAAAAACAAAATTTTATTGTAATATTATTGGTACCGTTTGCAAGTTTGGAATTAAAATTAGGTATCCCAGACCGGGCACAGTGTGCCGGAAAGGGTTAAGGATGAGTTTATAAAAAATATTAAAATAGATCACTATTTAAAAAAAAAAAAGCATTCAGTTTTTTTTTGTGTGTGTGTGTGTGTGTGTATGTGTGTGTGTGCGCGTGTGTGTGTAAAATATATATATTTTAGTTATTTGAACAATTAAATGCTAAATTAACACAAACGGGGGGGGGGGGGGGGGGAAGGGTACATAAAGCCCGTATTTTGTTACTAAAAATTAAATGATAGGTTTCGTATTATAGAGGGTAAAATTAGTGCTAAATCGCGATGTAGCACTAAATCGCGATGTTAGATGGATGATAAATCGATTTAAGAAATCTCTACATCGCCCAGTCCTAGTCAACATGTATAATTGGCTATTAGTTTGGCGATTTGTATAATTTGGCGAAATTGGTCGACGGGATAACAGAGTAGTACCAAAAAAAGAAACAATAAATAAACAGTTATAAATGATAAACTTAATAAGTAACAAAACAATAAATATAATTTTCACAATAAATCGTAAATATTAAATTATTAAAACTTATAGCCATATTGAATTCATGCTGTTGTATCATTCAATCAACGCATTTCACTTCTCAATGGTTAACTTTTCCCATTTTATTTGTCCTAACATTTGTTATAAACTTATTAAACGGATCTTCTCCTTGGCAAAGATTTGCAAAGCCAAATTGGCGGGGGGAAAAACACGTGCAAATGTGGTGCGTATATGACATCTGTGCCGTTTGTCTCTTTATAACTTTGGACCCAATCATCGGATCGCGAGGAAATTGAAAAGGTGAAGTGTCTTACTCTAGACCTCAAAGCTTACCAAATTTTATCCAAATCCATCAATTAGTAGTTATGGAGATCCAGAAACCCTGTTTTGTCACTTTTTTTTTCATGAAACAGGAAAAAAGGACAAACGAATCAATTATTAAACAAAAACATAATTTGCAGAACAAATTAAAAAAACAGAATTTATTTCTTGCATTATTTAAGCCCAAAAAGGGACAGATATTAAGATATTTGATTTAGTTATTTCTACATTTAATATTAAATTTTTGTATCAAATAATTTAAATTATGTGAACATTAAAAAAATAAAAATAAAATTCTAACAATACGATACTTAAAACCCCTAAATCATAGATTTAGTTCAAACGAAATAGAAATAAATCTGAGACTTTTTCTGAACATTTGCTCTTTAGATGTGCCTATACTTTTTATTTATACCTACCGTAAACATTATACAAAATCTGCAAAACAAATATTTGCAAGTTAAGTTTGGGAAAAAGTCTCAGATTTATTTCGTTTCGTTTGAACTTAATCTAAGATTTAGGGGTTTTAAGTATCATATTGTTAGAATTTCATTTTTATTTTTTTAATGTTCACATAATTTAAATTATTTGATACAAAAATTTAATACTAAATTTAGAAATAACTAAATCAAATATCTTAATATCTGTCCCTTCTTGGGCTTAAATAATGCAAGAAATAAATTCTGTTTTTTTAATTTGTTCTGCAAATTATGTTTTTGTTTAATATCTCAAGTTTTTTAATAACTATTGCATTCATATGAACTCATTTCAAAATTAACTGAGGGTACCATCATCAGGACTTCCTTTATGCGGTACCGTATCACAATTGGCCATAGCTAGAAGTGAACTATGAGGGGGGTGGTGCGCTCAAGAGAACGTCTGAGGGGCTCATATTTCTCTCTCTCTTTCTCTAGCAGAAAAATTAACTAGTGCATATTCACAATCTAAGTACCATGTTTCTTATTAAATTGTTGTAATAGCTGCATTTTATGCTAAAAAGAATATGGTGATGAAAAATTTGAGTGCATAACTAGTTCAATATTGAACATCTTGTTGGCTTCATACGTGCAAGTAAGATGAGCGAGTATTGAAGCACTTACTTTAATTACAATTTAGCAATTCTGCAAAACTATGAAAGGGCCTCAAAATTAAATAAGATTTTTGAACAAAATTTCATTTGATGAAATACTAACTATTACGTTCGCCCCTACGTAGAAATTTGATTTATTTTTTCAGATCTATACACTCTAAAAAATAAATGTGTAAATTGTCTGATTTTACCCATGGATATGTGTAAATTTCTAAAATTACACACCTGTAGTAAAATTTACACATTTTTTCTCTGAAATTTACCTATTTTTATGTGTATTTATCTTATGAATGTAAGTGTGTAATTTGTTATCACTTGAAAAACTCAGACAAGTGTGTAAATGTTGAAAAATGCCATTATTTACACGAATCTGTGAGTTATTCTGAATTTAACATAATTATATATGCACAAATAAGTGTGTAATTTTTTAAAAATGCATACTTGTCAAAAAATTTACACATTTTGGACAAAAATTTACCTGTTTTTTTGTGCATCTAACTTGTGAAATCATGTGTACAATTTGTTATCTCTTTATAAACTCAAACAAATGTGTAAATGTTGAAAAATGTCTGGAACTATGCGTGTTACACATAAGTACAAGTAGAGAACGTTCGAAAATTCGGTTTCGGTTTCAGTTTCGGTTTTAAATCTGAGTTTTGCCGAAAATTCGATTTCGTTCTCGTTTTCGCCTAAAATTCGGTTTTGTTTTCGTTTTCGGCCCAAAATTGAAGTTTCGCCGAAAATTCGTTTTCGTTTTCGGACAAAAATTTGAGTTTCGCTGAAAATTCATTATCGGCGACAATGCTGTTAAAAATTCGGCCGAAACTATCTGAATTCCGGAAATCTTCTTTCTTCCGTTGGAAATTTTTAACATTACTTGTTGATTTGAGCTGTTTCCGCTCAGATGAGAAAACACTTTATTTAATGCTTTGAATGAACTTTATTGTTTACAATTATCGGCCATGGCTGATTCATGTCATGAAGTCAAATTTAACAAACATGCTCGTACATAAGCCGTTTTTCACCTGCTTATTAAAAGATGCAAGCTTAACAGTAACCGCAGGTGTTTCGAATGCTATTTTTAAAAAGTTCTAAGATCCTATGTGATTGATGAATTAATTACATTTTATTTTATATGAAAATAAAAAGTTTTGGTCAAAGAAGAAATATGCACGCGTCCGGGCTTGGTTGACGATATAAATGGTGTCACACTCCCCCCTCCTCCCCCCCCTTAAAAAAAAAAAAAAAAAAAAAAAAAAAAAGAAAAAGAAAGAAAGAAAAAATCCACCATATTTTTTTCAATTGCAATTCAACGTTATTAGAAATAAAATTTCAACATTTGTTCGATAACTTTTAAGAATTCCATAGTAACAAAAAAATAATACTTACATTATCTACTTTATTAATTTACAGGGCCACATACAAATATTCTATTACATAATATTAAAGGGGGAAATACTGTTTGGGGCGCGTTTTAATACTATTAAACTGTTTCACATTTCATGAAATTGATATACGTTGTTGAGGTTTATTACAAGTTACTTCCTGTATAATAGAAAGCAGATAATATTTACAGGGACACACGGAACATTTCGGCCACTATATTATATCCAAATACTATATACAGTACACCAAAATCTGAATATTTTTAATAGCACGAACGCATCTCATTTGCTACGCTTGACGTGCAATTTCCAGCTTGTTATAAAATAATTATTGACATGTAGAATCATATTTCTAATACACAAATAGACATACATATATATGCACGTGTATGTATAAAGTTCAAATAAAATCAAAATGTACTCTCCCCACCTTCCCCAACACTTTCCCTCCCAAATCCCAAAGAAGGTTTGAAATTTTCATCTCCCGTGCCCGATTCGCTATCTGTACCTCTAAGAAAAAAAATATTTTGATATAAATAAAATGTAATTATTCATGCACAAAACAGAATGATTTTCAATTATATGAATTTCATATAATTAAACAAGTCGGATGTGGCAATCTCAAAATTTTCTTCTGTTTCATGCATGTTAATACTTAAAATTCCCTACCACAGTGCCAAAATTAAATGACAATCTATGATCCTTTTGAGGATTCGAAAGACATACAATTCCGTGCATTAGTTCTTAAATTAGGACTATTGTGAATATCAGGAAAATTGCACCATAAAAGCGTTACTTTTTGAACAATTTATACCAAAACATAAACAGCAATAATCAAGCTATAACAGAATCTGAAGTTTGATGAAATAATTCGTGTAATAGTTCTTGAGATAGAGCTATTGCAGGGATCAGGAAAAAAACAATATAGCAGCGTCACCTGTTGAGCGATTGACACCAAAATTTAAACATAACTAGTTCATATCATGATTTATTGAATCTGAAGTTTGATCAAAATCCATGCATTGATTTTTGCTATTGTGGATATCGTGAAAAATGCAGCATATAAGTGCCAACTATTGAGCGATTTACAGCAAAATGTAAACAACATCAATTCATGTCAAGGATTAACTGAATCTGATGTTTCACAGAAATCTCTGCATTATTTATTCAGATAGAGCTGTTGCGTAAGTCGTAAGAATGCAGCACATCAGCGCCACCTATTGAGCGATTTACACCAAAAACTAATCGGTATCAATCTATATCATGGATCCCCTGAATATAAATTTTTATTAAATTCCGTGCATTAGCTCTTGAGATAGAACTATTGAAAAGATCGTGAAAAATGCAGAGTAGCAACCCCACTTGATGAGTGATTTGTTCCAAAATGTAAGCAGCATCAATTCATGTCGAGGAAAAACTGAATCTGATTTTTGATAGAAGCCCGTGCATTAGTTATTGCGATTTATAGCTGTTGCGTTATTCGTAAAAAATGCAGCATAGCAGCTTCACTTGTTGAGTGATTTCCAGCAAAAACTAATCAGTATCAATTTATATCAGATACTATATTTATATATTTTTTATCAAATTCCATACTTCTTGAGATAGAACGTCCACAAAATTTATATCACATAGAGACAGACAGAGTCAGAGACTTACAAACAAACATTTAGTAAAAACATGTTTATTTATTTATTTATATATTTATTTATTTTTTGTATTTTTGACCTCATAAAACGTGTAAAATCCTTTAAAAACAGGAATTCGAATATTTTCACGAATCCATTATTTTCTTCTTTTAAAAATAGAAGAGTGTAAAAATGTTTCAGGTATACATATTCCAATTTATGTTTATTGTGATTTTTTGTTAACGATCAGCTGTCTTTAACAAAACGCACTTCTGTGACAATTACATCTGCGGTTTCAAAAGAAAAAAAAATCTTAAGCCTGTGTTTGATTTTGCAGGTGATAAACTTTCAAAGTTTAGTAATATATGCATTATTTGCTTTATAATTTTACTTGCGCATATGTCATGTGCAATAAAGGAAAACGCAGACGATTTTTAAATTACAGACAGTATAGTTCATTTGTTGATCTTTGGAATACACAGAGAACGAGAACATTTTCTGTGTAAAAATAGCCGTTTATGTACGTTTAGTGCGTCAAAGTTTAAAAACTTAGGCAAAATATATTACAAGAGTGTTTCAGTATTCTGTATATACAATATTAAATATGTCCAAGAAAGTTTACAAATGCTTTGGCATGTGTAAATGATTCATGCCATTGCTTTTGTAATTAGTATTGGAGTATGTTTTTCTACAATTAATGATAAGGATTACGTGAAAATATAAAGAAATACCTAGATGAAAAAAAGGTAAGACAAAAAAAAACTTTCTGTTTGCTTTTCTTTAAATTTCAATCATTTTGTTGAAATAAATAAAAATCTATGAATAAGCCATATAATTGAAAAAATGAGGCTAAAATGTCATAATTCTATTGTCTATTTATTTTTTTATTCTAGAAGTTTTTATTATTTTATTTTGTGAATGATTTTAATGAGAGGAATTTCAAAATATCTATACGATATACACTATATGAAAATAATATGATTAACCCAAGGAAAAAGAAAAGAAAAAAAAGGTAAACAGTGTACAAAAATTACAATAATGCATATAACCACAGGTAAAATTCATTAGTTTTTATTCAATATATTTTTTTTAAGTTTTCGAGATTTTTTCGAATTTAGGTCTAATAAAATAAGTTTACAAACAAATTTCTTAATTTTATCACATTCATTTGGATTTTACTTAGGGTGCCAACTATTTTAACTAGTTGATTTAAGTTAGCGATTAAATCGTGATTTTAATTAACAATAAAAAAAAATCATTGATTTAATTCAAAATTGATTTAAATCTAAGTGTTTTAAACGACATAAACGTATTAATCTATGATTAATGTAATTTGGAAAGGTTTTGCATGTATTTTTCCTTACTTATAAAGAAAAAAAAGCTTTAAATAATTGTTTCTAAGCTTAATTCCTGAGTCTTGCAAAACATTAAATACAATAAGTTTGTAAAGGCATAAAAAACCCTTTTATTTAAGAATTATATCTAAATCTAAAATAATTTGTGATGTCATAATTTCCTTTAAGCAATTACATTATTCATTCTTTTATATGAAATAAGCATTTCAAGTATGATAAATTTCTGCTAAATAAAAGAATAAAGAATCAGAATATTATTTTTCTATTCTACTTTTGCAATTATGAACTTATACCAAATACTAGAGCTAAGGAAGAATAGAATAATAACAAATGTTCGACAAATGTTGTAAAAAAAATGTGTAACAGAAAAAGAAATAATTGGTATAAAAATGCTAAACACAGCTTAATTAATATAGTATACATATTTATTTAAGTACAGCAATGTATCAATAGTGCAATACTGTTGCTAAATATTATAAAGATTTCAGATATAACTTGGATATTCATATATTTATTCTGTATGTGTGTATAAATCGTTGTAACTCTTTTTCACACACACATACATATATTAGCATGCAGATACATTGTGTAAGTTATGATTTATGCAATTAACAATAATTTTTTTTACTACAAATGCAAATAATACTTGTTAGTTATGTTGTTTATGCCACTAATGAAACTACTTACTTGCAGTTTTTATTAATTCTGTTGATTACTGTTTCATTTTGGCTATTTGTTAAGGTTGCCCCACCTTGCCCCTTATGAAATTAGCAAAATGCACCCTAACTTTTAAAATATAGTGAAATTTATTTGAAATTGTTGCCAGAATTATTTTTTATAATAAATCTCTCCATACCGCAGTGTACTTATAAATATGTGTACCCAAGACTTTACAAAAATGACAGAACTTTGTTTCTTGAGAAAAAGCAGGATATTATTAAAACATGTTATGTAAATGTATTTTTCAATTCGTAATTTATAGAAGTATTGAAAATTAATGATTTTTTTATTTATCATACTAAAAATTATGTACCTATTTTTATTGCTACTAAGCACATTAGTAATATATTTTCTTATGCAATAGTGTCTTTTTTTAGAACAAGCATACTGCCCTTTGTCTTTTTAGAATAAATAGTAACAACTAAATTATCGTTTTAGTAATTTAAGCATTACAATATGCATTATATACCTAATTAAAGATTGTAATCAATTTAAAATTAAATGCATCTACTGATAATTTTAATAAATGTAAAATAATTATTTTTTAATGTAGTTTTACATAATTATTGCAAAATATTATTAATGTACATAACTTTATAATATTATATTAATGAAATTACTAATTTACAGCTTTTATAATTTTTGTAATTACTGACTAATAATTAAATTTTATTAATTAAAGTGTAAAAACATAGATTATGTTAGTAAATAAAGGTCTAATTTTTTAGAAACCTAGAATCTATTAATCTTAGAAACCTATAGCCTAAACCTACATCTATTAAATATTTCAATGCTGGAGAAAAAAAAAATCCGATTTAAATAATAAAAAGAAACATGATTTAAATACAAAAATCCGGTTTTTATTAATATTACTTTTTAAATCAAGATTTTTTTACATTCTAATTTTACGGAATTTTTAACTATTTTTTGTTGGCCGATCCGACGGAACTGTCTTATTAATACGGAGTGTTAAAATAAGTTTTGTTATTTATAACTATCCTCTAATCTTGTAAATAAAATATTAATGATAATATACCAAAGTGTGACTTTATTTTATGTATAGTCTGCAATTTTATACTTCATTCACATAAAAAAAGTTATTAACTGTGTATTCCTACTTTGTTTTTAGCTCTGTCTGGTAAAAATAAGTACGATTATATGGATTTGTAACAGATAATTATATGGAAAAAAAATTTATCACATTTCATTTAAAGCCACTATGGTAAATTCTTATAAATCCGCTTGTATTATTTTATGACGATATCAGAGTGATTTTGGCTCTGGCAACATAGATCCTTGGAAAATCGTGCAAAAACTTTCATATAAGACCTGAAAAATGAGCTTTGTTTTAAAAATTAATAATCATAGATAGTAAGAGTTATTTTTTAATGTATAATTTTTAAATAAAAATGTAATTTCCGCAATGAATTATTAAAATTATTTTTTAATAACTAATTTTTTTAAGTATGAATTTTGCTTCAGTCAAATCATAATGCAAAGTGAATTACACCTTTGTATCAACGTGTTACATAACTGCGATATACACTAAAGTCAAAATGACCAGTGAGAGCATTAAGGGTGCATTCGAAAATTTTTTTTTCACCTTCAACAACTCGAAATTTTCTGATACAATTTCAGACTCACTTTTAGAAGTAAAAACACGAAACTTGCTGAGGTGACTTTCAAAGAGATCTATAAGATGTCGTGTGATTTTATTTTTTGTTAAATTCATTAGAATTTGATTTATAAACTATTATTTCCTCAGTATGACCTTTTTTTTTGTTCCGAGATCTCCCGCTTCGGAAAATTCGGCTCAAAATGTTGACTTTAACAGCATTTTTTTTTTTTTTTTTTTTTTTTTTTTTTGCAATATTTTCTGCATTTATCAAAAAATTGAAAAACACGGAACCTAATATACTATCTAAATAAGAGAATTTGACAGTTTGATGCGTCTGAGAGCAAAAACGACTTTAAAAATAAATCAGAAAAAAGGCAATTTGTATTGAAATACACCCTTAATTGGAGGTCTTATTCATTACTGTTATCATCCATCATAGCATTTTTGCCACGTATGTTCTTACAATTCTCAACATACGACGATACTGAGTTAAACTTTCCTGTCAAAGTTTACTTGATCACTTGAGCAGTTTTAGATCGTTATTGCTAAAACGAATTTTGTAAAATTAAAAGGGCTAGATAGCACAGAACAGATTTTTTGTTTCAAGGGTAAGTTCATTTATTTTACAATTTAATACTTGAAAATTAATATTATGAATGAGAAGTGTGTTATTTTCTGATTATTACAAATTTGGAAAAAATAATTTATCATTTTTGTGTTTAAAATCATTTTTTTCATGTTTAAATCAGGTTAAACCACATATTCTAACATTAGAGTAGATATTTGCAGTTTTAACATTATATTGCATTTAAAATAATTATTTGATTTAAATACTATCTGTTTCAGCATTTTTATAATATATTTTGCTATAAAACTTCGAATTTTCATTATTTTACATGCTATACATTTCTTATTTCATTTTCTACCTATGACAAAAGACAGCTTTTCATAGATTTTCATAGATTCATGTTTTTCGTTTGTGATTTTTAAATTGAAGACTTTTTATAAGCGTATTGCATTCAAAAACTACAAGAAAAATAAATAAAAACTTTAAAAAATGTCATTTGATATCAGAAGAAATAGTTTTAACCTAGGCCGAAAAATTAAAATGTTTACACCAAAATCCAATTACAGAAACAGAAGCAATTATAAATCTTTTTCAGATTGAACAAACATTGATTTTTGATCTTGTTTTCGACTACTTAGACTACAAATTTGTTAAAAGGAAAGAACACGCCAACATACGAGTTTGTCCTTCATGCATTTTTTTTTCGGTAATGAAAACACTTAATTCATATTTTACACTCCAAAGTATAAGGTAAAACTATGTACACAAAAATCTGTGTATTTTAAATATTGCACAAATTATGTATTTTGCATGTTACGCAGACATACGTGTAAGAACAGAATATTACACACAAATCTGTGTATTTTGCATGTTACATAACATTATGTGTATTTCCCTAATACACAGAAATATGTGCAAAAAATGAATATTACACAGGAATATGTGTAAAAATATTACACAGAAATATGTGTATTGCCCAGCAATTTACTCATTGAAGCGTGTATTTCAGGAGTTATCAGATAATTTTTACACATTTGGACTTATCATCAAATTACACATTAAAGTGTGTATTTTGAAATTTACACATTTGGCGCAATTTACACACCAATTTACACATATAGACATGTCGTTTTTGTATCATCGATTTACACATTTTTGAGTGTAAATTTACACATTTATTTTTTAGAGTGTACCGATTATGATATTTAGACTCCATAACCACCCCAAATTAAAAACTCTATTTATCTATCTCCGCGGTATCTGCGTAGATTTTCATTTCTCCATCACAGATTTTCTTTGATCCTTTTCCAAATCATTTGCCTCATTTCCAAATTGTTATTATTATTATTATTATTATTATTATTTTACATCTAGAACTGTATTCTGTACATGCATCCTGTCTTGATACCAAATATTTCAAAATCTCTGCTTCATTTTTAATATGACGTCATAATTGTGCGCTTTTAATTCTTAAAATCAATTTCACTTTTTACGATGGAATCACTCAAAAAATAGATGTCACTTTTTTCTTCGGCGAATTAATTTCTTATGAATCAAAAAAGTTTCTTCTGCATGTAACTGATTTTTATCATATAAAAAACTGATGGAACCAGAGAGAAAAGTAGAGCTCGATCTAAAAAAAATGTTACAGTAAAAAATGTGAAATATTTTCAATCTAAAAATGTGCGTAGAAAAGAAATGGAATCAGATGATCTGGAAAGCTCATAAAATAACCCAAATTTTTGTTAGCTGAAAATGTAGACTGAGCTTTACTGGTACTTAAAATCAATCAGGGAAAAAGAGGCATTTTTAACTCACTCCGTATATCAATCATCCATAACCAGTTTAAAAATTCGGGTTCATAACTATATGTTACGGCTGGTGTAAGGAAGTATGAGAACGGTTCGTTCAGTACAAAGTGTGGACACAATTGGATTCCAGTGGTTTTGATTAATGGAAGATCAATGTTCCAATTAAACTCAAAACCTTGAACAGATACGATTCAACTATATACTAAATATTTGTGTTCAGACTTATTTATCTACATCAATTCCTCAACAACCTGATTATATTAATGTTATACTTCAATTATTATGCTTCATGGTTTATATTCGTTTAGCGTTGTGTAGTTTAACTGATTCGAGACATAATAACAATACAATGTATTGACTACTTTCTTAAGTAATCACTTTGAGTGGATAATAGTATAATTCTGACTAAAAGAACCAGTAAAGCTCAGTCTACATTTTCAGCTAACAAAAATTTGGGCTATTTCATGAGCTTTCAAGATCATCTGATTCCGTTTCTTTTCTACGAACATTTTTAGATTGAAAATATTTCACATTTTTTACTGTAACATTTTTTTTTAGATCGAGCTCTACTTTTCTCTTTGGTTCCACCAGTTTTTTATATGATTTCATAACTTTTTCAGATCCTTTCAGGAACTTTATCAATCACCTTCAACTAACAAATCTAAACTATTATTAGTATTAGTTTAAAGTTATTAATAGACATATTAGTTTGGCAAAATAAGAGAAATAACGCCAAGTTGGCTTCAATTTTGGCGAGTAATTTTTGGCGCCAAATTTGGCGATATATCGCCTAGTTGGTGAAAAACCTGGCGACATAACTGGCCCGTCACAGATGGTAGTCCCAGTGCAGTTTTTCGGTATCTACTCAGATTTTCTTATGATCATAGGTATCTACACAGATTTTCCTATCTTCATTTTCAAATCGCTATTTTTATAATTATAGAAGAATTTTCTTTCTAAATTATCCCTTTTAATTGAAATATATGTATTTTAATAACTGTTTTGACGTCGAAAACACTCAGAGGTACGATGTTGTTTTAACGCATATTTAGTTTCAGTTTACATATATGTTTATGAAAAATATGTATTTTCTGTTTCGAATGACATCATTTTCAAAGGTTCAAGAACCTAACAAGATAATCAGAATTTTTATTGATCTATAAAAAAATGAACACGTGTTACCATTTCTTTTTTTAAATTATTATGTTGTTTTTTAGTTGGTGGCAACTCAAAAAAAAATGATTGAATTAGCAATTAAAAGGAGAGATTTCCATAATGTTAAATTATGGAGCGTTATGTAAATTTTAAATGGCTGCTATTTCCTTAATTTTTTATATTTTTTTACCGGATCTTCGAAAGGCACATCCCTAAATTAAAAGCTTTCGAATAAGCTATTACACTTCGTTGAATGTTTCCCGGTTCGGGTTATAATTGAGTTGTTTCTCTTTTTTCCTTGTTTCACGAGCAAAAAGTGACAAAAGAGGGATTCTGGATCTCCGAAACTAATCGGTGGATCTGGATGAATTTTTGTAAATTTTGAAATCTAGAGTAGGACGCTTCCCCTTTTAAATTTCGTCGCGATCCGATGATTAGTTCCAAAGTTATTAAGGGGCAAACTTTGGATTTTAACATTAGAGATGCATCTGAGCTCTACTATACAGCACTATCGTGCTGTATGGTACTTAACAATCAGTATTGATACAATTGCGTAGAAGTATAGTTCTAGAATTTCACCTCTAGACAATATACTATTCCTCCAACAATACCTCAAGACATAGTATCAATAAAATGTATTTATTTTTTTTAATTTTGTGTATTACGTCATATTTATTTATTTTCTGTATCTCTTCATTTAGAAGTTTCTTGATAAATTAATTAATGTTTGAATTGAAATTCTGCCCAAAATTGAAATTTAACTTCGACAGAACGTCAAACCGCTATCGGAGCTCTGGGCAGGGTTCAGCGTAGAAAAGTTGGGGATAGATGTCATATATGCAACACGTTGGCGCGATTGGAACAAAATGTAGTTTATATGCCTCGCATGTTAACCTGGCTGTCGTTGTTTATTTTCTAATAAATTGTTTATTTTCTATTACTTTTTTTAAAAGATGACGTAGATCGATTGGTTCTATAGTTATTAATAAACTTTTTTTTATTTATCACTATTTCCTTTTTTAAATATTAGAAAATAATTTAAAAATATATATGTGATTAGTATTTGAAAACGAAATTTTCGCCAAATTGGCGTGAGAAAAAAATTGCGCCAACATGGTAAGTATTAGACATTTATGCCAAAAGGTTGCATAGTTGTCTAATATTTACCAAGTTAGTATTTGCATTATGAATATTCCAAATATGCTTAAATTTTATTAATTTATAGAGATAGTGAATAAAAAGAGTTTTATAAAAATATTAACTTAAAGTATAAAAAAAAACAGCTATTTTTCAACAGAAACTCTTTGCGATATTTTAAAAATTAAATCGTGTAGTGTTTTATCATATTAAAATCATCGGAATAACGAATTTAATAGAACTACGGTACTACTTAATTATCCCGTCAACCAATTTTGCCAAATTATATAAGTCGCCAAACTAATAACCAAATTATACATATTGGCATTTTTTTAAAAACAAAAGAACTAATAAATGAGTAAAATATTAATAAAAAATACTAATAAAAAGCGGAAATAAAATCATTTGATTACATCTCTAAATACGTTTACGTATTTAACGTCATTGAACGTGACATTCACGATCATCCATTATTGGCATTTAATCTTATAGTTTGGCGATAGTATTTGGTCGACGGGATAACCAAGTAGTACCATTGATTCAAAATTGATTTTATCCAATGATTAATTAATTATTTGTAAAATTACAAATTTAGGCACGATTTAAAAAAATCTCCAAATCGGGAAAAAAATATATTTGTAAACATTATTGTTTATATTTGTTTACATTGGATTTGAATATTTAGGTTGATAGAATTGGCGAATTGCCGAAAAGTCGTACACCAATTAGTTGATAATTCTTCTGTTTAGCCTTAAAAAATTGCTGAAGTCCTAGTTCTGCAGATTTAGCAGTTTCATTACATACAAAGGATGAAATACTATTATTCTTAAGTACTGTTATTTTTGAAAACTTTTATTCACCTAAATTTATTTTTATTTTCTTCGAACACATCAGGAACACAATTTTTAAAAATGTGGTATGTATAAGTACGAAATCCCGGCGCAAATGTCATATACCCTCTGGGTTTGGTGCGATTTTTTTTCTGATGCCAATGTGCCAAAATATTCGCTTTCGAATATCAATTACATACATATATTTAGGTTATTTTCTATTATTTTGTAGAGACAATAGGAAGAAAAAGCTTAATTTACTTATATACTATACTTCTTCAGTTAGAAGCTTCTTGATCAATGTTTAAAAATGTCCTTTTATTATAAAAATCATGCTGCATATTGCTTAATGTTGACGATTCTTGCCTTTGTACCAAATGTTTACAAATCTCCGTTTCATTTCTAATATGACGTCGTAAATATACCATTTTAAATCTTACAAAAAGAAAAAAAAAAAAAAAAAAAAAAAAAAAAAACAAGATGAATGTAGATTTTACCATTGCAGAATTCAGTTTCGCCTCCGATTAGAAAAAAAAAAAAAATCGATAGAAGTTTTTAGAAGGGCGACCCCGTTTAGATTGCAATGAACTAACTTCATTTTTCTTGTGTTTATCAATATAATAGCAAACAGAACGGCGTGAAATACCCAATTGAATAGCAATTTCTCTCTGAGACATTGGAATTGCGGAATAATAAAGAGATACAATTTGACGTGCTACTTCTTCATTGACTAGATTCATCAAAAACGAATTTTTTCCTTAGTTTAAACGCTTTTTTATAGACCCTGAGTAAAAGGAAATAGTTTAACATTAAAACGAATGGAATCCCGTCGAATTCGACGAATGAAATTTTTAAAAGACCCGATCGATTTGGTTTTAAAAAAAGCAAAAGTAATTACATTATTGAATCAATATATAATAAATATATTTACAAAGTAAATGTCAAATTTGCCAGTTACAATTTTGCATTCAAATATTCGCACATCTACAGTTAAAACTGTAATATGAGTGCCGGCGAAATCCAGAAATTTTATTTTATATGCATTCACAGAAAAATAGCTTTATTTAAAAAAAAAAGAAAAAAAATAATATCGGGTACTACTAGGTTATCCCATCGACCAAAAAATTATCGCCAAACTATAAGATTAAATGCCAATAATGGATGATCGTGAATGTCACATTCAATGACATTAAATACGATTCATGTGTTTAAAATGTCATTAAGTGATTTTTATTTCGACTTTTTATTAATATTTTTATTAATATTCTGCTAATTATTTATTTTTTCGTTATTTAAAATACAAATTATGTCAATATGTATAATTTGGCTATTAATGTGGCGATTTGTATAATTTGGCGAAATTGGTCGACGGGATAACAGAGTAGTACCTAATATCGTTATGAGTAAAAATACGATGTTTTAAATAGTGACGTCTTTTACTCTTCAAATGTTCTTTAAAAGTTACTGTTTATGAAAAAGGCCTCCATAATAATATTGTAATTCCCTTTTATCTGGTTGCTGAATGACATAATTTTCCTCATTTGAAATTTCTCTTATTTTGATTTAGACATTAATTTTTATCATAAATTATTTTCTGTCATTTTATTTACGTTATTAATATTATTTCTCAGTAAATATATATTTTTTTAACTCAATTAGTGCATAATTATACACAATCATTTTAGAAAATAAATTTTTATTATCGAGAGAAAAGCTAAACTGTGTTGCCACCATTTTAAAGAAATGTCATGAAAAAGCTTTTAAAATTAAAAATAAAATATAAAAATGGAAATAAATTAAAAAATAATTAAAATGGGCACAACTACAAATAAATAGCTTTCATTTAAAAAAATAATTATCAAAATCGGTTGACTAGAAAATTCAGGGCTGATGAAACGACATTTTTAGCTTGTCTGAAAGAAATAGCATCGGATGCTAAAAAAAAATTACTTATCAAGTAAAAATGATTAATTGCTACAGGAAATATGTCCATTGACCTCTCTCTCTCTCTCTCTCTCTCTATATATATATATATTTTTTTTTTTTTTTTTTTTTTTTGATTGAAAAATTATTTTTTAAACAATTAGATTCTTTGGAGAAAATTTGTGGCAGCGCGTACAAAATGTGGGAAAATGTCTAGTAAATAACTCGTTCAATGTTAAATTCCGTATTAAAATAACATTACGGAGTCGCACTGGAAATAAATAAAGCATAGCACTGCCGTGCTATGCTTTAATAATTCAAACCAGGGAACTTTGAGCGACGTGTAATAGATTGTTCGAAAGCTTTTAATTTAGGTATGTGCCTTTCGAAGGTCCTGTCAAAAAAGATCAAATATTAAGGAAATGACACCTATTTAAAATTAAAGCATAGCACGGCAGTGCTATGCTTTATTTATTTCCAGTGCGAGTCCTTAATGTTATTTTAATACAGAATTTAACATTGAACGAGTTATTTACTAGACATTTTCCACATTTTGTACTCGCTGCCACAAATTTTCTTCGAAGCACCTAATTGAGTAAAAAAAATTTTCTCCAATCAAAAAAAAGCTAGAGATCAATTGACATATTTCCTGCAGCATTTAAATATTTTTACGTAATTTAAAAGTAAAAATAAAAATGCTTTTTTTTTTTTTTTTTTTTTTTTTTTAAGAATTAAAAACGGCATATTTTAGACGCCATTTTGGAAATGAAACGGAGATTTTGAAACATTTGGTATCAAGATAAGAATCATTTACAGAAAGTAACTAATATGAAGCATGATTTTTATAATAAAAAGACATTTTCAAACATTGATTATGGATCAAGAAGATTTTTAGGAAATTTAGAAAATAAGTAAATTAAACTTTTTTCTATTTATTGTTTTTTCAATAAATTCAATAATAGAAAATATGTATGTAACTAATATTTGAAAGCGAGGTTTCTGACACATTAGCATAGGAAGAAAATCGCGCCAAATCCAGTGCGTATATGGTATCTGTGCCGGGATTTTTTACCTATGCCACATTTTTAAAGTTTCGCCGCCTTATATGTTCGAAGAAAATCAAAATAAATTAAGGTAAATAAAAGTCTTCAAAAATAATAGTATTAAAGAATAATAGTGCATTATCCTTGGTATGTAATGAAACTAGTAAATCTGCAGGCCTTCAAACTCAAATCCTGGCATTTATTAAGGCTAAACCGCAGAATTAACGACTACATGGCGTAAGACTTTTCGGCACTGCAATAAATTAGCCAATTCTATCAACTTAAACAGTCAAATCGAATGTAAACAAATGAAAACAATAGTGTTTACTGTCAGACCACAGTTGCTGTGGCCGTGCTTGGCAGAATGCCAGGCCGATTCTATACAGCTTGTAGGGAGGACAGCTTCTTTGGCAGAAGGGATCGTGTTCAACATTTTTTTTTTTCTTTTTCTGTTCTGTGAAATTTTATTTTAAATAAAATGGTCGTGAATCTTCCATTAGTTCACGGATTTTGTTTTTCCGAAATATATATACACATATTTGCTATATTTTTGTGAATTTCAATAAAACCATATTTGTTTTATTTTATTTTTTACAATTATATTTATGTCAAACCCGCAGATTTAACGACTGCTTGGCTTCTATCTTGACGGCTATGCAATGAATTCGCCAATTCTAACAACCTAAATATTCAGGGCACATGCAATTACTTGCACCAAAATGGCGTTATTTGGCCTGATATGGTAACCCTGCTACTTTTGTTTATTTATTCGTAAATAGTTTATTTGCTTTAATTTTCTTTTTTCAAATAATGTAAAATATTTTTTGTTCTATAATTATTGGTTTTTAATATTTAATATATTTTAACATTTTTTTATTTATTGTTATTTGTTTTTTAAAATAATAGAAAATAATTGAAAAATGTATGTGCAACTGGTATTCGAAAACAAGGATTTCGCCAAGATGGCGTTGGAAAAATTCATTCTATCCATTTGCGTGTATATCTGTGTCATATTCATACCCAATGCATGCAAATAATTTAAATAGATTAAGTAAATAATAATGTAAAGAAATAATTTTTAAAAATCGCCACTTTAGCAATTTTTAAAATTACGCCACGCAATCGTTAATTCTAAACAGATTACATACGCTATATTGCGAAAGGAAAAGTTACAACGCTAAGTTTAATAATCATAAATTTAAATCATCTTTTTCCTTTCATATTTGACTTTTTATAACTCTATTTTGATATAACAGAACTACAAAATAATATTTAAAAATATATTATTGAATGACCAAAGCAAAAAGGTATTCATTAAAAATATTCGACATACCTAAGATGTTTAATAAACAAACTCATCTCACTCATCTCAGGATGCTACTGACTTCCCCATTTTCGACATGGACTAAGTCCTTTTCGCCCATGCGCAGATCTGTCCAGGTTCCTAAGAAACGTGGTACATCAGTACAAATATTTTTTTTTATTTCGATTTGGCGGTTTTTTAAAATCGCGCCTAAATTTGTAATATTAAAAACAATTAATTATTTAATAAAATTAATTTTGAATTAACTTTGTATTAAACTTATTATTATTTCGATGATTGCTAAAATGATAACACACTACACGACTTAATTTTTAAAATATCACAAAGAGTTTCTGTTGAAAAGAGCTGTTTTTTTATATTTCACGTTAATATTTTTATCAAACTCTTTTGATTCATTATCTGTATGAAATAATAAAATGTAAACACATTTGAAACATCCATAACCCTCAACCTTTTGGCACAGATATCTAATTCTTACCACGTTGTTGCAATTTTTTATGCCAATTTGGCAAGAATTTCGTTTTCAAATACCAGTCACATGCATAATTTTACATTATTTTGTAATATTAAAATAAGTAGTGATAAATAAAAAAAAGTTTATTAATAACTATAGAACAAAACAATTTATATCATTAAAAAAAGGAAATTATATAAAAAAAACAAAATAAAATAATTTTTTTTAAATATAAATATACAATGATAGCCGAGTGAGCAAAGCATGTGAGACACATAATCGCCATTTTGTTCCAATCGTACCAACGTGCTGCTTATATGATATCTGTCCCCAACTTTTCTACGTTGAACCCTACCCAGGAATGTAGTAGAGGGTATACGGGGCATACGTCGTATACCCTCTGGATTTTTTAAGGTGTACCGTATACACTCTGTTTCTCAAGAAAGCTGTAGTGTTATACACTCTAGGATATACCCTCTGTTTTGAGCGTATACCCTCTGCTTAGAATGCATACCCTCTTATTTTTTACGACTACACCACTGACCCTATCCAGAGCCTCGATTGGCGGCTTCATTGTTTTTCGCTGTTAACCCGGTGGAAGGCGCGCACTCATTAGCACACATTTGGTCGCGTGGGGTTCCTGTATAACCCCACCGAAAAACTTTGCAATTTACGCATGTAAATTTATTCAAACATATATAAAAAATGTATAAAATATATTTTTAAGATATAAGTTTCAATTTCAGAATATATTTAAATAAATATCTGCACTAATAATTCTTAAAAAAAAAAAAAAAAAAAAAAAAAAAAAAAAAAAACTTACTCATTTTTAAAAAAAATTACATACCTTTATTGGACTTTACATACATTTGTCACAGACGTAATTAAAGTGATCCTTGCAAGTAAATTGTTCACATTTAATACAACTAATTGTGGTTTTTTGGTCCTTAGCTCGAGGACAAACTGCACATCGTCCTTTACCAAGCTTTATTCTCTTTGGCAAGTTATTATCAGGATCATCATTACTTTCTGTTGAGGGCAAATCAGATTTAATTTTTTCTCGTAATTCCTTGGGCAACATTCACATAGTTGATCTTTTCATAATTTGTTGGTTAACTAGAGACAATGCCAATGTTTTCAAGAACATTCGCCTACTTTTGTACTGCAGAGGAGCATTTTTGGTGGACATAAGTGCAACTCGCGCATTTATAGATGCCACATTCAACACACAATAGAAAACAACCATCGGCCACCTATTTGTTTTCCTCGCAGTAGAATAAAGTGTAGACATTTCATCAACAGTATCCACTCCTCCCTTTGTTTCATTGTAAAATTGTATTATTTCCGGCGTCTTTTTCTCAGAGTTTTCATCTATCGTGTTATCATGATGCATAGTAGACAACAAAACTACACATTTCGATTTCTTCGGAACATAAGACACTAATGTTACGTCCTTTTGGAATCCAAATATAGATGAAAAAACTTCCCTTGTTTTTGCTTCTAAAAATTCAACAGGAATCACAGCTTTATTTTTCTTCAAAGTTCCCACGATAGTTAGTTTCTTTGATAGAAGCTCTTTTGCTAATGGATAGCTTGTGTACCAGTTGTCCATTGTCACGTTCCTTGCGGATCCAAATAACGGGGTGCAGAGTCGTTTTACAATTGCAGATGGTGAATTGTCGACTTTGAACGGACCTTCTGGTTGTTGTCCGGCATAAATTTCCATATTATATGTATAAAATGTCCTCGCATCGACTAAGGCGAATATTTTAATTCCATATCTTGCCGGTTTTTTCGGCATGTACTGCCGAAATCCACAACGACCTCGAAACTTTTCTAACTTCTCGTCTATAGTGACATATTCACTAACTGAATATATCTCTTGACACTTTTTATTGAATGCACTGAAAAAATCTCTCACTGCTGCCAGTTTATCTAATTGACGTCGATCTTCACGGTCTTTTATATTATCAAATCTCAAGCATCTGAGAAGAAATGTGAACCGCTTGTAAGACATTGTTTTTCGAAGCAATTCAATTCCAGTTCCATCGGCGCTCCACAAATCCTTTGCATTAGTATGGGATGATTTGTGTAGCCCGCATAAATATAAGAGACCAAATAGCGCTCTCATCTCCACTTCATCCGTATTTCTAGCATCACGACTTCGTTGGAAATTTGCAGATATTTTATCAATAAAAATATTAGTACAATCCACGATATTTTTATAACGTTGGAATCAAAAAAGAGTTCCCAACTTTCAACAGGTTCCGTAATACCTGATGCAACTGATTTTAGTCCAGGTAGATGAATAATTATGTTGCACGAGCTAGTTCTCACTTTTGCATTCGATTTATCTTTTTTCCAGACTGTTTTATCTTTTCCTACGTAAATGTCATTTTCTTGATCGGATTCACCGCTTATATTGGCAGCTTCAAATTCACTGTCACTGTCGTGACTACTATAAATTTCATAATCAATTTCATCTTCACTAGCAGAGTCTATTTCTTCATCTGAAGTTTCAACAGTATCCAGCAGCCCTCTCAATCTCTCCATTTCTTTCTCATATTCCGTCAATTTTCGTTTAGCTGCCATTTTCGAAAAGAACAAAAAATCAAGCGTCCACTATTTATGCGAGCAGAAAACTAATGAGAGGGAATTGCTGTAAAATGCGGTCGCGCGGGGTTGCTAGGTTACCCCAGTGGCAGGTGGCTTTCCAGGAAATGATTGCTTCTCCCTAACAAAAGAAAAACACCTGCTGATGGCAGGTGCTATTGAAAGAAAACATTTTAAAAGTTAGCTACTGAAGGGATGAATAATCACGGACTAATACGAATTCCAGAATAGAAGTTTTTATGAGACTGGGGTGACTCAGGTACCCCGCGCGCCTTCCACCGGGTTAAAATTCTATCGAAGTTAAATTCCAATTTTGGGCAGAATTTCAGTTCAGATATTAATTAATTTATCAAGAATTTTCTAACTGAAGAAATATAGAAAATAAATAAATATGACGTCATACATAAAGTAAAAAAAATAATAATAAAAATACATTTTATTAGGATGAGCGAAGCGAATCCTCTACTAGGCCACTCAAATTACATTTTGTCGTACACTTTACAAAAAAACTATTCAATATTTTGACTTCAAATTAAACACAAAAATAAATTATGATCTGTAGATTTGCACAATATAATTTTTTTACAGTAAAACGTTAAAAAAATATTATTTTAATTAATTTATTTTACATGCATTTCCAATACGGACGCATTTTAGCAAATAAATAAAAAAATGAAACACGTATATTTTCAGAAAAAAAAAACTATCAAAAACATGAATGTGAAAGAATGCCAAGTTCGTTAAAGGTTTCGCTCATAAAAGAAGTGAGATCTAACTGCAAACCAAGTTCTTTCGGAGCTCCTTCAATCATAACTCCTGTCATGTATAATATTATTCAATTGCTTAAAATGATTTGTTATGTTACTTGTTATTCAATAGAGCGACATAGCAAGTTTTCTCTTATTCAATTTTTTCTATTTAGCTGATGATAAATTAAAGTTGATCCCTTCCTTAACTTATCAGTACCCTAACTTCAATATACTTATTCGAACACTCGATTGACTAGATCTTTGCCAATCAGATTCTAGATTAAATTATACTCGGACTCAAAAATTAAAGTTGGTAGCTGAAAACTTGCCAAGTCGCTCTATTGAATAACAAGTAACATAACAAATCATTTTAAGCAATTGATAATTTTTTTCATACAAGAATTATGATTGAAGGAGCTCCGAAAGAACTTGGTTTGCAGTTAGATCTCACTTCTTTTATGAGCGAAACCTTTAACGAACTTGGCATTCTTTCACATTCATGTTTTTGATAGGATATCATTATTTTTTGTCAAATAAGTAGGTATTTGTTTCCTTTTTGAAATAAATAGGTTAAATTAGTTAAATTAGTTTTATTTAATATTAATTAATCTTTCAGCTTTTTCCTGCATTTATTCACTGTTTTTTTCAGTCAAATTTAAAAATTTAACATTAGGACTGCTTATGTTCCTTTAAATTCCACTAATAAGGATGTTTCTTTTACGTGATTGGGTACTACTTGATTATTTCGTCGACCAAAAGTGTTTGTAGCCAACTTGGCGAAATATCGCTATATTGACGACAAAAATTACGCACCAAAAGTCTTGCGCTAACATGGCGCTATTTCTGGTATTTTGCCAAATTCCCATAGATTCCCATTGTAATCTGGTAATTTATCCAATAATTTTATTAGAGCAAGGACTGTCGCCATCATTTTGGCATCTTTTTTTTCTCTTTAAATCGGTTCGCTAACTACCCAAGATTGCTTAAATATTCCTATTTAGAAAGTTTTTAGAACGCTTTTCGCGCATTTTTACCCCTTTTAAATTTTTTATTTGTTAACAAATGCTCTTAGTGATCATCTATATCTTATAATTAATGAACATGCCAAATTTTATGTTTTTAGGCCCTTACACTACTGTGCGAATTAATTGGGACAAACATGTTTTTGAAGAAAATTGTTCCTTTCTAGGGGATTTTCTGCCTCAAACCGGTTTCAACTGTATTTTCTTTTAACGCGCCACTGCTCTTGACTATTCTAAACCAGTTTGATCACGTGATCATGGTATGTCGAAAATATTTCCCTTCAATTGCTGTAAGGAGTGATCGATTGTGTGAATTGTTTGCTTCGGATGCGTATTTAAAAAATGGATATCACTCCCAGGAAAAGGACAAGAATTGTTAACCTTAGACAGCATATCTGTATGACTTTGAGGGATATTGCTGCAGCAGTTGGAGTTGGCAAATCCAGTGTTTCTAAGATTATTAATCAGCAAAAGAATTTTGGGACATCGTCTCCAAAACGAAAGAGTAAATGTGGACGCAAACGCAAGACCACAGCTCGAACAGACAAATTTCTTGAACGAAATAGTAAAATGCATCCTCGCAAAACAAGTACAGATCTTCAGATAGAATTATTAGCTACTGGTGTGAGAGTGGGTTCATCAAAAGTTAGACGAAGGCTTATTGAAGCTGGAAGATTTGCAAGAAAACCAATCAAAAAACACTTATTAACCCGTGCAATGAAGAAAAAACGTTTGGATTAGGTCAGGAAATATAAATCCTGGACTGCACAAGACTGGAAAAATGTTGTATTCAGCGACGGAACGCATTTTTTTGTACAAGGGTTTCAACCAAGATTTTTCAGGCGAACCGATCAGATAACATCTTACACAAGCAGTTAAGCGCCCTCAGAAACAGATGTTTTGGGGTTATTTTACTTCCGGAGGACCTGGCAGCTTAGAACCAGTTGAAGGAATCATGAACTCTAAAAAATACATCTCTGTAATAGAAAGAAAAATTGTGCCTATGGTGCAAACGTTCGCTGGTGGTGTCGGTATCTTTCAACAAGATCTTGCTCCATGCCATATTTTTAAGCTAACAAACAAATTGTTTCAAGAACAGAAATTAAGGATTTTGGATTGGCCTGGTAATTCTCCGGATTTAAATCTCATCGAAAATTTGTGGAGCATTGTAAAAAGACGTGTGAGTAAAATGGACTGCTCAACAAAGAAAAGAATGATTGAGAATGTCATAAAAGTTTGGTTTCGTGATGACGAGATCAAAAGTTATATGTTCTAATTTAGTGGAATCCATGCCAAAACGTGTACAGAATCTCATTCAAGCTAGAGGAGGACATATTTCGTATTAGATTGCTATACAAAGCATGTAAGTTAACCTATACAAATTAAACAACATTTGTAAAAAATTTTATGTTTGTCCCAATTAATTCGCACAGTAGTGTAACATACAGACATCGCATTTTTAGAACGCTTTTTGCTATTTTACCCCCTTTGGATTAGTGGAATCGACATAAGATATAGCCTATATTGGAGCAAGGACTATCACCATCATTTTGGTATCATTACTTCTAAGATCGGTTTGTTGTTTGCTGAAATTGCTTTAAAATCCCAATTTAGAACGCTTTTCGCACATTTTCACCCCTTTTGAATTCCGTATTTTTTATCAAATGCCCTTAGAGATCATTTATATCTTATAAATAATTAACATGCCAAATCGTATAGTTCTAGGTCCTTCAGTAACACAAAAGTTATTTTTGGAATGTTTTTTGCTTCTTCACCCTCTTTTGGTTAATGGTATATGCATAAAATATAGCCTATGTTTGAACCGGGGCGAATACCATCATTTTGGTATCATTAATTTTGAAATCAGTTCGGTGGTTTCAGAGATTAGCCCCGATACTCGCTAAAAGTGTCGCCAACTTGGCACTATTTCTGATATTTCGCGAAATTCCTTATTCCTATAAACTCTAAAATGCCAAACTTTATGTTTCCAGTCCAGTCCCTTAATATACAGACATCGCATTTTTAGAATGTTTTTATGCTCTTTTACCTCCTTTGGATTAGTGTAATCGACATAAGATATATCCTATGTTGGAGCAAAGACTGTCATCATCATTTTGATATCATTATTTTTAAGATAAGTTTGATGTTTGCTGAGATTGTTTTAAAATTGGTATTTCGAACTTTTTTAGAACGCTCTTCGCGGATTTTCACCCATTTAAATTTGATATTTTTTAGCAAATGCCATTAGTGATCATTTATAGCTTATAAATAATTAGCATGCCAAATTTTGTGCTTCTAGGCCCTTCAGTAAAACAAAAATCACATTTTTCGAATGTTTTTCGCTTCTGAACCCTCTTTTGGTTAGTGGCACAGACATAAGATATAGTCTATGTTTGAACCGGGGCGAATACCATCATTTTGGTACCATTACGTTTGATATCGGTTCGGTAATTTCAGAGATTAGCCCTGATACTCGCCAAAAGTGACGCCAACTTGGCACTATTTCTGGTATTTTGTGAAATTCTCATAAAAAAATTGTAAACAAATAAAATTAATTGTTAAATTTGTTATATAAATTAAAAATTAAAAGAACTGCGTGAAGTTGTTGTCTCGATTCAAGCTCTTTATAAATGAACTAAAGCAAAGTTGGCCGATTCAGAAACGACAAATGGACTTTAACCATATCTTACTTTACCATTTGGATCTAAAATAATGTTACGTTCTTATTTGTGGACCGAAAAAGATTTAGTAAACGGGACTTTAGACTTTGTTGCACGTAATAAAGAAAATCACAGGCCACCAGACCAGATATCGCGACTAATCATGGATAAATTTGAATACTACAGTAATTTAACTTATAAGAATTGGTGCTGGAAAATTGGAAGCATAAATTGCTCAAGGAAAGAATTTCTTCTGCAGTTAGCTTTTGCTTTGCAATTCACAAATCCCAATGTTTAACATTATATGAAGCTGTTGTAGATATTGAGGATATGTAGACACCAGTTGGTTTAAAAACGTACGTAACGTTGTCGAGAGTGAAAATCTTTCAAAATTAAGCATTCAATAGAAATTTTCCTTACGAAAAATTCTAAAATATCAAAAATTCTCGTACGCTAAGATGTATAAAAACGAAGAAATTAGAATATAAAGTTTTACAGTTAAAAATTCATAGTATCAACGAGAGCAGATTTCAAATGTTTTTTCAGAAAATAGGATTTTGAAGAAGTAACTTTCTTCAAGCTCCCTTCAAATATATTATTCTAAAATAGTTATCTAAGATTATTTGATGTTAATTACAAAGATTGGAAACATATTTAAAAGAGCTTTTAGTTGAAAATTTAAAAATATTTTGTAAAAGTTTTCTTCGAAAATATTTTATTATGCCAGTCTTACATCATAAATAAAAAATTTAAACACGCCAAAACATTAAATAACGTTTTTGTTTAATAAAGATGCAAAAATTATATTAAAAAATATTGTTATTTTCAAATATCTGTTTTGTAAAATAATGTTTCGCGAATCCAAACAAAGCATGGCTTTTGCTAGTTGATACTATGCTTTGAGGTATTATTGGAGGTATATTATGTTGTCTAGGGGCGAATGTCTACATCTGTACTTCTAAGCAAAGTATCAATACTGATTGTTAAGTTTAAATATCAGTTATATACAGACAGTGATGTAGTCTTAAAAAATACAGCTGCTCAGAGCGGAGCCCTCTGAGCAGAGGGTATACGCGCAAGGCAGAGGGTATACCTTAGTGTGTAGATACTATTAGGTTTCTTGAGAAACAGAGGGTATACGATGTTCTTTAAAAAATCCAGAAGTCATACGGCGTATACCCCCGTACACCCTCCACTTAATCCCTGTATACAGAATATATTTTTTTGTCGAATATGATTTCATAATTCATAAGAAAAGAATTCACCGAGGAGAAAAGTGACACCTGACTTTTTATATCGTAAAAAGTGAAACTGATTTTAAGAATTAAAAGGCGCACATTTATGACGTCATATTGGAAATGAAACAGAGATTTTTAAATATGGTAGCAAGGCAGGAAGTATGTAAAGGTTTCAGTTCCATAAGTAAAAAAACTAACGATTTGGAAATGAGGCATACAATTTGGTACGGCCCTGGGTAAATTACATCGGTAATTGTGGTGATACGATACCGCATAAAAGAATTCCTGATGATGGTACTCTCAGTTAATTTTTGAAATGAGTTTATCTGAATGCAGTAGTTATAAAAAAACTTGATATATTAAACAAAAACATAATTTGCTGAGCAAATTAAAAACAGAATTATTTCCTACACGATTTAAGCCCAAGAAGGGACAGAAATTAAGATATTTGAATTATTTATTTCTACATTTAGTATTAAATTTTTGTACCAAATAATTTAAATTATGTGTACATTAAAAAAAATAAAAATTAAATTCAAACAATATGATACTTAAAAATCCTAATCGAAATAAATCTTAGACTTTTTAGTGAACATTTTCTTTTTAGATATGTCTATTCTTTTTATTTATACCTACCGTAAACATTGTACAAAATCTGCCAAAAAAAAAAAAAAAAAAAATTGCAAGTTAAGTTTGGAAAAAAGTCTCAAATTTATTTCGATTTCGTTTGAACGGAATCTAAGATTTAGGGCTTTTAAGTATCATATTGTTTGAATTTAATTTTTTTTTATGTTCACATAATTTAAATTATTTGATACAAAAATTTAATACTAAATGCAGAAATAAATAAATCAAATATCTTAATTTCTGTCCCTTCTTGGGCTTAAATCGTGTAGGAAATAATTCTGTTTTTTTTTTTTAATTTGCTCAGCAAATTATGTTTTTGTTTAATTTATATAGTGCTATTAACATTATAGAAATTTCTCTTTTTTAATTATTACCAATTCAACAATTTTTTTCGAGTTGCCACCAATTAAAAAACAGCACAATAATTTAAAAAAGAAATGATAACACGTGTTTTTCTTTCTTTTTTTATGCGTCAATAAAAATTCAGATTCTTCCGATAGATTTTTGCATTTCTGAAATTGACGTCATTCGAAACAAAATGCATATTTTTCTTAAACGTACATATAAACTGTAACTAAATATGCGTAAAACCATATCGCACCTTTATTTGAATGTTTTCATAGTCAAAACAGCTACTGCAATACAGATACTTCTATTACAAAGGGATAATCTTGAAAAAAAAAAAATCCTTCTATACATAAAAAAAATAAAGATTTGAAAATAGAGCAATGAAAATCTCAGTAGATACCAATGGGCAAATGAATTCTACGTAGATACCGCGAAACTGTTGGGGGACTATCATCGGAAGGGGAGGGGCTTTAGCCAAATGTCATCAAGTTTGTCGCCATCTTGGCGGTATACCGCCAAATTTGGCGATCAAAATTACTCGCCAAAAGTGATATTAACTTGGTGCTATTTCCGGGATTTCGCCAAACTCATGTGTATTTTAACCTAATACTAGTATTAGTTTAGATTTGTTAGTTGAAGTTAATTGATCTAATTCCTGAAAGGATCTGAAGAAGTTGTTAAATCATATAAAAACTGGTGGAACGAGAGTGAAAAGTGGAGCTCAATCTAAAAAATTTTACAATAAAAATTGGCAAATATTTTCAATCTAATCAATTTGGAAACTGCACGTGAAGTGTAGCAAATGAGGCGCGTTCGTATGATAACGAAGTTTTAAAAACATTCAGATCTTGCTGTTATAGTATTCAGTACTTCGGATGCAGTATAGTGGTCGAAATCTTTTTTTGTGTTCTTGTAAATATACAGAAAGTAACTTTTATTACACCTCAGCAATGTATATCATATTCATAAAATGTGGAATAGTTTAACATAATTAAAACACGCCCCAAACAATGATTTCCCGTATACTATTATGTAATAGAATACTTTTGTGTAGCCCTGTAAATTAATAACAAGTATACCTTACACCAAATATTGTATAGAATGCATATTTTAGCATATATTTCATAGATGCATATCAATTATATAATGTTAGAAGAAATGTAACACTATTAAAATGCATTTGAAACTTTTTTCCCCATTGACCATAATGTAACGGAATACTTTTAATTGTCCCTGTAATTTACCTATGCATCCAATTTTCATAAAATTTGAAATGACTCGACAAAATTATGTAATAATTATATATTTTAAATTTCAAACGATTAAAATGCATCTGAAACTTTTTCTCCCATTGACCGTCATGTAACGAAATATTTTTGATTGTCATTGTAATTGATTTATGCATTCGATTTTCATACAATTTGAAATGACTCGACAAAATTATGTAATAATTATGCATTTTAATTTTCAAATGATTCGGTAGGGTAGTTTTTGCGTTGTTATATGCGGGCGGATAGACAGACGGACGGACGGACTGAACGACACTATAGGTGCTACGTATTTACATAATTACGAACGCACTTAAAAAGTGCGTAGAAAAGAAATGTATTTGGACTATCTGTAAAGCTCATGAAATTACCCAAATTTTTGTTTACATATAATACGCGTAATGTTTACATATAATAATGTAAACATGACAATACATAAAATATTTAACGTGGTTTGAGACATCAGTGATTTAAAATGGTAAAAGTAAATACTTAATCTTTTAAGGGTTTCACAAAATTATTAATTTTAAGGAAAAAAAGGTCTGAAAAAATCATGAAAATCTTTTACTTGTAAAAAATTGTTGATGCGTAAATTATGGAATATTCGTTATACAGAAATGCAGTAGTATTGATAATTGTAAAATTTCTACAACATGTATACGTTAGAGCGAAGGGGTTTAAATAAAGTAAATCGGGAAGGATAGAGAAAATCACGCCTATGATTTTGTGTATTAAAATTATATTTTACTATAATAGGGCTGTAATTTTTGTTTACCCGCTACTGTTAAGGAAACTTAATTATTTAAAGCTCCGAACATTGCAAAGTGGGTGAAGATGTATTCTTACAGTGCATGCGCACTGTAAGAATTACTGTACTCTTACTGTACTCTTACACATGCGCTGCTCCAGACGTCAAATCGTAGGCGTCTCCATGTTATCCTATGGGACCAGAGGAGTCGCTTGGTTAGCGCGCGATTCTCTTGTGTCGGAGCGTCTTTGACGCCTGGAACGAAACGAGTCGCCAGTAAGAACCAATCAAATGCTTGGAAATCCAAATGATGCACTAAGCACAAAATAAGCTAAAAATAGCACTAAGTGCTATTACACGTAAAAATTGCAAGCGACAAAAATCGCCTGCGTTTTTTCGTGTTCTTAGTATTTCATTGGCTGTTCGAGAAGAGTCTTTACCATCATTTAAATTTCCAAGCATTTGATTGGCTGTTGCCGGCGACTCGCTTCGTTCCACGCTTCAAAGACGCTCCGACAAAAGAGAATCGCGCGCTACCAAGCGACTCCCTTGGTCCCATAGGATTACATGGAGACGCCCGCGATTTGACGCCTGCAGTAGCGCACGTGTAATAGCACTTTTACTTATTCCAGTTCTCCATTAAAGCATATTTTCATTGTTTTGCAGGTGCTGCACTGCGGCTCTGGAAATTAATCATGAAACGTTCTATTAACGGTGACCGAGAGAAACAAGATAAGGATAAAAGAACATCGTCTTCGTTGGATGCAAATCGAGCTACTGCAGGATGTCCAGCCCCATTTGATGCTGCTCAAACGTCAACGATTTATGTATTACCACAACCACCTCTAATTTATCAGATGAATCCCAACCACCAACAGCCTGACTATTTGGAGGACAGTTATGTAAAACACTCTACTCAGGCGGACCTGGTTATTAAGGAGTGTTTTACACAACCAGATCAGCCAAAGCAATCACGTCTTATACATCCAGACCAGCTTAGCCAAGGAAAAACTGTCCAAGCTGGACAATTAAGCTCCAATTCAGCCCCGAAGCAACCTTCATCAGGTCAACCCTCATCTCCGGATCAGCCTTCACCTTCTTCAGGCCAGCCTCCACCCTATTCAAATCAACCTCCACCTTATGCAAGTCAGCTTCCACCATATTTAGGTCAGCCAGGTGCATATCAACCATATTACGGGCCGTATTATGGTGCTCCTCCAGGCGTTTACCATTATCCTGCGCAAGCACCAGTACCAAGTGCAGCAGGTAAAAAGAAAAAAAAACTATGTCATTTTATGTTGGAAAACAAATAATAAAATACTATATTGTAAAATCTCTAAATATTGGAACCTTTAGGATCTCAAAATATATCACTATTTGAAGATAAAATCTCGCAAATACACTAAAATTTCCATAATGGACATTCCCGCATAGTACTCACCTTTATTTAGCAATATTTTTTTCAATTTCCAATTTCTACATTATTGGTCTGAGTTTACTTCTGAATAGCTAATATACTCCCAAGAACCAAAACATTATGTGAGCTTGCTCTCTTAACTATGAGTTGAGTGGAAATCAGTCTTCTGAATGTTTAATTATTATTTCTGAATTATAGAATATTTAATTCTGATTATTAAATTAATAAATTTGAGTCCTACAAATAATTATAAACTATTTCAAGTCGTTATTCGTTTACTCCAGTTGCTTAACACGTGTGTTTGTGGGGTGTTTTTGTAATCAAAGGCCGAAAATGGAAAACGTTGAACCTGTTATTTCCTCCCACAAAAGAAATTAATTTTTTAATTGAAATAAGGTAGGATAATTACTGTGTAAATAAAAAAGTTAAAAGTTGCAGTTACAAATTTCAGAACTTATGCGCATGCTCAGATGCCAGTTTGACCAAGTTAAGTCACTTACAATGTTTAGTAAATGCGAACAGGTGAAGCCTAATTCCGGGTATCCTGCTTCAAAAAATTTAAGTGACTTAAAGTTAAGTGACTCAACTATCCCAGTGCGAACAGGGTTTATCACCCTTGACTCACGAAACAGCTGCTAACCGCCTTGGCACATGGGCCACAAGTTCTTGGTGGATGGCCAAAGATAAATTGTATTAGTTGATCAAGCAGCGGTCATGCATATCCGTGATATTCCAAAATGGTTGTTTTTGAGCCCCAGGGCTGCCATTGAATGACACACGTGTGAAATGTGCTCTGTTGGATTAAGATCTGTCGAGCAATCGGCCGTTCGTCCTGAATTTGGGAACGGGGGCCGTGTAGCGTGCGCTGGGCAGCGCACGATCTCATGACCGGAAGCATCCGGAGATGCGAAGGGATAGTGCAGTCGACCCGTGTAGTAGTCCGAAAGGTTTTCGAAAGGGACCTGTGCTGTGACCTCGCGCCAAAGGAGCTGAAAGGGACTCTGCGTGCTCAGGACCGGGGAGTAGTCACTCTAGTTTACCCGAAACCCTCTTCCTTTCTAGTTCAGCATGCCCAACACTGCATAGGTCTGCTAACCGATTCATAAAACGTAAAAATCTATATGGTGTTAAACATGCAAAATTTCTTTTTTTAGCTATTTACTTCATTATTTTTATTTCGCATGTGGTTAATTTTTTAAAACAGATACTCCGATGAGAAGAGAAAATCAGACATTTCGTAGACCAACAGAACAACCCGAAGCAGAAGGATGGACAGGATTCAGTGATAAAAAAGTTCGAGCAAAATTTATCAGAAAAGTAAGTGGTTTAAGTAAGTCAGAAAAGTAAGGTTTGATCAAATCATCTAGGAAGGAGTTTAGTTTTCTATTTAAAATGTTTTAAGCGTTTATGGAACTAGTCTCAAAATTAATACTTATTGTCCAAGACCAAGCAGCAAGCGTCATGAATTTGCACTATTCTGGGCATGCTTATATGTACCGGGTGTCCGAAAAATGACTGATGGATTTTAAAATTTCAATAACTTGCAAACGGTGACAGCTATTTAAAAAAAAAAATTGCAGGAGGGTTATGTATAATGTCAGGAGTTTTTTTACCGTAATTTTTTACTTTAGTTCGCATCTCAAACAATAGGTGGCGCTGACGGCGATTGAAGGCCAGGTGATCAATGCTGAGTGAAGTGTCCACTTGGCCTTCAATTGCCGTCAGCGCCAGCTATTGCTTGAGATGCGAACTAAAGTAAAAAATTACGATAAAAAAACTCCTGACATTATACATAACCCTACTGCAAAAATTTTTTAAATAGCTGTCACCGTTTGCAAGTTATTGAATTTTAAAATCCATCAGTGATTTTCGGGACAACCGGTATTTGGCTACCTTGCTATTAATGTTGCCAATGCCAATGTCGCAAATAAACTAGACAGGCTCATTTAAAAATTTGGTGCTATACTAAACATAATTTTGACGCTGCAACATCTGCAACAGGACTGCCCGTTTGGTCTTCTTTTTATTAAAAAATTCCAAATTCATACCAGAAATTCCGAAAGTAGGGATTTTACTTTTGTCAGTCTCGAAAAGTCTTAACACAAAGTAAAACTTATTATTTAGAATATATGGTTTCTGCAATCCTGATCAGCAACACCAAACATCAAATTTGACATGATTTGGTAGTTTATGTAAAACATGAAATATTTGTACTATCACTCAATGAACCTTAATTTCGGTTTAGGAACCGTATACAAATGATGTCATGTTTGGAGGCAAAAGGAATTCATGAATGTGACAGTTTGTGACAAGGGTTAGGAGAGGGTAAGGAAACATGTGACATCACACATTTTGGTTGAAAACAAAATCCTTAAACATTAACAAATTAAATTTTGAAGTTATTTTAAAATAAAAATATTTTGTGTTTATAAAGAAAGGATAAGATTTAAACGGAAATACATTAAATTTCATTTAAAATTCCAAGATACTAAAGTTTTCAATTGCTTTTTTATATCGATATTTTATTACCCCTATTGTATATTATTTTGTTGTTGTTGTTATTGTTGTAAACTTTAATCTTATTTCATAGAAAATAAGTTCACGAATTATTTTTATTGTTATGTTCACAAATGTCATTAAAATCCATAGTTAAATTTTAACAAGTTGGAAATTGCACGTGAATGTAGCAAACGAGATGCGTTCGTACGATAACGAAGTTTTAAGAATATTAAAATCTTGCTGATATAGTAGAGTGTACTTCGGATTCAGTATAGTAGTCGAAATCTTTTTTTGTATTCCTGTAAATATACAGAAAGTAATTTTTATTACACCTTAGAAACGTATATCTTATTCATAAAATGTGAAATAGTTGAATATAATTAAAACACGCCCCAAACAATGTTTCCCCGTATAGCATTACGTAGTGGAATACTTTTGTGTGGCCCTGTAATTTAATAATAAAAATTCTTTGCATCACAGATTGTACAGAAAGCATATTTTAGTATATACTTTATAGATTCATGCCAATTCTATTATGTTCGAATGAGTGTAACATCATAAAAATGCATTTGAAACTTTTTTCCCATTGACCGTAATGTAATGGAATACCTTTGATTGTCCTTGTAAATGATCTATGCATCCGACTTTCATAACATTTGAAATGACTCGATAAAATACGTAATAATTATATGTTTTAAATTTCAAACGATTAAAATGCATTTGAAATTTTTTTCTCCATTGACCGTAATGTAACGGAATCCTTTTGATTGTCCCTGTAAATGATCTATGCATCCGACTTTCATAACATTTGAAATGACTCGACAAAATTATGCGATAATTATATATTTAAATTTCAAACGATTAAAATACATTTGAAACTTTTTTCCCCATTGACCGTCATGTAACGGAATCCTTTTGATTGTCCCTGTAATTGATCTATCCATCCGATTTTCATAAAATTTGAAATGACTCAATAAAATTATGTTATAATTATGTATTCTAAATTTCAAACGATTCGGTTGGGTAGTTTTTGCGTTGTTATATGCGGACGGACAGACAGACGGACAACAATAGGTGCTACGTAATTACATAATTACGAACCTAAACATGAAGTTTGAAATATGATCTATAACGTAGTGTTTTGTTTCCGATCTACAAGTACATGTTTATGTTATTTAGCGTGACATGTGACAAGACGGGGGGGAGGGGGTAGGAGGTATGGTGAAGTGTGACACTTTGTGACAAAACGGAAAGAGGGGTCAAAAATATTTTAAAAAATTGTGACATAATTTATGGACAGCCTCTTAAGTAAACCATCGTTTCAGTTAATTTTGAACTGCGGTTTGGTCTTGTAAATAAACCGTCATTTGAGGACAGATTTAACTAGAATATCATCTCAGTTCAACATAAATCAAAATCGGCAATAAAAGAAAACCGAATGCACTACACAATTTCAAGCTATAACCAAACATCAGAATTAACTTTGGCGATTCGACGTGTTTTTTATCATACGGTAACTGGTTGGGTTATTACTGTAATCTTTACACAAAAGGAGTAACCAGTTCAGGCCATTTATTACTTTGTTTTATCTTTACGAGAAAAAAAGTATTGGATTTGACATGATTTAGGAGTCAGAGATCCCCCAAAACATGTTTTTACAAAATGTCTGTCTGTATGTGATACAAATTTTGGTACTGCTAGGTTATGCCGTCGATCAAAAAAAAAAAATATCGCCAAACTTTAAGATTAAATGCCAATAATGGATAATCGTGAATGTCACATTCAATGACATTAAATACGATTCACGTGTTTAAAATGTCATTAAGTGATATTTATTTCGATTTTTTATTTGTATTTTTATTAATATTCCACTAATTCTTTGTTTTTTCGCTATCTAAAATAAAAATTATATCAGTATGTGTAATTTGGCTGTTAGTTTAGCGATTTGTATAATTTGGCGAAATGGGTCGACGGGGTAACAGAGTAGTACCCAGATTTTTTAGGCAGTCTATCTCACGAAATAATGCACGAATTTTCACAAAAATTCAGTTTGAGTTAGTTCTTGATACATTGTTTAAAATCTCTGTAAAAACAGATTAAAAAAAAGCGAGACTTTCTATCAATTTACATTAGTTCTCGGTTAAATGCATTCGATCCTCTTAGTCGGTCATCATTTTACCACCATTTTTCTTATATTTTATATTTTTCCCTAAAATAAATCATCTTTATTTCAAGATATTTTCATCTTTGTTAAAAATTATAATTCAAAATACAGCTTATTAGCTTATTTTACAATTTTATTAGAAATATTAAAAAAGAAAATTTATTTATTGTTTATTTTTTTAAATTTATATATATATTTTTTAATTAGAATAATTTAGGAAAGGAAAAATCATCTCCTCGGTGTTAGTAGTGATAAATGTTTATTTTCCCTCACTGATTCATAAAAGACATATTTTGAACAAAATAACAGTGCATTCTTCCACTGTCATGATGTCGAACACCAGGACGTCTAAAAGTAAATGGTGTAAAACATATATGATATCGCACTTCTAAATTACTTGAAAAATTCAAATTCTTTCAGGCTCATGGAGCGATTTACTCATTTTGGAAACTAGATTAAATTTAAATCAATAAAACTAAAGTTATACAGAGTCTTTTAACGATGTTAATTTACAGAGTCTATTCTAAATTTACCGAATAACTTATATGTTATTTAACAGAATCTCTGTTTTTTCTGATTTCTTTAATTTTACATACGACGTAAGATAATATATTACCTGTTACATTCTCTGTAATTTCACAGACATTATTTTTTAATTGTGTATAATTTGGTCTGGTTACTTTTTGATGTAAATCTCCCAAAAGGTGGCGCTGTTATGATGTATTATTTATGATTTTCGCAACAATTGTATCTCAAGAAATAATGCACGATTTTTCATCAAACTACAGATTAAGTTAGTCCCTGATATAAATTGTTGTTGATTATTTTTTGGTGTAAATTGCCAAACAAGTGGCCCTGCTATAAAGGATTTTTTTATTCTTTCCGCATTAGCTATGTTTTAAAAACTAATACCAGGATTTTTTTAATCAAATTTCAGATTCAGTTAGATGTTGACATAAATTATTACTGATTAGTTTTCGGTGTAAATCACCCAAATGGTGCCATCAAATTTTTATAAGTTATTGGGGTTTACCATAGAATGTTATGCATTGAAAACGAATTGAGTAGCATGCTTAGTTATTTTATACGGTCAGACAAAAGAATTCCGTTACTCTATGCTGCTAAAAAATCTTCTGTGAAATGACAAAGAATCTACGGGTAATTCATTATCTTAATCCTTATGTAAAGTTACGGGGATTAGAGAAACAAAAATTCTGTTAAATGACAGAGAAATTATTCGGTAAATTTACAACGGACTCTGTAAATTAATATCGCTAAAAATACACAAGACTGTACATTTATTTTTAATGAGAATAATTAAATTTAGTTTTCAAAATTAGTGAATCATTCAGTGATCTGAAAGAACTTTCAATTTTCGAATAAATTTAAATTGCTGTATCACTAAATTTTTACACAATTTGTTCCTAGCCGTCAAGGGATTTGAACCCGAGACCGCTTAGTGTAGTGGGAAAGCACCTTATTTATTGAGCTACAGAAACTATGGTTCTTAAATACAAAATATGCATTTTATGATTCAGCGGGAAAAATCTATTATGCTTTTCAAAGATTTTGCTTCAAATATATGTGTTAGAAAATTCATAAATGGTTTATTTTAATTTATTTTAGAACAATACATAATAATTTTTTTTAAATAAATTTAAAATTTTCAGCAAGTTCAAGTGATGAATTAAAAAATAATGGATTTGTTTTTCAATGAAAAAATTTGAATATCGTTCATTTTTTACAACAATAATGTTTTAATTTTTTTTTCGAAATTTTCGCACGCTATTTATTTTTTAATGCTCTAATATACATGTTTTTAGCTCACAGGCTATCATAGCCTGAGAGCTTATGTGCCCGTCCGTTCTGTATGTATGTTCGTATGTACGTAACGCGATAACTCATGATAAAAATATCCGATCCACTTGAAATTTTGTATGTAGGTATATCCTGACAAGGCGCTTCCCTGATTAGTTTTTGGAGTTCATTCGATATGTATAAGAGGGGGAACGGGGGGCTCATGCCCCCCGTTAGTTGATATAGATGGGATTTTCATGCAGAATTAAGTTTTCAAAATTTAGATTAGGATCATTCTGATGAGGCGATTCCGTGACTGTTATTAGGTGTTCATTGATTAAGTATAAATAGGGGGAACAGGGGTTCTAATGCCCCCCCCCGTTAGTTGATATAAATGGGATTTTCATGCAGAATTAAGTTTTCAAAATTTAGATTAGGATCATTCTGATGAGGCGATTCCGTGACTGTTATTAGGTGTTCATTGAATAAGTATAAATAAGGGGAACAGGGGCTCTAATGCCCCCCCCCCGTTAGTTGATATAAATGGGATTTTCATGCAGAATTAATTTTCGTTCAAAATTTAGATTAGGATCATTCTGATGAGGCGATTCCGTGACTGTTATTAGGTGTTCATTGAATAAGTATAAATAAGGGGAACAGGGGTTCTAATGCCCCCTCCCCCTTAATTTATATAAATGGGTTTTTCGAGCAGAATTGTCAGATTTCGTTCAAATCTCTGAATAGTTTTGGAAGTTTAATGGTTAAGTATAAAAGAGGGGGATAACTCCTTTTAAATTATATAAATGCTAAATGGGTTTTTATTAAGAATTATCTCATTTGCTCTGAATTTTGGATATAGATTTTTTATATGATAAAGCATGTCTTTGATAGTATAGGAGTTTCAATGATTAAGTATAAAAAAAGAGGAAAGGGGAGAGCTGTTTCCCCTTCTTAATTTTTTTTCGAACGGAATTAACCCTTGAAAATATAAGGCTTTAATGTACAATTAGTATTTGTAGCCTGTGAGCTCAATGCCATCAGTTTAACTGGGCAGTATTCTTTATTAAAGTTTAATAACAAGTCAGAGAAAAATAAACAGAAAAAAATAACTTATTTTTTAAAAGTTGTTTTTTAAATTTTCATTATTTTATTTATTTTATGCAGTGTGTTTTTAGAAGATTAACCTCTTCGCTACTGGCGATTATTACAGTATTTTTAATTATTACTGAAGTATTTCGTCTCTCGTCTGACTTCAGAGCGAGATTTTTGTTTTATTTTCATTAGCTCGAATCTTAGAATTCGAAACATATTATTCTTGTATCGGAATTTCATTTATATTTGAGTATCATTAATAAAATGGGACAAAACTGATGCACCCATTTGGGTACTCAGGGACTGAAGAGGTTAATACATGTTTATAATGCATTTACCGATTAAAATACAACAACAACAACAACAACAATAGTAGTAGCGTTGTAATAATAATAACAGATTTGAAATAATATTATTTACTTTTAATAATATCAAGCATCTGTTACTTGTGAGGAAAAAAACTGCAAAGTGATTGTTGATAACCCCCCCCCCCCCCCACTAACTTCGAGGAGATGATTTTTCCCTTTCTAAATTATTGTAAATAAAAAGGCATTTTTTTCTTTAATATGTCTAAGAAAATTGCAAAATAATTTTGAAAGTGTGTTAAATCAAAGGCATGGAATGATTGTACAGCAAACACAAAGATAAGCCTATGAGTCAACCACTAGTGGTATTAATTTTTGGCTCATGCACCACTTCATTTCTGGCAGACATGGATCATTAGATTACTACTACTCTTCCGTAAAACAACTTTTTTTTTCTTATGCTCAATAACTTAGGTTTTTGTGCTGTCGGCTCTTGGATTAATTGATTTTCATTAAGAACTCTGCAAATTAGAAGCAAAAAACTTGGCAAAATTTGGGACCGTTTTTATAAAAACTTTAATTTCTCTACCAGTATACATGCTATCCTTAAAGAAAGAACCCAGTTTATTACAATAAGCCACTTAATCATAATCTTCAGTTTAAGTGCTTTGACTGCATTAGTTTTGAGAGGGTTTTCCAAAAGATCTTCATTCTATTTCAATTTGTTGACGGTCCCCTATGGGATTTCGGACAGAAATCTTCTCAAAAATATATTAACTGTACTGTTTTGTTTACATACCTGGAGTTTCAGAATAATTTCTCATGTGTATTTCTAGATATTTAACAAAACATCTAAAATTTCAAATGCCATTTTTTAAACTATATTTGGAAAAAAGTTGTTGTCTTTGGTAAAGAACTGGAAATCTGAAGTATGTCCTAATCTCATATTTGATTGATCTCCGCAACTTATTTTATTTTATTCGCTTTCTTATCGATCTAACGTTTAATGTCGAAAAAGGGAATACTTCTTTTTTTTATTTGATTCGTTTTCTGATTGGTTGAAGTTTAATGTCCAGAAATGAAACACTTCGGTTTCCACAATGACAAAAAAAGTATTGAAAAACTACAAAAAATAAATAAAAATAAATAAATAAAAAATAAAATATAATAATAATAATAATAATAATTTAAAAATAAATTGAGATACAGCTTTTAAACAAATTGCATTTAAAAGTAATTTTTTTTTCTTATACGACTGTGTAAAAATTGAAACTGTGTAATGTTTAGAAGTTTAAAAATTTGCATTACCGAAAATTGTAAAACTAAAATTTCATTTTAAAATTTGCATATCATTGGTACAGGAATATTAATTTTTAATCCATGGCGTACGTAATACAGGACTCTGTTATTACGTAAACCACGTTTTGATCATCATAAAAATGATGTTTATTATCATTATTACTATTATTATTTAATGCAGAATTTATTTATAAGTTTAAAATTTTAGTCTTTGAAAACATAATTTTCCAGATAATCGTTGTAATTTGTTGTAGTACTTTTTTTTTATGCTGGCATTGTATATTACATTTAGAAAACAAATGTTATCTTGCGATATAAAACTAGTCGTTGGAGGCCACCGTAGTACTTACCCATCATGGATATGCATAACATAATATATGAAAACATAACGTATGTAAACAATTCATAAAATTCATTACAATTCCGAAACAAAATATATACAACGTATTTTTAAGTATTTTTAACACATCAACATGCTCTATTAATGAATTTCTGATGAACCAATTTCGATAAATTGTATGAAACGCCAAACTATTCAAGTAGCACTGAATTGCATAAAAGAAAACATCCTTATAACTTGTAGTGACGAATCGTCACAACATTGCTAGAATAAATATGTACATATAAAAAATGATTTAGCACAACTAAAGTGAAAATACATAAATCCTTCTATAGTAAAAAAAAACTAGCCTTAAAAGGAATGACTCCTGGAATGATGCTGATGTGGAAGATTTCCGGAACTAACGAATCCGGGTTGTCCACTCCTTCCATGAGTCGAATAGACCAATCAGGAAAGGGCTCCGTCTGTGCATCGCCATATGGGTTACCATAAAGAGAGGAAAGGTTACCATCGCCAACAATCGCCAAGTTTGTCGCCAACTTGGCGATATATCGCCAAATTTGGCGACCAAAATTAGTTGTCAAAAGTGACGCCAATTTGGCGATAACTGTAATATTTCGCCAAATTTTTAATTTATTTACAACATCAGTCGTTTGATACATCATTTGAGAGGTTTGCAACTGCTTATTCATTTAAAGGATGTCTTGTGTGTTATCCCCCATTCTGCTCCCCAGGGGGGACACATTTTTAATTTCTTTACAACACCAGTCGTGTTACACAAGATTTGAAAGGTCTGCAACTGCTTATTCATATTATGGATGTCTTGTGTGTCACCCCCACACTCTGCTCTCCCCAGGGGGTCACATTTTTAATTTCTTTACAACACCAGTTGTGTGACACATCATTTGAAAGGTCTGCAACTGCTTATTCATATTATGGATGTGTTGTGTGTCATCCCCCACTCTGCCCCCCAGGGGGGCACATTTTTAATTTCTTTACAACACCAATTGTGTGACACATCATTTGAAAGGTCTGCAACTGTTTATTCATTTTATGGATGTCTTGTGTGTCACCTCCCCTCTGCCCCCCAGGGGGTCACATTTTTAATTTCTTTACAACACCAGTTGTGTGACACATCATTTGAAAGGTCTGCAACATCTTATTCATATTATGGATGTGTTGTGTGTCATCCCCCACTCTGACCCCCAGGGGGGCACATTTTTAATTTCTTTACAACACCAGTCGTGTGACACATCATTTGAAAGGTCTGCAAATGCTTCTTCATATTATGGGTGTCTTGCGTGTCACCCTCCACTCTACCCCCCAGAGGGGTGCACATTTTAAATTTCTTTACAACACCAGTCGTGTGACACATCATTTGAAAGGTCTGCAACTGCTTATTCATGTTTTGGATGTCTTGTGTTTCCCCCCCCCTACTGTGTCCCCCCAGGGGGCACATTTTTAATTTCTTTACATCACCAGTCGTGTGACACATCATTTGAAAGGTCTGCAACTGCTTATTCATATTATGGATGTCTTGTGTGTCACACCCCCGCGCTCTTCCCCGCCAGGGGGGGCATTTTTAATTTCTTTACAACACCAATCGTGTGACACATCATTTGAGAGGTCTGCAACTGCTTATTAATATTATGGATGTCTTGTGTGTCACCTCCCACTCTACCCCCCCAGGGGAAGACATTTTTAATCTCTTTACAACACCAGTCGTGTGACGCATCATTTGAAAGGTCTGCAACTGCTTAATCATATTATGGATGTCTTGTGTTTCACACCCCCTGCCCCCCTGGGGGGGGCACATTTTACTGTTACACATTTTACATTAATTTCTTTACAACACCAGTCGTATGACACATCATTTGAAAGGTATGCAACTGCTTATTCATGTTTTGGATGTCTTGTGTTTCCCCTCCTACTGTGTCCCCCCGGGGGGCACATTTTTAATTTCTTTACATCACCAGTCGGATGACACATCATTTGAAAAGTCTGCAACTGCTTATTCATATTATGGATGTCTTGTGTGTCATCTCCCAGTCTGCACCCCCAGGGGGTGCACATTTTTAATTTCTTTACAACACCAGTCGTATGACACATCATTTGAAAGGTCTGCAACTGCTTATTCATATTATGGATGTCTTGTGTGTCATCCCCCAGTCTGCACCCCCAGGGGGGGGCACATTTTAAATTTCTTTACAACACCAGTCGTGTGACACATCATTTCAAAGGTCTGCAACTGCTTATTCATAATATGGATGTCTTGTGTGTCACCCCCACTCTGCCCCCCTAGGGGGGGCACATTTTTAATTTCTTTACAACACCAGTCGTGAGACACTTCATTTGAAAGGTCTGCAACTGCTTATTCATATTATGGATGTGTTGTGTGTCATCCTCCCCTCTGCCCCCCAGGGGTGGCACATTTTTAGTTTCTTTACAACATCAGTCGTGTGACACATAATTTGTAAGGTTTGCAAATGCTTATTCATATTATGGATGTATTTTGTGTCTCCCCATTCTGTCCCCCCCAGGGAGGCACATTTTAAATTTCTTTACAACATCAATTGTGTGACACATCATTTGAAAGGTCTGCAACTGCTTATTCATATTATGGAAGTCTTGTGTGTCACCACCCCACTCTGCCCCCCGGGGGGCACTTTTTAATTTCTTTGCAACACCAATTATGTGACATATCATTTTAAAGGTCTGCAACTGTTTATTCATATTATGGATGTGTTGTGAGACACCAGCCACTCTGCCTCCCAGGGGGGGGCACATTTTTGATTCTTTAGAACACCTGTCGTGTGACACATCATTTGAAAGATCTGCAACTGCTTATTCATATTATGCATGTCTTGTGTGTCACCACCCACTCTGCCCCACAGGGGAGCACATTTTTAATTTCTTTGCAACACCAATTGTGTGACACATCATTTGAAAGGTCTGCAACTGCTAATTCATATTATGGATGTCTTGTGTGTCACCACCCCACTCTGCCCCCGAGGGGGGTGAACATTTTTTATTTCTTTACAAAACCAGTCATGTGACATATCATTTGAAAGGTCTGCAACTGCTTATTCATTGTATGGATGTCTTGTGTGTTCACGTTTTTCATAGGTGCACCAGATTTGCCGCAATATTTTCTAAAGCCCATTTGGCGAAAATGTCTTTGTGGTATAACGCTTGCATATACATTTTTAATTATTTTCTATTATTTTCAAAAGGAACTTACAGTAAATAAAAAAATATATAATTAATAACTTTAGAAAAATAATAACTTATATAATAAAAAAAATGAATATAAATAAACATTTTATTAGTAAAAAAACAATATTACCCAGGCTACTATTTCGGACAAAATAATGCCACTTTCACGCCAATTATGTGACATTTGTGCTCATTTTTCACCAAATTTCCTGTTGTAGATCTTTGAAATTTGGAATGCGTATGAATACCTGGGAGCAATACTGGAACTGGACATTGATTTTTTTTAATTCGACACCTAATTGGTAAAATGAGGGTTATTTTTTAAAGATTTATACAACTTTTTCTGCGCAAGAAAGACACTTACCTATTTTTGTATACAAGAAGAAGTAAATGGTATGTAAAACAATGATATTATCCGTATATAGAATGCTCAAAGCGATATAAGCACTGGGTTTGGCGAGATTTTTTTTATGTCAGTTTGGCGAAAATATCAAACAGGACATTGGTTACCATTGAATCCTGCTTATTCTTGTTCTTCCTCACAATGCATTCATTGTATATAAGTTTTTTTTCCCACTATACATTTCAGCTAATTATTAGATTATCTACTGTATTTAAAATGGATGAAACAGAGATTCATAGAAAAAGAAGATTATGCAATGAACGTCAAAAGAGATGGATGGAGAAACAAAAATTTCAAAATAAAACAATTGAACGTATTAAAATCAGTGATCATATTGAACCTTCGGAAGATCCAAAGCTTCAGGTACATGTAAATAAGAAAGAAAACAAAACAAGAAACTTATTTCATGTTTTGCCTTTAGAAATATCTGGTGTAACATCCACAGATGAAACAAATACTTTTCCACTTTTTAATGAAACCGTTTCTTCTGAGGAAATAACAAAAGAAATGAAGATTCAACAAAAAAGAATATTAAACAATGAATATAAAAAAACATGGAGGGCAAAACTAACTGACAAATCTAAAGAAACAATAATGTACAAGTAGAAGAGTTTAGAACATATCTCAGAATATTTTAGAAAGAAAAAAAAAAGCTCAAGGTAAAAAAACACAGGCTCGGTATGCTGCCAAAAAAGAAAAACATATCTTTCAATCAATCTATTGAAAATCAAAGAGGGGGGGGGGTTATGCTATGCTTCGACTAATGAGGAGAGGGGTTGTTAAATTTGGTGTGCGTCATTTTTCACTGGCTGGTGTTTTCGGTCGACAACCTAATTAGAGTACATGGAGTAATTATAAAAAAAAAATAATAAAAATACGCACGCAGTAATACTGATGATCAATGAAACATTTTAAAAATTAATCAACTAGGAAAATAAATCTGTTACTTTAAAAAAAAAATACTTTGATTTTGAGCTTTTGTGGTAATCTCTTAATAGCATTTTTTAATCACTAAAAGATTTTTTTATACTTCGCGTGTGAAAATTAGAAACAATTACGTGTTTTAATAAAATATTGCTTTTTATGACATCATTTTCTTTTTTTATTTATTTTTAGTGCATGTTTCGTTTTAACTTACATTTTGTTTGCGTGTGGAAGTCAATTCTTGTCACTTATTTTTCGTCACGTTTGTCATAGATGCACCAGATTTGGCGCAATATTTTGTAAAGCCCATTTGGCGAAAACGTCGTTGTGGAATAACGCTTGCATATACATTTTAAATTATTTACTATTATTTTCAAAAGGAACTTACAGTAAATAAAAAAATATATAATTAATAACTATAGAAAAATAATAATTTATATAATTAAAAAAATGAATATAAATAAGCATTTTATTAGGAAAAAACAATATTAGCCGGGTTACTATTTCGGACAAAATAATCCCATTTTCACGCCAATTATGTGACATCTGTGCTCATTTTTCACCAAATTTCCTGCTGTAGAGCTTTGAAATTTGGAATACGTATGAATACCTGGGAGCAATACAGGAATTGGACATTGATTTTTTTTTTCTTAATTCGACAACTAATTGGTACAATGGGGGTTATTTTTTAAAGATTTATACAACTTTTTCTGCGCAAGAAAGACACTTACCTATTTTTATATACAAGAAGAAGTAAATGGTATATAAAACAATGATATTATCCATAAATAAAATGCTCAAAGCGATACAAGCACTGGGTGTTGCGTCCATGGTTTGTTTATCGGCACGCACTTCTCTTTTAATATTTAAGTTGTTTTCCTTGCATGGCAACTGACTTTTTATTTTTTGTTGTTCTAAAGAGTCATCCATGAGAGAGGTGGCTATTTTTACGTCTGTAAGTAACTATAATATTTTATATAAACGAATGATCTTATTAATAGTTTAAAGTAAATAACACGCAACCCGACAATACTGGGTTTGGCGAGATTTTTTTTTATGTCAGTTTGGCGAAAATATCAAACAGGACATTGGTTACCATGGAATCCCACTTATTCTTGTTCTTCCTCACAATGCATTCATTGTATATAAGCTTTTTTTCCCCACTATACATTTCAGCTAATTATTAGATTATCTATTGTATTTAAAATGGATGAAACAGAGATTCAAAGAAAAAGAAGATTATCCAGTGAACGTCAAAAGAGATGGAGAGAAAAACAAAAATTTCAAAATAAAACAGACAAAATAAATCAAACAAATACTTTTCCAGTTTTTAAAGAAGCAGTTTCTTCTGAGGAAATAACAAAAGAAAGGAAGATTCAACAAAAAAGAATATTAAACAATGAATATAAAAAAATATGGAGGGCAAAACTAACTGACAAATCTAAAGAAACAATATGTACAAATAGAAGAGTACAGAACATATCTCACAATATTTTAGAAAAAAAACAAGCTCAAGGTAGAAAAGCACAGGCTCGGTATGCTGCCAAAAAGAAAAACATATCTTTCAAGCAATCTATTGAGAATCCTTCTGGAAAATTAAGTAATATTGTAGAAGTGGAGATTTCTAATGAAAGTACAAGTAATATTTTGTGTAATGCTGGTCCCTTTAGAAATGGTGCTCTTGAAGAAATAGGGTGTACACACAATTCTGCAATGCTGCATCCATTACAGTTCGGTGACAAATGCTTCTAATAAAGAATATCAGGAAATTTTTAATTCTACTGAATATGCTGGAAAAGAAATACAACAAAAAAGATGGACAAGTATGAAAATTATTGCTGATTGTGAAGCTTCTGAAGAAGCAAAGGCACAACTAGCAGAAAATAGGAAAAAAGCAACAGCAAAAAGACATTCTGTTTTACCTTCTGAAACATGTGCTGTAGGTCCTTCTGGAATATTGTGCAACACTAGCTATTTAGAAAATACTGCAAAAGAATTGGAACAAAAAAGATTTAAACATTTAAAAATAAGTGCTGAAACGAAACCTTATAAAGAGGCTAAGACTCGATTAATTTCAAACAGGAAAAAAACAATAGCGGCAAACAAACTTCATGTTTTGACCTCTTCAATATGTGCTGCAGAATGCATAGTGGAATCGCAGGAGTCAATAAATGTAAAAGAAAAAGATTCACATTCTTCAAATTCAATAATATTGCTGCCATTCAAAAATGCAGGCACATCATGTAGAAATACAACAGTTTTTCCTGAAGTAGGTCCTTCTATAATATGCAACACTGAACCTTATTCGAAGTTTATTGAAAGTTCTCTTGAAGAAATAGTACAAAAAAGGCATAAAGGTTTGAAAATTTATGCAGAAAATGAACCTTCTGAAGAAGCAAAGGCTCGACTAGCTGCAAATAGGGAAAAAGCAAGAGCAGCAAATAGACTTCATATTTTGGGTACTACAACATATGCTACAAATCTTACAGAAAAAACAACCAATTTTTCACATTTTGAGGAGACAATGTCTGAAGTAGTAACACAAGAAAGAAATATAAATTTTATTGTAGCAGCTCAGTCTCAAGACAGAATAAATGTTCTAGAAGAAAAAGTTGGACACTCTGCACACAATTCTATAATATTGCAACCGTTAAACAGTTCTATCAGAAATATTTCTCATAAAGAATACAAAGCTATTTCTCATAAAGAAAAAAAAATCAGAGTCTCTAAAAAGAAATATCTTTTTACTGCAGATATCAGTCTTTGCTCAGTATGCAATGTTGAAAAACATTCTTTAGGTGAATATAATATGGAATGTATTCACTGTGGAGCTATTCATTTTAAAGAACAGAAAGGAAGAACTGTGAATTCTTGTTGTCATGGTGGTGTTGTTAATATACCTCCTCTTTCTGAGTATCCAACGGAACTTAAAGATTTACTTACATCAAATAATCCAGACGCAAAACATTTTAGAGCAAACATTAGGGCTTACAACTCATCGTTTGCTTTTGCTACGTTTGCAGCTAATATCGAAGATGTGCAAGGAAGAGGTCCTCCCCTTATTAAAATTCAAGGTCAGGTTTATCATTATGCATCTACTTCACTTGAAAACTTTAAAGGAAATCGACCTCGAAATGGACAGATTTATATTTATGATGATGAAGAAAAGGCAGCAAATCTGCGCATGAATTCTGAATATTCAGAAATTAATCTTAAAGTTGAAAAACTTCTCAGACGTATAAATCCTTATGCAAAAAATTACAGAATGTTACGTGAATTAAATACAACTGATGGACCGGAATACGTTTTAAATTTTATAACCTACAAGTTTGATGATCAGGGAAGGTATAATAAACCAACAACTTCAGAAGTTGCTTTTATAATTGAGTCAAAAGATAATTGTATCCCATGTGTGGATCTTAAAGTTTATTCAAAACAAGAAAATGGCACTGAGACCACCATTATCAGTCAAACCTCGCAACATGCAGATCCCATGACATTTCCCATATTATTTCCTCATGGTGATCTAGGATGGACTTACAATATGTTGTCGAAAAAGGGTACAAAGATTACACCTTTACAATATTTTGGTCATCGTTTAGCATTACGGAAGAATAAATTTAATCCTTTGCTAAATGCTGGAAAACTTACACAGCAGTATATCATTAATTGTTATGTATTAGTTGAACGTCAACGTTTAGATTTCATAAGATTCAACCAGCAACAACTCAGATCGGAATGTTACCAGGGATTAGTCGATCACTTAGAAAGAAGTGTATTAAATGAGGAAAATACAGTACGACTTGGTAATGCTGTTATTCTACCTGCAACTTATATTGGTTCTCCTCGAAGTTTACAACAATTGTATCAAGATTCCATGGCAATATGCCGAAAGGTTGGAAGACCCGACTTTTTTATAACAATGACTTGTAACCCAAAATGGACAGAGATTACAAACGTTCTTAAAAATTACTTTTCTCCTGGAACAACTGTAAATGATATTCCAACTATAGTAACAGATATTTTTCAGGCTAAAGTAAAGGAATTGATTAAAGATATTGTAGAAAGACAGTTGCTTGGACCCATTGTTGCATATGTGATTACAATCGAATTCCAGAAACGAGGTCTTCCACATGCCCATATCTTAGCAGCATTGAGAACTGATTGCAAGCTTCTTCAGCCACAGGATGTAGATAGATTTGTATGTGCAGAATTATCTGATGAGGACTCTTCTCTACGTTACTACCAACTGAGACACATGATGCATGGTCCTCATGTAGAATGTCTTCTTTGTTGGGATAAACAGAAGAATGAATGCTCAAAAAAATTTCCAAAAAATTTCTGTGAAGAGACTGATATGAGTGGAGATGGCTTTCCTAAGTACAGAAGAAGAAACAATACAGATAGACTTTATGCATATCATTCCAAAGTAAATGGCAAAGTTCACTATGTTGACAACAGAATGGTTGTTCCACATAACCCATACTTATTGAAGAAGTTTGATTGTCATTTAAATGTGGAATACTGCGCTTCAGTTATGGCAGTTAAATATATTCATAAATACATTCATAAGGGACATGATCGTGCAAGAATGGAGATGAAGCTTGGAGACACTAATGAGGTTCAAAAATATATTGACAGTCGATATATAAGTCCCATGGAAGCAGCTTGGAGATTAAATTCACTGCCCTTGCATGATAGAAGTCACACTGTTATAAGACTACCAGTGCACCTTGAGAATCAACAGTACGTCACATTTAAAGAAGGATCAGAACAAATAGCTCTAAATAAAGATTGCAAAACTATGTTACTTGGATGGTTCAATTTGAATAAAGAATGCGAATCTGCAAGAAAAATACATTATTGTAACATACCTGAACATTATTCCTGGAATGCAGGAAGCAAAAAGTGGATTCCAAGAAAGAGAGCTGATAAAGTAATTGGACGGATTGTTAATGTTTCCCCAAAAGATTCAGAACGATTCTTCCTAAAGCTAATTTTAAATAGAGTTGCTGGAGCGACATGCTTTGAAGATCTTCGCAGACATGAAGGAGTAATTTATTGCACTTATAGAGAAGCAGCAATTGCAATGGGATTAACAGAAACCAGTGAAGAAGCTACTGCTGTGTTACAAGAAGCTGCATCTATTTTAATGCCAAGGGAGTTCAGAAAGTTCTTTGTATACTATGTTATAGGAGATGAACCGTCTAATGCTTTGCAACTGTGGGATACTTTCAAGCATCATCTAACTGATCGAAACAGTAGTGAATCTGAAGCTTTATTTGAGATTGAAGCTCATTTTCATGCAGATAATAGGTCTTGTAAGGAATTTGGATTGCCAGAACCACATTCTTTCCTCAATCCTCCAGATCATTTTTCTTTCGATAGTCATCTAAGGAAATGCACAGACATTGAGAGTAAATTTAATGTGGATCAGAGAAAGGTTTATGACAGGATCATACATTGCATTAGTGAAAATCAAGCTCAGTGTTTTTTCATAGATGGACCAGGTGGAACTGGGAAAACTTTTCTGTATAATGGGATGTATCACAAACTTATAACATTGCAGAAGAAAGTCATATGTATTGCATGGACTGGCATTGCATCCATTTTATTACCAGGTGGGACAACTTCTCACCGATTTTTCAACTTGCCTATAGATCTTAGAGAAGATGGTATTTGCTTTCTTAAGAAGCGTGACAAGCTTAGACTAAAAGAAATTGATGTAGTTATTTGGGATGAAGCAAGTATGATTCCAAGGAAAGCATTGGAGATTATTGATCGTACATTACGTGATGTTATGAATTGTGATATACATTTTGGAGGAAAAACAATTATACTTGGTGGGGATTTCAGACAAGTTCTACCAGTTGTAAAGAAAGCTTCCCGCGCACAAATTATTTCTCAGTGTTTGAAATCATCCACCCTTTGGAAACTGTTTGAAATTCATCATCTGAAGATTAACATGCGTGTAGCAACTGAGACAGGGAATTTTTCAAAATGGCTGCTACAGATTGGTAATGGAGATGTCAATGAGCTTGAAATTGAAACATCATCTGCTCTTTTTTGTTCCAACTTGGTACAGTGGTTTTTTGAAGATGTCACAGATTTTGCTATTGATCTTCAGTCAAGAATTATATTGTCTCCTCAAAATGATGAAGTTAACAGAGTTAATGAAAAAATTTTAGATAAGATACCTGGAAAAGAAATAATTTGCTACAGCATTGACAAGGCAACTTTGACTGGAATCGACAGAACTGACACTCGAGAAGAAGAAGCAACACTCAGATATCCTGATGAATACTTGCATTCACTCACCCCTTGTGGTATGCCACCTCACAAGTTAAAATTAAAAGTCGGATGCATAGTCATGTTGATTCGAAATTTATCAGCAGCTGACGGATTATGTAATGGAACACGTTTACTTGTTCAAAATATTCATGCTAGGATTTTAACTGCAAAAATTATTACTGGTGATCAAACTGGAACTATAGTTAATATTCCAAGAATTCAACTAGATACATCAGGAGGTCATGCCCAGCTGCCATTTGTATTATATCGCAGACAGTTTCCAGTTAGACTAGCTTATGCATTGACAATTAATAAATCCCAAGGACAAACATTTGAAAGAGTTGGACTTTACATTGACCGGCCAATTTTTGCACATGGTCAGTTGTATGTGGCGCTATCACGATGTACTTCTTCAAATAATATCAAGATTTTCATTAAGGATGGTCACAAGTTGGAGAACATTGTATACAAGGAAGTATTGTAACGTAAAAATATCAAGATTGTTGAAGTTTTGCACAAGTTCATTTCTATATGGCACTATCACAATGCATTTCTTCAAATAATATCAAGATTTTCTTTCAGAATGGTCAGAAGTTGGAGAACCCCCTTACTTTGCATCAGTTAGCTGTAAAGGTAAAAATAAAAAATTTTAAAATGCTCACATTTAGAGTGACAACTCATTTTTTATCATTACCTGGGCTAAAACGAGTCCAGTACTTTACCTCCTGGGTAGACTTGGAAATGAGTACACTTCCTTTTTTTCCCCCTATGATGCTATTTTGGTAGATTTTCTTGGTTTTTATGGATATTTATTGCTCGGTATTTTAATAAGTGTACGTTTATGAGAGGAATACCAAAATTGAGTGCATGGAAAATAAAGTATCGCGAAGTGATTCCATGGGGTATTGGCGAGCGCAGCAAGCAGGGGTAGCCTACCACATTTTAATCGCGAAACGCGGGGGGTTGGCGAGCGTAGCGAGCAGGGGGGCGGAGCCCTCCTAGTATTTGTATAAAAAAAAAAGAATCATTAATTAAAGTAAAGTTTTAAATTTATTTTATTCACTAATATCCATTTTAAGTTCGTTTCATTCTTTCAGGTAGTAATAATAACTTTAGGTTTCAGGAAAAGATGAAGGCTATTTTTTTTTTTTTTTTTTTGTAATTAAAGCTATAAACTTTATGACTCTAGAACGTTTGGTGGGAATGAATGGTTGTAACAAGGTGTGGGGAATCATGTTTTAACGCCAAAAGGGCGATGAATCCTGATCTTAGTTACGCCTGGCAACCCCTCCCCTGGGCTCAAGATTTTTTTTTTTTTTTTTTCAGAGAGAGAAAGAATTAATACGCGATGGTGTTATGACAGTCTTGATAGAAGAATAATTCTAAAATATATCGAATTTCATGTAAATAATTGTAACATATGTGTAAATAAGAAGATGTACAGTATTTGTATAATGTGTATAGAAGATGTAAAATATTTTCTTCCAATTAAAAGAAGTAAGAATATGCCCGTTTTGAAATTATTTAATATGAATCGCCTAAATTAATTTTGTGTTCGAAATCCACTGAACCAGCCGACGCGACAATGGTGCAACGTTCGCCGGGAAATAATAGAATGAGAATATGATTAGGACGATTGCATATATTAAACGGGTAAGTTTTTTATTGTTATTTCTTTGATTTTATGATTTGGAAGAAACAGTACTATACAAAATGAATACCGGTGAAAATTTGAAAAGAAATATTACTAAACGCGGATCAATTAGATCCACAATAACTAAATTAATTAAAAAAATTGATAATAAAATTTTGAAAAAAAGTGATTTGAAACCGGAAATTGTGGAGGATTGTTTAGCAACATTGCTGGAACATAAGATTTCTCTAGAAAACCTAGACGATTTAATACAATCTGAAATTGAAACTTCTAATTTAGAAACCGAAATTGAAGCTTGTTTAGAATATAAAGAGTCTATTATAACGTGTAAATCGAGAGCAAATAGATTTTTACATAATTTAAAGAAAACTTCTGATATTACAAATGAACCAAAAGTAATTACGCACCCCATATCAGATACTCAGTTAAAGTGTAACACCAAATTGCCGCGAATTTCTTTAAACAAATTCACCGGCGACATTTGCGAATTCCAAGAATTTTGGCCGCAATTTAAAGTCGCTGTTCACGAAAATGAAGCCCTTCAAGAGAGAAAAATTTACTTATTTGAAATCTTTGATTTCGGGATCAGCAGCTGCTGCTATTAACGGGCTTCCATTAACTGGTGAAAATTACGCAACGGCAGTAAATATATTAAAGGATCGTTTTGGAAAAAGAGAAGTTTTAATATCTGCGCACACAAATAAATTATTAAATTTAGAAGCAGTGCGAAGATCAAACGATATATATTCGTTGAGAAAATTGTATGATGAAATAGCGATACAAATAAGAAGTTTAGAATCATTGGATGTGAAATCAGACCAATATGGTTGTTTATTGTTACCTATTATTTATAAATGTATATCTAATGACCTTTTATTGCAGTTTCATAGAGAACAGTGCGAGAAAAAAGATGTTTGCGTAAATGATTTATTATTGTTCCTTAAGCGCGAAATCGAAGCGCGTTAATGTTACTTCTGTCAGTTTTGAGATTAAATCTCATGAAAATAAATTTAAACAAAATCCTTCTAAACATTTTCTTCAAGGAAAAAATAAAAATCCTTCAGCATTTACATTAAATACAATTACAGAAAATCTTTGCCCTTTTTGTTCTCAGAAACATGAAACAAATTTGTGTAACTTAAATTTGGAAGAAAGAAAACAATCTTTATCGAAACAAGCGAAATGCTTTCGATGCTACAAACGATTTCATAAGAGTAAGTTTTGTAAAAATTCTAATATTCGTTGCACTCTTTGTAATTCAAAGGCTCATCAAAATTCTCTTTGTAATAAAAAAGTAAAAGAAAGATCATCAAAGGAAAATAAAATTGACCTTGTTTCAACTGAAGGGGATGAAATAGGGGGAAAGCAGAATACGCAGTATGAAAAAATAACTGTTTCTTCACTTAGTTGTAAGCCAGATGAATATGTTTATTTTCAAACTTTAAAGGGAATAATGATTGGGAAAGATAAAAATATTAATGTTCGTATCTTGCTAGACAGTGCGTCGCAGCGTACGTTTGTTGGAAAGAATTTGTCAAGGCATTTAAATTTAGAGGTGACAGGACAGGAATCATTAAAAATCCATACATTTGCTGGTACGAAACCTATTGTTAATAATCATAATAGAGTTAAAATTTTCTTAAAGGATAAATTTTCTGACAATGTAATATATCTGGAAGCATTAGAAACAGAGAAAATTTGTTCAGATATAATACGCGCCCCAAGTTCAGAGTTAAATGAAAAAATAAAAGAAATGGGTATACAGTTGTCAGATGTTTCAAATGAATTAAGTGATGGGGAGAATAAAATAGATTTGTTGATTGGTAGCGACTACTATTGGTCAATTATGACAGGGAAATATAAACGTATTTCACCAACTCTTGTTTTGAATGAAACTAAACTAGGTTGGACACTTCATGGGAAGTTCTCAGATGAAGTTAATGAAAATAATTTAGTGGGTGCAATGTATATATCTATTTGGGATAATAATGAAGATGATAAAATGTCAATTCAACTTGAAAAATTTTGGACTATAGAAGGGTTAGGGATTCAGGAAGATAATACAAATAAAGATTTGTATGATAATCAAATATTAGAACAATTTGAAAATTCTACTCAGTTTAAGAACAATAGGTATGAAGTTAAATTACCTATGAAATATGACAATGTTGATCTTCCGAATAATTATGATGTTGCCAAAAAGAGATTTGATAGTCTAATTAAACGATTTGTAAATAATCCTGCATTATTTAAGGAATATAAAGAAATTATTGATGAATATAAGGTTTTAGGAATAGTAGAAATTGTTGAACCGCAAGAAATAAATTCACCGAATGATAATTTGACCTATTATTTGCCCCACCACCCTGTAATTCGAAGGGACAAACAAACAACCAAATTGCGCATTGTTTTTGATGCCTCATCTCATGCTCCTTCTGAACCTTCTCTAAATGATGTACTCTTCCCAGGTCCCAATTTGAACTCAGATTTATTTGATTTAATTTTGCAATTTCGAAGCAATAAAATTGCCGTAGTGGCAGACATTGAAAAAGCTTTCTTACAGATAAGTCTTACTGAAAGTGATAGAGATATGACGCGTTTCCTGTGGATCGAAGAACTCCCTCAAGATAAAAATCCCCCAATTAATTTTATAATTATGGAAATGTGTCGTGTATTATTTGGCGTCACCTCGAGTCCATTTCTGTTAGGAGCTGTAATTAAACATCATTTGAAGAGGTATGCAACTTTATATCCGGAAACTTGCTCTAAAATTGACTCACGATTTATTGTTAGGAGCACATACGGTTAATGAAGCTTTAAAAATTTCAAAGGAATCTTTAGCTATTTTTCAACAAGCAAATATGTTTTTACGTAAATGGCAAAGTAATTCTACCATTTTAAAGGAAAATTTAAAATCTTTAGATATGAATGTTTGCGCTGATACATCAACTGACACAACCCCATTTAAAATTTTAGGGTTAATATGGGACACTGAAGAAGACATTTTTAGATTAGATAATCAAGGTCTGTTAGAATTTGTTTATTGTCAAGATAAGACCAAAAGAACCATAATTCGAGCAGCTGGAAGAATTTTTGACCCTGTTGGGTTTTTATCACCATTTACGATTTTAATTAAAATGATTTTTCAATCATTATGGGAACATGGTATCGATTGGGATCAAAATTTGCCGGAACATTTAGAGAAAAAGTGAGATAACTGGTGTGCACAGATTCCACATCTTAGTAAAATAAAAATTCCAAGATATTATTTTCAGGAAATGGACAGTTATGACAATGTAGAAATTCACTATTTTAGTGATGCAAGTATTAAGGCCTATGGAAGTGTTATATATCTGAGATACAATAACAATAATAGTATCAAGACAAGTTTTGTTACATCAAAAAGCAGACTAGCTCCCATAAAGAAGTTAACCTTGCCCCGCCTCGAATTGATGGGTGCTCTTATTGGAGCTAGACTTGGAAGGCGGGTAATGTCTGTTCTCAAGATAAATGAAGACAAAGTACACTATTGGAGCGATTCAAATATCGTGCTTCACTGGATCAAGAGTTCATCTAGTACTTGGAAGCCATTTGTAAGCAACCGAACATCAGAAATACAAAGTTTAACAGTTCCAAAGAACTGGCGACATTGTCCCGGTAGCTCAAATCCTGCTGATCGACTCACAAGAGGACTATCCCTTTTCGACCTCGAAAAGGATGATCTGTGGTGGTCAGGGCCTCCATGGTTAGTTAAAGATTCAAAATTATGGCCCAAAGAAGACAGAGAAATAGATGAAGATATGAAACAACTAGAAGCTAAAAGAAATGTGATTTTCCAAAATGTTTGTTCATCAGAACATCAGAAGCCACTTATAGAAATTGAGCACTTCAGTTCCTTCCTGAAGGCAGTTAGAACATTGGCAAGAGTTAGAAGATTTATTTTCAATTTAAGAAATTCAATCAAACGTAAAGATACATTATCTGCTGAAGAATTGAAAGAAGCTGAAGAATTATTAATCAAAGAAGTACAAATGAAGAATTATAAGGAAGAAATTGAGTCATTAGAAAAAGGAAATTCTGTTAAGAAAACATCACGAATTTATTCCCTGTGTCCATATTTGGATGAAAATAAAATTTTACGAATAAAAACCAGACTTAATGAAGGCTCCTTTGATTCGAATGAGACCAACCCAATCATATTGCCGAAGAACGAAAAATTAACAGAATTGCTAATAATGCAAGAACACAGAAATTTGCTGCATAGTGGAGTTTCTTTAACGCTTGCACAAATCCGGAAGAAATTTTGGATTCCACAAGGAAGATAATCTATCAGAAAGAATCTTAGGAAATGTCTAATTTGTAGAAGATACAATGCAAAGGCAGCTGACCAGCTAACTGGGCAACTTCCGAAAGAAAGGATCTCACAATCCCCTGCGTTTACCGTTATAGGATTGGATTTTGCCGGCCCAATAATCACCAAAACAGATAGTAAAGAGACGTCAAAATCCTACATTGTACTGTTCACCTGCGCCGCAACAAGAGCAATACATTTGGAAGCAGTCAGGGATATGACTACAAGATCATTTATGATGAGTTTTCGTAGATTTATTTCAAGACGCGGAAACTGTAAAATAATTTTTTCTGATAATGCATTAAGTTTTAAAGCTGCCGATAAAGAACTACAACAATTTGAAAAAATCATTAAAGATCAAGAACTTCAAGACTTCATATCAAACAAAGGCATTATATGGAAATTTATCATCGAGCGTGCCCCATGGTGGGGAGGATTTTACGAGAGACTCGTAAAAAGTGTAAAGGAACCCCTAAGAAAAATTTTGGGAACAGCTCTCATCACATTTGAAGAATTGGCTACAATTTTGGCAGAAATAGAAGCCGTAATAAACATGAGACCTCTTACGTATACAACAAGTGATTTCGGCGAGCCAGAGCCACTTACACCGGCTCACTTTCTTCAACTCGGAAGAGAAAATATTAGTTTTCCACTACATTTTGCCGAATTAGAGAATAAAATCTCTACCCGAGAGACATTATTAAGGAGAAAAAGATACCAAACTACCTTGTTGAAACAACTGTGGACTAAATGGAAGGAACAATACTTGCTGAACTTAAGATCGATCCATCAATTTAAAACTCCTGAGAGACATAAAAATCTAAAGATTGGAGATGTTGTCTTTAGTGGACGGTAGTGCTAAATCTAAACTGTTGTGGGACTTAGGAGTAATTAAAGAAGTGATCCTTGGCAGAGATCAGCTCATTCGAGCTTGCATGGTAAAGACTGCGAAAGGCCTGCTAAGAAAACCAGTTCAACTGTTGTACCCTTTTGAATTAGATTATTGAATGTTAATTGATTTCAGTATTTGAGTTTTAAATTAATTTTTTTTCTACTATTGTTTGAATATAAATGTGATTTATTTCTTATTATAAATTCATAGTTGAAATATGTTTTTTTTATGTGTAATTTGCAATTGTTAATTTATCCATTTAGAAAAAAGGTTTCATTTTGTATAATTATGCTTTATTTCAAATTGAAAGGATTATTGAGGTATTAATAATAGTATTTAATTTGTTTGTATTATGTATATATATTTAGTTTATTTTATTCAGGTAAATATCTGGCCAGATAGGTTCATGTAGCTACATGTTATTGAAGTGTCATTTTTTATTTATATTATTCATGATATTATTTTATTGTTTAATACTTTATATGTCAGCATCTGAAGATTGAAAAATTTTTCTGTTTTATTATTTGAGTTATGATTTAAATTAATTTTTATTGTAAAAATTTAGTTTTATTGATTTATCATTATGTACTCTCATGAGTCCAGGTGGGGAGTGTGTGGGGAATCATGTTTTAACGCCAAAAGGGCGATGAATCCTGATCTTAGTTACGCGTGGCAACCCCTCCCCTGGGCTCAAGATATTTTTTTTTTCAGAGAGAGAAAGAATTAATACGCGATGGTGTTATGACAGTCTTGATAGAAGAATAATTCTAAAATATATCGAATTTCATGTAAATAATTGTAACATATGTGTAAATAAGAAGATGTACAGTATTTGTATAATGTGTATAGAAGATGTAAAATATTTTCTTCCAATTAAAAGAAGTAAGAATATGCCCGTTTTGAAATTATTGAATATGAATCGCCTAAATTAATTTTGTGTTCGAAATCCACTGAACCAGCCGACGCGACACGAGGAACACCCAAGTGAAATTTCAATTGCTCACCATAAAAATGTCAGATAATGACAATAGCAAAGTAATAGCAAAGTTGTAAAAAACCCAGACTGTCTCCAACTTTGACATTACGCGCAGGAGCCAACAATAACAGAATTTACAGCCGTGAACGCCCACAGAAGGGAGGACTCGGACAAGGGTCTGATGAGTTTCTGCAACCCGTGGGAAGAAAAAAAAAGTTTTTCTAGTGGCCGAAAGGGGTGTACCTCCTACTTGGACAGGGGACCAATGAGAAGTGAAAGGGCAATTGCCCCAATGAAAACGTTTGCAAATAAACCAATAATATAAAGAAAAGGGATTGGAAGTAATCAAAGAAAAAAAAAAGAACCACCTCAGAAGTTAGAAGTTAGAAGTCAGCAGATTCAGAAGGTATTTTGTTCTCCCAGTATGTTGTCATGAAAAAAGGACTCCGAAAAGAATTCATTCCACTCCGATGCGGATGCCTAAGCGTTTTTTTTGGACTTGGTAAAAAAAAAAAAACAATACGAGATTGCTGTGAACATTTTTAATTACTGCCATGCATTATAATGGACAATTATGACTCCTGCGACTTCAGATGTGATGTACGAGATTGCTGTGAACATTTTTAATTACTGCCATGCATTATAATGGACAATTATGACTCCTGCGACTTCAGATGTGATGTACGAGATTGCTGTGAACATTTTTAATTACTGCCATGCATTATAATGGACATAGGCGTAGAGTTTTCAAAATTATTGGAGGGGCTCATTCAGTGACATAGTCAGGGGGGGGGAGTGGGGGAGTCTTAACCCCTTTGGAACGAGGAATTAATTATTTCACTGTGAATACAAAAACATTAATTTCTTAGACGAAATTTCAAGAAATAAGGGATAATTTTGTTTTAGACAGGTTTTTCGCCTTAGCAAGTAATTTTTTCAGGAATTAATTTAGTTATGTCCATGGAATGTTTCAGATTGACTCAGTATCCTTTTATAGACTGTTTTCGTTTATAGAGGCTAACTTTGAGCGTATTTTCTTAAATTGCTTGTATAAGAAAAAATAGATAACACCAATCGATTATATAGTTTCTGAATGAAAACACCTGCTATTCATATGCGTTTCCGAAAAGAAATGAATTCAAAAAATAGGTCCTTTGGATTTGCGGAAATCTTTAAAAAAATGATATAGAAATATTTTCATAAAACATCTTTTTACAAAACAGCTTCAAAAGTTATTATGTTTTTAACTTTCTTTTTTTTTCTTTTATTCTAAATTATATTAATTTTTTAATGAATCTTTATTTGAATGTTGGAAGTCTAAGAATCCAATTAATCATTAATGTTGCTATTGTGCATTTTCTGTAAAATATACTGTAAAATTATCCCATAAATATGTGTGCAGATCTGATTTTTTTTTTTTTTTTTTTTTTTTTTTTAATATTTGAAATTGTATTGGACTGGGCCTGATTTCACTGGTTTCTGTACGATCCGGGCTAGAAGTGTAAAAATATAAACGGGTCGGTCCTGGAAATTCTTCTGTCACGACCAAAAAAAATTGAAGTTCAGGCTTAGCCTGAGTTTGCAAAAGAAGTAGGGGGGGGGGGGGGTTAGTTCTTATTTTATTAGGTTGCGGTCAGTGGGCGAAAACCGTCCCGAGTTCAAATTTTGGGCCCGACCCAGGTCCGTCCAAACTTTTAAACTGATAACTTATGTAACACGAAAATAAATTATCTAAAATAATAAATAAGAACAATTGAAATAGTCGAAATTGTTTCAGGCCAGATCGGGCCAAGCTTGTTTTCACTGATTTCTGTTCGAGCCGGGCCTATAAACGTAAAAATATAAACGGGCCGGTCCCGCGCCTGAAAATTCCTTTCTACACGATCATGAAAAACTGAAGTTCAGGCTTAGCATGAGTTTGCAAAAGGAGGAGGGGGGAGGTGGGAGAAATGTAGGGTAGAGATCTGCAAGGGTTGGGCCTCGGCCCGAAACCCGAGCCCGTCCGGTCCGCGGACTGGATTCAAGCCGATTTCCATTAACTGTATTCGGGCAGGGCCGGACTTAGTCACTAATCTTTTCGCGCCGGGCCGCATTTTCGGAAAGAATCACGTTTTGAGCACCACCCTTGACGAGTTTGCGAAAGCGAGAACGTTCTGCTAGCTGCATCGCCAAACGCCATTCGTCGTTTCATTTTGATTTTCAAATCCGAAATGGCGGCAGACGATCTATCGTGTTTTCGAATCAAAATCTTACCTAAATTAAAAGAATATTTTGAATATTGTGTTTTAAATGAGAAGAAATCGTCTTTAAATCAAATTGTTTTACGTACTAATATTTGCTAATTTTAAAATCTGTGTTTTTATCCAGTTCTATGCAATTTCTTTTAGATAGCCACTAAAATTTTACAAACTTGTCATTTTCTTATATTCTGTTTTATCAAAGCCTATTATTACTTTTTCATTCAGTTCAGTTAATTCCACATCCTTCTATAGTAAAAAAAAACTAGCCTTAAAAGGAATGACTCCTGGAATGATGCTGATGTGGAAGATTTCCGGAACTAACGAATCCGGGTTGTCCACTCCTTCCATGAGTCCAATAGACCAATCAGGAAAGGGCTCCGTCTATGCATTGCCATATGGGTTACCATAAAGAGAGGAAAGGTTACCATCGCCAACAATCGCCAAGTTTGTCGCCAACTTGGCGATGTATCGCCAAATTTGGCGACCAAAATTAGTTGTCAAAAGTGACGCCAACTTGGCGATAACTGTAATATTTCGCCAAATTTTTAATTTCTTTACTACATCAGTCGTTTGATACATCATTTGAGAGGTTTGCAACTGCTTAATCATTTAAAGGATGTCTTGTGTGTTATCCCCCATTCTGCTCTCTAGGGGGGACACATTTTTAATTTCTTTACAACACCAGTCGTGTTACACAAGATTTGAAAGGTCTGCAACTGCTTATTCATATTAAGGATGTCTTGTGTGTCACCCCCACACTCTGCTCTCCCCAGGGGGGGGGGTCACATTTTTAATTTCTTTACAACACCAGTTGTGTGACACATCATTTGAAAGGTCTGCAACTGCTTATTCATATTATGGATGTGTTGTGTGTCATCCCCCACTCTGCCCCCCAGGGGGGCACATTTATTAATTTCTTTACAACACCAATTGTGTGACACATCATTTGAAAGGTCTGCAACTGTTTATTCATTTTATGGATGTCTTGTGCGTCACCCCCACTCTGCCCCCCAGGAGGGGCACATTTTTAATTTCTTTACAACACCAGTCGTGTGACATCATTTGAGAGGTCTGCAGCTTCTTATTCATATTATGGATGTCTTTTGTGTCGCCTCCCCATCTGCCCCCCAGGGGGCACATTTTTAATTTCTTTACAACACCAGTCGTGTGACACATCATTTGAAAGGTCTGCAACTGCTTATTCATATTATGGGATATTGGAGAGCCCAGCAAGCAGGGGTAGCCAATAATTTGGAATCGCGAAGCGATTACGCGGGGGGTTGGCGAGCATAGCGAGCAGGGGGGCGGGGCCCCCCTAGTCTGTTAAACAAAAACTCTTTATTTTCATAAATCTAGATATTTGATTATATATAAAGATGGACTTGTGGGAATGATGAATTAATGCAATTTCAGTGCATTTTTATGTATATACGCGCATATTTATGAGGATACTTGTAGCAAAAAATTACTATGTTTCCTGCGATGTGTTTATATAATTTATTAATTTAATATGAAATCGTAGTCCCCAAAGTTCAGTGAAAATAGGCCACACTGAGGGAGGGAAAAAAACTGTTGTTGTCACACCCTCAAAGTAACGAATAAAATCCTTAGGCAAATTTTTTGACTGTATAAGATAATGAAGGATTGTAGATTTAAATAATTAAATTTATCAATTTAAGTAACTTGACAAATAGAAAAATTAAAAGCTTGGATTATTTAACATTTTGTGGGAATGAAAAAAACAAACTTTTTTTTAGAAAGGAGGGGGAACAAAGTTTGAATAATTGGCTTTTTATAGTTACTTCAAAGTAATAAATACAACAGAAAATTTTTTAAAATGTAAAGAATTAAAAAGCAAACAAATAAAAAATACGAAAGTATGTGCGCAAAACTTTTACCCTGTTTTTATTTTTTTTAACCTTTTTTGTATGGTAAACTATTTATTTGTTATTTAAAAATCAACAGACAGTGCAAAACAGTACACTTTATGCACTGCTATGGATAAAGAAGGAATATAGAACAATTTTCACACTATTTTATCTAATCTAAAAAAGTGTCGGGGAGGGGGTACAAGAGAAAATTTTGAATGAGGGATTGCCTGAAACGAATGTTCATTATTTTATTGCCATTGAAACTTACAAATATATGCGTGCGAAATGACGAAAAATGGTGTGAGTGGGAATTTTATTGGAGAGAAGAATTTAAATGATTTATTCAAATATGTTGAATTGTTATTTCAAAATAATATTATTAGAACGACATTATTGTTAAACAATTAGAACGAAATAATATAAAAAATATGGCAGAAATTTTAAAATAAAAAAACTAGAATTTTAAATTTTGTGCACTATGTATATAGGAGCAGATCTTTTTTCACACAACAATTTAAATAATGATAAAGATTTAAAAGCATTAAAAAATTATTGATTTAATTTCGAACATCAATTTGCAATTATTTTAGTTTATTGATTTAATTGCAGGATGTAGCTAAACAATTTGTGATTTATCATTCAAATTAATTAGAACGAATTGATTTTAGTTTCAACTTATTAACTTCAAATCGCAATTAAATAAAAAACAACTAACTTTTAATGAATTATTTCAGTGAAAACATGTTTTATTAATGCACTCAACACGCCACACAATTATACTGCTTAATACACACACACACATAATAAATAAATTTTTTCAGAAACAATACAAATAAAACTAAGTTCAAATGTGTCATAAAAAACATGATCGACAGAATTATATTTATTACAAGAAAATATTTTGTTTTTGTTAAAAATAAAATAAGCTCTCATTTTTTCGAACATAGTGAATTGTAGGATACAGCTAAATTATTTGCGATTTATCGTTCAATCTAATTATAATAGAATTGATTTTAGTTTTAACTTGCCTTTATTAATTTATGATCGCAAGTAAATTAAAAACAATTAATTTTTAATGAATTATTTCAGTTAAAACATGTTTTATTAATGCACTCAACACGCCACATAATTATGCCGCTTAATAAATAGACACACACACAAAATAAAAAAATAAAAATTAATTAATTCGGTAGCAATACAAAATAAACTAAGTTCAAATGTGTCATAAAACATATGATTAATAGAATTATATTTATTACAAGAGAATCTTTACTACTGTTTTTAATTAACTTCTCAATTTCTTTGAACATAGCGAGTTAAAGAAATAATATTTTTAAAATGAGAAAAAAAAAAAAAAAAAAAAAAAAAAAAAAAAAAACCTATGTTTAAATTAAATGTTTTGTGAAATTTAAAGCAATCTAATCTGAAAAAGCTCTATGTTTTAATCGTAAACAACGGTGGATATCCTCATATTTCCTCATATTATAGTTTTGCTTGATAACATTTACCGAAAAACAAATGAACAATAAGCGCGATCTCTTTGCAGAGAAGGAAGGGTTGCTATCCGCTAGGCGTTTGACGTCACAAACAAGAAAGGGTGCGTGCGTAGCATCGACTTCATCTCCGTTCTGTCGATAAGGTGCTCAAAACGTGATTCTTTCCGAAAATGCCACCGGGCCGGGCTCGGACCTTACTTTTTTTTTATGGAGTATCGGGTCGGGCCGGGCCTATCTTATTTTTTCCGTACGAAGCCTTGCCTGATTTCATTCTTCCTAGTCTTCTCGGACCAAATTAATCAGTTACGATTGAATCATCCCGTATAAAAACCCTTTTCTCGACGTGGGTCAGAGCTCTTCAAAAATCAGTAAAATTTGGCTTGGTCTAAAAATTTTTGCAAAAGAGGCATATACTTTTAAGCCGTCTTTATTCTACAATTAAACATTATAATTTATTCTTTTTAAAGAACCGTAGATTTCTACGCTTAATAAAATTGAGTCCAAAAAGAAAAAAAAAAAAGACTGCTTGTGACGGAATTTTTTTTTAAACCGAAAATTGGAAATTCCTTTTAAACTTCTTTTAAACTGTTCATCCGTGCAAAATGAATACAACAATATGCAAGAAAAAAAAACAAAACATTTACATCTGCTAAAAAGGGAATTTATTTTTTCTTTCCAATACGATTCCGTCTTAGAAAATTTTACTTTTACCATACACCATTTTTTTTAGATTTTTACGCCTCGATTGCATGGAATATGGATTTATAATACTAATGATAACTGAAACATTTACATACAACAAACAAAGGTTCATTAAAAGCATATATATCGCAGCCTATGGCACTTCTGTATATGAAGGGAAAAAAACGACTAAGATAAGTTTTTTTGATCAGAGCTCTTCCGTAAGAGTAAAGATCAATGTTCTGTAGAAATTCACTCGAGCCGGGCCGGGTTTTAGCCGAAATTTTAACATTTTTTTTCCGAGCAGAGCCGAGCTCGGGTCTTGTTTTTAGCAATTATATCGGGACAGGTCGGGCGGTTAAATTTTTTCTGTGAGACCGCGTCAGGCTCGGGCCAAAATTTTAACTTTATTAACGGGCTTGGCCGGCCAATTTTTTTTCTATGGATCGGGCCGGGCTCGGAGCCTGGAAATTTCGGCTCGTGCAATCCTCCAATGTAGGTAATTTTTTTATTAGGTTACGGCCAGTGGAAGAAAACCGTTCCGTGTTCAAATTTCGGGCCCAGCCCAGGTCTGTGAAAACTTTTAATCAGATAACTTAAACAACACAAAAATAAATTATTTAAAATAATAAATAGGAACAATTGAAATAGTCGAAATTGTGCCGAGCCAGATCGGGCCGGGCCTGTTTCCCTGATTTTCTGTACGAGTTTTGCCTAGAAATGTAAAAATTATAAAGAGGCCGGGCCAAAAAAACTTTCCTTTCGGTCCGGACCAGGGCCTGAAAATTCCTCTAGACACGACCAAGAAAAATTGAAATTCAGACTTAGCCTGAGTTTGCAAAAGAAGGGGATGGGGGAATGTAAGGTTCCTACTTTATTAGGTTGCGGTCAGTGGAAAAAAATTGTCCCGAGTTCAAGGTTCGGGCCCGGACCAAGTCTGTGAAGACTTTTAATCGGATAACTTTGACAACACACACAAAACAAATTATTAAAAATAATAAATAGGAACAATTGAATACTTACTGTTTATCGGAACTACTAAATTCTTGAGAATCATCCGTTACTGCAAGAGACGGCTTGGTACCTTTAGACAATATTAATAGATATTTATCCATTTGAAATTTTCCCGTCCATTTTTGCCTTAAAGATACTGTTGAACTGACTGTTTTGGTTTTGTCAGAAGCAAAACCCCTCTCTCTGTCACCTGCCATCCCCCGAGTTCTTGGAATTTTAGTTTCAAAATCAAGACCTTTTTATCCAAGGTCAAAAGGCCCCTTCTAGATATATTTGGGAAAACGCAAAGTATCGGACACATCGTCTACTTTATTTATTGCCCTCTATGTAGCACGAATCAGAAAATGTGATACTTCCTAGAAACCATGTTCTCCGTCCAAACAATAAATAAAGAAAGAAAAACTCCGTGAAGACTGCTTCGTTTTACGCAAGTAATATATGGTGGACGTTTTCTTAGGTTGTTTTAGTCGTTTATAAAGTGTAAAAGTAAATAACAAATTTTAAAGAAGATTTTTTTTTTTTTTTTTTTTTTTTTTTGAAAAACAATATACGCTGAAAAATTCTATTTCAAAATTTGAATTTCTTCTATATTGGTTGAAGCAAAAAAATACAGCCCATCTGGAAAAATTATTGGAGGGGCCCGAGCCCCATGGGCCCATATAATTCTACGCCTATGGACAATTATGACTCCTGCGACTTCAGATGTGATGTACGAGATTGCTGTGAACATTTTTAATTACTGCCATGCATTATAATGGACAATTATGACTCATGCGACTTCAGATGCGATGTACGAAATTGCTGTGAACATTTTTAATTACTGCCATGCATTCTAATGGACAATTATGACTCCTGCGACTTCAGATGTGATGTATGAGATTGCTGTGAACATTTTAATTACTGCCAGGCATTTAAATGGACAGTTATGAATTACGAGACTTCAATTGTGCTGCGTGAGAGTGCTGCAAGTTATTTGTTTCAACGGACCTTCTGTGGATTTAGCTGCCAGCTGTTCAACAATGGTGAGCAATTTAATCTTTCTCTGTGGTGTTACTTTTTTTTAGAAATTATCTTTTAGCCGATTTTATACACATATATAAAGAGAAGTTTCTTTAATATGGAAATTAATTTTTTTTACTTGAAATTTAAATAAGGAATGAAAAAAATAAAATAAAATAAGATAAAAAAGAAAAAAAAAAGAAGAAAAGTGAATAATAGGGACAACTTAGGCTATGCCTTTTTAGTTGTGATGTGAGAAAATTGTGTAGGTTTATGATAACATAAAACTTAAGAAAAAAAATATTATTATGAAATGAATACATTTTCGAGTGGTGTTATCTCAGTGTGTTGCTAATTATGAAATTGATATTTTTGAATGGTATTTTATTATTGTATTCTGAATATAATTTGTTGTTTTGAAATAAATATTGGTATGTACATAGATATCCTTGTTTTCTTTGATATTTTCTTTTCTTTATTTCTCTTTAAGTAATTTAATAGATGCAGATTCTTGATTAATAAAATTAATTTTTTTTGTTGGAAGACAGTTATTGTTTACATTCATATTATCTCTTTAAAATCCTGATTTGCAAATTTAAACGTTAAATAAGTTTGAGTCTGAGCTATTGCGATTTTCCTTTATTTAAATTATTGATAAGTTTAAAAGAAAACAATTTTTTTTGGTAATATCCAGTACAATCTTTCACAACGCGGATTGGGATATTATCTTAATATTGCTTTATTAACACTAACCACTATCTTTCGCGTACCGTGTAATGCGGTGTAATTTTCCTCACCACATAACTCCAAAAATAATTATCATATTCACTAACAGTTTCTTGCATTGAATTAAGTGTCTCATTTGCAATTAAAAGATATCTTTGAATTGAAATTTGAATGAAATACAGGGTCATGAAAAACCAAAGAATGTGGAAAACAGGATTAGGAATATCTCGACAACTAATAATCCGATCGACATTGTTTTTTATGCAAAATTTGTCTTAATTTATTGCCTTTTACGTCCACTCCTTAAAATTAAAAAATTTGAAAATTTTTATGTACCTTTCATCAGAACGAATTTTTCGAGAGTCCGAAAAAAATAGTTCCGGATAATCGAGGTTACTGATATTAAATAGGCTTCGTCCCATTCTTACATACTAAGTACATACAAAATTTCAAGTCTATCTCAATTTGTTCGGGAGATAGAGCGGTTACAGACAGACAGACGGACAGACGGCAAATTTTTTTTTCTAAAAATATGTTTTTCGGAATCTCCAGTGTCCGAAACTTGTAAATCCGTCAAAAAAGATTTTCGATTTCCAAAACGATTGAATGACTTACCCTATACTACGTATGATGGGTAAGTAAAAAACTATTCTTTAATGATCAAAATTTACCTATTAAAAATACCTATTATTTAAAAATGATACTTTGATTTTTATGAAATTCCATGTTTTCTGTCACTAAAAATTGAAAGACACGCTTATACACAACTTACTATATTTCGGTATTAATATAAATATATATATATACTTTTTTAGCACTTTCCAACAAAGTTGAAAAGTGCTTATGCATTCGGTTTGTCTGTCCGTCTGTCCGTCTGTCCGTCTGGCCGTCTGTCCGCGCTCTAACTCCCGTAAATATACTCGGATTGCTATGAAATTTTTATACATTATTGAGATTTACCCTAGCACGAACCCTATTGAAAATGAAGTATCTACCATGATTAGTTTATCTACAGAGAGAACCAAAAGTTTCCCATTACATTACGGCCTATGGGGAAAAATCGTTAATATACTCGGATTGCCATGAAATTTTATTAGCACTTTCCAACAAAGTTGAAAAGTGCTTATGCATTCGGTTTGTCTGGCCGTCTGGCCGTCTGTCCGTCTGGCCGTCTGTCCGTCTGTCCGTCTGTCCGCGCTCTAACTCCCGTAAATATACTCGGATTGCTATGAAATTTTTACACATTATTGAGATTTACCCTAGCACGAACCCTATTGAAAATGAAGTACCTACCATGATTAGTTTATCTACAGAGAGAACCAAAAGTTTCCCATTACATTACGGCCTATGGGGAAAAATCGTTAATATACTCGGATTGCCATGAAATTTTAGGACGTTATTGACGTTTACCCTAGCACAAGTCCTATTGAAAATGAAGTTTCTACCATGATTAGTTTATCTACAGGGCGAATCAAAAGTTTCCCATTACATTACGGCCTATGGGGAAAAATCGTTAATGTACTCGGATTGCCATGAAATTTTAGGACGTTATTGACGTTTACCCTAGCATGAACCCTATTGAAAATGAAGATTCTACCATGATTAATTTATCTACAGGGCGAATCAAAAGTTTCCTATTACATTACGGCCTATGGGAAAAAAATGTTTCAAAGGAATTTTAAAGATGTTATACCCTGTCAAACATATTAAAATATGCATTCTATAAAATATAAGGTGAAAATGTAGCTATTATTCATTTACAGGGCCACACAAAAGAATTTCATTAGATAATGGTAAAAGGGGGAATTGTGTGTGACATATTTTAAATATATTAAGATTTTTCATGTATAATAAAATTGATATATGTCACTGAAGCTTAATATAAATTATACGCTACTGTTTTGCATAATATAAAGTACATAGCATTTACAGGGCCATACAAAAGATTTCAAATAGTATATTCTTTCTGAAGTACCGTATATGTGTCCGATGATGAAATGCATTTTAATTATGATATTCGCATTTATATTTCGCTAAATATATGCACATTATATGGTGCGTATAAATGTTATAGTTGATATACAGGGCTCCCCAAAAGAGCTCACCAACGTTACTGAATATGAGCGTAAATTATTTAAACATGGTTCTTAAATAAGCTATGCATTTGTTCGCTGAGCTGCATTTAATTTATTGAGAAATGTTTGCAGAATATAGATAAAGGGATATACAGGGCCACGCAAAGAATTCGGTACATAGACGCCTATGAATGATGATTTATGAGAATGTGATTTCAGTTGTTTTAAAAGTGTTTTAGTTTACAATAAATTTTAGCCTAATGCTGACGTGTAATAAAGGTACAATGTAAACTACAGGGCTGAACAAAAATATTCAAGTATGTTTCCATCTAATAGTATGAATTGCTGAAAAAGAAATTTCAAGCTACTGGGTATTTTCTTGCTAAGCTACATTTTCCCATTATATGAACTGACATATGAAATACAGGGCTGTTCTAATGTACTGGAATACATATTTGGGTATATTTGGCTATACACTATTATTTCCCTAAATAACAAAGTTTTGTTAAAGATTTCATTAAGTGTTGGAAAGTGCTTCATAATCTATGCTTAACGCATGATTTTTCTTACTTGTTTTATTAGATGAGAGCTTACCTAAAATTTATTCTTTTTTCAGGTGTATATAATTTTGGCGCTGCAGCTTTTGTTCACATTGGGCAATATTGCTTTATTCATATACGAGTAAGAGAAACTTTGTTATTAACATATTTATTTCATAATTTAGTAGCTTATTTTAAGTTTATTACATTTATTTATAAAAAACTACATATTATTAAGTATAATACAGTAGAACCCCGCTAATTCGGACCCCGATAATCCGGATAATTCGAATCGGTTTGGTCATTTTTTTTTTTTTTTTTTCAAGTTTGAGAAGCGATTGGCTAATTTCCGTAACATTAACTTGTTTCATCGTCGTATTCTAAAAAAAGAAACTTTTTCTGACATGTTTTCGGAATAATTAAGCAAAGTAAACATTATTACTTTCTGCTAATATTCAATAAGTTTAACATAAAGGTGACTTTCTGTTAGTATGTTTTACATAATTTCATTGTTTTCTAATTCCCCGGATAATCCGGATTGGGTTCGGTCCCAATTAATCAGAATTATCAGGTTTTACTGTTCAAGTAAAACGTCGAATTCAATATTCCTTGATGACGTAACAAACACCTGTAACGTGTCTAAAATCAAGTGAATGTGACATATACGATAAGCCATTATGGCATTTAATCTTACAGTTTAGCGATAGTTTTTTGGTCGACGGGATAATTCAGTAATACCAAAATGAGTAAATGAAACATGCTTATAATTCTAAAAATAAGAATTTTATTAACTAACAGTTTACTGCTTCGCATTAAGCGTCTTATTTCGAATTAAAATATATCTTTGAATTGAGGTTTGAATGAAATATAGGGTCTTGAAAAATCGAAGAGTGGGGAAAATAGGACTGCAAATATCTTGGCAACTAATTATCCGACCAACTTCATTCTTTATGAAAATTTATGTTTTTTTATTCTCTTTTACATTTACTCCTTAGAATTAAAAAAAAATCGAAAATTTTTCTATACCTTTCATAAAAAAAAAAAAAAAAAAAAAAAAAAAAAATAGTTCGGATAATTGATATTTAGCAGGCTTCAGTATCCCATTATTACATACTAAATACACACCGAATTTCAAATCTCTATCCTAATTTGTTCGGGAGATTTACATATACGGACAGATAGACGGCAATTTTTTTCTTCTTCTAAATATATGGTTTTCGGAATCTCCAGTGACTAAAACGTGTAAATCAGTCAAAAAAATTTTTTTTGGATTTTTAAAACGATTTTAAGACTTACTACATACTTCATATGATGGGTAAGTAAAAGAAATTCAAATAATGTTAACTGCTTTGAATAAATAGAGAAATAATTATTAAACTTGACTATTTTATGCTTCTCCTCTGGCAATCTAATTTAATTGAACCTTCTCGTGCTTAAAGGCTTCATTTGAGGCTGTGTATTGAGCAAAAAACATCAGCTAATTGTGAGCAAATCTTATTATAATTCCTTGTATAACATATAAACTTAATACGAGATTCAATAAGGCTTATCAAATACAGCAATAGATGGTAGAACTATTATTTTTTCTGAATATTCGATGTTGTTCGAAAATCTGCCTTTGATATGTTTATTTATTTATTTTTTCCGTTCTGCGCAAAAGACGATTTTCTCGAGCATGTTTGCTCTAAACTTAAATATGAATTTTTTTTGCGTGTATTTGTAGCAAGAAATCCAAACTTTTAAGTTGACGCATCCATTTAGTTTTAAACTATTAATATTTTTTGTGCTTCTATAAACGTTAAATCAGGATTGTTTTATAATTTTATAATAAATGTACTAATATTATAAAAAAGGGAAAACAATAGATTTTCGATAGAAAAAAAAAATCAATAAAAGTATTGGTAAATTATTAGAGAAAAATATTATATTTTATGGATTTCTCATAAATATATTTTAAAATATAGGACGATTCTTTTTAACATTTTCTAACATAGTTTAAAAGTGTTGATAAATTCGGTTTGTCTGTCCGTACTCTAACTAGCGTAAATATATTTGGATACTCATATAAATTTATTATGATTTTTAAAAAAACGCATTTACCCTGTTTTATAGACGCACATATACCTACTAAAAAATATATACATGGCATTATTTTCTACATTGATGTTTTCTGTGTATTTATACCAAAAGTAAAAAAAAAAAAAAAAAAAAAAAAAAAAAGGGAAAAAATAACGCATTTTTTTTTATTTCTTTAAACAGAAAAACAGAATAAAAAATATATAGATTTAACTTTTCCATTTTTTTCCGCCTCGTTTAATGAAGTTTAATATATTTTCTAGATCTTGAAACACGATATTTCAACTTTTTATTGAATTAGAAATTTAATCAACTAAAAAAAAAGGATTTCCACACACGTGTAATCTATACACAGTTGTTGCATATTTTTAATCAGATAATATATCTACTCAATCACAGTATACATCTACCATCTTTTTTTTTTTTTTTTCAGTAATAACAGATGTTTTTAATCTTACACAGATTTGCCCTTTCGAAATCGTTTTTAAAATAATTCAGTAGAAATAAAAACATATGCAGTGTCATTTATACGTATACTTCAATTTATAAAGATTCCTTTTAAATCAAAAAGAAGAAACTATTGGAATCTTGAAAATTTTTGACATGCATTTTAACAAATTAACCCATTGTGAAATGTCCTGCATTCTATTTGAGTGTTTTTGGACCGATATGTGTAATGGTATCTATGTGTGTGTGTATTTTTTATAAATTCAGAAGCGTTGAAAAGATTTTTTTTTTTTTTTTTTTTTTTTTTTTTTAATTAACGGAAAAATTACGACGTAAAAATAAAATTTTAAATTTCTGAAAACAAATTTTTTTCAATGAAATTTAAATTGCCAAATTATTAATAAATCACAAACGTTTTTTAAATAGAAAGAAAATTGAAATACAAAAAATATTATGAATGATGCCAGCGATTATTTATCACAGCATAGTAAACCCTTAAATTTGCAAAGAATGTGAAATTTCTTTTAATTAAATCCATCCTGATATGAAAATTTCACCTTCCAGAACTGAGATTTGAACTAAGAACATTCTATTATTTTTAACACAATCAAACTGATTGGTAAATTTATCATACGAATTGAATATTTCCAACTGAGTGAAAAAATGTCTAGGCCGGGAATCGAGCCTGGATACTTGGCTTACAAGGCTTTTACCTGTTAAGCTAACCGGGCGATAGCCGCCTGGGATTTTTCGCTCAGATAACCTTGTTGGTCTTAACATCTGGTCTGTCATTTAGACAGCTCGGCAGAATAAAAATGGGCAATTTTTCGCTCAACTGGAAATATTCAATTCGTATGATAAATTTACCAATCAATTTGATTGTGTTAAAATGATAGTATAGCTACATATCCATCGTTATATGGAGTTCCATTAACTGCGGTTTATTCTGCCGAGCTGTCTAAATGACAGACCACGTGTTAAGACCAACAAGGTTATCTGAGCGAAAAATCCCAGCCGGATATCGTCCAGTTAGTTAAACAGCAACAGGTAAAAGCATTGGTCTTGTAAGCCAAGTATATGGGTTCGATTCCCGGCCTGGACAATTTTTTGCTCAGTTGGAAATATTCAATTAGTATAAGAACATTCTGTTTTCAAGCGAGATGCTTTATATCCAAACTGTGATGCCTTCACAAAAAACATTCAAATTAAGATTATGTTCTAAAATTTACATCGTAAAAATGAACGGAAGATATTGGAAAATTTAATTTAATTAAAATAACATTTTTCCAAAATTTCATGATTTGTCTTTTGATACGAAATATTCAGCTGTAAGTATACTAGTTTTGAAGTCTCTGATTTATTCTGTTTTTGTTTATGGACTCAATGACGGACATACAGACAGAGCTCTAAGACGAGTATAGATGAAAACGCTAAAAGATATGTTTTTATAACAAGGTTGTGCTTTTAAATTTAACTAAACTGTTCATTTATAAAAGACATATTGTTGAGCTTATCAAACATTACAATCAATTAAGTTAGCAAAAAAGAATAAGATTGAAAAGGGTATAGCCGGGTTTCATAGTAAAATATGCCCTTGAGTCAACCACATCGAGTCCTACATGGGTCGATAGCCCATAAAAAGAAATTCATTTCTCCCCAGTTTTAAGTTTGTATCTCAAGACCATGGGGGGTAATGGCCCTAAATACCGTTTTTGGAAAAGAGCGCATTGTGACGAAACTACTGAGCAGATTTCAACGAAAAAAATAAGGGATGTAAAAAACCACCATACGAATGTTTGACAATTTTTTCAGATTTTTTTAAACAAAAGAATAAGGGATGTAAAAAACCACCATACGAATGTTTGACAATGTTTTCAGATTTTTTTAAACAAAAGAACAAGTTTTCTAACATTTTTCCTGTTTTTAAATGAACATCTTAATTAAAAATAAACTGAAATTTCTGAGTGACCACCTTATATTTTTTTCATGAAATACTATGACACATGATGCATATTCACTATCAATTTCAACTTTCTACCTATGGTGCATCATATTAAAAAAGGGGGACAAATCATATTCCAGCGGGAATGTGGGACGTGTCTCGGACAAATTTTACGCCTTCTTTTAAAAATACCGTGTGAATTAATATGTGAGATTTGAAAAGAAGGCGTGAAATTTGTCCGAGACATGCCCCACATTACCGCCGTCTCATAGTATTTCATGCAAAAAAATTAAGGTGGTCACTCAGAAATTTCAGTTTATTTTTAATTAAAATGTTCATTTAAAAACAGGAAAAATGTTAGAAAACTTGTTCTTTAATTTAAAAAAATCTGAAAAAATTGTCAAACATTCGTATGGTGGTTTTTTACATCCCTTATTTTTTTCGTTGAAATTTGCTTAGTAGTTTCGTCACAATGCGCACTTTTCTAAAACAGGCATTTAGGGTCATTACTCCCCCATAGTCTTTAAATACAAACTTAAAACTGGGGAGAAATGAATTTCTTTTTATGGGCTATCGATCCATGTAGGATTCGATGTGGTTGACTCAAGGGCATATTTTGCTATGAAACCCGGCTATACCCTTTGCATTAAAAATCTGCTAGTTAGTTACTTTTTATACCGTAAAACAGTCTTTTTTAAGCCACAAACTCATAGTTGCTTGCAACTAAAAAGATTAATAACAACAATTATAGTTCAATGATTATTCCATGTGGTGGATAAGTCAGAAATTAAAATTAAAGCTTATTTCAAGCATTAGCGCAGATGTTCTATCCCTCCCAGTGACGCGGTATATCTCTTCACGGCAAACTCATAGTGTACATATCTACGTCAAAATTTAGTAAAGTAACCTGCATTTTGAAAAATTTTCGTTTCAATATACTGCATAACTATTTCGGCAATAATAAGAGATGACAAAGGCCCTATTGAAGTACCATTTATATGTTTAAAATAATTTTCATAGAAAATAAAATAATTCGATGACATACAAAATTGAAAAAGGTTAAAAATGTGTCTTTATTTGTCGCTAAATTCAAATTTAAATTGTCAACAGGTCAGACTTCATTTATAAGTGAAGAGGCGTTATCTATAATAATGGATGAAAAAAAGATTAATGACATTAAACGAGTCCATCACACAATTGGGAGGGAACTCGAAATTTTTAATGTCGTCACGAAAGGTGAGGCAGAAATTCAAACTGTAAGAAGAAATTAAAGACAATGTTTTACATAGGGAAGCGAGATATTTTGAGATCTTACAAACAGATGAATGTATAAAATCAATAATCGGTTTCAAGAGAATGCCATCTTTATGTATTTTAGGTACCGCAACCGCTTACTGATGCCTTTTTAAATGATAATAATGACTATCACACATCTAGCATCCCTACGACGCAATCAGTCATCAAATGCATTACTAAATCGAATTTGGAATGCAAGATCCTCGTTTGGGTTGCGATGATTCCGTAAAAACTTGAGTCTTCATATGAAAGTCTGGATTAGTTGATATTGGAAAACAACATTTCAACAAGTGTATTCACCGTCTATTACATCCGTAACACAGTGTCAGCGTGTGATGAGCTCCTCTAGTCAGATTTGCTCAGCAATCATTACTACAAAATTGTTCTCAACTATTTCCGCCAGTAAAACATCACTTTCGTAGGGAAGTCCGACAACTCGGCCAACTTCCACGCAATTCTACCGATTGAGCTGTTCTGAGCATATAATAATAATATAATCCCGAAATTGATAGCTCGAATCAAGTACTGTCACAAAATTATGGATCTAAATGTTGTACAATGCCTAGCAAGTACCACTAAAAGTAAAATCGATATTGTCCGACCAAATGGTTATTTTTCAGAGTAAAGTAGTTATTAAAATTACCTAATAATACTTATTTGTATTTCTTTTCTCGTTTTTGCATACCTTTCTAGTCAAAAAAAAAAAGTCTGGATTTTTAGGAAACAATCCTTATTCTTCAATGGAAGCATTGCGTTTTTCTGTGTTTTAGGGTAAGTGCAAAGTGCAAGTTGCTCAAAGTACATAGAATCTGGTCCCACTTTTCTGACTAGTAAAAAATTCCATTTAAATTGTTATTGTAAATGATGTCTTTGAAAGCACATTTTGGTCATATTTTACAATAAAGCGAAAATTTCTAATAAAAATGTGTGATATGTGCGTATCCTGATTATTTTTCTCTCTCTTTAGAAAGATCTATGAGTTTCTTGCTAATTGGTAATAAACATCATCCACATGTACATATTGCATTTTCGGTTATGATAGTTTTTCCCATTTCTGTTTCAGGCCTAATGTGAAAGCGTTTGTCCGGAAGCATCATTATTTATTACTTGTGGCTATGTAAGTTGCTGTTTATTTTCACATTCAATTTATTTCTCTTCATCAACTAGTTCTAACTAATATTATTCAATATTCTTCATCTTCTTCTTATTTATTTTTTTTCTATTTTAGGGCCATATTCTTTCCTGTTTATATAGGAATTGTTTGTTTTGAAAGTGTAAGGTAAAAAGGAAAAAAAATCTTCAATTATTCAAATATTTATTTATCTTTTCTCTTAGGATTCTTTATTATTTGCCTTGCAATAAAATTGAATTGCGGTGATGTTTATTATTATAAAGTGACATTATAATAAACAGATCTAAAATTAACTCTGAAATTTACAAACTATTGCCAAAAAATATTTTCTTGTAATAATGAAGGTAGACTTTTAATAATAGGCTACATCTTTATCTTTTAACCCTGATGTTCGCAAGCAGGTACCTGAGCGGAACGCGTTCTAAAATTACGATTTTTTGTAATTGCTCAGATATCTTCAGCTTAGTATCTTCAAATTGACTATGATGGTTATTTTTAAAGAGTAAATATTCAATGAGAACAGGTTTTTAAAATAATAAAATTAAAAATGATAACATGAGTGAAAAATCGCTCTAAAATGACGACTATTCTATAACTATCAAGCCTTACTTAAAAAATGGCTACTTATTGATTAAAAGTGGCCAACAGATTTCATAAATAAATTATATGATATTAGTTTTTAGCAAGGGGTTGGTTAGAAATTAGATTGAAAGACAATTTTCTCTTAATACAGTTTTATTTCACACTAAACTGACCTAATCCAATGTATAATATCAATCATACATTTAACTCTAATATTAAATCGAAAAATTTATCGATAATCTCGTTTCAAAGTAATAAATTGTCTGGCATGAAACAAAATGATGACACACGTATTCTTAAAACATGGCGCTCCGAGAAGTATTGCTGGTATACATATTTGTATGCCATTATGTCCAGCGTGTTAATTTTTGGTTTTTGTACGCAAAGATGGAATTTTGCAATCCATTTTGACTCAATTACTAAAATGCCAGAAATTAAATTAGTCAGGTGTGCCAATCCCAAAATTTTTTTGTGTCTCATATATGTTAACATTACAAAATTCGATATCATTGTGCCAAAATTAAATGTCAATCTATGCCAATCGTGATGATTCTAAAGATATAAAGATAGACATCGTATAAATCATGCAAAATTCAGCAGAGCAGCTCCACCTGTTGGTTTTTTACACCAAAATCTAATCAGCAACAACTTATGACAATGCCTAACGAAATCTGAAGTTTGACGAAAACGCGTGCATTTGTTTTTGAGGTAGAGCCGTTGCAAAATTTTTGTCGCATACAGACAGGTTCACAGACATCCTAAAAACCATTAAATCGCGTCCAGGACTTTCTAACAAGTATAAATTCATCGAAAGCCGGAACTGGAAAAATTTCACGAATCCAATATTTTCTTCTTGTGTTTAGTAATGTAAAACTTGTGTTTACAAATAAATAAAAGAGAAAGAATGTTGTCCACTTGTTTGGTTGATAAAAATTTCTGTCCCTCCCCATCCGTGCGTGGGAAGTGCAAGAAGACACTATTAATGTTAAATGCATTATGTAACAAAAAGCTATTATAAATTCTTTTAAATAGCAACTATTTATTTTATATATATTTCATATATAAAGTGATTTAAATCTTATATATAAAGTGATATTTTATTAACTTCCCTTCATTTGAATCAATAAAACATTAATAAAAAAATAATGTAACCAGTGTTTTATATATCACTTCAAACCAAATAAGTAAATACTAAAAGTAAAAAAAAAAAAAAATTCGATATTGATAACGATATCATTATTGGGAGGAGGGGGGGGGTCAAGGGATAATAACGTTTGATATTGGAAGGGGGGAGGGGGTCCAAAATTTACAAAAAGTTGAAATCGTTACATATGCACAGCCCCAGAGAGTTCAAATTTTGTGTACTTATAGCTGAATACCTCTTGTCATACAACAAAACATAAAATTTTGAAAAAGACTATTATTATATTTTATTTATTGATTGATTTTTAATATCATCAGTTTGTTTCTTTTTCTTTTTTTTTTCTAATTGTTGCACGCGAGTTTAAACAGATATAAAAATTATTTTCCTTTGTCCCTTTACTTTTAATAGAAATGATGTATTTTTATTGCCACAATTATAAAAATTGTATTAAAAATTAAAAAAAAATTAATATCTCAAAAACAAATTAAGATAAAGATTTTAGACACATTGCATTTAAAAATGCGTTTTTTTCTCTATACGACGATGTAATAATTGAAAATGTGCAATGTTTGGAAGTTTAAAAATTTGTTGTAGTAAAAAATGCAGAGCCAAAATTTCATTTCAAATTTCAAAGTGTTGCAATTCGCAAAATAGCGTATGCGTTACGCGCAGATATGTTTGGCATTTATTTATTTATTATACAGATTGATAATTTGATAAAAAAAATAAATAACTTTCTTTTATAATTATTTTTAAATTAAATTTGTTGATGCTGTAAGAGTTTAATAATTATAAATTAACAATTTTGATGTATTAATTAAAGGATGAGTTGTTTCGAAAGAAATATTAAACGAAACCCTTTGTGCGATCTGCGATAAATCTTATACACTTGCTATTTCTTTCTGTTTTAGTATTTTTTAACCATTTGGAAAACGGTTGTTGCTCTTGCTCTAGAGATATCTGACCCATATCTGAATCCTTTCGGATTTTATTCATTTTCTGATTAGCCTATGATTAATGTCCAGAAATGTAATTCTTCTGTTGTCACGATGACAAAAAAAATTATTCAAAACTACAAAAATAAATAAATAACTCAAAACAAATTGAGATACAACCTTCAAACAAGTTGCTTTTAAAACGTACATTTCTCCCCTATACGACGGTGTAAAAATTAACAAGTAAGAAAAATCATGCGTTAAGCATAGATTATGAAGCACTTTCCAACACTTAATGAAATCTTTAACGAAACTTTGTTATTTAGCGAAATAATAGTGTATAGTCAAATAGTTATTTAATTAATAGTTAATAATAGTTATTATTTAGTTTAGCAAGAATATACCCAGTAACTTGAAATTTATTTTTCAGAAATTCATACTATTAGATGGAAACATACTTAAATACTTTTGTTCGGCCCTGTAGTTTACATTGTACCTTTATTACACGTCAGCATTTAGCTAAAATTTATTGTAAACTAAAACACTTTTAAAACAACTGAAATCACATTCTCATAAATTATCATTCATAGGCGCCCATGTACCGAATTCTTTACGTGGCCCTGTATATCCTTTTATCTATATTCTGCAAACATTTCTCAGTAAATTGAATGAAGCTCAGCGTAAAAATGCATAGCTTATTTAAGAACCACGTTTAAACAATTTACGCTCATATTCAGTAACATTGGTGAGCTCTTTTGGGTAGCCCTGTATATCAACGATAACGTTTATACACACCATATAATGTGCATATATTTAGCGAAATATAAACGCTCATATCATAATTAAAATGCATTTCATCCCTCCATCAGCCATTATCGGACACATATACGGTACTTCGGAAAGAATATACTATTTGAAATCTTTTGTATGGCCCTGTAAATGCTATGTAGTTCATATTATGCAAGACAGTAGCGTATGATTTATATTAAGCTTCAGTGACATATATCAGTTTTATTATACATGAAACAGCTTAGTATATTTTAAATATGTCACACACAATTTCCTCTTTTACCATTATCTAATGTAATTCTTTTGTGTGGCCCTGTAAATAAATAATAGCTACATTTTCACCTTATATTTTATAGAATGCATATTTTAATATGTTTGACAGGGAATAACATCTTTAAAATTCCTTTGAAACGATTTTTCCCCATAGGCTGTAATGTAATGGGAAACGTTTGATTCGCTCTGTAGATAAACTAATCATGGTAGAAACTTCATTTTCGATAGGACTTGTGCCAGTGTAAACGTCAATAACGTCCTAAAATTTCATGGCAATCCGAGTATATTAACGATTTTTTCCCATGTTCCGTAATGTAATGGAAAACTTTTGATTCGCCCTGTAGATAATCTAATCATAGTAGATACTTCATTTTCAGTAGGGTTCGTGCTAGGGTAAACGTCAATAACGTCCTAAAATTTCATGGCAATTCGAGTATATTAACGATTTTCCCCCATAGGCCGTAATGTAATGGGAAACTTTTGATTCTCTCTGTAGATAAACTAATCATGGTAGATACTTCATTTTCAATAGGGTTTGTGCTAGGGTAAACCTCAATAACATATAAAAATTTCATAGCAATCCGAGTATATTTACGGGGGTTAGAGCGCGGACAGACGGACAGACGGCCAGACAAACCGAATGCATAATCACTTTTCAACTTTGTTGGAAAGTGCTAAAAATGTGCGATGTTTGGAAGTTCAAAAATTTGCAATACCTAATATTGTAATATATGATTATGTTATTACGTAAGCTACATTTTGATCATAAAAAAATGCTTATTATTGTTACTATTTTTTAATACAGAATTTTTTTATAAGTCTAGAATTTTAGCCTTTGAAAATATCCTTTTCCAAATGATCGTTGAAATTTGTTAAATTACACTTTTATTTTATTTTTTTATTTTTTACTTTCATTAAATTCTTAAATACTTTTGTTAATCTTATACGCCGCGATAATGATATTTTATCAAAACCTAAAATTACAAAATATTTAAATATCAATAACTGTGTATTTTATATTTTATGTTTTAAGTAATGCAACTGCCACTTGGTAAATTTCCATAAAATGAAATCATAGATTTCTACAGCAATTAATATTTTATTAAATGCTTTTCAGCTTATATTTTAATGTACTGTTATATTTTTAGGAGGAAATTTCCTTTGAATATTATTGTCCTGATCATATTCGTAAGTATTACTTCGCAAGAATTTTAATATTAATTCAACTTTGTTGTCTGAGCGAAGCGAAGTCTTTATACTCAGAGATGCGTAACGATATTAAAAATCAAAAAAATTCTTTCGTCAAGCAAATCTCAAAAAGTACTTGTCGGATTTTGATTCTGTTTGTACCAATAGGTACCTATGAAGGTAATCTGGTGAATGCACCCACTTTTAAAAATTAATTCCAAATAGTTCATAAGTTATATTAAAAAAACTGATAAAAAAGCACAATTTATTTGCATACGTCACAGAAATTTGGTGTGCGTGATTTTCACCAGCTGGATATTTTCGTAGATAACCGAATCAGTACATGGAGTAAATAGTAATCACTTACGCACTCAGAAACATTGAATGCAATGAAACATTTTAAAATTTAATAATGCAGGAAAATAAAACTTATTTTTTATATTAAAAAAATGTCATAAAAACTTTGATTTTGAGATTTTGTGATAATCTCTTAATAGCATTTTTTGATCGCTAAAGGAATGTTTTATATATTTCGCGTGTGAAAATTAGAAACAATTACGTTTTTAAATAAAAAGTTTCTTTTATGACATCATTTTCCCTTATATTTATTTTTATTGCATGTTTTCTTTTAACTTACATTTTGCTTGTGTGTGGAAGTCAATTCTGGTCACTAATTTTTCGGCACGGATACCACAAGCGCATCAGATTTGGCGCATTTTTTTCAAAGCCCATTTGGCGAAAACTCCGTTTTCAAATAATGCTTACATGCACATTTTTAAATTATTTTCTATTTTCAAAAAGAACTTACAGTAAATAAAATAATAATAACAATTAATAACTATAAAAAGAAATATCTTATATAATAAAAAAAGGAAATGAAAGTAAATAAACATTTTATGAGTAAATAAAGAAATAATAAATAAATACAGCCGGGTTACCATCTCAGGTAAAATAATGCCATTTTGACGCCAATTATGTACCCTGGTGCATATGTGACAACTTTTCCCATTTTTCATCCATTTCCTGTTGGCATACAACTTTGAAATTTGGGATATGTATGCATACCTGGGAGCAATACTGGAATTAGAAGTTGATTTTTTTAATTCGATCCAAAAAGGGGCATCGGGGGCTATTTTTTAAAGATTTATACAATTTATACTGCATAAAGGAGCCACTTACCTATTTTTATATATACAAGAAGAAGTAAGTGGTATATAAAAACAATTATAGTATACATAAATAAAATACTTGAGATAATATACTAGAGATATAAGCACCGGGTTTGGCGAGATTTTTTATGCCAATTAGGCGAAAACGTCGTTTTGATTACCAGATACATATAGCATGCTATAATAACACGTTATTTATGTATTTCAAAATGAAACAAGTTGGAAATTGCACGTGAAGCGTAGCAAATGAAATGTGTTCGTACGATAACGAAGTTTTTAAAATATTACTCTCATATATCAATTTCATAAAATTGTAAATAGTGAATTAGAATTAAAACGCTCATCAAACAATGTTCTCTCTGTACCATTATGTAATGGAATACTTTTGTGTGGCTTTTTAAATCAATAACAAATGTTCTTTGCGCCCTAAATTATGTAAAATGTATATTATAATATGTACTTCATAGTTGCATATAAATTTTATTAAGTTCGAATGAGTGTAACACCATTAAAATGCATTTGAAACATTTTTCCCCATTGACCGTAATGTAATGGATTACTTTTGATTGTCCCTGTAATTTATCTTTGCATCCGATTTTGATAAAATATGAAAAAACTCGGCAAAATTATGTAATAATTATGTATTTTACATATCAAACGTATAAAATACATTTGAAACTTTTTTCCCATTGACCATAATGTAATTGAATACTTTTGATTGCCCTTGTAATTGATCTATGCACCCGATTATCAAAAAAATTTAAATAACTCGACAAAATTACATAATAATTATGTATTTTAAATTTCAAACGATTAAAATGCATTTGAAGCTTTTTTCCCCATTGACCGTAATGTAATGGAATACTTTTGATTGCCCCTGTAATTGATCTATGCATCCGATTTTCATAAAATTTGAAAAGACTCGACAAAATTATGTAATGATTATGTATTTTTAATTTCAAACGATTCGGTTGGGTAGTTTTTGCGTTGTTATATGCGGACAGACGGACGGACTGAACGACCACTATAGGTGCCACGTATTTACATAATTACGAACGCACCTAAAACAAGTTGGAAATTGCACGTGAAGCGTAGCAAATGAGGTGCGTTCGTACTATAACGAAGTTTTAAAATATTCAGATTTTGCTGATATAGTAGAGCGGACTTTGGATACAGTATACTGGTCGAAATCTTTGTGTTCCTGTAAATATGCAGGGAATAATTTTTATTATACTTCATTAACGTATATCTTATTCATAAAATGTGAAGTAGTTTAATATAATTAAAACGCAACCCAAACAATGTTTCCCCGTATAACATTATTTAGTGGAACACATTTGTGTGGCCCTGTAAATAAATAATAAGTATTCTTTACATCCCAGATTGTACAGAATGTATAATTTAGTACATACTTCATAGATTCATGTCAATTCTATTAATTCAAATGAGTGTAACACGATTTAAATGCATTTGAAACTTTTTTCCCCATTAACCGTAATGTAACGAAATCCTTTTGATTGTCCCTGTAACTGATTTATCCATCCGATTTTCATAAAATTTGAAATGACTCGACAAAATTATGTAATAATTATGTATTTTAAATTTCAAACGATTCGGTTGAGTAGTTTTTGCTTTGTTATATGCGGACAGACGGGCAGACAGACAGACGGACGGACTGAGCGACAACAATAGGTGCTACGTATTTACATAATTACGAACGCACCTAAAAAGGAATAAACGAAACATTTTCTGTTATTAAAAAAAAAAAAAAGAAATAACAATCAATTAATGATAATATTTTTAAAACAAACAATTTATTATAACTCTTATATGATAACCAGCATGTTAGGCAACTGAACGCCATTTTGGCACCAATTAGGTACCTTGGTCTGTATAGGGCATATATGTGCCATATTTATTTGTAAAACTGAGCATGAACGTTTACCAAGTGTGTTTTCATAGTCGCTTATATCTTTTTGCAACATAGTGCACCTTTCAAAGCCAAAACTGCACAAAAGAAAAAAAATCAATATTTGCAGTTTTTTTTTTTTTTTTTTTTTCCATGTAATACACATTTTGTAATCAGTAGGCTCGATAGTCAGACCTCGTTTTTTTGCTTTAAAAGATGATATTTCATACGACGTCTAATTTGGATTCGTCGTTTTTCCATATTTGATAGTATACGTCTACTCGTTTTGTAACTTTTTTTTTGTAACTTTCTTCTTTATTAACAGCGACATTTGGATTTCCTATTTTAATAAAAATTCTTCTAAATACAAAGAATTTTGTTAAAATAAATAAATAAATGAAATACGGATATCTATTGCTCAAAGCACAAAATTTTTCCTATTGAGTTTATAAAATTCAGTAAAAACATAATTTTTATGATAATAAAAAGATGACTTATGTAATAATAGTGGCATATATTATGTACGTTATGGATTAAGTATGAATATTTCTCCACAATTTATAAATAATATTAATAACTAGCAAAAGCCGCGCTTTGTTTGGATTCGCGAAGCATTATTTCATAAGATAAATATTTGAAAGTAACATTATTTTTTTTATATTATTTTTTCTAAGTTTATTAAGCAAAAACGTTATCTCATGTTTTGGCACATTTAAATTTTAGAAATGTAAATTCAGCCAAATAACTAATAAATTCCTCGGAATTTTTTATTTATGATATAAGGCTGGTATAAATAAAAATATTTTCGAAGTAGAATTAGAAAAAAAAAATATTTAGTTCATTATTTACAATATATTTATGGCAAGACTCACAAGATCCGTCAGATTGAATATCCATGTCAAACCAACGACTATGGGAAATTTTACAAAAATATAATTTTAAATTTTTTGGGGCAGCTTCGAAATTTAAAGCATATTTCCCAGCACTGTGAGAAGAGGTTCCTCATATCGTCGCTTTAGCCTCTTGCCTTGAACTTAAATCATGTTTGCGTTCGTTCCGGCCAGTAAGTGTTCTTTTTCTCGACATTTTTAAATTACTAATGCATTCCAGAAATTATTTATAAACGTAGTTAATATATTTAATTTGGTTGAATTAAATTCTTCTCCAATCAATTAAAATATTCTTAAATTATTCTTCAATCTTTCATTTCGAATACCAAACTTAAGAAACTTAACAAATTTAACAAAATATTCACCATATTAACTTTAAATACCAAATATAAGAATTAATCATGGAGGAAGAAGATAGGTGGAGGTGAACTAAGCCTTAAAAAAGGTTTGCAATGTGAATCCATTTATCGCTCAAATTTTAGTTTACCAAACAAAAGCACGTGGAAAATTGGAAAGCTTCCAAAAAAGGAAGGGATTTTGTATTAATAAGACGAATTGAAAGAAATGAATTACAGCTGAAGCATTTTTTAAGAAGAAATAGGAAATTTTTAAAATGGTCTTTGTTCTATTATTATTTATTAAAAGAAATGTTTACTTTTAAAATAATTGAAATTGGGAAATTATTATTATTATTATTATTATTATTAAATGTCATTATTATTATTAAATTTCAAATTAAAATTAAATAAGAAATTGAAAACGTTTGATACGAACTAAAAATTGTATTATTAAAAGTTTTCTTTTTACAGTAATTTTTATTAACACTTAACAACAAAACTGAAAAATGTTTATGCATTCGTTTTGTCTGTCCGTCTGTCCGCGCTCTAACTCTCGTAAATATACTCGGAATGCAAAGAAATTTTACCATGTTTTTGAAGTTTACACAAGCACAAACCCTATTAAAAATGAAGTTTCTACCACGATTAGTTCATTTACAGGGACAGTCAAAAGTTTTCGATTATATTAGGGCCAATGGGGAAAAATCGTTTCAAATTAATTTTAAAGATGTTGCGGCCGGACAAACGTTTTCACTTTTATTTGCATCTACGAAAAGCACACTAAAATATGCAGCTAAAAGAATAGTTATTCATTTACAGGGCCACACAAAATAATTCTAATACATGATAATAAAGGAGGAAATTGTTTGCGACATATTTTAACGATGGTAAACGGTATCATGTGTAATCAAATTGATATACGTCGCTGAGACTTAATATAAGTTATTTCACGCATAATACGAAGTGCATAGCATTTACAGGGACACACAAAAGACTTCAAAAAGCATATTCTATTCGAAGTACTATAGTATATTACGCATGATAACTGTTCCATGGATGAAAGCCATTTTTAATTATGATATGCGCTTTTAAGTGTCACTAAATGTATTCGCATTATATGGTGTGCATAAATGCTATAATAGTTACACAATTAAGATATACAGGGTTACTCAAAAGAACTCGGAAAAGTTACTGAATATGAGTGTAATTTACTCTTGTAAATAAACTCTGATGCTCGTAGCATTTTTTATATGTTATTGACGTGTACTACACCATGATCGCTATTGAAAAGGAAATGTGTAGAATTTATAGTTCATTTGCATAGACAGTCTAAAGTACTCTGTTACATTATGGTCAATGGGAAAAATCGTTTCAAGTTCATTTCAATGACGTTAGACCATTTAAAACATAAAGAAATTGATATACATTTATAAACGGCAGTATAACAAGCATTTTGTAGAATATGGGGCTTGTTAAACATTTATTATTTATTTAAAGAACCACACAAGAGAATTCCGTTTATGGGGATAATGATATATGGTTGGGAGCTTTTAGCGGCCAAAATATGTTACTAAATTATAGTGAAATAGACATAAATTATTCACTGATTCTCCTCAACGCTACATTTTCGCACCCACATTCCTTTACAAATCTGCTCATTAATGTTCCCGCTAATTGCCTTTACATTTCTGATGCATAACTTTGAAAAACCCTGTATAGGCATATTCAAAATGTGAAGAGTGTAGCTCAATATAGTTTAAAACCGGGCTTTTTCAATATTTTTCGTGATGATATAAAATTTCACGCAAAAGAAAGTAAGAGTGTTTAAAATGATATAATGTTGCTTAAACTGTAATGTTGAAAAATTTTAATATTGCAACATTATAAAAAAAGTGATATTATAATTTTGTTTATTTGCTCAACGCTTAAAGCTGCACAAATAAAAATGTATGTTAAATTTGCAGCGAGACTAGATCCTTGAATGGGTCGGGTTGTGTATTTTACCTGAACACGAAAATTCTATTCAAATCGGAATCCAACATAAATGTTTTTTTATCGATCTGAACCGCTAATATTTGAATTCGAATCCGACACATAAACAGTATTCCGTTAAGTATTCCGTACAGTATTCCGTTCGCCTGAAACAGAGCTAATTTTAATACTTACAACGTTATTAAAAAATTCCAAAACATGTTTTAAAACAAATATTGTTAGCATATAGTCATGCTTTACATTAATAGGAACAATTTCTGACAAATATAAAAATTTTACTTCTTCAAAATAACAGCATTATCAATAAAAAATTTTGAGAAACAATTAATAAACAAGTTGGAAATTACACGTGAAGCGTAACAAATGAGGTGCATTCGTACGATAACGAAGTTTTTAAAATATTCAGATCTTGCTGATATAGTAGACAGTACTTCGGTTACATATAGTAGTAGAAATCTTTGTGTTCCTGTAAATATACAGGAAGTAATTTTTATTACACCTCAGCAACGTATATCATATTCATAAAATGCTAAATAGTTTAATGTAATTAAAACACGCCCCACAAACAATGTTTCTCCGTAAGCTTTATGTAATGGAATACTTTTGTGTGATTTTGTAATTTAAAAACAAATATTCTTTGCATCACCGATTGTACAGAATGTATATTTTAGTATATATATACTTCATAGGTTCATGTCAGTTTTATGTTTGAATTAGTTTAACACCATTAAAATGCATTTGAAACTTTTTTTCCCATTGACCGTAATGTCATGGAATATTTTTTACTGTTCCTGTAATTGATTTATGCATCCAATTTCAATAAAATTTAAAATGACACGACAAAATTATGTTATAATTATTTGTTTTAAATTTCAAATGATTAAAATGCATTTGAAACCCCCCTTGACCGTAATGTAACGGGATACTTTTGATAGTCCCTGTAATTCATCTATGCATAATTGATCTATCTTAAATTTGAAATAACTTGACAAAATTATGTATTAATTATGTATTTTAAACTTCAAACGATTCGGTTGGGTAGTTTTTGCATTGTTATATGCGAATGGACAGACAGACGGATGGACTGAACGACAACTATAGGTGCTACGTATTTACATAATTACGAAAGCACCTAAAAACAAGAGATATAAAGCATAATAAAATTTGAGAGCTGTAAAATAAATGAGCTGATTTTCACGCAGTAAAAATTTCGATTCTTATCATGTTTTTAAAATTATTAGAAAATAAATTACACATATTTTAAGATTAATCGCATTTAAATGCGAAAAATGAAGCATAAATACAGGGTTTCGATATTACAAATAGATTTATTCTAAATAAATAATTCAGGGATAAAAAAAATCAAGATGAATATATAAAAAGAAATTTTTTTTGTTACATATTAATAATTGCATTTAAATAATATTTAAAGTATAATAATGAAAACATTCTTTTAAAATCATGTATGAAAACATAAGTAATAAATATTAATCTAAAATACAGATTTCTGATTGCAAACGATTTTCAGATATTAGCAAAATAATGTCATCTTTTCAAGAAAAATGTTAAAAGATTTTCTATTTTGATATTTAAAACACATAATTAAATAATCAAAGAACTTTTTACCTATAAAAAATTCGACGATAAAAAATAAGAGCAATCAAATACGGGTTTTAACCGGTTTGAATTCATACGCGAATCAAAGCACGTGGTTTTGTTTGGACTTAATGTGACTTAATGTAGGGTTACATTTTTGGCATCACCCAAATCATTATAGTTCACCTCCAGTATATTCTTCCTCCATGAGAATTAATTTTACTTGTTTACGATTCTTTTGTTGCCACTTTACCAAAGTAAATACCTAAATAAATAAATCATAATATAATTCTTTTAAAATCCGTAAGTATAAACTGCGTAAAAAGTTTTGGCAGGATAATGAAAATATATTTTATTTAATATATTAATCAATATTCTATCTATAATTACTAACCCTATGGTTTATTTTCCTTCTTAAAATAAAAATATACCGGTTCAATTTTTTATTTGCAAACGATTTTGGCGGAATAATGAAAATATATTTTATTTAATTAATTAATCATGATTATATCTATAATTACTAACCCCATGGTTTATTTCCTTCTGAAAATGAAAAAATACGCGTTCAATTTTTTATTTGCAAAAATGCGTCCATAATATAAAAACATGTAGAATAAATTAATTATTAAAATAATATTTTTTAAAGGTTATTCTGTAAAAAAAATAACATTGTGCAAATCTACAAATCATAATCTATTCTTATGTTTAATTTCAAGCCAAAATACTGAGTAGTTTTTTCATAAAGTGTACGACAAAATGCAACTTGAGTGGCCTAGTAGAGGATTCGCTTCGCTCATCCTAATAAAATAAAATGCGGACAGACCAAAATCTATATTTGACTGAAAACAACAACCATTTTCTAAATGCTTTAAAAAAATGGCCAATGAAAAGTGATATTTCAAAAGTACTATGAAATTAGTTAAAAACCATTTATTTTAAACTAAATGAATAAAAGATTTATATTTTTAATGAAATAAATGGGATTTGAAAAATTATTGGAAATTTATCACCATAGATGCATCAATATTACAATCAGTACCTTGTATGCAAAATGGAACAATTAGTAAATACTTTTTGTACCCGAAAAATGGTCGTTGCTTTTTTTAAGGTTAAAAAGTAGATTACGAAATATTCCTATACAGAGATGCCAAGCTAATTGCACAGCAGAATTTTCTTATAGGAAAAGTTATTTTTTAAATCCGCAGAATGTTCCAATTTAATAAAACATTTTCTGTATTAAAATACTAGTATCCAAAATGCCGGAGAATTGGCAGCTCTGCCTATAACATTTTAATTAATCACGGTACTTTTTTTAATCGGATTCAAATTTAGTGAAGACAACGTTTTTTGGCCAAAAGCAGCTTTTTTTCACATGTGTAACTACGATACAATTCCTTGATGCTGAAATAAAATGTTTTGACTTATGCTATTGCTTCCTCTTATTTATTTATTTGAATTTTAAATAAGATGACTCAAAATCGTATTTTTTAAATGCACGGAAAATATGCATTTCGAGAGAGGGCGAAAAGAACAATATTTGGCGATTTATTACCTGCGTTTCGCTGTCTTACTACCTTATATTAAGTACTCTTCACAATTCTTCGCTGTTATATGGACTTAGGCGCTTTTATAAAAAGTTTGACGTAATTCGGTCTTAAGAAAGTGAGTTTTTTACTGAATAATACAAATAAATAAAAAATGAATACTAAGAAATACTAATAAAAGAAAAATGAAGCATTATATTGATCTACGTATATTTAAAAATGCATCTGCTAGCACTAATTAGATAATTTATGTGTATATAATAGGAGATAAATAGCTTTTGATTCTGTATTTCTATGCTATAAAGCATTAACGTTTGTGTGTTTTTAGTTATCATTGGGAGTACCTAGCCGATTTAAAAAATAATGTGTTCAAAAAATGTTGGTAACCACCTTTGCTGTAAAATATACTGTATTTTGCGTAGAAACAATAATCACCATCAATGCACGAGTAAAAAAAGCTCTAAAATTGAGAATTCTTTTATGTTGATATGACTAAAAATTTTAAATCTTTTTTTATTTTTTTTTGGCAACTTTTAAGATATAATATTCTCGTTATGAACGATTTCTAAAACATTCGACAGTTTAATTTCACAAATTAAACTTTTTTTTTCTCTAGAAAAAGTTTTAAACCCAATTTATTGAGAATATTGTAATTTCTAGGATACTGTTGGGGTCAGAAACTATAACTTTGGCATCACAGTAACTTATAAGATGTAATTGCTCGTTTAGGACAATTTTTTAAAAAAGGATTGCTTAACTCTCATCAACAACCTCATTGCATCCGTGGCAAACAGATATTCAACATTATAAACTATTAGGACGGATTTCACACCTTATAAAATACACTCCATTCTCTTCAAACATAATAGTTTATGTTATTTATAGTTTCTCAAATCGGTGTGAAGCTTCTGTTTATGCGCATGACATCATTTCAAAGAGTTATATTTCCAATATTGGAAAATTTGGTATTTTATTTTCTGTATTACTTTTAACATTTTGCATATTTCCAATTTTATATTCATGCATGGTTTGCTTTTCTTTTATAAAAATAGTATATGCAACTTTATATATAAGATTTTGTAATTCTATGATTCAATATGCTTATTTTCATCATATTTTATCACAATGAATGACCAATTAAAGGTAACATCTCATTTTCTTTACTTATCGCCAGTTATTAAATGTGTATTCTCAGCAATATCGCTCAGACTAATCCCTCTGAGGGAAGTCCTAGTTTAAATCTACCTCCTCCTGTAGGCTGAGCCGGTAGGGATTTTTCATCCTTGTAGTATGCCTGATTTGTCATATTATTTTGTAATTCTTTTTTAAATCACCCTATTTAATAGAAAATGGCAGTTTAAGTATACTGTTACTTTCAAATATAATTTCCCTCCATCATTATTTGCCCGCTTCGGATGAAAAAAAAAATGGATTGTTTTCGAACTCATGATTTTAAGCAATGCCGCAACCTTTTAAAGAGCAATAAGGAAACGGACATTGAAGTAAGTGGTGCGAAAAGCAGGAAATAAGAACCATCACGAGTGACCACGAGCAGCAAACAGAAGCAAAAACCTTTTCCCACCTTTTTTTTATCAAACGCCGAATCGGTGACGCGTGGCACGGTTTAAGAATAAAATTTTATTTAAATACATGAAAACAACGCTCCATTAAATTTTTAAGCTTATTTTCAATTTATTAATGCGCAAAACTTGCTGCTAGGGGTGTTAAAATATTTAAATAATACAATAAATATCAATAAATGAATTGCAAATCACATTATGATAAGTCTACTATAGTTATTTCTAATTATGATAACTTCTGACCATACTGAAGCGAAAGCTAGTATTAGTCAGGCTAGTATTTATTAGTCAGGGTTTCCAAGCGTTTCGATAAGTACGGATGTTCTGATTTTACGTTTATTTTTATTCATTCATTTATTTATTGCGTAAGAGAGCTTATTTTCCGATTTTTCGTGTAAAATCTTGAACTTCACCGACGCACCACACGTGATCGAATTTCGAACTCCTGAAAGTATAATTAAAGATGATTATCACTTAAGTTGAAATTTTTCAACTTAAGAAAAAGTGTCCAGGCCAGGAGCCGATCTTAGAATGTCTTTGTTTAGCTAATTAACAGTTTTGCCCGTACACCATACGCGGAGTGTGCTTTCTTCGTTACTAAAGCATTTTGGATACTACTAATTTTAACTATAATCTTCGCGATATTTAATGGCAAATATTTTTATACAGAATAAATGGTATTTTATGAACCCGTCGATCGTCGAATTTCGACGAAACAAAATCTTAAAGAAAGAACTGTTTTATTGATTTATAATCTACAAAATTTGTTAAAGTAACAAAACTCATTTTATATTAGCCAGTATAACTCTCAAACAAATATTATTTTAAGTTAAAGTTAGCAAAATACTATAAAACCAAATTATCCAAATTATTAAATGAAATGAAATAAAACCGAAATTCACCGGAATTTATAACAGATGATATTTTCGACATAGTTTACACATTTTAATTTTTATTATTTTATTTTTTTTTTCAATTTTAAGAGTAAATGGAGTGGTTCTGTTGCCACTATTACAAAACTGATACTAAAAACTATAAAAAAAAACATTAATATCTCAAAAATAAATTGAAATATAGCTTTCAAACAAATTGCATTTAAAAGTACAATTTTTTTCTCTGTACGACGTTGTAAAAATTTAATATGTGCAATGTTCAGAAGTTAAAATTTGCAGTAGCAAAAATTGCAAAACCGAAATTGCATGTGAAAGTGTTGCCATTCGCAAAATGATGTATGCAGGGCAGTAGCTAGAAGCGATCAATAGGGGGGGGGGGGCTCAAGATATTCTAGGGGTGGCTCATATTTTTTTTTTCTCTCTCTCTGATGCAGAAAGATAAATTAGTGCTTATTCACATTGCAGGTACTCTGTTTCTTATTACTGTTGTAATAACTTCATTTTAAGCTCAGAAAAATGTAGGATGATGAAAATTTTGAGTGTATAACTGGTGCAAAATGAAACATCATTTTAGCTTCATATGTACAAATAGGATGAGGGAGTGTTGAATTATGTACTTATTCTAGATACAATTTAGTAACTCTGCAAAACTGTGAAAGATTTTCCAAGCTAAATTAGATTTTTGAATAGAATTTCATTTGAATCTTCGGAACAGAAATTCATTGAGTGACCTTGGAATCTTTTCCAGGGGGGGGGCCTCAAAATATTTTAGGGGGGGGGCTGAGCCGCCCATAGCGCCCCCTTAGCTACGGCCCTGGATGTATGCGTTACGTACAGATACATTTGGTCTTTATAATATAGATTAAGTAGCTTTCATTACAAAAAGTAAAAATCTACCTACTACAGCCGTCCAGAGTCATTCAGTCTGCGGCTCAACAAATTAAATTTTGGATAAATAAACATTATTGAATGATGGGATAATATTCAATGATATCAATGATATTGATTGATTATCAATGATATAGATAAAAAAATCCATACTTTTTAGGTGCGTTCATATAAATATGCAGCACCTATAGCTGTTGTTCAGTCCATCCGTCCGTCTGTTCTCATATAACAGAGCAAAAATTACTCAATCGAATGGTTTAAAATTTTAAATGTATAATTATTGCAAAGTTTTGTCGAGTCACTTCAAATTTCAAGAGAATCGAATGTGTAGTTCAATTACAGGGGCAATCAAAAGTATTCCGTTAGATATTAAGGTCAATGGAGAAAAAAGTTTCAAGTGCTTTTTAATGCAGTTACACTTTTTCGAACACAATAAAATTGATAGGAATATATGAAGTATATACTATAATATACATTCTGCATAACCTGTGGTTCACAGAATATCTGTTACTCATTTTAAAGGGCCACATAAAAGTAATCCATTACATAATGGCATAGGGGAAACATGCTTGGGGAACGTTTAAATTGTGTTAACACTTTATGAAATTGATTACGTTACTGAGAATTACTACAAGTTATTTCCTGTATAATATAAAGCAGATAGTATTTACACACAAAAGATTTCGGATACTATACTATTACACAAGAACTGAACATTTTTTAAACTTCGTTATAGTATGATCTTACCTCATTTGCTACGCCAAACGTGCATTTTTCAACCTTTTGGTAAAGAAATTACGTTATTTGAAATTTTGACAAAATTGACTGACAGCTGGGCCCTCTTTCGCTCAGCGGGAACATTTGAACGCGTTTGATTTTACTTATCCGACAAGACGGTTCGGATAAAACAATGACACATGAAATGAATATGCAGCATGGAAAATTTAATTTTCTAAAACTATGGATATAATGAAGATTTTTCTTCCTTTTTATACTTTGTGATTAATGAAATGGAACTTCTCATTCCAGACAGATATACTAAACTAATTACAGAACAACATTTTATTTACTTTAAGCGTACTTAGCTTTCAAGAGCTACGTTCGAACAGGTGTTTACACAAATTATTTTTATGTAATGAACAGATGTTCACTTCCCTAAATGAAATTGATATTAATTGCTCCCTGAACGTCCTGAACTAATCACTTGTTAAATTTCAAGTTCTTTCAAGAGTAAAAATCTTCTATTGCTGAAATGCAGAAAATAATAGAATGACATCATAATTTACGAACAAATTTATTTGAAAATTATCAAAAGCTTTACTTCACGTACGACCGCAAAATTTTATATAAAAAAATTCTCTGTGCCATTTCCCTATTTAGAATTAAAACTACGTGTTCGCGTCATACAAACTAGGATAAAAATTTGTGTAGAATTAGTCCAAAGCTTTCTCTAATGATCCCGAGACCCAGACTACCAAACTATGGCACTGCTCAACTTAAAAATATAATATCAATACAGATTGGAGCGTGCACACGGCGTGCGCTGTAGAAAATATGGATATTTCAACTCTTAATTGCTTTGGATACATTTTCATCTCAAATTAAAAATCATACAAGGGAAACACTGAAAATGTTGAATCCTTTACATTTTGATATTTTATAAAGATTTTCCCTGAAATAATTACAGACTTCAATAATGCCGGGTGTGTCAACTATAGTATAATATTAAATAAAAACTTAGATTCTAATTTTACAACTGCGAAAATCTTTCCACCGGTGAGTGTGACCTTACGTTTTAAAGAAAACATGCACTTTCTTTCAAAAAGCTTAAATATTTTGCTAAAGACGTAATTTTCAATAAATTTTTATTCATTTCGTGTTGAAACAACATAATCTACAGATAGTACAACACTATATATATAGAAGAAGTGTTGAATAGAATTAAAGTGTATATATAAAAAAAAGAAAAAGAAAAAGAAAAGAAAATATGATTTTGCTAAAACATACAGTAGATTTCCTGAAATCAGCACAGCTTGGGACCAGATGCTGTGCAGATTTTAGGATTTTGTGGATTTCTGGTCATTGCTTTGTTTACATTTTTTAAACAATAATTTGAATATAATTAATAATGCAATCAAAATTATAATGAATTTTACACTGTAATAAAATATTAAAATAAGTAATACAGTGAAATAATAAAAATTTAAATAATTTTCTAAATGATTAAAATATTAAAATCAAAGGTCACGTTAATAATTAGTAATGTCCTTCTATAGTAAAAAAAAAACTAGCCTTAAAAGGAATGACTCCTGGAATGATGCTGATGTGGAAGATTTCCGGAACTAACGAATCCGGGTTGTCCACTCCTTCCATGAGCCGAATAGACCAATCAGGAAAGGGCTCCGTCTATGCATCGCCGTATGGGTTGCCATAAAGAGAGGAAAGGTTACCATCGCCAACAATCGCCAAGTTTGTCGCCAACTTGGCGATATATCGCCAAATTTGGCGACCAAAATTAGTTGTCAAAAGTGACGCCAACTTGGCGATAACTGTAATATTTCGCCAAATTTTTAATTTCTTTACAACACCAGTCGTTTGATACATCATTTGAGAGGTTTGCAACTGCTTATTCATATAATGGATGTCTTGTGTGTTATCCCCCACTCTGCTCCCCAGGGGGGACACATTTTTAATTTCTTTATAACACCAGTTGTGTGACACATCATTTGAAAGGTCTGCAACTGTTTATTCATTTTATGGATGTCTTGTGTGTCAACACCACTCTGCCCCCCAGGGGGGGCACATTTTCAATTTTTTACAACACCAGTCGTGTGACATATCATTTGAGTGGTCTGCAGCTGCTTATTCATATTATGGATGTCTTTTGTGTCGCCTCCCAATCTGCCCCCCAGGGGGGCACATTTTTAATTTCTTTACAACACCAGTCGTGTGACACATCAGTTGAAAGGTCTGCAACTGCTTATTCATACCATGGGGTATTGGCGAGCGCAGCAAGCAGGGGTAGCCAATAATTTGGAATCGCGAAGCGATTACGCGGGGGGTTGGCGAGCATAGCGAGCAGGGGGGCGGCGCCCCCCTAGTATGATTAAAAATTTATTATAAATATGGCATGTGCTTTTCCTAAATTATTCAATGAAACTTGTCTCATGAAGGTACATTATTAATTCATATCTAAATCATAAAATAAAGAAGTTTTATTTCAGGTTTAGCTAGACATAATAAGCAAAAAAGCTTGATTAATACATAAAAATATTATAATATAAATATGTATATATATACATACATATATTACGTTTCATGAATTTACTTTCATTACAGACTTTGGCTATGAGTTACATGTGTTCAACATTTTCTACGTAAGTATGGATGCTTTTGTTTTTAAACTGATTGCTTTAGAAATTGACCTATTTCAATAATTTTATCTATCTATCTAGGAGAGTTTGGGAAAGGTTGACCATAGGGGAATCTTGGCCCACCCTTCAGTTTTCCAATCTAAAAGAATTTTAGAGATTTCTTAATAGATAGCAATGAAAGCAACTGAAATGGTTAAATAATAGTTTTGTTTCATGCAGATAATTGAAACATGTGTACAAAAATCAATTCTATAGAGTTTTCAGCTTAAATATCTATTTTTTACAAACATTTTAAGATTTTATCAGAGAAAATATATCGTAGAAATTTAATTTAGTAGGTTTAATGTAAATGCAGAATTATTAAGCTTTCATTCTAGTCGTAATAATTGTACAGTAAATTAGGCTAAAAATAATCATGTACAGGGCCTGTACAAGGCCTGATTAATGCATGGGCCTCCGGGCTCTCGGCTCTGGTCCCACCAATTTCAGAGGCCCACAAATTACGTGGCTGATATTTTTCCTTAATCAAATACTTTTCAAAAATATTATTTTATAAAATATGATAAGTAAAGTTTAAATATTCTGAATGACTCAATAAAATTTTTAGAAGCTATTCACTTTTCACCCAAATAACTTTATCAATTCAATAAATAAACCTTTTTTTTTCTGGAAGTGTCATCGAAAATGGGTAGGTAGAAAGGCCCAACTTTTTAATAGGCCCTTGGCCCAACTTCGGCTTGATCGGGCTCTGATCATGTATGTAATCAACATGATCATTTTAAAAAATGGCTGTGTGGGAAGGCTTGACCCAATTGTTGACCAGATGTTTAAAGAGTTAGTAATCTTTCACTCTTTTCAACTATGTTGGAAAGTGTTAAAAATCATTATCAATCTTGATAAATGACAAGCGATTTTTTTTCGCAGATTCGCTACTTTATCATTCTTTTTCAAAAAGATTAGTTTCGAAAAATGGCCACTATAAAGTTGTAATTCGCAAAAAAGTTCTGTAAAAACTCTCCGAATTTTCCGACGACCCAATATTTCACAAGCGTGTGTAACTGGCAAACTCTAATGAACATGCTGAGATTTAATTGTTTGCGGCAGTTATAAATGTATTTAGTGTTCTCGCTGACATTTGACCAACGTTAGAAATTTGGCTAATTACAAATAAAAACATTCGCCAAATGAAATAAAATAAAGAATACTGCCCAGCTAAACTGATGGCATTGAGCTCACAGGCTACAAATACTAATTGTACATTAAAGCCTTATATTTTCAAGGGTTAATTCCGTTCGAAAAAAAAATTAAGAAGGGGAAACAGCTCTCCCCTTTCCTCTTTTTTTATACTTAATCATTGAACCTCCTATACTATCAAAGACATGCTTTATCATATAAAAAATCTATATCCAAAATTCAGAGCAAGTTAGATAATTCTTAATAAAAACCCATTTAGCATTTATATAATTTAAAAGGAGTTATCCCCCTCTTTTATACTTAATCATTAAACTTCCAAAACTATTCAGAGATTTGAACGAAATCTGAAAATTCTGCTTGAAAAACCCATTTATATAAATTAAGGGGGGGGGGGCATTAGAACCCCTGTTCCCCCTATTTATACTTATTCAATGAACACCTAATAACAGTCACGGAATCGCCTCATCAGAATGATCCTAATCTAAATTTTGAACGAAAACATAATTCTGCATGAAAATCCCATTTATATCAACTAACGGGGGGGGGATTAGAACCCTTGTTCCCCCGATTTATACTTATTCAATGAACACCTAATAACAGTCACGGAATCGCCTCATCAGAATGATCCTAATCTAAATTTTGAACGAAAAATTAATTCTGCATGAAAATCCCATTTATATCAACTAACGGGGGAGGGGCATTAGAACCCCTGTTCCCCCTATTTATACTTATCCAATGAACACCTAATAACAGTCACGGAATCGCCTCATCAGAATGATCCTAATCTAAATTTTGAACGAAAACTTAATTCTGCATGAAAATCCCATTTATATCAACTAACGGGGGGAGGCATTAGAACCTCTGTTCCCCCTATTTATACTTATTCAATGAACACCTAATAACAGTCACGGAATCGCCTCATCAGAATGATCCTAATCTAAATTTTGAACGAAAACTTAATTCTGCATGAAAATCCCATTTATATCAACTAACGGGGGGGGGGGGCATTAGAGCCCCTGTTCCCCCTATTTATACTTATTCAATGAACACCTAATAAGTCACGGAATCGCCTCATCAGAATGATCCTAATCTAAATTTTGAACAAAAACTTAATTCTGCATGAAAATCCCATTTATATCAACTAACGGGGGGCATGAGCCCCCCGTTCCCCCTCTTATACATATCGAATGAACTCCAAAAACTAATCAGGGAAGCGCCTTGTCAGGATATACCTATATACAAAATTTCAAGTGGATCGGATATTTTTATCATGAGTTATCGCGTTACGCACATACATACAGAACGGACGGGCACATAAGCTCTCAGGCTATGATAGCCTGTGAGCTAAAAAGTATTAGCAAAATAAATTCGTCGTGTAGCACAAAAAAAGAAAAAAAAAGCCTTTAATTTTTTAATGTATTCAATTTTTTTCAATATGTTCTAAAATAATACAAGTTTTTTTTAACTGTGACAGCTATTGTTATTAATCTAATTTCAACTATCCGCTACAAATATATTAAAAAAATGTATATATTAAATATTATAGCATAGCACGGTAGTGCTATGCTATATTTATTTCCAATGCGACTCCGTAATGTTATTTTAATAGGGAATTTAACATTGAACGAGTTATTTACTAGACATTTTCCCACCTTTTGTACGCGCTGCCACAGATTTTCTTCGAAGCACCTAATTGAGTAAAAAAAATTCCTCCAATCAAAAAAAAAAAAAAAAAAAAAGAAAAGAAAAAAGAAAATGAAAATATTAGTGATCAATGGACATATTTCCTGTAGCATTTAATAATTTTTACGTGATTTAAAAAGAATTTTTTTTTTTTTTTGTAAGAATTAAAAACGGCATATTTAAGACTTCATATTGGAAGTGAAACGGAGATTTTTAAACATTTGGTACCAGGAAAAAGAATTATTTTCAGAAAATAATAAATATGAAGCATGATTTTTGTAATAAAGAGATATTTTCTAATATTAATTGATGGATCAAGGCGATTTTTAATTGAAGAAATATAGAAAATTAGTAAATTAAGCTTTTTTCTATTTATTGTTTTTTCAAAATAATAGAAAATAACTTAAAAATATATATGTAAATAATGGTATTTGAAAGTGGGGTTTCTGACACCTTGGCATCTGAAAAAAATCGCGCCAAAGCCAGTATATGATATTTGTGCTGGAATTTTGTACCTATACCACAATTTTTATAATGTCTTCGCCTTATACGTTCGAAGAAAATCAAAATAAATTAAGGTAAATAAAAGTCTCCAAAAATAATAGTATTAAAAAATAATAGTAAAAAATAATAGTATATCATCCTTGGTACGTAATGAAATTAGTAAATCTGCAGAACTAGGCCTTCAAACTCAATTCCTGGCAATTTTTTTAAGGCTAAACCGCAGAATTAACGACTAATTGGCGTAAGACTTTTCGGCACTGCAATAAATTAGCCAGTTCTATCAACCTAATCATTCAAATATTTTTTTTAATTTCCAATTTGGCGATTTTTTAAAATCGCTCCTCAACTTGTAACATTACAAATAATTAATCATTGAATAAAATTTAATTTTGAATTAATTTGTATTAAATTTATTATTCCTATGATTGTCAAAATGATAAGAAACTTACACGATTTAATTTTTAAAACATCACAAAGAGTTTCTGTTGAAAAGTAGCTGTTTTTTTTATATTTCAAGTTAATATTTTTATAAAACTCTTTTGATGCATTATTTGTATGAAATTATAAAATGTAAACTCATTTGAAATATTCATAACGCTCTGTCCTTTGGCACAGATGTCTAATACTTATCACGTTGGCGCAATTTTTGCGAAAATTGATGGTGAAAATTTCGTTTTCAATAGAACAAAACAATTTATATCATTTTAAGGTACTTCTAGGTTATCCCGTCGACCAATTTCGCCAAATTATACAAATCACCAAACTATAATAGTCAAATTATATATGTTGACATAATTTTTATTTTAAATAACGAAAAAATAAATAATTAGTAGAATATTAATAAAAATATTAATAAAAAGTCGAAATAAAAATCACTTAATGACATTTTAAACACGTGAATCGCATTAATGTCATTGAATGTGACATTCACGATCATCCATTATTGGCATTTAATCTTATAGTTTGGCGATAATTTTTTGGTCGACGGGATAACCTAGAAGTACCCATTTTAAAAAAGAAAGTACAAGAAAATAATTTATTAATAAGTATACAATGATAGCCGGGTTAGCATGTGAGACACATAATCGCCATTTTGTTCCAATCATGCCAACGTGTATGCCGCTGAATGCCCCTTAGGCATTCTCTTGAGCTCACCCAGCCCTCCACCCCCATAGTTCACTTCTAGCTATGGCCCTGGGTGAATTACATCAGTAATTGTGACACGATACCGCATAAAGAAGTCCTGAAGATGATACCCTCAGTTAATTTTGAAATGAGTTCACCTGAATGCAATAGTTATTAAAAAACTTGAGATATTAAACAAAAACATAATTTGCAGAACAAATTAAAAAAACCAAGATTTATTTCCTACACTCTTTAAGCCCGAGAAGGGACAGATATTAAGATAATTGATTTATTCATTTCGACATTTAATATTAAATTTTGGTAACAAATAAGTTAAACAAAGTGAACATGAAAAAATAAAAATGCAATTCAAACAATATGATACTTAACCACCCCAAATCTTAGATTCCGTTCAAATGAAATCGAAATAAATCTAAGACTTTTTTTCCAAACTCAACTTGCAAATTTGTATTGCAGATTTTGTATTATGTTTACGGTAAGTGTAAACAAAATGAATAGGCAATCAAAAAAGCAAATGTTCAGAAAAAGTCGGAGATTTATTTCGATTTCATTTGAACGGAATCTAAGATTTAGGGTGGTTAAGTATCATATTGTTTGAATTGCATTTTTATTTTTTCATGTTCACTTGGTTTAACTTATTTGTTACCAAAATTTAATATTAAATGTCGAAATGAATAAATCAGTTATCTTAATATCTGTCCCTTCTCGGGCTTAAAGAGTGTAGGAAATAAATCTTGGTTTTTTTAATTTGTTCTGCAAATTATGTTTTTGTTTAATATATGCATATGTATGAAAAACAAAAAAGAAAAAAGAGAAAGCAAAAATTGAGCACTAGCAATTTGGCGAATCTAATCGCTTGTTGACTCGCCAAATGAAGAATTTAGTCGTAATTTGGCGCATTGGCGAGCGACAGCGAGAACACTGAATGTATTATACACAGAAAAGTATTTTAAAGAAGAATGGACTATAGCGGATAGTTTTAAACTGTTTTCTAGTGTGGATTCTTTCGGCTACCTAAATTTTCTCCATACCACTGAGTGGATAGTCGGTTAAATATCTTACTATACTGAAAGAACTTAAAATGTGTTTCAAGTATATCTATTCCTTGTAATTGTTGGTATCTATAAACTCATTTCGTGTGACAAAATTTGTAGTTGAACTTCAATATATCGAATATCTGGAAAAAAGTGAAATTTTCGAGATAAAATGGTTTCGAAGTAGCAAGTTTCAAAGGCAACATTGCATGTAAAATTGTTGCCATGCGATACTCGCTAGTTAAAATATGACACATAATTGATTGTTATTTTAATTGAAAGAATTTTTAAATAAGCTTTTTTAGGGTGTAAAATCTGTTATTCAGTCAAATGAAAAAAAAAAAGCGTATTAAAATTTATCTTAATAAATTATTAGACATGTTTAGCGTCTGAGTACATTTGGGAACACCAAACTCTCAATTAAAACAGTAATAGACGTAAATGTTTCGAAACCAATATGTTCAGTGTTCAACAGAGTCAATAACAATTTCTACACTATAAAAAAAATCTCGAATGTTTCTTAATAAACAAATATATAATGTAACCACAAGCTAAAATATACAATAACTTCTTCAGAATTCACTATGATTCCGAAAAGTGTTCTTTATCTTAGCCTCTTATTATTTTTTTACTTTTTATTAGTCATTTGCGAAATATAAAGATGATTTCCAAGTAGTTTATTAATCAACTTTCTCAAACCGAATATCGGTTTTTAAGATGTTATGTATTTCAATTAAACATTTCCAGCTGTGTGATTGAAATTATGTATGCAAGTATGACAAAATAATATTAATCGTGTTTTTTAAAACATATTTTTTGAAATACTTGAATACATGTTTATTTGAGATATGTTAGCATCCAAAAAATTCTATATTCTGAATTGAAAATGCGGATCACTCTAAAAATTATTCGAAAACATTTCCCAAGTTCAGCAGCGACAACAACAAAAAATTTTTGTTTTCCTAAATGCAGAAAATATTTTGAAATCTCAGAAACATATTCGTTTCTGCAATTTCTTAGGAATGCTTTTCGGAATCATGGAATTATAAAAGAGATTACAGTCGAACCTCGAGATTACATGAACCTCAGAGGATTACAGTCGAACCTAAGAGATTACATGAACCTCAGAGGATTACAGTCGAATCTAAGAGATTACATGAACCTCAGAGGATTACAGTCGAACCTAAGAGATTACATGAACCTCAGAGGATTACAGTCGAACCTAAGAGATTACATGAACCTCAGAGGATTACAGTCGAACCTAAGAGATTACATGAACCTCAGAGGATTACAGTCGAACCTAAGAGATTACATGAACCTCAAGGGGGATCAAAATATTGTTCATGTTGACAGTATTTCATGTTATCAATATTATATCTTTGTATTCGTCTTCATAGGGGACTGTGAAAACAGTTCATGTTAAAAGTAATTCACGCTAAGCGTATTCATGTTAACGAGGTTTGACTGTATCACTTTCTTCTATCTTCAATAAAAGAAAGTATTGTAATCGAAATTTTTTTCGACTTCCGGTTTTCGATAGATTTACACGTTTTAGGGGTCAGAGATTCCAAAAAACATGCTTTTACGAAATGTCTGTCTGTCCGTGTGTCCGTGTGTGTGTATGTCTGTCCGTAAGTCGCCATTCTAACATCAAAAAGTGTATGGAGATAAGCATAGAATTGAACCAATTTTTTTTTGTGAATGTTTTTGGCTGTGACAAAAAGGTTTTTCTTCGGTTTTGAAATATTCCGCTGGAAGGGGTCCCTACAATTACGATTTTTGCGTCATTTTCAATATTGTACCGACCAAAAGTGTATGAAGTTATGTATCGAATTGAACCAATTTTTTTATGTAAGTGTATGGCTATGGTTAGTTGGTCTTCCCTGAATTTGAAAAAAAAATCCGCCGGAAAGGGGCGCTGAAATAGCGGCTTTTGAGCCATTTTCAATATTTTACCGCAGAAAAGTGTTTGAAGTTATCCATATTATGCATTATATGGTCAGCAGACCCTCTCTGATTTTGAAAAAAATCCGCCAGAAAGAGGCGCTATAATCGCGATGTCTGTGCCATTTTTATTATTTTCCATTAAAAAGTGTCGATGTTATGCATAGAACTAAACTAAATTTTTTTGTGTATGTTTTTTTTTTTTTTTTTTTTTTTTTTTGAGTATGGCGAATAGATTTTCCTGAATTTGAAAAAAATCTGATTGTCGTTGTACTGTTCATCGGCTCGTGCAGAGACGGAAATTCGTTTTTATTCCGATTAATTGACAGAGGCAGAAATTGCTAAGATGCAAATCATAATTTGTATAGTATTGAATTAATAGTATTAACAGGCATTAACATGTGTAATTAAATTTTGAAATAGTAAAATGTATATATGAGATAGAAGAAAGATTGGCACATCCAACTAGTATTTTCTTTTGTAGTTATGTTACATTTTGCTAGATTAAGAATAAATTATCTCTTTTTTGTAGAGTAGTAGTTTTCCAGTTTGGTCAACTTATTTAGAGACAAATCTGACTAATTTGGATAAAAAGCGACAAATGAGAGAGCTTTTGGAAAAGAAAAATTGAAAACTGAACTGCTAAATGTTGAATTTTTCTAAACATTTCGTATAAAAAATGTAAATTTTCCATGTGGGTGAAAAAAGTCCGGGCCAGGATTCGAACCAGGGATTTAATGGCTGAAGCCGCCGATGCTCTTCCAACTGAGCCATCCCGGACACGAACACTGGAGGACTATTTCACCTTATTTTATTTATTTCACCTGGACTTATTTCATGAAATAGTCCTTCAGTGTTCGTGTCCGGGATGGCTCAGTTGGTAGAGCATTGGCGGCTTCAGCCATTAAATCCCTGGTTCGAATCCTGGCCCGGACTTTTTTCACCCACACGGAAAATTTGCATTTCTTATAATTAATTTACCGATTGAAAAATCGTGTCATAAATTAATCTAGTATTTCTTATAAAATTAATTCTTTGACAATGAAAAACGATCAAAATAACATTTATGCCGTAATTCAAGTTCAAAGAAACAGAAATTCACGCGATTTTCCAGGTGAACCCATGCAGATCAATGAAAAGTTTACGATGATCATTATGCCACCGTTTACTTATCAAATTCCTTATCAAATCTTTAATCAAATTCCACAGCACTGGAACAGAGCTTCCCCTGGGAAACGAACCTCGCGTTTTGAACACCGCTGAATAACAATAAAACCTGTAAAAATTGGATTTCTTGAGACAGGAAAAAATTTCCACTTGAGCCAGATTCCCATCTTAGCAGGTAAAATTGTATGACAATGCTTTTCGTCGAACTATGTTAATATTTCGTTATAAGCCGGTTCCGCTTTGATAACTTTTGCTCGGTATTGGATTCAGGCATTTTTTCCGGGGGTATTTTAGAGTTCTGGTACGAGAAACTGCAGTTTGGTTCATTAAAAAACACAAAATCCCAAACCTGCCAGAGAGGCATTTCATTGTTCCAGAGGAAATGTGCCTTCTGGACCACCACCTAAATAGCCACGGTTACATTTGTTGTTAAATCGTAAACCAACGTAAATGACTTAAACTTCACTGAACTAGAAGATGGATAACTATAACCATAGATCTATCTGGTATTTATGATGTGAAATCACAGAAAAACACTGCATGCGCGGTACAATAAAATTTTGAATTGAAGCTACAAGCTATTGTTAGAGTGAATTTTCTACCAACTATTATATATTCAGTTCCTGACCAAGAAAATCTCATGGTAATCACAATCATTAACATTGTCTCTCCTTATACTTATTAGAAGAAACTAAAAATTGCCGATACCTTAGAATACGTATACGAACATGTAAATACATATTTGGATTACTATATATTTTGTCTTCAATCTCTTTTCCTCTAAAATTATGTGAAAATATTGATTATAAACAGTACGAGTCCGCAACAAACGTAGGATATAAGCTTTAAGATAGTCGCATAAAAAATGTGGCTGCTTCCGAAATTAGCACTTCTGAGGTACGACATAGTTGGCCCATGCATTTATCAGGCAGCGTGAGATACAACGTACAATTCATATTCTTACTTGATGTAAGATAAAAATATAGAAAATGGTTTTTAATTATTTTAAAAATATGTAAATGATGAAGTTTGTTTGAATTTCATATTACATTTTTATATGCACTTTCTTTTTGGTTTCAGGATCTACGACACTGACATTGTGTTAATGGCTGTGGGCATTTGTGCTGTAGTCTGCTTTACAGTAACCATTTTTTCTTTCTACACAAAGGTAGGCGAATTCTCTTTCTCACAAATCACATCACTCCTAAGACGTAAACTTTTTAAATATAAATTACATTCATAATGAAAGTACAATTATATGACTAATGTATTCTCGGGATGTATGCAGAAATCCAAATAATTACGGTTCGGATCAGACAAGGATTATATTATCAAATAAAAAAAATTTTCAAAAATTGTTTGCGTTTCATATAAAAGTAGGCCGCATGCATGTTTAAAATAAGACCCATTTTACTACAGTAAACCCTTCTGAGACGGAATCGCAACAGGCAGAAAAAAATCCGTTTCAGATCAATTTCCGATAAAGCGGGTGCACCTTTACAGCACATTATAAAGTAGTCTTTTCGTCGGCAACATCTGGGTTTCCTTTAAAGACGGTTTCAGTATCGCACGTTTTACTATGCGTAAAAATAACATTGCAATACAATTTGTTATATACCAAAAAGCCGAGCCACAATTTCTAAAATAAAAGTGAGTTCTGTGGATTTTCTTAGAATGCAAGAAATCTCTAATATCAGAAATAGGAGGAATTTAAACTTACAAGGAAGGTCCCCATACTAGCATACTCAGATTTTTTTTTGAAAAAAAATACCAACTAAACTACTCATGTGTGTAATAAAGGATGAGTGAAAATTAGCGGCGAAATTGCAGTAGAAAACATGTAAAAAAATAAAATACTTTCGAATTTTGGCGTGAAAAGACGAAATTGTCAAACGATTTGGTGAGCAGCACTTTTCTCTGCCAAAAGCAAATGATTTTAATGCAACTGAAAACTTTTGGATTTTAAGAATCCATGTAAATGAATTTAAAATCATGAGAAGAACATTATGTAATTTTCGGAATATGCCCGTATGGAGACCTTCCTTGTTAGCACTGTCCAAATATAGACTTCGTGAATTCCAGTTATAAATTAGTTTTAGTGTTTTTTAAAATAGGCTTTTAAAAAATATATAGAATTTGAAAGGATATGTAATGTTTTTATTTCAATAAGCTTTACATGGTATCCCAAAAACATTGACCTCGTCTTATATTCCTCAAATATCGATCATGTCCCACGATTTTTACAATACCATCCTAAGGGGCATTTAGCTTATATTGGAACAGGGGCTGTCACCATCAATTTGTCACCATTACTTTTGAAATCGGTTGGTAGTTTCAGAGATTACCCCCTATAAGCAACAAACATTTCTTCTTAATGTTATTATAATAATTCTCAATATTAGTGTGAATTATGTGAGTTTTCTTCTACTGATTGAAATAAGTTATTAATAACTAAACTTTATCGATTAAAAATAGAGAAGAGTATATTTTGCTTTTTTATACATTATGTTTCCTATAAAATCTATAAATGGAATTTTAATCTTTTGTGTCACCGCGTTGCAATATACTAAAAAGTCATTACATATCTAGTGGACTTTAAAAAATGATGTTATTTGTTGGTGCTATTTTTCAAAACTGCAGATAGTATAAATCGTTCGTCAAATTCTCAACATACAGTGATGCTGTGTTAATTTTGTATTTATCATTTAAGCAGTTGCATACGGTTATTGCAAAAATGGATTTTATAATTTTGGTTAGATTAAAAAAAAAAAAAAAAAAAAAAAAAAACTGGAGATGTCTAAAAAGCTTACAGTTTGGTATTAGACAATAAACAATATTTATGATACGTTTCTGTTATTGAATATGTAAAAATGTATGATGCATGTCATTTTAGTCAATATTCTTGTTAGGTTCCATTTATTTCACATGCTTAAAATGATGTATTATAACATCTGAGTAAGAATTTTTCAAATCGAAGTTGTCGAGCCACAAGAAATGAAAAACATTATTTAAAAAAAAATATATGCATTATTTAAAAGCTTGGCGATGATGATCGACGCAAATTTTAAAACTTTTCAACAAGTTGAAAAGTGTTTATGTATTCCGTTTGTCTATAGCCGTCTGTCCGTCAGTCTGTATTTCCACATTCTAACTCCCGAAATATACTCGAATTCTCATGAAATCTATGAACTTTATTCAGTGTCCCCTAGGTATATTTGGTATTGTATATGATGTATGTAGGATTAATAGTTCCTTTACAGGATCACTCAAAAGAATTTCATTACATTATGGTAGGGAAAAATTGTTTGCAGAGTATTTCAATGACATTACATTATTGCAAATGTATTGAAGCTGATATAAATCACTGAATATTTCACCATAAGATGATTACGGTAGAATATGGTATTCGCAGTTCATTTACAAGGACACGCAAAAAGAATCAGTTAAAACACAGTATTTGAATAATAATTGCTGGAAGTGCCTTTTTAAAATTAGCTATGCGCTTTAAAATATGAGTAATTTTTTGTGTGTTACTCGTTGTATATAAACTCTATAATTCATATACAAGACGAGATTAAAGAATTCAAAAACTATTTTCCTTATTAGCGGAAATTGGTAAAGGAAACTTTTCAACTGAGGTTTATACATTTCTTTGCTGAACAAAATTTTATCATGCACGCAGTTAATAAATATAAATCTAAACGTCGTATACTGGACTTTTCAATGAATTCGAATAATTTTCCGATTGTAGATGGAAACAACTGAAATTGGGTTTTGAAATGTGTCATGCGTTTTTATATGGTTGAAGTAGTCATAATATTTTAACTTATTAAACAGTGCAGTTTTGTCACATTATTTTGAATTTGTTAGAAAGTGTTTCATAATCTAAACTTGACGAGTGATTTTTTTTCTTTTTTATTTAAACTTAGAATTAGGATTTAGAAATTAGCCATTCAGGATTCTAAATGAATGAAATAAACTTATTTATTGGTGTAATGCTTATTCGGGAGTAAGGTTTAATTATTCTAAATGCTTGTTTTAGAAAGCATCTTCGAAATTCTTGCCTTAGATTACATTCCGATTAGATATTATTTTTCAGCATTCTCGGTATTTGAGTTCAAACGTACAAGAGATAAACGAGCATTTCCGTAACAGAATGTTTACGAATCAAGCAGAAATTCTAAACCTTGTTTTCAAGGAGAATCAGCCCATCATTCTGTCATCTATGTATATATGCATGTATTATGAATGTTGTGTATAAGTTCTTATGACTTAGCGATTTTGTCCGCAAGTTCAGAAATGACTTTGTTTATATTAAATTCACGCATAGTATTTACTTGACACACGCTAATGATGAAAATATGAGGAACGACTGACATAACTTTCAAAATAACGTCGGTTTGAAACTTGCTTCAGAAAAAAAAGTTAACTTTTATCATCGATTTTTTGGGTTTTGGTCAAAAAGAAAAACATTAAATTTTCTCAAACAAATAGTTAACTGCGTATATCAGTTAAAAGCATTTAATGATATTAAAACTATAGTTTTTGGAAAAAGTTTGCTCTTATAATAACAGAATTACTGTTATTTTAAAATGATATTTACTTGATGTACAGTCATAAAGGAAAAACTATATATTTATAGAGAAATCTACATGTTTTAATCATCAGGAAGAAAAAAGTGAAAAATAAATGCTCGATTGAGATTTTTTTTTTTTTTTTTTTTTTTTGTCAAAAGCTATTTAATTACTAGGGAGCTCTGCAGCAATGTATATATAAATACTTTTACAAATAAAACCAAAGTAACTCAGATATTACAATAACAATAATACTTTGAAACCATTATTTATACTGTTATACATGTTGTTTTTGCTTTTTCATTGAATTATGCACCCCTGTAGTTTAATGAAAAAGCCTTCTAATGTCCATTTATCCTTTATTATTATGGTAATCTGCCTTCTATTTCACTTTAAACTTCAACTATTTTCAATAATATGATTGTAAAAATACTGGTTTCATTGGTTTATTGAATGGTATTGTCTGAATTACTTTGGTTGTATCTATAAAAGTATATTCTTTAAAGTGACGATTTCCCTGTTAACGGGTTTCCATTCATTCTCCTTTGATTGGAAAATTATAAAGTCGAATCAGCTGCTGTTAAACATCTATTGGCTATTTACATGTTTGATTAAATAAGATCAGTTAAACAATGAAATACAGAGTCTTTGCAACCTAGTATTTTTTGAGTCGCGGTAAAAGAAAAATGTTTAAGTAAGGCATTTTAAATGTAATTTAGATCTGATGTAATTTTCACTAAATTTGTCTTTCTATTTTTAATATTCAAGTGAAAATAATTTTGTTGTTTTATAGGAAATATTATTTTTGTCGATTTAGAATTCACAACAATAGTTAAAAAGACTCAATCAAAATATGATAATCTCACCTAAATATATTTTTTAATTTTAATTGTTATATAATATTATTTCATCATTCTAAATATGACATAAATTCTTTTACTTGTCGCTTTTAACGCGCATTGATGAATTTATCATTAAAAAGTTTTCTTTCTCTTTTCGAAACTCACGTGAAGATACTTCTGTTGCTAGAAATGAAATATTTTTATTTCCGCTGCCTCAGAATTCCCAACAATAATTTAAAAGATCACATAGAAATGTCAAATATCGCACTTAAATATATTTTAAAATTTAAAATATTTGAAATATTGCTGTTTGACTATTTTAAATATGGCGTAATTTTTTCCATTTATGGCAGTAACGCATTTTAAAATATTCATTATTTTAATATTTTCTTTCTCTTTTAACATTCACATTTAAATGTAATTTAGGATTTAATTTTCAATATATGCTCGCTATTAACTCATAATCGTTAAATTCACATTTCAGATTTTTTTCCTGTTTGTGATAGTCGCGTGTAAATATTTTTTTAATTTGAAGGAAATATCATTGTTTGATCATTTGGCAACAATTTAAAATACTAACCTTTTCTAAAATATGTAAAAAGATTCTCTCAATATACTGAAAATCTGAATTTAAAATGGTAACAAATCCTCAAAATATGAGTCAAATTAAAAAAATAAATGCAGTCTGCACACCAGAAACTTCTAATGTATGAAATTACTTATTTTTGTAATTGCGTTAGTTACTTTTATTTAGAATAGGGAGATACATCAAGTACAGATTATGAAATACTTCCAGAATACTATAACAAAATTTCTCCCTCTAACAATCTAACAAAAGCTACCCTAAATAAATAATTTAAAAAACTCATCACAGATTTAAAAGTCCAATTTCGACAGTCAACTCACATTATCGGAAAGGTGTTCGAATTCTTTTGTGCAGCCCTCTATGAGATCTATTTATTTGTATATATGTTACAGGAAACCCAAAATCAGCAAGCTCTTAAACTGGCCGAGCATATCACTTTTGTAGTCACAACAGTGATGCGTGTGAATTATTTTGTATTGTACTATATAGGATCTATAGACTTTATTATACTACTACTCAAAACGAGCTTTCAATATTTATCTTTTATAGGCAGTATCTTTTATATACTGTAAGCGAAAACATTTTTCTACGAGCGGGGGGGGGGGGGGGAGATTCAACAGCTTGGAGAACAAGGAGGACTATTCGTAAATTCGGAGTGGATATTGTACTGCTAGAGCATTAAAAATTATCAAATCGCCTCATCTTCCGGGTGGGGTAGGAGCATTTTTCTATGCTTCAGATGCGTGTGTGTGTAAGGAGAGAGGGAATATTGCATTTCTATACCATTAAGAAATATAAAAACTACATTTTCCTGGAAAGGGGGAACATTTCGATGCTTCGATGTGCATGTGTGTGTAGGAGGGGGGAGGGGTACTGTGAGGATTTGGAGGAGATATTGAATTTCTACTCAAGTAAAAAGCATGAAATCCCACATCTTCGAGGTGGGATATTTCAAAGTTTCAGGATTGCGAAACCCGCGGATATTGTAAAATCCACAAGATCGCTTTTGAAAGGCTGAATGCTCCATCGAAAAAATGGTTTGTTTAGGTAGCGAATGAAAAGGGTAGGTGGTCGACAATAGTGGACTTAGACGTTTTCCTGGATGTTTACTAGCCAAGTGTCAGTGGAGATCTTTTTCCACATGAAAGTTCTGCCAACACAAAATGCGGTCCTAGTCAAGGCGATCAATCAGAAAAATAGCGGTTACGAAAAAATAATTTAAACTCTTAAACGACAGACTCACTAAATGCATACCATAATTGGCAAGTTAATGAAACAGATGAAATGAAAAGCAAATCTAAATATATTTGCAATCGTAGCTGGGAAAGAGTAAAATCCGCGGTTGTCATATCCTCTCATTGTATATTTTAGTCTTAATTTAAGACATAGCAGATGTTAAGTTTCCTCTTTTTGTTATAATTTTGAATAAAGCATGAGATCTTTGTGCGAATCAAATGTTGCTGTAAAAACCACAAAACCCATACGCAACTATCTACTGCTATGTACTAATTCGGTTCAGCGAGGTGAAATTTAGATAAAAGTTATCAGTTAAAGCATCAGAATGAGAGATTAAATCTGAATACACGAATAAATAACCTACAAAATAGTTTAGCATGCAATAATTTAATTAATTTTTTTTATTATTAATACATAAAAAAATTAACCTAACAATATGCAGGCAGTGCCATACATACGAAATTCAATATGTTTGAAATAACGTAACATCATCAAGAATTTCCGAACACACTATAATGTAATGGTATTTTTTGAGTATTCTTATAAACGAACTATAAATGCTAAACATACCATCATCAATAGCGAATATTTCATAATAAACATCGATAACTTATAAATATTGCATGGTAAGCCGAGTATATTTACGAGAGTTAGAGTACGGCAGACATACAAACCGAAGTAAACGGCTGTCTATAAACGATGTCACACCTTCTTTCAATATTTTTGACCCATTCCCGTACTTTATCACTAAGTGTCACATTTCACCATAACCCCTCTCTACCTTTTGTTACATATCAGGCTATATTACACAAACATATACACTTGTAATTCAGAAACAAAGCATTACGCTGTAGGTCATATTTTTAATTTTATTTTTAAATTTTAATTACGTGTTTTATTTACATTTGTGAACAAAACAATAAAAAAGATTCGTGTACTTATTTTGTATGAAATTAGGGGCTCTGCCCCCTTCAAGCTACGCACATCACCCCCCCCCCCCCCACACACACACAGCAGACTTTAAAAACATGCTAATTTGATTGGCTTTAAAAAAGATTATGGAAGATTGAATTACAGATGAATTATATGGAAGATTGGAGATATCCGATGGCTGTTTTGGATAACATGGAGACGACTGGAATTTGAAGCGACTTTGACCCTTCGTGTAATAAGCACTTTAACTGGTAGCGGTGCTAAGCTGCATCTATACTTCAGTAACACAAAATAATTTCAAAATAACTATACAATTTAAGCTGCTGATTTTTAATGCTTTTATTATAACCAAAATGTGTAATGTCACATTTCACACCCCTCCTTGTCACAAACTATCACAATTTCATGAATACCCGCCCTCCTCCTTCGAAGTGTGACATCATTTGTGGACGACCCTTAAGAAACGTTTTTTAACTATGTTGGTAAGTATTATAAAGTTTTTTTTTTTTTTTTTTTCGGGAAAAACGAAGAACGCTTTTAAAAATTAAAGCAATGTTCCTTTTTTAGTAACAAAAAAAAAAAAAAAAAAATTGGAAAATAATTCAAAATTTTTACATCTAGAGTCAACAATAGTTTCTTAAGTTTAATATCACACATGTTACATTACATGAAGATTCGTATACTGTTGAGTTGTACGCCATATGAGCGTCGAAAGCGAAAAACTGTAAAATTGCTTTAATTCGTCATTTTGAAAGAAATTGTTACATGGTTGTTTTAAATGATAAATAAGGAAATATAAATGTGTTTCGATCCTATCAATGTCTTAAAAAAAATCGCGTTTTAAATAGATTCCATTGCAAAAAGTTAGAATCTAAAAATTTGAAGCGCAATTCGGGAAAATTTCGGTATATTTTTAGCGATCATGACCCTCAGATCCCAACAACCGCCCTCCGTTTAATCAGTAATTTATATATATCTCTCTAATGCATATATAAATATATATACATGTCTGATTTTAATTTCGCGTTTACTATATGCACTTGGATTTTATTTCGATGTGAGAAAGCATTGTGTATATAACTTACCAATGTCTCGAATGAATTTGTTGGCCTACTTCACTTGCTATTTTGTTTAAAATGGCGGTCACCTAAAGAATTCAAATTCAAGCTGATGTAGCTAAAATAAAACAATTATAAATTTTAAAAGTTATTTCAGCTAAGCCTTGATACAAGAATTTCATAGCATCTTTTGTTTCGTCCCTATCTTAAATGGCTGAGACAGAGCACTTGGAAATTTTAGGGTTACTACCAGTGTTCTCGCTGGCATTTGACCAATGTTAGTAATTTGGCTAATTAAAAATAAAAAACATTCGTCAAATGAAAAAAATATTCTCAAAATAGATTCACCGTGTAGCCCCCCCCTCCCCCCAAAAAAATCTTTAACCCCTTTTTTTCAATATGTTCTAAAATAACCTAAGTTTTTATAGCTGTAACAACGATTGTTATTAATCTAATTTCAACTATCTGTTACAAATATATTAAAAATATGTATCTATCCATATTTATAATGAACGAAAAAGAAAAGAAAGAAAGAGCAAAAATTTAGCACTAGCAATTTGGCGAATGTAATCGCTTGTTTACTCGCCAAATGAAGAATTTAGTCGTAATTTGGCGCAATGGCGAGCGACAGCGAGAACCCTGGTTACTATGATTTTGAACTCAGACAGTTGGTTTCCTCTACAAATGGATTTAATTTATGAGTTGTAGTGAACGTTTTTGTCCAATTTTTTTTCATTGTTGTAAATTTGTTGTGATTTTAACACCATGTATTCATATCCGCTAGATGCAAATTCTCGCAAACTTAGTGAGGCAAAAATATCGCTTAATTTGGCAACAAAAATAAATTGTTATAAGCTGAATTGGCTATATATACTAAAAGACAAACTGAGTCAAATTAGTCAGCTACTAGAATTTGACTAATTTGGTGAATTTTCTCTTTCGAATTCAAGTTGGCGCGAACTTCGAATAAATCTTCGGTAATCGAGTTCCGCGCATTTGAGTTTTGTGTTTTACAGTAAAATTAACTAAAATCTTAAAACGGAGGCATAGGAAAGTCTTATTTTCCTCCCGCTCAGGGTAGGGAAGACACTTTTTCAAATTGTTTTACAAATAATACTGTGCAGTGTACAGATTTATATATATGATATTTCATTCTACCTTTTCTTTTTTTTTTTTTTTTTTTTTCAGTTTGATTTCACTTCCTGTGGTGGCATCTTATGCATACTCATGCTGATTCTGTTCCTCTTTGGCATCATAGCTATTTTCTATCCAACAAACGTAAGTTATTGAAGAATGTGCTTTTTCTTTCTTTCTAACCGATGACAGGGCCCCCTACCTGCCGAGTTACCTCAACTTAACGGGTTAGATGCCTGATATCGGGGTGGGTAACCGCCTAATCGTCGTGTAGCGGCAATAAACACGATTACTTCGCTTCGCACGTCATCAAATTTGCAGTACTTGCTTCTTGTTTGAGCATACTTTGTTTTGTCGGTTGCTTAACGGTATATCCTGTTGTTTGTACTGCAAATAATTACTCAAGTTGGTCTCGTAATTTAGAACCTTGATCAGATGATGAGACCAAATGAAGAATGTGCTTATAGTACATTTGAATTAGTTTCTCCAAAATTTGTATGTCACGTATTAAAATTAATGATAAAAATAAAATTTTGCTACACACAAATGCTAATTTTTCTATTTTTTTTTTTTTTTCGTTACTTTTATCGTAATTAAAAGTGAAAAGAAACTAAAATAAAACTTTTGGACTTATGTTCTTTAATTAAACTTAAGATCTAGTACTCTTCAAATAATACAAAAAGATGTTATTAATTACATTTTTTTATATTTTAAACATGCAATGGTCATGGTCATCAAAATTAAATGATGACAGAAATAAAACATAATTGGTACTTAATGAAAAATTATTAACAAAGTTTGTACAAAAACTTTAGTTAACATAAATTACAATGTTGGGCAATAGATCATTCTCACTATATTGAAATTAAAATTAAATTTGTGAAAATTGGTAAATGATGGAGAAATTATATCACTTCTCGTGGAATTTTTTTTTAATATAGGGTAGATGTGCCAGTAATGGACCCCCCTTAAGGAATTTCTCTGAAAAATAATTTTTTATTAATAATTATAATTATTGTATACAAATTTTTTTCATATTATATTAATCTTTCAACAATATTTAACTAATCCCATAGTTACATTTCCCAATAGAAATAAAAATTTAATTTTAAATAATAGAAAAATGTCTCAACACCCAAAAGCCCAGTAATGGACCACCTATGTTCCAGTAATGGACCGCCTATGTTCCAGTAATGGGCCACCCTACAAAAAATAACAGATAATTGCTTTTAGGTGCGTTCGTAATTATGTAAATACGTAGCACCTATAGTTGTCGTTCAGTCCGTCCGTCTGTCTGTCCGTTTGTCTGTCCGTCTATCTGTCTGTCCGCATATAACAACGTAAAAACTATCCAACCGAATCGGTTGAAATTTAAAATACATAATTATTACATAATTTTGTCGAGTCATTTCAAATTTCATGAAAATCGGATGAATAGATCAATTACAGGGAAAATCAAAAGTATTTCGTTACATTACGGTCAATGGGGAAAAAAGTTTGAAATGAATTTTAATCGTTTGAAATTTAAAACATATAAATATTACATAATTTTGTCGAGTCATTTCAGATCTTATGATAATCAGATGCATAGATCAATTACAGGGACTATCAAAAGTATTCTGTTACATTACAGTCAAAGGGGAAAAAGTTGCAAATGCATTTTAATGGTGTTACACTCATTCGAACATAATAAAATTGACATGATCCTATGACGTATATATATATACTAAAATATAAATTCTGTACAATCTGAGATGCAAAGAATATTTATTATTAAATTATAGGGCCACACAAAAGTATTCCACTACATAATGCTATACAAAGAAACATTGTTTGGGACATGTTTTAATTATATTAAACTGTGCCACATTTTATGAATATGATATACGTTGCTGAGGTGTAATGAAAATTACTTCCTGTGTGTTTATAGGAACACAAAGAGTTCAACCACTGTACTGTATCCGAAGTATTGTCTACTATATCAGGAAGATCTGTATATTTTTAAAACTTCGTTGTCGTACGAACGAACCTCATTTGCTACGCTTCACGTGCAATTTCCAACTGGTTTCAATTGTAATTTGCTCCAGAACTTAATGAAAGCATAATAATAAAACAAAATATTATAACTTAAGTTAGAAATTCATTACATTAAGGGATTTATAATGAAAAAACATAAAACAAAATATTTAAATTTAAGTTATGAATTTATTATAATCAAGGATTTATAATGTGGATATAAAACAAAATATTAATGATATTATTAACTGTTTATATTAAATAACATTAACGGATTTATATTGTAAAGATATAAAACAAAATATTTAAATTTAAAGGATTTATAAGATAAAGACAATGTTTTACTGAAATCAAGTTTAGATAAAATAAGGCATTAAAAAAAGTCTCCAATGTTCATTCATATCATTATCTAAGTGATGTGCTTTGCAACTGTGAAATATAAATAACAGATCTTCAATTTTATCTTCCTTTTCCGATAGTCCAAACTGCTCAATATGGAATTTTAGAATGCATTTAAAATGATAAATGTTCTTGCACTATCCAACCATTTTCAGATAATCATATTGCCCACCAATTTGGTACAGATTGATTCCACAATTTCCCTTCAGAGATACTTATATGGATATATTATCACCAATGGAACAATCTCATTATTTGCTGAAAAACATCGCATAACAGTGATTTGTTCTTTTTCGTTATTTGGTACTACATAATACACATCTTTAACTGATTTTGGTCCCAAAATTTTCCTTGTTTTAAGAGCACAAAAGAAACCTTGTTTTAAGCTTATTGAAAATTCTCTCTGTATGCTTTAGAATTCGGAAGAAAATATTAATAATATCTTCTTCCAAATATGATTTTACATTTCTGAACCAACTTCTTTTGTAACGGCACATCTAGATTTTGCCAAATGTTCTGCTTGTGTTTTATACCAATTTTGGATGACTTTTAAAAACAACTATTTATAAAGAAATTGCCTTTATTAAATTCTAATAGGTAAAATTTAAGTATTAAATTTGATTATTTAGCTTTTCAGTTAAATCAAAATATTTTATCTCTATTGAAATAACACTTTTTGTACTGGTCACTTGGGTGGTCCATTACTGGAAAATCGCGAAATAAGCAATCCAGTAATGGACCACCCCTCCTAAAATCTTAAAAATAAATAAAATTTTGTTAATGGCCATTGGTACATTAAATTCAATGTTTTATATTGCTAACCAATCAATTTTTACGGAAAAATAAAAAAGTTATAAACTAAGTAAGTAAAGTCTGCTCTTAGCATGTTCATTAAGATTTTCAGTGAAAAACAGAAAAACTGTGAAACTTTATTTTCTGCTTCCTAATTGTTTTGACGAAAAGTGTAAAAAATTAATCCAGCTTATAAAGCATGCGAGGTGGAGTTCAGAAAAAAAAAATAAAAGCTAAGCTATTATTTATTATTTTTTTATAAACAAAAAAGTGCGAGGTGGCCCATTACTGGAAGGTGGTCCATTACTGGCACATCAACCCTACTATATGCTCACCTTAGACAAATGCCTTGATTTCATAGACTTTAACAAAATGTTAATAAAGTCTTGAGGAATTGCACGCCATTCTTATAAAAGAGCGTTTTTCATCTCCTGAAGGTTACGGGGAAGAAGTTGGCGAGCAGAAAATCGGTGCTGTAAGACATCCCACGCATGCTGAAAGGATTAAAATCGGGTGAATAAGGTGGCGAATCCGCAAGAACAATAGCTTCTGTTTGGAAGTACTCTGACACCTCATAAGCTCGACGTGGCCGAGTGCTGTCACCCATTAGCAAAACTTCTGGGCCAACACCCTTTAATAATCTAACAATAGACTAAGAAATATATATGTGTTTCAAACATATCTTTGTCTGAAAAATCACGTTTAAAGTACATTCCATTGCAAAAAGTCAGTAGCTAAAAATTAAAAGTGTTAGTCTGGGAGTCGGCGTCGATTTTCGTATGTATCGAGTACAAGGACCGGACATACATCAAAACGTAGGTTCCAATGTGCACATTAAGAATATCAATGGCTGCCAGAACGTCAATTTTGAGTGTTTGCCTATGTATCGAGTACAAGGACCGGACATACATCAAAATGTAGGACTCAATGTGCACATTAAGAATATCACTGGCTGCCAGGTCCTATCCTGCCGAAACCCGGTGGCAGCCGCACTTTTATGACGTCAATTTTGAGTGTTTACCTATGTATCGAGTACAAGGACCGCACACACATCAAAATGTAGGTTCCAATGTGCACATTAAGAATATCACTGGCTGCCAGGTCCTATCCTGCCGGAACCCGGTGGCAGCCGAAATTTTATGACGTCGATGTTGAGTCATAAAATTTCGGCTCTTGAGTCAAAAATGACGTCATAAAAGTGCGGCTGCCACCGTGTTCCGGCAGGATAGGACCTGGCAGCCAGTGATATTCTTAATGTGCACATTGAAACCTACATTTTGATGTATGTGGCAGCCAGTGATATTCTTAATGTGCACATTGATACCTACATTTTGATGTATGTCTGGTCCTTGTATACTCGATACATAGATAAACATTCAAAATTGACGTCATAAAAGTGCGGCTGCCACCAGGTTCCGGCAGGATAGGACCTGGCAGCCAGTGATATTCTTAATGTGCACATTGAAACCTACATTTTGATGTATGTGGCAGCCAGTGATATTCTTAATGTGCACATTGATACCTACATTTTGATGTATGTCTGGTCCTTGTATACTCGATACATAGATAAACATTCAAAATTGACGTCATAAAAGTGCGGCTGCCACCAGGTTCCGGCAGGATAGGACCTGGCAGCCAGTGATATTCTTAATGTGCACATTGAAACCTACATTTTGATGTATGTCCGGTGCTTGTACTCGATACATAGGAAAATCGACGGCCGTCTCCTGGACTATGTAATTGAGGAAAATTTTGGTGTATTTTCAGCGATCATGACTCCCAGATTTCGATAACCACGCTCCGTTTAAATGCTGATTCCAACTTGGGGTTCTAATAACTCCTTCACTTGAAAGATATGCAACTCGGTGTGCTATTTGTCTTAATTCTTCCCTAATCCATTAAACCGCTGCCGCAGAAACGGGATATTTCATGGACAAGAGAAGGCAAGTTGCGTGTTTCGGTCTTCCTCCCTCTCTTCATATCAAAACAAATCTAGAATCAGTGTTTTATATCTGGACTCGTGAGTAAACATTATTCGAGCCCAGTCTTCTATAATCTACTAAAAATGACGACGGAACCAATTTAAAAGGGCTTCTTTGGAACCTTTAGTGAGTGGAACATAAACTATTGGTTTATCGCATACAGTCCACGCTCTTAAAAATTTCGTGCAGCAATAGAAAGGCTAATTCGAGTTCTTGTGCAGGTCTGAAGGTCTGAAACGAAATCTCTTGTAGTCACTCCTCGATTTCATCGAGCCAAAAAACGGTCTTCGGATATAATTGTTGCTTTTTGATCGCCCTTGACCAGACTGTCTATCTACAGATCCAGTGCTTAAAAAGAAGCTCTAAGTTCTTGATATGCCATTTTGAATGATCTGCAAATCTTGGATGACATATGCTTGGGTTTGGCCTCCCTCGATTCTTGTTCTCACTTTTGATCTTCACTTAAATGATGCCTTTGAACCATAACTAATGATTACTGATAATTTTCAGACACCCCATTCATTTTAAACACTACAGACCAGAAATCCACACTAAAAATTGCGCACCACATTGTCAGTCACCAAATTTGCATATTTCTAGAGACAACATATACGCGATCAAATCCAATTTTGTATTCAATTGTACCTAAATAACACAAATAATTGCATCATTGGGCATAATTGCAACATGTTTTTTCTCATTATTCTTTAATTTTTATGACCAGTGTACACATGTAAAAATAGACATAAATCATTGACATCTTCACCTTAAGTGTTAGCATTAATCTACATTTTCATTTCCACTATCTTATTCGATCCCATTTTCTTCTAGTTCTGTTGATGAACAGTGGTGGAATTCTTGGCAATTGACTGTCATTTACGCAGTGAGAGACTGTTTTACCTTGAGTTCTGAATGGCAATTGATAAACAAACCTGTATGATTTCTATCTACAAATGTGGGACTATTTTTAATGACGCATTTGCAGAAGAAAAGAAATTAAATAGTAAATTAAAATAAAATTAGACTTAAACATTTTTTTAAATGAGGGATTTATTTTTCTATTATAAAAGTGAGGTTTCAGCTTTCAGAAAGAAAAGTAAAAGTGAATTTCACTTTCTCTGTCTGAAAATTTATATTTCAGAGATTTACATGTCTGATCTGATTTCTTTCTCCAATTATTTATCTAGAGTAGGGATGCACAACCTGTGGCCCGCGGGCCAAACTGATACTAGTAATTTTATGCAGAATAATTTTCCTTATAATAATGACAGAAAGTTTGCTATGAAAGAAAACAAACGTCACTTTTCAAATATTCTGGTGTCAAGCGATTTTCTGGCAAAAAGGTTGTGCATCGCTAATCTAGAGTCATACTAAGATCCGTGAATGTCGAAATTTTAAGGGCCAAGCCTAACTCAATTTGGAAGCAAACTATGTTGCCTTTGGCCGTACATTCAAAAACTAATGAATTAAGCCTAACCCAACTTAGTTTCTATATAAAAGGCAGTTATTATATCATAATTAAGGTAACTAGGGCATAAAATAACGTCAAAAGTCAATTTTTTCAAATTATAGCTGAAAAAATAGAGCAAATTCTGCAGATTACAAATATGATTTCTACACTTTTAACTCTCTAATGCTGGCCAACTTAGACATCCAAACAAAAACATTACAGGGGAAAGTAGTTTTTGTATTTTTCACAAAGTCTGATTTTTTTTAATATACTAGTACACTTTGTACGAAATCTTTTGAAAATAGGATAGACCGGGGCATTTGGCCATAGGGGCACATTGGCCCATCCGCGATATTTTTAAAACTGTTCAGCAGATTGTGTTACAAGCTCAGCGACGCCTATTTTACCGAAAACAGCGTCAACAGTGTTAAAGCAATCAAACGAAAGCAGCTTTAAATTTTCACCCAGGACAGTTTTTTGTATTTATAGGTAATCGTTTCTTATGTGTTTCTAAACTAAAGTTTCACTTTGGTGAATAGCAATATACAATACCGTCGTTCCGAACTTATTTTTTTACCTCTCTTTTTTAAAAATATTAGCAAAATATTGTTATCTGACGATCAAAAACAAAAATAGTGATAGGGGACAAGTTGACTCGTTTAATCTGGGCATATTGTCCCACTATTGTTTTTCTATGCCACCTTCGGTCTCTGACTCAACAGACTTTGATACAGGAAATGAAAATTAAACTTCAGTCCAATCAAAAACTTTAGATGAAACAGAATCTCCAGTCATTTCTAAAAATCCAAGTACCATAGAAAATATAGACATACCTATATCTAATGTCCTGTCATCCGTTGTAGCAGTAATGGTACCAACGTCAAATGATCTGAAACCTTTGGTTAAAGTGGAAAGAAAATATTTTTCTTATCTGTTGCATATTTTATGTTCCAAATTAAAACTACATTTAATATTTTACATGTTTTTTTTTTTCATTTCTGCTTCTAAACGACTTAAAGGGCCATTGTACTGCTCTCGATGGGGAGATTGGCCTATAGCCACCTGATGTGCATCTGAACTTCATATAGAAGCTATTTAATTTATATTTTTCACATATGCAGTTTTGCTTTAACCCATTTTCGGCCAAAGGTTCGTATACGAAACATTTCGATAAATATTTTTTTTTAACACTCTGACACATTTTTTTCAAGAATTTTATTTTTCTTCTATTTTTTAAGGCTTTTGAAGACATCCATAAAATATTAGTAATTCAATTGGAGTAAACACTTTCTCTTAAAAAATTTTCAAAATACGCTAGAGTTTTAATTTGAAACGCCTTTGACAAATTCGACTTTTTAAAAATATATTATTATTCCAATTGAAATGAATTATATGTTTTTAAAATAGATTAAAGTTGCAAATTCTGTATATGAAATAAGAATAAAACAAAAGTCATAAAAATATTATTCATATTCATATTATTCATTATAAGAAATAATATTTTATATTATTATATAAAATATTATTTCTTATATAAAATATTATTTTTCATGCACGAATCTTTTTTTGTGTCTTAATGTATGTAATTTAAGCATATTTCAATAAAAATAATGCTACATTTTATAAAATTTCTGTGCTTGGCCTAAAATGGGTTAAAATAGCTCTCAATGGATAAACTAAAAAAATCAAGTTAAAAAAGGAAATATATTGATGGAAAAAAGGATGAACATGCCCCCTGTCTACATTACATCTCTATAATTTAAAAATATGATAGAGTAAATGTCAGTGCATCTTGTGTACCTATTTCTTAATTTTTAAACCTCAGGTTTACTTTTGAAAATAGAGAAAATATACAACAAAGATATGCAGATTTCAGAAAAGTAAAATTTATAATAAAAAAATTATGAATACGTATAAACATTTAATAAGTTTCAATATCTAAAATCAAGAATTTTTTGATCATCACACAAGAATTCAGGGCAAGAATTTCATTAATTTTTGGTGTAATTATATAAATACATAGCACTTATCACTCCGTCTGTCCGTATATAACAAATGCAAAAACTACCCAACCGAATTGTTTGAAGTTTAAAATATATAATTGCTGCGTAATTTTGTCGAGTCATTTCAAATTTTATGAAAATCGGATGCATAGTTCAATTACAGAAACAACCAGAAGTATTCCGTTACATTACGGCCAATGGGGAAAAATGCTTTCAAATGCATTTTAATGATGTTACACTCTTTCGAAATTGATATGCATCTAGGAAGTGTATATTAGGTAGCTTTCATTACAAAAAGTAAAAAGCTACCTATTGCAGCCGTCCGGAGGAAAGCATATCCAGAAAATTTTGGTATATTTTCACCCATCACGATCCCCAGACCCCAAAACCACCTTCCGTTTAAATGTTGATATATATATATATATATATATATATATATATATATATATATATATATATATATATAAAACCATATTTATATATATATATATGATTTTTGTCATGAGATAACTAACGTATTTATGAACCGATTTGAATGAAACTTGGTATGCATATAGTACATACAAATATCTCGACCGAGTTCGTTGGCCAGCATCATCCGCCATCTTGTTTCAAAATGGCGGCTATTTAAATTTTTTTTATTTAAAATTTAAAATTAAATGCGAAAAAATTAAAAGTTGAAAAATATTTTTACTTTGTGTGTTAGATCCTAAAACGCCGATTCTAGAACACTTTTTACTTTGATTATATTTTAAAAAATGATTGAGTTATAGCACTTTGGATTTTTCTTATAGCTGGCATTTTGAAACGATCTGATTTTTGTCACGTGATAACACGTGTATTTATAAATCGATTTGGATGTAACTTCGCTGTGTACATAGTACATAAAAAAGCCTGGACCGAGTTCGTTAACCAGTTCCATCCGCCATCTTGTTTCAAAATGGCGGCCATTTATTTTTTTTTTAATTTAAAATTTGAAATTAGGTACAAAAAAGTGAGAAATTGAAAAAGATTTTTCTTTTATGCATTTGACCTTGATACAAAGATTCCAAAGCATTTTTTATTTCGTTTGTATCTTAAAAAATGTCTGAGTACATTTACTTTTAATTTCTAGTGTTGTTTACATTTTGAAATGATCTGGTTTTCATCACGTGATAACACGCGTATTTATACACCGATTTGGATGAAACTTGGTGCGTAGATAGTACACTATCTACCAAAAAGTATTTGTACACTTTCAGTTTTTGACATTTTGTCAAATATTTAAAAATATACTGGTCGGATTCTTCTGGAACTTCAGAAATATAAAGATTATGTTTCACTTTATATTTATTTACATTCATTTGTTAAGCCAAGATCGCTCCGTGATTACTTTTTCAATTTTGGCGTAAATATTTTTATAATGTTTCTTTCACTTCCAAAAGCGGTTCTGAAAGTGAAACTAACTTTATGAAAAATATCTATGACTCAAATCGAAAAAGTAGTCAAGGAGCGATTTTGAGAGGGACTTCCGCTATCCAATGCAAAAAAAAAAAAAAAAAAAAAAAAAAAAAAATTGAAAATTTTAAAGTAGAATTTTTTTGATTCGGTTTAAAGTATCAAATTGGAGTATTTTAATAAAGCAGAATACGTTATTTTATATTACATATTTTAAGTTTTAAAATAAGTCGGCTATTAATAAATTGGAGAAATTTTCTTTGTATATATGCTTTGCGAAGGAGGGGGAAAGGGGTACCTTCAAAATCCACGTTTGCCTCGGGAGAAAAAGACTGGTTTTGGCCCTGTTCACATTTAATAATTTGTAGATCCTCCTCGAGAGGCAATTACAGCTGCGACTCTCCTGGGCATGCTCTCAACTAGTCCTTGTATTACATTTAATGGTATTTTATTCCACTCTGTTTGCACAAGGCAGGTAAGCTGTTTTACTGATTTTGGGCGTGTGTCACCCGCCTTAATTCGACGATCCAACTCGTCCCAGAGGTTCTCTATTGGGTTCAGGTCTGGGCTCTGGGCAGGGCACTCGAGTCGATGCACTCCATTATCAGCATACCAATCCATGCTGGACCTCGCTACATGGCAGCTTGCGTTGTCATCCTGGAAATAACATGGGTTCAATCCATAGTATTGCCACAACGTAGGAAGTACACTGTTGTCCAGTATATTACAGTAGGCATCGGCATTTAGCTTACCATGAATTGGGACCAAGGGTCCTAGTCCGAACCAGGAAAAACAACCCCAGAACATAATTTCCCCTCCGCCAAATTTAACTGTGGGCACAATACATTCTGGTAGGAGGCGTTCTCCAGGCAGACGCCAGACCCAGACCCTACCATCAGAACGGTAGAGGGTGAACCTTGATTCATCACTCCAGAGAACCTGTTTCCATTGCTGTACAGTCCATTGCTGGCGTGTTTTGAACCAACTTAACCGAGCTGCGCGGCTGGACTTGGTGATTAAAGGCTTATGGGCGGCAGCACGGCCATAAAAATTAAGCAGATGAGCTTCCTTACGGATGGTATTCATGGAAACAACACATCCTGAAGCTTGTTGAAATTCTTGGCGTATGTGTAACATTGGTTGGTTGCGGTTCTTCCGAATTTCTCTAGACAGAACCCGTCGGTATCTATCTCCCAGTTTCGTCGGTCTGCCTACTCTGGCCACATTCTGACAATCACCATTCAGCTTCCATTTTCTAATCACATAAGCCACAGTCGTTTTGGGGTAATTAAGCTCGCTAGATATGTCGATTAAAGATCGGCCATTTCGGTGGTACCCGATGATCACACCTTTCTCAAAATCAGACAGCTCTGTTCTTCTTGGCATCATGCATGCGATTGATGTCAGTGTTGTTTTCGACACCACATTTAACAGTGGAGAACTTGACGTATTTCAGGATCGCAGATATCGGCATTTGCATAAGAGCCATTATCAATTATGTATCAATGGGTAGATTTGACACAAATGCTTCGATTTTTTATAATTATTTTTATCCTGAAATAGGTTCGTTCTGGTAATTATCTAAGAAAAGAAGTAAATCACCAGTAAAAAACGTAAATGGAGACTTGGCAATTTGCGTAAAATCTGATGTCATTCAACTGCTTTCAGAGACCAATTGAAAATCAGTTCACTCCTATCCACAATAACTTTCTGAATTTCCACGAAATTCGATCGGATTTTTTTATGGGTAGCTCCATAGAGTTGAATATTTTTATGTAAAATGATAAATTTTATCGTTCACGCATACGCTGATTAAAAAATATTTCATACAAATACTCATATTTTAGAAAACTTTTAATATATTTATATTTCAATAGCACCTTATTCTTTCTACTACATTTTGCGAATTTTTCTGAATGTGGCTTTATATTTGGTTGAAAATATTACATGACATAGAACATTTTAGAAAATATTTAATATATTTATATTTCAATGAATTTTGGTGCACTCCCCCCCCCCTCCCTTTTCTTCTTTGCAAAGCATCTGCAAAAGTATTTGCAAAGAAATATTTTCTAATTTATTAATAGCCGACTTATTTTAAAACTTAAAATATGTAATATTGATTAAAGTAGTCTGCTTTGTTTAAAAAAAATGATACCTTAAAATCGTGAAACCGAATCAAAACGAAAAAAAAAAATCTGCTTTATGCGGGATCTTTATGCCATCATCATTAGATTCTTCTATGCTTTGGTATAGGAGAAATGCTTTGAATGGGACGATTTTGACAATATCATGCTAAACATAGACATGGAAAAAATCGCCAAACAAAATGTACATTTGGGACACTTTCATCCTAGCGCCCGGGGCACATGCCCTTTTCCCCCAACCCTATCTTAGTTTTGGCCCTGAATGTGAATAAAACTCTTTTTCTTTTCTATCACAATTGTCAAGTACTTATTAGCAGCAATATTATATTAGATATTGTATTAATTCAATACTAGTTTTTTTTTTTTTTTTTAAGTCAGTTATTAAAAAATGTCAATTTGTGGAGAATCCCTTAAGATTCAGCCGTTTTTAGAGAGCGGAGTAAAAACATCTCACTAAAATAATGATATCTTTTTGAATTTTCACGATATTTGATTGGATTTTTTTTATAAGTCACTCCATAGAATTGACTATTAAATGATGTAAAAAAAATGTTTTTCTAGTTCGCGCATGCGCAGATAAAAATTATTTTATACAACTACTCATATTTCATAAAATATTTAATATATTTATATTCCAATTGCGCTACATTTTTTCTACTGCATTTTGCCAATTTTTCTGAAATTTGCGTTAAATTTGGTCAAAAACCCAGCATGATATAAACAAAAAACATACCAGAATTTTTTGAATTTTTCAAAAAAATCGCTCTATCACCATAAATATACATGCTATTCTCACAAAAATTAGTGTACATATTCTACTGTATTCATATATTTGTATTCAAAAGCGATAAGTCGTTTAGTGCATTTTCATGTACAGGGCGATCCCAAATATTTCTATTATTCTTTGTTTTTTTGCCGGCCCCCTAATTACCCGCTTAACAAATGAATGTAAATAAATATAAAGTGAAACATAATCTTTATATTTCTGAAGTTCCAGAAGAATCCGACCAGTATATTTTTAAATATTTGACAAAATGTTAAAAACTGAAAGTGTACAAATACTTTTTGGTAGATAGTGTACATACCGATGCCTGGACCGAGTTCGTTGGCCAGTTTCAACCGCCGTCTCGTTTCAAAATGGCGGAATATTATTTTTTTTATTTAAATTTTAAAATTAGGTGCAAAAAAGTAAGAAATTGAAAAAGATTTTTCTTTTGTGTTTTGACCTTGATACAAAGATTCCAGAGTATTTTTTGTTTCATCTCTATCGTGAAAAATGGCTGAGTTTTAGCACTTTCAATTTCCAGTGTGATTGACATTTTGAAACGGTTTGAAATTTGTTAAGCGTTAATACGCATATTTATAAACTGATTTCGATATAACTCCGTGTGTTCATGGTACATACCAATGTCTTAACCAAGTTCACGGGCCAACTTTATCCGCCTTCTTGTTTCAAAATGGCGGCCATTTAAATTTGTCAAAAATCTTTTAAATGTATATAGGAAAAGTTTTCAAAGAATTGACCCAGGCGATTCCTTTAACGAAGGATCTTTACTTTAACGGATAATATTTCTTGGCTAATTACATAAGTATGTATACATTGCAGGATAGATATATTACATGTTTGTACAATATGACATAAAATGATAGGCCGTCTGCCCCTCAGAAATTGCTGAATTCAGTCCAGCTACGGAGACATTCCGCTCAACTCAGGTGCGTCTGCTTATCCCTTTAGTTAGCCCGTCTGGCCCTATTTCCTTTCGAGATGTGCGGGCGGCTTTTAGACCGTCATCTGCAGCCGAAATCCCGTGTTAGTATCTGTTCTCCCTTTCCTAAAATTTTACCTACCTCATCACAATTTTCGCGAGTCTAGGTTCGTCATCTCGAGCCTCATCATCGAAGATGCTTATTCAGCAGTGCAGAGTTCAACATCTGTTGCTGGGTGCCTTGTGGATAGATCCCACATGTATAATGATGTACAAACAAAAAATTCGAAATTGAAAAAAGGTTCTTTCTAAACTATGTATCTTAATAATGAATTCCGGAGTATTTTTTGCTTTGTCTTTACCTTGAAAAACGCCTGGGATATAGCAATTTAAATTTTTAATGTGGGTGACATTTAAAAAAAAAAAATCAATTTGCCCGCGACAGCACTCGTATCTATTAATCGATTTCGATGTGAGTGTGCATGTTCACATGAATTAAGATTTCGACCAAGCTCATTGGGTTTTTTATCCCTCATGCTGCTTTAAAATGGATATCGTGGAATTTGGCGACCCTATAAATCGCTTAAAATAAAACCAGGTTGAATAAAAGATGACTAATTTCTAAAAATTCCTTCTAATATTCAGTATTGACAAAAACTAGAATTCAAACTTATATAATCGTGTTCCACTATTTTGAGCTTCGTATATTTGAATAATATAACTTAACTTAAAATAAATAAGTATGTGAAAGCTACCTCTTCCTCCCGACACTGACGGAAGGACTTTTAAAATATACATTTTCTACAATCTGGGGTGCAAAGTACATATTTGTGTTATTTACAGGGCCTCACAAAGGTATTCCATTACATAATGGTATAAGGAGGAAACATTGTTTGGGACTCGTTTTAATTATATTGAATTATTTCACATTTTATGAAAGTGATATATGTTGCTGAGGTTTACTAAAGGTTACTCAGTGGCGTAGCTAAGGGGGGGGGCAAGGGGGGCGTCCGCCCCGGGCGCCGTGGCCTAGGGGCGCCAAATTGAGAGAAATTGTTATATATCCATATTGGGGTGGGGGCGCAAAATTTCTTGCTGGCCCCGGGCGCCAAAAAACATAGCTACGCTACTGAGGTTACTTCCTGTATAATAGAAATAAAATATTTATTTGCAGGGACATACAAAAGATTTCGGATACTTATACGGTACCCGAAGTACTGGAAAGTGGCACAAAGATCTGAATATTTTTAAAACTTCGTTAAACTACGAACGCACCACATTTGCTAAGCTTGACGTGCTATTTCCGACTTGTTTAAAAGCGTGCACATACGATTTCAAGGTGAAGTTTTCATTATTTTTTTTAAGCACAAAGTTAATATCTCGAAACTTTCATGAGGAAAAAATATGTTTGATTGCTTTGTTTTTTAAGTTGATGTATAAATCCAAATAATAATCTTTTATTTAAAAATATTTCTAAGGTTTTTACTGAACAAAGATTAAAAAATTATAATGTTGCATGCATATATGAACGAGATACGGGCTTTAAAACAGTAAGCTGAATTTCCAGCTACTGAGTTGTTGCAGATTTCTCAGTCATCTTAACATTATTCTGCAGTAAAAATTATGTAAAGGAATTTTGCATTAAGGATTCTTTTTCAATTCAATCTAAATTTATAAATTTATTACATAAATTTCCCATTAACGACGAATGTTAATCACTGATGCATTAATATCCTGTAATAAGTACTTAATACCGTAATATATTATTATTATTTTGACATTTTAGGTGATGAGGTACATATATGCTGGACTCGGAGCTGCAGTATTCACTTTTGTAAGAAAATCTCTTAATTGCATTAGTCATATTGCTGTACATTTTTTTTATAGAGCAAAACCTTTGAAAATGGTGTCGCTATGGAAAATAGAAAATCTTTTTGAGTCGGTTTCACGTTTTAGAAGATAAATTGAATAGCCATATCTATATCGGGACTATGAAATATTTCCATTTACTGCAGAATTAAACTATAGACATGTTCTGTTTTTGCAGGTTTTGCTACATCTTTAAGTTTATAAGCACTTGTTTCGCTACAGCGAAAATTAGAATTTAAAGCAAAATTCTAAATTATCTCTAAACCCACGACTTCCACGGTGCAATTTGATGATATGTTTTTTATTAATTTTTAATAAGTTGCTATTCTTTTTATCAAACTGTGCCTTTTTAATGAAAAACATTGTTGTCCGACTTGTTATTTTGTAATTAGTATGGACTTTATTCAAGAGTTACAACAGTCACGTCTTTGCGGCTATACAGGGTGTCCCAGAACTTCGTGTACAAACTTTGAGGGGTGGTAGAGAGCATCGTTTGGAACCATAATTACATAGGAAAGCATGGAAGGAAACGTTACTCTCACTTGTTAATTCTTTCACATACAGTGGATAAGAAACTACAAAATTTTTAATACAAAATTAACATTGACACCAGTATTTTAATATGATTTTTCCATTTATTATATATGTGAAATGTCTCTTTTGCAAATAAATTTTCCCTCAATTCCTGAAGTCGTTCATATTTTTCCATATTTTAGCAATTTCTAATTGCTACTATGATACTTGATTTTAAAGAAACATAATTTAAAGTTTAATTTAAAGTTAAATCATTTCTTGTACTTTTTTCTGCTTAATAAAGCATTCTACACTGCTTTCTGCACTGTGTCATAACTTTGTCTTTGTGTTTCTTTTTCACGGACAAAACACTTCCATTGCTGAATTGTGGAAAAATAGGAATGTCTTCAGAAATTGCGGAAAATTGTATTTGCAAAGAAGAAAAGAGAAACAATTCACATACAAAATAAATGGAAAAATCACATTAAAATTTTGGTACCAGTGTTCATTTATATTAAAAATTTTGTATTTTCATAGAGAAATTGCTGCCTGTGAAAGGGTTAACAAGTGAGGGTGACGTTACATGCTTTCCTATGTAATTGTGGTTTCAAACGATGTTCTCTACCACCCCTCAAAGTTTGTGTACGAAGTTCTGGGACACCCTCTATACCATAGGTTCCCAACGGGGGCGGTACCGCCCCCCAGTGGGCGCTGGAGCCTTCCAGGGGGGCGGTAGCGAATCTAGAGAAAAATGGGGGGCGTTGGGACCGTCGAAGGAGGCGGTCATGGCACACCTACTAATTTAGGAACTAATATAATGAAAATAGTTGCCCAATCCAAGACAAAAACCTTAACTTCATCTTTAAATGGAAATCTATACATACGAACCTGAATCTGAAGGAGGGGGGGGGGGGGTAGGAGATTATGTTTATTTTACTAATGTCAAAAAATAGCCGTGGAACTCGAAGAAGGACTGTGACTCGTCTGAAAAATCGTTAGGAATTAAAAAAGTGTGGAGTAAAAAATTCGCGGTAATTGACAGGTTGAAAGTTTTAAACATAACAGTTTTTTTATAACCCTGTGTTTCGAAAAATTCTGAAGTATTACGGCATAAGCCTGAACAAATATTTTTAAACGAAGCCGTGACCTGAGTCAGTTCAAGAAATTTGTTTAACCTTAGTGAAAGTGATCAAAATTATTATATCTGTGAATGTGTTCAAAAGTAAATTTATTTAAACTTATATAGATAAAAAATTTATCTTTCAAAATATCTTAATGGAAGAAGAAATGTCAGCAGTACAGTATTGAGTATTTGAGATATGGATCTAGGCACTCTCCTACAAAACAATCGTTACCTATGTGCTTAATAAGCAAACATTTTTTTTTTCAAATGAAGCCATGAAGTCTTCTGGCTACGAGAGCATTTTAATAAATGTGTGCTGATAGAAAATACAAAGATACGCTCTATTTTTACTTTCTTCTATCTTCACAAGAAGAAAATATTAGATTTGTGAAAATTTTCAAGTTCCGGACTTTTAAAGTTGACGTTTTAGGGATCAGAGATTCCAAAAACATGTTTTTACAAAATGTCTGTCTGCTAGCCTATGTTTATATATGGTAAATGCACCAGCAGTGGGTCACTTAAGGACATTTATCTAATTATTATTAAAGTATTAGTGAATTTAAAAAAAATATATTTTTTTAGCCTAGTCCTTACCTTTATTTATCAGAATAAACAATCACATTTTTAAAATATATTCTCTAGAAAAAATGAAAAATATTAGATTCCTCTATGCTCCAGCAGTGGGCCAAGTAAATTTCTGATACTCCAGTAGGGGCCCACTAGAAGTGGGCCAAGTAAATTTCTGATACTCCAGTAGGGGCCCACTAGAAGTGGGCCTCTCCATTCTTGAGTTTAATGCATACTGTACAGAAGTTATAATTTGTTTTACAAATCTACACTTAAATATACACAATAATGAAATCATATTTAGAAGTTTTGTTGATTACGTAAAATAATTTTAGCTTCTATTTAGTTTTTTCGTATAGTCTGTAAAAACACCCTTCCAGCTCAAAGACTATGAGAATAATGAAGTTGTTCCTTTGCCTGGTACAGATAAAGGTTCGAGCCAATCAGCAATTAGATTATAATCTGACAGGGGTGACTAGAAAACTTGCTTTTCAACTTTGAAAACTGGTGGCCCACTATAGGTACATGGCCCACTACTGGTACATTTACCCTATGTGACATAAATTTTATAGGCGCTCTATCTCAACAACTAATGCACGGAATTTATAAAAAATCTATATTCTGGTATACTCTATTATAAATTGATGCTGATTAGTTTTTGGTTTAAATCAGTAACAGGTGGCGCTACTATGTTGCTTTTTCACGATTTTCGCAACGGCTTTATCTCAAAAACTACTACACAGATTTTCACCAAATTTCTGATTTGATTATTCCTTGACATGAATAGGTGCTGTTTACATTTTGTTGAAAATATCTCAACAGTTGACGCTGTTATGTTGTCTTTTTTACGATTTCTGCAACACATGTATCTCTGGAATTGATGCACGGATTTTCATCAAACTTAAGATTCAGTTTTATCTTGATAAATATTATTGCTAATTATGTTTTGGTGAAAATATAGGTAGCGCTTTTATTCTGCATTTTTCTCGACAGTCACAGTTGTCCTAGTTCAGGAACTAATGCACGGAATTTCATGCCAAAAAAATCCTCACGAAACACATAGATTGCCTTTTAATTTTGGTACTGTCATAGCGAAGTATGAAGTATTAACATGTATGAGATAGAAGAAAAGTTTGAGATTGCCACATCTGACTAGTTCAAAGACTGGAAAAGAAAAATTTAAAACAATCAACTATATCAAACCTTTTTAAGTCATCTTTTAAACAAGAAGATTACGGACTACGAGCCTCATATATCACTATAATTTTAATAACAAAAGTATTAGTCGGCGAGAAATTAATCTTGCTTGTAGTCAGAGTAATAATAAAAACTGATCTTCATCATAAGAAACCGTCTGACACCAACAGAAAAAATCATCAGTAATATATTCTATACAAGGAGGAATAGATGGCTAAAAGCATTGAAATATCATTATGTTCTTACTTAAAGACTTTCAAATTTTCCATTGAACTCCATTGATCAGCATTAACAAATAACAAATACTCATGAAAGATAAAAAAATCAAGAGTTATTATTTGCTAAAAATTTGGAAACTTACAAAGAGAGAATCGATATTTAATACCACGAAGTTAGTCCAAAAGAAATAAATTATTTATCATAATATTTTGTCACTTGCTACTGATGTTGCTCGAACAACGACGGGACATTAGGAGGATTTCATTAACACATTTTAAACTAGAAGTACTAAATGTACTCTCTGTACATTCCGTTACACATCATCAGAAATTGGTTTCAAAAAATTGGAATGAACACCTGTATACGTCGCTTCATTACATTATTAGAGCAGTTAATAGAAATGGAAGCAACTCACTGAATGACAGGATATTTTGCCAACTTTATAGTGAAAATCACTTCACAAAAAAGTGAAACAATTGTTTTACTGTGTAGTGCAGTTCTCTAACTCTTTGCATCAGACTTGCAAATAAATTCAATCGGTTGCTGCTGCATATAGAAGTTCGTTGTCTCTGAAAAGGTATTTGTCTGAATTTTCGATTATATTTCGATATATGTCAACCCTTGGACGTTCTTCATGAAGTTTTCTCAGAGCCATTCCAAGATATTTATACATGATTAAATCGAATTGTTTTTTAGATCTTTCGCATGTGCAGCTACAGCAGTATCATCATATTAGGAGGAGGAAATCGTGGAACTCGCAGCAAATGAGAACTATAAGTAAAATTCAGAAATGGATACTAACAGTTCTAACTTCAAAATCTACGGCTCTCTAATCTGGATTGTGAGGAAGAGTATTTAAAATTTAAATTGCTTTTCTTTATCAAATGTGACTAAAAGTGGGCTCCGTGCAGTAAATAATTTACTGTCTAAGAAAAGAAACATGCATCTTTGAACCTGACAATTTGTGACTGATGTTGAAGAAATTGGAATCTGATATGAAAAAATTTTTAAAACTCCAATAGCCTCAATTACTTCACTATTTTTTAAAAAAATCTTTATTGGTTTTGTGATTATTTTTCAATTTTTATTTAAAAAAAATTTCTACATTCGATGGTCGTTTTAATTAACTTCTACTTTGATTAATACATTGACAGACAGATAAAATATAGATAATATGCAATAATATTATAACATTTTGTATAATTAACTATTATGGGAGGGGAGGGGGGGGCGTTGGCATTTTTTTCTCTTGTAAAGGGGGCGGTGGACCAGAAAAGGTTGGGAACCTATGCTCTATACTGTCAAAAAAATACTGCTTATTGGACAAAAGGGAAGCCGCGTTTAAATGTTCTTCACGCCTATTGGTGCTTTTCTTCTATACCCGCAGCTGACATAACATCGGCAAAGTCCACTGGCGATTCAAGCAGCATATTCACAGTATCCGCAAAGAAACTCTTCGAGAGGGTTGAATTCTGATAGGGATTGGCCGATGCGTTATTTTCACGTAACTTGGCGATAATTATACTTGACCACTAGCACTGGGCGGAGCTTGCAATGTTTCCCACAAGCATTGCGGTATATGATTGGCTTTTGGTGAATGCTTGAGGGATAAATAGAGATGCTGATTAGCTAAAATCCATCGTGACGTTCTTTGACGTCAGAAATGCTTGTGGTCCCTTGGCGAGCGATAGATGCTTCCGTCGAGGAGTTTGATTTCCTTCCGAACCGAGTACAAAGTAACTTTTCTCTTGCTGCATTGCATTGGATGGAACGTGTCTTACTGAAAGCTGTACTCTTTAAAAGTTTTTAAACACAAATTTTTACTTTGTACTCGGCTCCGAAGGAAATCAAACTCGACGGAAGCGCCTATCGCTACGCCAAGTATAATTATCGCCAAGTTACGTGAAAACGCGTCGGCCAATCCCTATCAGAATTCAAAACTCCCGAAGAGTTTCTTTGCGGATACTGTGAATATGCATTCAAGCACTCGAATACACCATCTTGTAGAAAATGGTCGAACCCTTACGAAAATGTCTTTCAGAACGCTATAAAAAATGTTTTATAAAACCCTATAGGATTATGGCCTGTTTTCGATAAACTAGTTTAAAAGTTCTAGAAATACCTGGAGAAGTTTAATAGAAATATCTGTAGAAAGAAAATGTTTAATAGATGTTTAATATAAATATCTGCTCTACAGACATTTCTATTGAACTTCATATCCAGATATTTCTATAGCTTTTAAACAAGCTTACAGAAAAACGGACCATAATTATGTTGGATTCTATAAAACTATTTTGTGCAATTCTAAAAGACGTTTTTGTAATGGAAATCTATTACATTTACTAAACCAGGATATGTTTAAGAATATAGAAAAATGATATATAGGGCTACATAAAGAATTAGATACATGGCTGTCTGTGGAATATAACCTCTGGAAGTGTGATTTCATTCGATTTAAGCTTGTTTTGGTCTTAAATAAAATTTAGCTAAATAGTAGCATATTCGTATATAAAGATAGTAGACAAAATACACTACTGTACAAAAAAATTAAAACATGCTACGGTTTATTGGATACTAGCGGCCTTCGCCCGCTACGCTGGTCGGTTTATCTAAAGAAATCTTGAAGAAGTAGTTAGATAAGGTTCAGACATACATTAAAAAAAAAAAAAAAGCAAGTCGATCATTCAAAAAACGTTGGGAAATATCAAATATTTACTGTAATTTTTTAAGAAAAACAAAGTTTCGAAAAAAAAAATTAAATCGAAAAAAAAATTACACTGACATATTAATGCAAGGAAATTTTCCCAGAGAGAAAATTCGCCTTGAATACAATATTTCAAATTCTTTTAATTGCTTATAGGCGTTAATGCCAACATAGTGAAAAAAAATTCCATGCTGGGAATCGAACCCGGGCCATCAGTATGGCGCACTGACGTTCTACCGACTAAACCACATGGAACGACAGCCAGCTTGAAACTTTCTCATACTTAAGTAGACTGGCGAAAACATAACGATAGCGCGTTTTAAAATCGCACAGTGACATCTATTGGATTTTATATGTACTAAAAAACGTTATGTACTAAAAAACGTGAGCAGCGCACCTAATAGTTTCTTTTGTTTCTTTTTGTTACTTTTTTGTCTGTTGTCCGATTTTGATGAAACAAAGCCTATACACTGCCCGGGAGTGTGCATTCTTCATTAGTGAAAACCGCATAAAAATCCATTCAGTAGTTACGAAGATAACCTCGAACAAACAGACAGACAGACAGACAGACAGACAAAAAATTCAAAAAAATTTTTTTTGTGTTTCATTGGTTTTCTTTTATCGCCCTGACTCCATTTTTGTCAATTATCTTCAATGTACAGACACACCGGGTCCTACTGTTTTATTATATGTATAGATAAATTTCTGAAAGCCAAATTTCAACCTATAAGGAAAGGGCAGCTGACGTCACTGTGGGCTCTTATTAGTGTGGGCAAGCTGTTTTCGACCGTGCTTCGTTATAGCACAGACTCTACATATGAATTCAGGCATTCTGATTGGTCTACAAATTTTATGATGGTTGTCTGCTTGCTATGAATGGGCTATGTCGTCAAGATGATTCCTACAATGATCGCAATGGCAAAAATGTAGCGGTAGATTGGTTGACAGAAATGTTTGTTTGTAAACATGCCCTTTCCTTATTGGCGTTTTAAAACTTTACGACATAGTTGAAAATATTTAAGAATTCGGTTTGTCTCTCCGTACTCTAACTTGCGTTTATATAGTTGGATTTCTCTGCAATTGATATATAATTTTATCATATTTTGTATTCATACATTTTTGCATAAGAATTTAACAATTATTGCATTACTCTATTTATAAAATGAACGCATTTACCATGTTTGACGTGCAATTTACACTTTGTTTTAATGTAAATAGATGAGTAACTGAATTTATTTCTTCTCTTTTAGATGCTGGCGTTCAATACACAGGAGATAATGGGAGGCAAAAGATACGAAATTAGTCCCGAGGATTATGTTTACGCTGCAATTCAACTCTACGTTGATATTATCTACATTTTTCTTTTTCTTCTTCAGTTACTTGGTATAGGTGGAGAATCATAACTTATTTCATAGTATGTTCCGTTATACGTTCCATAATTGTAGTTTGACATTCCTTGTCCATTCTAAATAAGCACAAAACATTACCAATCAGTTAAAAAGAAAAAAAAATTCTTAGGAAACAATTTTCCCTTATACTTTTTTTTCTTTTTTTTACTTTCTTCTATCTTTACAAGAAGAAAGTATTGGATTCATGAAAATTTTCGACTTCCGGTTTTCGACGGATTTATACGTTTTAGAAGGTCCTGAACACGTTTTGACTATTTTTAGAAAATGTCTGTCTGTGAGTCTGTCCGTCTGTCTGTGAGTCTGTGTGTCTGTCTGTGAGTCTGTCTGTCTGTATGTGACAAAAAATTTGTGGGCGCTCTATTTCAAGAACTAATGCTCGAAATTTAGTAAAATTTTATATTCAGTTAGACCTTGATATGAATTAGTGCCTATTGGTTTTTGGTGAAAATTGGCCTGCAGGTGGCGCTGCTATACTACGTTTTTCATGATTTTCAAGATTGCTATATCTCAAGAACTAAATCACAGAATTTTACCAAACTTCAGATTCTGTGACCTCTTGATATACATAGACGCTGATTAACTTTTGGTGTAAATTGGCCAGCAGGTGGCGCTGCTATGCCACGTTTTTCATGATTTTTATGATAGCTATATCTCAAGAACTAACGCACAGAATTTCACCAAACTTCAGATTCCGCGATACCTTGAGATACATAGCCCCTGATAAGGTTTTGGTGTGAACTGCCCTATAGGTGGCGCTGCTATGCTACATTTTGCACGATTTTTGCGATAGCTATATCTCAAGAACTAATGCAGAGAACTTCATCAAATTTTAGTTTCTTTTACACTAGAATATATAATATAATTAGACGATGATTACATTTTGGTATTAACGTTGCAACAGGTGGTGCAGCTATGCTTCATTTTGCACGATTTTTCCGATAGCTATATCTTAACAACCAACGCACAGAATTTCATCAAACTTCAGATTTTGTTACAAAATGACGTATAACATAATTACACGATGATTACGTTTTGTTATAAATCCTTCAACTGATGGTGCTGCTGTGCTATATTTTACACTTTTTTTTTTTAAACTAGCTATATCTCAAGAATTAATGCACAGAATTTCATCAAACTTCAGATTCTTTACACCATAACATAAATAGACGCTTTTTTACGTTTTGGCATAAACTGTCCAAAATATGGTGTTGCTGTGCTACGTTTTGCAAATTTTTTGTTATAATTATATCTCAAGAACTAATGGACGAAATTCCATCAAATTTCAGATTCTGTTAGGTCTTGACATCAATAGATGCTTATTAGGTTTTAGTATAAATTACCCACCAAGAGGTACTACTAAGCTCATTTTCTCAGAATATTAATTAAATTTTGCGTTTTAGGCTTTTCGGATACCGGAATCTCATTAGGCTAGGTCAAATGTTCGAGGAAATTCGATAATGGGTAACTTTGGGGTCACCACGTTTTTTTTTTTTTTTTTTTCATGTATTTATGAGATAGAAGAAAGTTTCGGGATTGATACATCCAACTAGTTTTTTAATATGGTTCAAATTGTGAACTCACAACATGTCAATGTTCAACTAAAAGTACATTTTGAAAATAATAATAATTTAGCTGCTTTTTTAATCAAAAAAATTTTAAAATTTTAAGAAATGGAATTTTTAAAAATCTTTACTGTTTTCCAATTACTGATATTTTGTCCTTTTTTTTACTTTCTTCTATCTTTACAAGAAGAAAGTATTGGATTCATGAAAATTTTCGACTTGCGGTTTTCGACGGATTTATACGTTTTAGAAGGTCCTGAACACGTTTTGACTATTTTTAGAAAATGTCTGTCTGTGAGTCTGTCCGTCTGTCTGTCTGTCTGTCTGTCCGTCTGTCTGTCTGTCTGTGTGTCTGTCTGTATGTGACAAAAAATTTGTAGGCCCTCTATCTCAAAAACTAATGCTCGAAATTTAATAAAATTTTATATTCAGTTAGACCTTGATATGAATTAGTGCCTATTGGTTTTTGGTGAAAATTGGCCAGCAGGTGGCGCTGCTATACTACGTTTTTCATGATTTTCAAGATTGCTATATCTCAAGAACTAATGCACAGAATTTCACCAAACTTCAGATTCTGTGACCCCTTGATATACATAGACGCTGATTACGTTTTGGTGTAAATTGGCCAGCAGGTGGCGCTGCTATGCCACGTTTTTCATGATTTTCATGATAGCTATATCTCAAGAACTAATGCACAGAATTTCACCAAACTTCAGAATCCGCGATACCTTGAGATACATAGCCGCTGATAAGGTTTTGGTGTGAACTGCCCTATAGGTGGCGCTGCTATGCTACATTTTGCACGATTTTTGCGATGGCTATATCTCAAGAACTGATCCAGAGAACTTCACCAAATTTTAGATTCTGTCACACTAGAATATATAACATAATTAGACGCTGGTTGCATTTTGGTATTAACCTTGCAACAGGTGGTGCAGCTATGCTGCATTTTGCACGATTTTTCCGATAGCTATATCTCAACAACCAACCCACAGTATTTCATCAAACTTCAGATTTTGTTACAAAATGACATATAACATAATTACACGATGATTACGTTTTGTTATAAAAACTTCAACTGATGGTGCTGCTGTGCTATATTTTACACGGTTTTTTTTTAAACTAGCTATATCTCAAGAACTAATGCACAGAATTTCATCAAACTTCAGATTCTTTTACACCATAACATAATTAGACGCTTTTTTACGTTTTGGCATAAATTGTCCAAGATATGGTGTTGCTGTGCTACGTTTTGCAATTTTTTTGTCATAATTATATCTCAAGAACTAATGGACGAAATTCCATCAAGTTTCAGATTCTGTTAGGTCTTGACATAAATAGATGCTTATCAGGTTTTAGTATAAATTACCCAACATGAGGCACTACTAAGCTCATTTTCTCAGAATATTAATTAAATTTTGCGTTTTAGGCTTTTCGGATACCAGAATCTCATTAGACTAGGTCAAATGTTCGAGGAAATTCGATAGTGGATAACTTTGGGGTCACCACTTTTTTTTTTTTTTTTTTTTTTTTTTTTTTTTTATTAAAATGTACTTATGAGATAGAAGAAAGTTTTGGGATTGACACATCCAACTAGTTTAATTTTTAAATGTGTAATACACAAAACTGTGAAAGGATTTTTAGCTACACCTAATATTGCATTTAATATAGTTTTTTTTGCCTGATTTTTATAACATAAAACGATAAAATTTAACGCATTTTCTTATACTTTTATTTTAACAACAACAACAACAAAGAACCTGAAGGATAATTCTACGTGCATGCATATTTATCACACTCATAATAACATATACAAAAATGTTTAAATCTCTGTCTCAAATATAAAAAAAAAAGGATTAGCATTTTAAAACAAGACAGTGAAGAAAGTATGAACATTGGAAAAAAATAAATTAAATTAAATTTTTTAACTTGTGCGGGTAATTGCGCTGGGTGTATTATCAAAATTTACAATAAATCGCGTTATAATTGCAGTATCGATAAAAATGAGGAGCTAAAATATTCATAATTAAACTAGCTTTCATTTAATTTTTTTTATTAAAAAATCGACTTTTTGAACAATTTTGAGGTAAATTGTTTACTTTAAGATTTTTTCTTTCTTTCGATCAGGCAAAAGCGGAATTTCAGTTTGAACAAAAATAAGGTTTTATCTCATTTTAGGCAATTAAATAAAAAAAAAAAATCTGTGTTTTAGTGTTTATTAGTCATCCAATAGATTGATTCCGAAATCATGGGAGAAACTTCAAATTAAGGTAGAACACGATGATAAGAAAATAAAAATAACTAGTTGGATGTGCCAATCCCAAAACTTTCTCCTATCTCATACGTACATTTTAATATTTAAAAAAAAATAATTACTCATTTTAATGCTGCAATAATTTTAATTCAATACCATACCAACTTTGATTTTCATCTTAAATTTCTGCTTCAATCAATTAATCGGAGTAAAAAGGAATTTCCGTCTCTGCACGAGCCGGTAGACAGTAGAATGATAGGCGGATTTTTTTTAATTCAGGGAGGACTCACTTGCCTTACCAAAAAAATAATCATACACAAATAATTTGGTTCAGTTCGAGAACTAACTTCATACACTATTAAGTGATGCAATATTGAAAATGGCATAAAATTCGCTATTGTAGCGCCCCCTTCCGGCGGATGTTTTTCAAATTCAGGGGGACCAACTAGCTATAGTCATACACATACACAAAAAATTTGATTAAATTCGATGCATAACTTCATATATTTTTGGTCGGTACAATATTGAAAATGGCTCAAAAATCGCGATTGCAGCGCCCCCTTCCGGCGGAATATTTCAAAACTGAAGGAGGACCTGCTTGCTACAGCCAAAAACATTCACAAAAAACGGGAGTTTTAATTTCACACGTTCAATCAATACGTATTTTTAGAAAAATAAATGAAACAAATTACTTTACCTTATTGCAGTGATACGAGGATTACTATTTATGTATCCGGAATTGATATCAATATTTTTTCTGGACAACATTTCACATATGCATCGTAAAGTTGATATTGTTGATTATATACCTACTCAGAAAGTTTTGTCATATTAAAGTTATTTGTGTTGTTTAGTAACTTGAAACTTTCATCTCAGTCAAAAATTGGTATTGAATAGTGAGAATTTTTGTGTGATAATTTGCTTCGACTTTTGACGTGGATTATATCAACAACAATGCATCGATAAACTAACTTCCACTTTAAGCAATGAAGCAACATCTAAAAACATCGTATGTCATTGGTTTGATAAATTCGATCAGAGACGTCGTTCTCTCAAGAAACATTGTTAAAAAGATAGTCCTAAATCGATTGTTGTGTAAAAAAAGATATCGATGCCGTATACAAATTGATAAAGCAAGATTGCCATGAGCCGTACCATATGATTGAGATATCATTTGGAATTAGTATAAGAATATAAAAAATTTTACATGAACATTTAGCTGTGAAAAAGATTTGTGTGTCTTTGATTCCGCATAATTTAGTGATTAATAAAAAAAAAAGCCTGCATCAATTGATGTAAAAAAAAAAAAAAAAAAAAAAAAAAAAAAAAAAAAATTGCTCAAAAAATACAATCGTTGTGTGTCTAAAGCCATGTTTAACATCTTCAGAGAGGATGAGATCTTGATCTATGTGTATGAGCTCTAAAGTAAACAGCAATCGACTTTATCTGTCTTTCAAGATCAATCAAGCTGTTGTGAGCGAAATACTCATAAAGGCCAGATGACACGAGCTGTGACGTCATCACTAATATACCGACATCTTTTTAGTGTTGGAATTTACACATGAAATATTTGAATAGAAATTGTCTTTTCTTTTATTTGTATAATGTCTGTCATCGTATAGAACAATAACTATTTAAACTTAGAGGTTAAAATTTGGAATTCCCCAATAAAAAAATAGCCATATACTGTAACACTCTAGCATTCCAGATCTAGCTGAATTTTTATTTAGGGATTCCGAATTCTCAAGTTTAAATAGTTATTATTATTTTATAAAATAATAGATGTTCCACAAATAAAATAAAAGAGAATTGCTGTTCAAAAATTTCTGGCATGAATTCCAACATTAGTGGGAAGTCGGTCAATTAATCATGGCGTCACATTTCGTGTCCTCTGGCCTTGCATATTTCGATGGCAGCGGTCAAGCTCAACAAAAATTGTTCACACAAGAAGCATATCGAAGGAAATAGTAGCCTGTTCTTGGGATAAAAAAGTATGCGGCTACATGCGCTTTAAGAATTATAAAATAGTCAATTCTGAATGGTACACAACCCATTTGTTTGGCAGAAGTCTTTGGAGAAATAATAAAAAACCAACATTGCAGGATCATTCTTCACCATGACAACTCGAAATACACGATTCTCGCACATAGACCAAAAAACTCAATATTTGGCCGGCCAAAACATTGAATTGATTGTTCACCATTCGTAGGGGAGACTTCGAAGAGTTATCCCCAAAGAGACTTGATCCTTTGGTATAAAACCAGAGAAAAAATACAATTAAGACTCTGAAATTGGAACACTAATAAAGTTATTCCTTATCAACAGTTCTAGCATAGAGATTCATTCGGCCATTTTTATTTTTGTTGTTAGAAATAAATTCTGTTTTCTTACAATCAGTGGCGCAGCCAAGGAGGTGGTTTTGGGGTTAAAACCCCTCCCAGGGCTAAAAAAGATCGCTATAATTGCCGCTTATATGAATTAAAATCAAACTTAATATTTAAACGCTTTAGTGTACTTCGGAATCTGCCGTTTTGTTGAATCAAATTTCATTTATAAACTGATTCATTTAAACAGCAAAAATTCTACTTAAAATTGTGAAAGTGCATATTGTAATATTTTTTTTAAAGAATTAGGTAAAAATTGATTATTTGAACTAAATCACTTTTCTGAGACATATTATGCTAAAAGAATAATGATTTCCTGCCTGCTCTTTGAGTTTAAGTATTATATATTGAATATTCTAATTAGTACTGATTCTATTAACCGGTGATTCAAATAACCGGCAAATACCTTTATCAGAAACTCACCCCCCCCCCCCCTAGAACTGAATTCTGGCTGCGCCACTGCTTCCAATCAAACTTCTTTTTAAATAGGTAATTTAAATTTCATATTTTCTGCTAAATATAAATAAATTACTTACAAGGAAGGTCTCCATACGGGCATACTCCGAAAAATCTGAAAAAATTACAGAATGTTCTTCTCATGAGGATATATACGTTTATATATAAAAAAAATTTCGGCGGAACCTCCGTTCCCTGCACGTAAAAAAATAATGAAAATTTCGTTATTTGGGGATTTATCATCGGTTGGCGATGAAAAGCAATTTCAAAAAGTGTTTGTTTTTTCAATGTCAAATGCATTTTAAAGGAAAAAAGTTTATGTTCAATGTGTTTAGATAAATTAAATATCTTTGTTTTTGTCAGTTTTAGTTTGTTTTAAGTATAATTTCGTTTAACAGATATTTATATGTATTTAATTCAAATTTAACCGTCAAAATTCGAGATTTCAAATTCAAATTTTAATTAATTAAAATTGTTTCAAGTTCAAAGTCCAGTTGAGCATTGTCAATTCGATTTTGTTGCTATGGAAACATCTAACTTTTATTTTTGGATATGCTTAAATGTATGAAAATAATTTTACTGAATAATAATTTTTTATACATAAAAATATTTTTTCCAGAGGTCATTAAATAACTACAGCAACAAATAATATATACATATGTAATTATATATATATAATATAGATATTATATATATGTGGAATTCTTCTTAATGTTCTTTCGAAATCATCATTAACTCAAAATCATGTAATGGAGTCTGACACCGTTTAAACCTTTTAAAAACTTATATTAACTGTTAAATTATTTACAAAAAAATATATTTACATAAGACTATTTACAATTCAAACATCATAAACTGTTAATTAATTACATCTTATGCGAGAAGTCGTCTTAATCTCACATTCTTCTTACAACAACAAAAAAAACTTCCAACAAAAAAAAATATTCCATCATCTCCCAATTCCACATTCTGATGTGTCCCGGCTTTCGTCTGGCTGGTAGGAATTATCACTGCTGCTTGAATCGTCTGTTTTGCTGGAGAACCTTTTTTCACAGAGTAGTGAAAAGAAAAAGCTACAAGGCACGCTGCTAGTCTGCTGTAGGAGAAAGATCGCTCCGACAACGGCCTTCCTGACTAGGCCTTCGTCCTCGAATGCACGTCCGTTTGAAGATTCGCGTTTGAAATGAAATAGACGCCCTCTCGCGGACAATGTCTGAAACAAAATAGAACTGAAACCGTGAGCATCTTCCGCTGAAATCTGTGTTTAAAAGGCCGATAAATAAATAAACAGTTCTATAATAAATAAATAAATAAACAGTTCTATAACGCATGCAACGTTGGGTTCTTTGTATTAAAATTATCTAAAATCAAAATTTTATACACAAAGTTTAGATCTATAATATAAAAAAGTACATTTGACTTACTCATGGCAAAATAACATGACAGCAACACAATGCTTGCATGATTCGCTTGCTCCAGCTGCATGGAACAAACAGCATTATGTAAACAAACGATTATCAGGTCTATACAACGCCACCTTTCGGTCATTACAAACGCGAATAGCAGTAGTTGGATCATTTGGAAAGATAAAGAAAAAAACAGCGGCATTCAAAGTCTTATTTAAAAAAAAAAAAAAAAAAAAAAAAAGGAGTCATCATGATGAAAATTTAAATAATTTCTTTCAAAATAAATTCGTATTCTTTTTTTTTTCTCTTCACGTCTTTTCGTCATCTTTTTTCTTACGTCTTTTCGTCTTCTTTTTCTTACGTCCTTTCGTCTTCTTTTTCCTTGCGTCTTTTCGTCTTCCTTTTCTTATGTCTTTTCGTCTTCTTTTTCTTACGTCTTTTCGTCTTCTTTTACCTTACGTCTTTTCGTCTTCTTCTTTCTTACGTCTTTTCATCTTCATTCTGTTATGTTTTTTCGTCTTCTTCTTTCTTACGTCGTTCCGTCTTCTTTTTACTTATGTCTTTTCGTCTTCTTTCTTACTTCTTTTTATCTTTCGTCTTTTTGTCTTCTTCTTTTTAACGTCTCTTCGTCTTCTTTTTACTTACGTCTTCTCGTCTTCATTTTCTTACGTCTTTTCGGGAATGATTAAGTTAAAATTCTTTTAGTTGTCAGTCCAGTGGTGTATCATAGTCGGTATAGTGTCACAATCAATGAATTTTTTTTTTCAAGTTTTGTCCGTCCACGGCTTCATGTACTCTGCGCAAGTACTGGTGACAATAGGACCTTCATTAAATCCAAGTTTCTTTACATCGTAGGTGTCATTATTTTTTACTTTTATGACTTTATATGGACCTAAATATCTTGGTTTTAACTTCAAACCTGGACCTTGTTGTGTGCGTTTTATAGCAACCACATCATTAAGCTTAAATTTGTTAGATTTCTTTCATCTGAGATTGTAAGTTTTACGGTTCTCTTCTTGGACTTAAAAAAAAATTTTTTAGCATTTTTTCTCATATCTTCGCGATTATTAGTAAAATCAGATTGTATTTCAGCATTCAGAAGGCTAGTAATCTCAATGTTATTTTTTAGTTTCATTTTAGTACCAAACGTCAATTCAAAAGGGGTTGTGCTAATACTTCTCTGAAAAGTCGAATTTATCACCTGTTGGACGTCACTTACATGTGTATACCATTTTTTAGGATTATCGACAGATAATTTAGACAGAACAGATATTATGACAGAATTTAAACGCTCAACTTGGCCGTTAGACCTGGGCAATCCAGTGGTAATCGGGATATGTTTAATATTTTCTTTGATGCAATAATCTTCGAAAGCTTTCGAGGTAAATGCAGGACCTTTATCTGATATTATGCGAACTGGATTTCCAAAGACAGATTTTTGGATTTCTAATTTAGAAATTACTTCGGGCAGCATTGATAGATTTTGTGGGATACAACCAAATAAATTTTGTGAATGCGCCAATGACCGAAAGGATATGTTTGTAATTTTTATTCGTGTTTTCCAATGGACCTAAGTGACCAACATGATACGTATGTAACGGGGTTTCTTCTTTTTCTATTGGGTGAAGTAAGCCTTCTTGTTTACCACATTTTCTATTAATTAAAATACAGGGAACACAATTTGCTATACATTTCTCAATTTTTTGCTTAACTTTGGGGATGTAAAAATCATTTTCTAAATTTTTCTCTGTTCTTGCAACTGCATAAAGACCTTTTTCGTGAGCGGCCTTGATTATATTCATTTGCTTGTCTTCCGGTACAACTAATAAATCATTACCATTAACACATTTATAAAGAACATTATTTTTAACTAAATAATCATCATAAGATTTTACTTTTAGGATTTCTTTTATTGTTTTAATATGCTCATTTGTTTCTTGAGCTTGGATAATTTTTAAAGTTAAGCTATCTTGGATTACCATACAAATAGAATGTCTTCTTAATGCATCAACATGCCTCATACTACTACCATGTCTATGTTCAATAATATAATCAAAATCGGATAACATTATTGCCCATCTAGCTATTTTCGTACTCATTTCTTTTTTATCCATAGTCATTTTAAATGCATTACAATCGGTTACAATTTTAAATGGAATACCTAGAATATATACACTAAACTTTTTTAGGGCTTCAATTACAGCTAAAATTTCTAATTCGTAGTTAGTGTACTTTTGCTCAGCTTCGGTGGTTTTTTTACTGGCGAAATAAACTGGATGAAATTGATTATCTACCGTAGATTGTTACATTAAAACAGCTCCATAGCCATCAATACTGGCATCACAATGGATTTTGGTCGCACTTTTGAGATTGTAAATCAAAAGTACTGGTTCTGACGACAAAATACGTTTGAGTTCATTAAAAGCTTTTTGTTCTTCTATATCAAATTTAAATTTGGAATCTTTTCTTAACAGGCCACTTAACGGTTTAGCTATAACCGAATAATTTCTTATAAACTTTCGAAAGTATCCTGTTAATCCTAAATAACTTTGAACATCTTTGATACACTTTGGTTCGGGAAAATTTATTATTGCTTTAGTCTTCAGTGGGGAAGGATACAATTTACCATTTATGATTCTATACCCCAAGAAATCAATTTCACGCTTCAAAAAATTACATTTTTTAAGATTTAATTCTAACCCATATTCCGATGCAGTCTCGAGAAAAAGTTTTAATTTTTCTAGACCTTCAGCTTCGTTTTTGGCAGGTATTATTAGGTCATCCATATAAATGACTACAATGTGATCTTTTAATACGTTTCGAAATGCATTATAAATATACTTTTGAAAAACACTAGGGCTATTGGTCAACTCGAATGGGCATTTTAAAAATTCGTATTGTCCTTCATGAGTGACAAAAGAGGTGTATTTCCGCGAGTCTTCTTCAACATCTACATGAAAGAAACCGTTTTTCAAATCAATGGTGGTAAATACTTCGGCAGAATGTAATTGGTCTATTACCTCATCGATAACTGGCAAGGGGAAATGCTCACGCACTGTCTTTTTGTTAAGACGTCTGTAGTCAACACAAAGTCTCATTGTGTTATCTTTTTTCTTAACTAACACAACCGGCGAAGAAAAATTAGACGAACTTTTCCGAATGATTGCCTGAGCTACCCACTCCTCAATTTGGTCTTCGACTATTTTTTTCTCGCATGGCGGTAATTTTTCAGGGGAAGAACAAACTGGGATTTCATCAGTTAGATTAATTTTCATTTTAACATCTACTGTTTTAGTTTTAATCGGCACATAATTCTCAATTAAAGAGGATAACTCTGAACATAAATTTTTGTCAGCAATGTGACTTAAATCAATTTTAGGCTCATCCAAAACATTTACAATATTAACTAAAAAGTCATTAGACTGAACTTCCGCTTTAAACAGTTTCACTTCATTCTCAGAAATAGTTAATGTACCTTGATGAATAACATCAGTGCCAATAACTAAGTCGAAATAAATGCAACTGTCCTTAACGACAAAAATAGTAATTTTAAATTTTGAACCATCTACTTCGATTTCTGAATTGAAATAACCTTCTGGTTTAATTGAGGCTTTTCCTAGACCGGTCAAAGTGATACTCGTAAGTTTTAATTGAACAAAGTTTTTCAAGTTATCATAAATACAAGGTGGTTAAAATTAAACTGACGGTACTCAGAGGCTCATAACTCCGGTTCTACTGAGCGGATCCGAATGAAACTTGAGATATATGTTATGTAGATCATGCGGCCGAGGTTTTTGTAAAAAAAAAAGTTTCAAATTTCGCCACTAGGTGGCGTTTTAACAATATAAAATGACAGATAACAATTCAAAAATCAAAGATTGACGGAATATTTTATTTATTTACACACCTGTGTGCTCTATGTGCATACCTTGTCGGTCAACAATATGCTGAAAGCGTACCACCGCTTTATCAACGGTGGCACGCAACACATCAGTAGGAATCATGGAGACATGGCGTACGATGCTAGCTTTTAAGTCCGCTAAATTAGTTACACGCCGTTGATACACATGATCTTTCAGAAAACCCCACAGCCAGAAGTCAGAAGGGTTCGGATCTGGCGACCTTGCTGGCCAGGAAAAGGGGAAAGTACGCGAGAAGACACGCTCATCAGAGAAATTGTCTTGAATCACATTTTTTACACATCTCGCCGTATGAGCAGTTGCTCCATCTTACATGAATATTATGGTTGCCAAACAGCCTCTTTGTCTTAACGCCGGGACAACATGATTCTCCAGGAGACTCCTGTATCGATCACCTGTTACTGTACGCCTAACAAACCCGTTCATCGTGACTTTTACGTTCGCTTATATAGCGAAATTGCTCTAACTACTCATTTACATATGGTTTTAGTACTACAGCGCCATCTGATGGCGAAATTTGAAACTTTTTTTACGAAAACCCCGGCCGCATGATCTACATAATATATATCTGAAGTTTCATTCGGATCCGCTCAGTAGAACCGGAGTTATGAGTCTCTGAGTACCGTCAGTTTAATTTTAACCACCCTGTACTTTTCTTTAACAGAGTCTTTTGGCTACCAGTATCTATTAAAGAGGTTAAACGCAAAGAATAAAGCTGTATCTCTTTCAGAATTAAATCTTGGGATGTTACAATGTTTACTTGTGACTGAGCATTTTTAACATTTGTATCTTTAGATTTATAACACTGAAATGATTTATGACCATAAGCGTTACAAGCAAAACAAAGAGGCCCTTTATCCTTATTTACACAGTTAATGCTCTTATGATTATTTCCGCCACAATTATAACAATGCATATTTGGCTTTACAGGCTTGAATTTGTTCTTAACTTCAACTTCGGATTTAATTTTAGGCTTAGCTCCTTCATATTTATGAGATTTTGCATTTTCATATTACGATTTTATTTTTTCGTAGATCTTTAATTTTTATATAAATTCAGCAATATTGGGACAACCGTACAAAAAAGATTTTTTGAAAATGAGATCGTTGATTCCATTTATTACATATTGAATAAGTACAGAATCTTCAATATTGCCTTTTGAGCATAATTGTTTTATATTTAAAAAATATTCGTCTAATGATTCATGTGGTCTAATTTTTCTTTTGGATAGCAATTCATGTAATTCAGCTGAATTGCACGTTTGACCGAATTCAAAAATGAGTAGGGCTTTCAATTTAGACCACGAATTAATTTTCGTTTCACTTTCAATAAATAATTTAGCTTTGCTTGTCATACGGCGTTTAGCCAAAATCAATTTATGCAAATCACTAACATTAAATAATGAAACAATATCTTCAAAATCGGCAAGCAATTTTTGAATGTTTTGTAATTCAGTACCTTCAAACAATGTGAGCATACTTTCTATATCGTTAATTGAAATATTAGGTTTAATAACATAATCAGGAATTAGAATTTTCTGATTTTTCATTACTTTCACAACTGGAACTACCAGAATCATTTCTCACATTATTCTCTAAAACTTTTGAAATATTTCTAGTTTTACATAAATCATCATTAAATTCATCGGCATTCTCGTCATTACTAAGAGTACCTTCATCAGGCATTATATTAATTTTCAAAATACTAAAATCACATAAACTAGAAATTATTCTGGCAGCAATTTCATCAAAAGTTCCCAAATTATTTATACACAAAACATTGCAAATGGTTATCAAATCGTTGACAGAAAAATTATCTTTGATTTCTTTCATTTTGGATTGATATTCAACGGAATCTACTTCAAACGCAAACCCAGTAAAATTCCGAATTCTACGTCTGTTATTTCTGTCACCAATTTCTCCAAAAATTAATTTATGCAATGTCTTAATACTAGATGATTTTTCTGTTTTCAATGAAATTTCTAATTCCTTTAAATCTACTAATTTTGACATTGTTGAAAGAAAAATAAAATAATAAACTCACTTCATAATCAGATGTTCAGCTTCACACTGTGACAGCACTTTCGTGGCAAAATTTTACCTCTTCTCAATTAGCTTTGTGGGCTTAGCATTCCGTCACAGTTCTAAAAAGTAACGGCTTCCAGAATATTAAAAAAATATTTCCATCTCTGTGGGCGTTCGTCTATTATCCCAACTTCTGTGCCCCATTTTTGTGGAATTCTTCTTAAAGTTCTTTCGAAATCATCATTAACTCAAAGACATGTAATGGAGTCTGACACCGTTTAAACTTTTAAAAACTTATATTAACTGTTAAATTATTTACAAAAAAATATATTTACATAAGACTATTTACAATTCAAACATTATAAACTGTTAATTAATTACATCTTATGCGGGAAGTCGTCTTAATCTTACGTTCTTCTTACAACAACCAAAAAAAAAAAAAAAAATATATATATATATGTATATTCCATTATCTCCCAATTCCACATTCTGAAATGTCTCGGCTTTCGTCTGGCTGGTAGGAATTATCGCTGCTGCTTGAATTGTCTGGTTTGCTGGGCAGCCTTTTTTCACAGAGTAATGAAAAGAAAAGCTACAAGGTACGCTGCTAGTCTGCTGTAGGAGAAAGATCGCTCCTACATTTATATATGTATATTTAATATTTATATATATGTATAAAATATATTAAACTCTCTCATTGTTTATGTTTAAATTCATCAAACACCATTTACGCGGATTCTAAAAATCCAAAAGTTTTCAGTTGAATTAAAATCGTTTGCTTTTGGCGGGGAAAAGTTCTGCTCGCCAAATCGTGTGACACTTTTGTCTTTTCACGCCAAATATTCGAAAGTATTTTATTTTTTTACACGTTTTCTTCTGCAATTCCGCCGCTAATTTTGACTGATCCTTTATTACATAATTAGTATTAATTAGTATTTTTTTCAAAAAAAAAATCTGAGTATGCCCAGTATGGAGACCTTCCTTGTTAGTTTTATTGATAGAATGCAATAACATTCCTTACTGCTTAAAAGCTGTTATTAAATCCAATAGTTTCTTTACTTTTGATTTAGCAATTCTTTTTTTCCACGCATGCACATTAGGGACACATGATCCCCATTGTATGGGGAGACTTGTTCCTGAGGATCAAAGAGTCCCCAAAATTAAGCTAAACTAATGTTGAATTTTGTAACCCACTACCCTTCATTAATGTATTTATATAATATAAGTATTAGCAGAAATGTAGTGGAACTCCGTGTATCCCCTGTTTTTTTTTTTTTGGGGGGGGGGGGGGTTTAAGAGCTCCGTATACTTTCTGTTTCTCAAATTTAGTATTAGCGTATTCCCTATCTATGAAAGTCCATGTTGTTAGCGCATACCCTCTGCCTATACCGTATACTCTCTGCTTTTCTTATGACTACAACACTGAGTATTAGTTAGAATATGGTTGCCTTAATTATAATTGGTTGACACAGATAGAAAGTTAATATGTAACTGCAGAAATTGATTAGAAAGCACATGATAGATTAATGCATATAAATTTGTAGAATTTTTGCAGCATTTCTTAAGGAGTGTAAGATATAATCAAAACTCAAAACAATAAAGTGCTAATCATTAATGGGTAATCATGATAGCCATACAAGCATTAACAGTTTGAATAACGAAAATGAAATAGTTTTGTTAAAACAGTACTGCTCATTTCTCATATAGTGCAGCATCGGAATCGCACTATATATGGATCATTTAAAAGATATTTTAATGTAGCTACTCGAGACTGGATGACTAATCATCCTGCTCAAAGAATAACAATTTATCAAATTGTTGAATTGATTTGAACTGCCAAACCTAAAGCCATGGCGCCAACTAATACAATAAATGGGTTTTAAATGTTTGGCATTTATATCTTATTCCGTTTGGGACCATGGGTGCATATATGACCCATCAAAAACAGCACACATAATTTGTTTTCGCCACCAGCAAAAAAGAAAAGGAAAATTTGCTTTCTTTAACTGAAGCATTTTCTTGATTTAAGTAAAGGTAACTTAAAAAATAATGCCAATTGAATAAAAAATGCGTAAAACCCATCAGTCCAGAAAAGGTTAAATGGGAATATTTTTTTCAGAACATGATTTTTTATCATCTTTCGTCACAGACTTTCTTTCTTTCTAACCGATGACCAGGCCCCTTCCTGCCGAGTTACCTCAGCTTAACGGGTTAGATACCTGGTATCGGGGCGGGTGACCCGATTGATTGAGTGAAACATGATTCCTTCGCTTCGCGCTTCATCACATCTGCAGAACTGGCTTCTCAGTCTAGCATACTTTGTTTTGACGGTTGCTTAACGTTATATCCTGATGTATGTATTGCAAACGGCTACTCTATTTGGTCTCGTAATTTAGAACCTTGATCAGATGACGAGAACTTCACCTGGCAAGGCACCTCCAGAGGTATAATTCACAGGTAACTTGGAGGACTTTGCACCCACGACGGATTTTACATGCACCAGGCGCCATTAGCGTACATGACGGAATTTTAGCCGGCAGATAGCCTGAGTCCTGTAACCAGATGCTATGAGTAAAATGTTCTGCCAACTTGGACACCGTTGCCCAACCTACTCGGGAGTCTGGAGCCTAATAGTTGATGCGTACTTGTCAAATGAAAATGGTAATTTAGAGGGGAGGGGGGGGGGGAGAAAAACAAAAGAGGGGACTTCGCAAACAGACAATTTGCACCGTAATTAATTTTTGAGCTGAACTGAAAGGCAAACTTAACTTTGCAAGGGGGATAAGTTTCCGCCATTCTACCGTACCAAACCGGGTTAAAAAAATAATTAAATTAAATTAAATTAAATTTAACTGGCTCCGTGGGCTTTCCCATTGGAGCCGGTCCGCTACCTCGTACAGAAAGCACATATATAAAGAGAGGCGGTTGTCAAAGAGAAGATATAAATAATAGAACCCTAATAAAAAGATATTTAAAGAAAAAAAAGAGAAATAATAATTAGAAATTGAAAGTCATAACATTAATTAACAATGCTTTATAAACTTAAAAACTTAGAACAAAAAACTTTTTTTTTTATTTTTTTTTTTTTTAAAGCCGTTGGGGAATTACTAGGCCTTTTTATATTTTTAATTTTTTTTTTTTTAATTACACATCACAAGGAACGGACAAGCAGTGCCGGAGACGGTTGAAGCTTCTTACTATGTCATATTGCACAACTTGCTGAACCGATTGTGAAGTTTTTTTGTGCTTGCAATTCATATGTTGCGGGCCATGTTTACAGCTGATGTTGTGCGACTACCGCACACTGCTGAATGACATAATACAAAAACAAACAGATTTATTTTTTTTAATTTGGCGATAAGAAAAAATCCTAAGCCTTTTTTTTTTTTTTTTTTTTTTTTTTTTTTTTAAACATACAACATTTAACATATGACAATTCCTGAAAATAAGACAGTTAATTAGTTGGGGTAGTGCTGTCCACTGGGCTGGTGTGTTTTTAACTTTATTCGTGTTTCATTGTGATATTGTATCTATGTTTTCTGTTAACCATCTTATGACTACTTTGCTTTTGTTTTGTATGTATTTATTGTTTGCTAGTTGCTTATGCCAGAGTTCTTTATTGTTTGGCGTGATTTTTGCCAGATGGAATGTTTGTGTTAGCGGGCAGGCCCTCAGGTAGTGTTTTGAGGTTCCCAATTCTCCGCATGCACAATATGGCGTGTTTTTGCACTTGAATCTTTTTAAGTATTTTGGGAAAGCTCCATGTCCTGTATAAATCTGACTTAGAAGTTTGCAGTTAACTAATCAATCTGTACTTACTTTCGGGAAGTATTTATGTGTTGTCCTGCCCGTGTCCCTGTAATCCCATTCGAACTGCCACTGTTTTATTATCAGCTCTTTTATTGTTCTTTTAAGATTTGATATCGACCTTACCAGATCGTATGGTAATTGTTTTATTTTGTTTTCTGCTGCTTGTTTGGCTAATTCGTCGGCATCCTCATTGCCTCTGATGCTTACATGAGCTTTAACCCAGCTAATCTTAAATTTGTTGTCTGAGCGTTTAATCATTTCTAGTATATCATTTACTAATTGTGTTGTGTTGAATGGTTTACTCAGTGCTTGAATTGCTGACATGCAGTCCGAACGGATGCTATAATCCAACCCTGTACTGTTACCCCATTTCGCTGCTTCCAATATAGCCAGCTGTTCGGCTTGAAAGACACTGTTGAACTTCCTTAGAGGTGCTGACCATGTATGAATTTTTTTGTCATTTCTAAAAGCTACGAATGCCGAACCCGTAGCGCCTGATTCCAATTTTGAGCCATCTGTGTAGATATTTATGTCTTTTGGGTTTTGTCCTAATCTTGGTTCAACTGTGTCTGCTGGGTTTGTGGTCCACGCGTTTATTTATTTATTTATTTTTTTTCGTAGTCTATGTGGTTGATTATTGACCTGTATAAGTTAACTGATTCCCTCAGTCTTGATACTGTACCATATGTAGCCTCGTATTTTACTTGTAGATGGATTGGAATCAGGCCCGCTAGTACCTGGAGGGCCGCGGTGGGGGCTGTTTTATATGACTTAACCAAATCTTAATAATTTCTGGTTTAAGTCCCCAGCTCCTCGAGGCCATTTGTCCCTATCTTCAACAGGCAGAAATACAATTACTGTTAATGAAATATAATGACACCAAAAGACCTACTAGCCTTTCATATTATTTTTATCATCCAAAATGGGAAAGTCTAACGAAAGGAAAAAAGGATCTTCAAAAATTTTGACAAGCACACCAAATAAACGACAGATTGAAGAAGAAATACAAGATCACCAACTGAATAAAAAACAGGAATCAAGAAAAACTTCTTTCATCCCAAGAAAGAAAAGTAAAAACACTAAAAATGAAAGTTCAGAATCTTCAAAAAGTGAGAGCAGTTACAGTGAACATGATTAAATTGAGCCAGATTCATTTGGCTCAATTTAATCATTAAATATTCTGATAAACAATTGAAGATCCACAAAATTTGTCTATTGATGAAAATGATTTTGTCAGTGGGCGATTTCTAGGAATGAAGAAAATTAATCTTTTCGTACGAAAAGTTCAAAACTAGATTTCATCCTCTGAATGCGAGATCAATTTTCTAATAAAAAGAGGGCTTAGTTCCGATTAATTTATTTATCCAGAAAATGTTGACTAATGTTGTAAACAATGATGACATTGTCAAAATTCAACCTAAACCAACCATACTTGGTGTATATCTTCGAAATGCAACAACTTTATTATTTGATTTTTCAAGCATTGAAAATGTTTTTTGATCATTAATTTCTGGAATAACAATCATTTATATAAAAACAGGGATTGTCACTAAATGAAGATTTTTTTTTGTGTGTGTGTGTGTGTATGTTTCTCTCGTTTTTTTAATGTGTTAGTCAACAATAAATTCGATTTCTACTACTTGATCCCTTTGTAATTGTTTAGAAAACAATTTATTTTTATTTTAAAAATAGTTTTTCAAAAATAAAAAAAATGTTACAACAAGAAAGACACATAAGCCTTTAACAATAATTGAAAACAATTTAAAAAAAAATGTTTTTCTAAAATAAAAATTACAAATTGAAAAAGAGATCAAGTCTCTCAAATCTCCACTACAGTTCTGATTTGGCACCCAAAGATTTATTTTTGTTCCAGTCCGTGAATAATAAAGTGTGTGATCATAGATTCTCGACGCCAAAAACAGTGATGGATGTGTTCAAAATGTATGTTTTGAATATATCTCAATCGGAATGAAAAAGTGTTACGAAGCTCGGTTTAAGCACATGAAAAAGTGTATCAATCATCATGGAGAATAATTTGAATAACAACAAAGCCATTTTCAGAGATAAAAATTTTATGATTATCATTCTTCAGCTACATAAGTTGCTTTTCTCGCATTTGCTTATTAGTTTCAAGTTGTCATATTGGCACAACTAAGTTTCTTTTGTAAACTTTTTATTATTTTTTCTGTTATCATCTGACATTACAGAAAAATTAAATAGAAGTATCGCTAAAACACAGCTAATTATATTTAAATGCATTAAAATATGTATGCAACATGCAACTAAACATATGCACATAGTGTCTATAAACAGCTGAAAAAAATCATGAAGGGGATCGAATTTAAGGAGGCTTGATTAATATCGACTACTTTTGTTCCATGAATGTTTAAAATTACAAAATCAAAGCGAAAATAAAATTTTAACACTCTTTTTAATTCGCAATTTTTATTCAATATAGTTATCTTTTGGTAAAAAAGTTTACATATGTATGTGTATATTATATATATATTGCCATCATATTAAATTGAAGATACTTTATTTAGTACAAGAGAGAAAAATATCATGCGTCAAGCATAGATTATGTAGCACTTTCCAACACGTTCAGAATAATGTAATGTACCGTTTAAAAATTTAAAGGCAGGGCAAAAGGAAGTAGCGCATCGCTACGAATAGGGAAACTGTATTTTAAGAATAAACTTTTATATCACCAGAAAGATGCGGAGCCAAAACTGCATAACAGGACGCACGAACTTTTAAATTATGTATCAGAAGAATAGTATCTGATTGGACAATAGGAGGAGTCATAAAACGGAAGAAGACACCCCATCGAACATTCTAGAAAAGACAGGAAATCTCCAAATCCGGAAGGAACAAAATTTCTAACTGATTTCAACATTTGAAATCAACAAAAAGTTAGGTAATAAAAAGGACTTTACAGGGGAGATTAAAAAAGGCGAGAAATTAAGATAATTTTTAGAATGCGAAATATATAATAAATGAATAAAGATAAAACCAAAAATAGACGATAAATTAAATTAAATAAAAATATGGCAGTGGTTAAGAATAACCACAACAGTAGTAACAAGTAATTATAAAATGACTTAATTTTAAATGCAAATTACAAAGTAAGTTATTAATTACTTACAAAACATGAAAAAGGCACTTAATTTCAAACTTGTTACTACCTCTATTTCCCCACTCCTATCCCGAAGAAAATTTATGCATCCGAAATAAAAAATTTTGAAAAACAGACTTTTTATGAATTCCAGGATAGATGTAAAATTATGTCCTTCTTATAGTAGTTGTTGGTCACCCTTAGAAATAGATAGAAAGGGAAAATAAGTGTGGAAGCAACTGTTGTGCGTTTGAATAGTTCTATAATATGTTTTAGTAGTAAGGCGCCACAGAAGGTTCAGAGGCGAAGTCAGGCACCTAAAAAAGAGGGCTTCAAAAAGGGCGCCATAGAAGGTTTAAAGGCGCCGTTAGGCACCTAAAAGTTTTATTATTAATGCGGCATTCTTAGATTATTTTTTACACACAAAACAAAGAAAAAATAATGAAATAACAGTAACGTGATTTGGAATTAATATTATTGTAAATTTATAAGAGAATAAATTATGGTTTCAAAAAAATATAGGAGATCCATTACATTTGAGACATTTTAAGATTACTGTCAGCATACTCACTACCCTTAACACTCTATGGGCATATATATACATATTGTAATAGGATAATATAGCATGACTTACAGGTTTTTATTTTATTCCAATCTTATCTTATTTCCAATCTCTTTATTTTGTTTTCCTGGTTCCATGGCATATTCCATTTTAATATCGGTTACTTATTTGTTTACTTTCGATTTGAACACTTACATGTGCGTTCATGATCGTTTTCTTCCGTCTGATCGCTTACTTACGAGTGCATCGCCAACTTACGAGTAGCCGTATCTCCCTTTCGCAAAGCAGGAACGCATTCGCTCAACTCGGCAGACGCAAAGGGGGCGTTGCACTCTGGCAATGTATAGAACGGCGAGGGGTATTTAAATCAGTCGGTTTGTTTTGACTGCCTGTGGTCTGACGATGTCTTGGTCTAGTAAAGGCCGTACATTATTTTAAGTTCCAGTTATGGAAGTTTATATTTGTAGTTTGTTTATGTTCTGAAAGATGTTGTTTTAAGGATGAATCCAGTCTATAGATAGTGAAAATATCTTTGCTAAACATCTGTTGTGATGAGTTGCTATGATATCCAAGGTTTCTATTTCTTTTGGACATTTGCTGGACTTTGTTTTTTCAGCATCATCCGATTTGAAAAATCTGTTTTTCTTCAAGTTATGCTGTGGTGAGTAGTTCGATTTGCAGCCTGTACAGGTCTTCTAAACTTTACCTTATGTCATGCTGTTTCAATTAATTAAGTGTTTTTATTGTGTTAAAGTATTACTTTAATTTTATAGATAATATAATTTCAGAAATTATTTTTTTTGGTTGATTTTACCAGATATAATTTCTCTTTGTTTATTATTTCATATATACATATATTTTTATTTTGAATATCTTTTTTTTGAAAAATATACGTTAGCTTAACTTTTAATTAAATGCTTCTTTACTGACTTTATTACACTACCACAGATTGCCAATATTTATTTCAGGTCACCAATTTTAATTTCTCTATCTCTGCTTAAGTTTTATTTAATTTTAGAACGGTTCTGGCTTCAGAACCGATCACGGGTTATGGGCCAAAGCTACTACGCTTTTTAACCTGTTATGGTGGCCATAACCTTCGTTGGCAATATCGTAAACTGGTGGTAGCATGCGGCCATTAGACCTCCAAGTGATTTCTAGTGGGGGGGGCCGCAATAGCATTTTTTATTTTTGCTAAACTTTTAATTATTCTGGTATGAAATAGAAAGGTTTTTTTTTGTAAAAATTTTTTTTGTCGTACTATCTGACTGTTTTAGAGTACGTCTCTTTTGAAAAAAAAAAATTCTTTTCCTTTCTGTTTAAATTTTAATAAAGTCTAGTTAAGAGCATGGCGATGACCAATGTACAGGTTAGCATAAACAAACTAAATTCTCACAACTATGCAACCTGGGCAGCGGACGTAAAATACCTGCTGCTAGATAAAAATGCTTGGGGCATCGTGAATGGTACTGAAGAGGCTCCGAATACCACTGATCCAGTGGCAACAAAAGAATATCAGGCACGGCTCAGGTCAGCACTGTCCATAGTATACTTAAACGTCGAAACTGAGTTCCGGAGAATCATAGAAAACATCGACGACCCTCATGAGGCATGGACAAAGCTTAAGACCCACTTTCAACCTTATAACCGTGCACGCCATATGCAGTTATTCGGCGAGATCCTATCCTGCAGAATACAGCCTGATGAGCCGGTCGACATGTTTGCTGCACGCCTACAGAGACTAGCTGATCAACTGGCTGCCATGAATGAGCCGATAAAGGAAATCTATCTGACATTCCAGTTGCTGAGATGGCTCCCTAAGAAATTTGATAATCTCGTCCAGGGAATTTTGCGATGGCCCGAACAGCAGTTCAAGTTTAAAGATGTCCTGACCGAGTTAGTAGCAGAAGAATCCCGCATTAAATTACGAGAAGAAGACAGAGGTAACCTGGTCCAATCCCATTTTTCCCGAGCTCGCACACCCAAGAGGTCCGCATATAAGCCTAAGTTCAAGGGAAGATGCCACAGGTGTGGTCAAGCCGGCCATGTGCTTCGTCAGTGTAAATTGCCTCAACAAGCTTCCAGTCCCGAATCCTGCCTCCATACTACTTTGAGAGACTCCTCAGACTCCTCATTCCAGAACTCCTCGGTATCCAGAGGATCATCGGTGTCCAGTCCAGGTCGAGTCCAACCCAGTAATTCCAGACCTAGCAGAGATGTGCCTCGCAATAGAACCAGAAACCAACGTCAACGTAAGCCAACAAGCCAGGTAAATTACCTCATTCAATCTAATCTTAGTAACATTAAATGTGGTGGAGACGCCTGGGTCTTTGACACAGGTGCCTCCCACCACTTTTGCAAAGATAAAAACCTGTATGTAAAATTTAAACCTTTGCAAAATGAGGAGTTGGCTGTTGCCGTTGACGGAGCAACTTTTCCTATTGAAGGAACTGGTCTAGTGGACTTAAAAATAAATGGGGAAATGGTTCGCTTCGGCGATGTTATGTATTGCCCAAGTTTAAGGCACAATTTGATATCTGGCCCTAGGCTTGATAAAACTGGTGCCAAGTTCAGAGGAGGTGAGGGTAGGGTTAGAGCATATCGTGACAGTGGTACCCTATTTCGAGCTTTTCTTAAAGATGGCATTTACTGCCTGTACCCAGATCCTAGCCCTAAAAATAAAACTCAAAATAGTCAAAGTCCTAAAAAGGTGCGTTTTCAAGCCTCTACTGTCCAGAAGGACGACTTTAAGTTATGGCATAGACGTTTCGGACACATTAGTTCCACTTTAATCGAACATACCGTAAAATGTAATGGTGTAAGGGGCTTACCACCTATTAAAAGTAAAGACTTTGAATGTGAGACATGTAAAATTAACAAACACAGGCGAACTTCCTTCCGTCCTATAAATCAAATAAGATCCAAACGACCCCTTGAATTACTTCATACTGACTTGTGGGGACCGACACAAATAACAGGTAGAAACGGCGAGAAGTACTTTTTAACTATAACTGACGACTTCTCACGAAAAGTATCAGTCTACCCCTTATGTAATAAATCACAACTATTCAAGGTATTTACTAATCATGTAAAGAGAGCTGAAAGATTTTTAGGCACTAAGGTAAAAGAGGTCCGTAGTGACAATGGGCGGGAGTTTGACAATGAAGCCTTTACAAGATACTTTGAAGAGAACGGGATACACCATGAGTTTACCAACGTGTATTCTCCGGAACAAAATGGGGTCTCGGAACGTTTAAATCAGACTATAATGGACGGGGCCCGCTCAATACTTAACGAAAGCAAACTCAGTTTAAAATTCTGGCCAGAAGCAGTTCTATACATCGCGTACACACTAAACAGGATATGTCATAAAACACAGAAAAATACACCTTTCGAGTATTACTGTGGTAACAAACCCTCAATAAGACATTTACGACCTTTTGGTACTGTGGCATACGTAGGGGTGCCCAAACAATTAAGAAACTCAAAGTTTGATCCTAAAGCCAAAAAGGGGGTTTTAGTGGGTTACGCGATGTCAACTAAAGGCTACAGGTTATGGATTCCCGATACAAATAAAATAATAGAAACCATAAATGTTAGATTTGGGGATGAATCCGTACCAAGAAATGTTCATAGACATAGTGAGCAAGGCCCAAGTTATTCAATAGGCACAAACCCTTTTACAACTTCAGAGCAGCACAACGGAAGCGACCAGGGACCCACATACATTTTAAGTTCAGAACAACCAGAAATTGACCCTTTGACCGACCTTCAACCTGACAGATTTCCTTTGGCAAGATCTCCATCACCTAAGCCAGGCACCTCAGAATCCGTTGAACCCGCCTCCGTTCACTCATCTGAGGATGAAAGTGACGAGGAGGGCGAGGAACTCTCGAGAACACTGAGGGATGCTGTATGGTTCCGTAAGGCCATAACTAGGCCTGATAAGTCGAGGACCGACATCTATTATTATGAGATGGGTGAAACGCAACGTTTAAGATCACTCAGAGAAGTGCGGGAATACTGTCAGTCTAATGGCATAAAATTTGATCCAACCATGTTCAGTTTCAAAGGGGAAAATAAATACCAGGGTATTGTAAAATCTACTTCCAGTGCTAGTTCAAGTCCTAGTTACACACCTCCACACACATCTTTATCAGAAACACGTAAAAACAATATATGACTAGAAGACTCCATACCAAACACATATAAGCAAGCCTTAAAATCCCCTCAGTGGGAACTCTGGAGACAGGCAATGCAGGAGGAAATAGACGTAATAAATAAAAGACATGTATGGGAATTAACATCACTACCACCCAACACTGAACCTCTAGGCTGCAGATGGGTCTTCACCGTCAAACGAGACGATAAAGGGCATGTGGCAAGATACAAAGCGAGACTAGTAGCCCAAGGCTACAAACAGGTCAGGGGTGAAACTTATGACGAGACGTTTTCACCAGTTGTAAACTTTAGTCTAATCCGCTTTTTCTTTGCCGCCCTAGTCTCATGCCTCGGATGGATTCACACGCAATGCGATGTGAAAGGAGCCTATCTGTACGCCCCTCTCTCAGATAACATTTACATGAAACAGCCTCCGGGTTTTGAAATAAAAGGGAAAGAGCATTTGGTCTGTAAACTCCAGAGGGCACTGTATGGCCTCCATCAGAGTGGCCGGGTGTGGTTTTATGAGTTACATAAAGTTTTAATTTCTCTTGGTTTTAACAAATTGGATTGGTGTAATTGCGTTTATACATTTTCTAACTATGTTGTTTTATTATTATATGTTGATGACTTTGTTGTTTAAAACACATTGACGTTAAATTATTTTTTGTTAGAGACCTTTTAAACCAAGAGATATTTAATGTAAAACACGTAACTAGTAAAGCTAATCTCTCAGACATCTTTACAAAACCCTTAACGAAGTTTGATCTTAAAAGGTTCATTGATGTGATCTTTAGTTATAAGTAATATATAATGTTAAGTATTATTTAAAAGTAAAACATAAAATGTATAAAGTGAAAAAAAACTCCCCCTCCTTTGGACTTGGGTCAAGTATTAAAATACTTGTTTAGTTTTTTTAAGTTAAACCCTGAAGTTTAACACGTTTCATTTTTCAAATCTGAAATTTTTGTATATTTCAGTGTTTTTTTTTTATAATGTTTGAATATGTGATTATACACTTGTTTTCTTCTTATTTCATATTTTTGTCTCATATGCATATGTTCTAATGTCATAAATAAGTTTTTCAATACCCTCATTTCCAACATTGCGGACAATTTAACTCCCGCTGGAATGTGATCAGACCTCAGGATGGTTCATCCTCCGGGACCCGAGCAGCCCCAGGAAGCGGCTCGCAGGGGTGCAATTGTAAATAGCCAGAGTGGCCTGCAGGGGGTAGTGGCCTTCTTGAGTGTTCTGATCACAGGAAGGCCTGTCGCGGGCATCGTTTCTTTTAAGTTTTGTAAGTCCCTATATTTTGAAAAATGGAAATGTCACATAGGTCCCGTCCGTGGTGTTGAAAATTGAGCTGTATTTTTTTGCATATATAAATATGAAAAGGGTTGTTTTACTTTTAAGAAATTGTATAACAAGTGTCCTTCACATTTTAAATCTTTGTCAAAACATTTGCAAATGTGTGTTATATCAAAAGCTTAAGCATGCATGTTGTTGTTATTGTTGTTGTTTGTTTTTATGTGAGCGCTCACCGTCCTTATCATTATCATATTCAGTCATTATCATGATCATGATCGTTAGTGTAATTATCATTAAATGTGTCTATTTTGCATATCATGAATTTCCCATACATTATCAAAGTGTTTTTGCATAGTAATTCATATTTTGCTATTCTTTTTATTTGTAATGTTTATGAATCTGTCTTATGATAATCATTTACTCTAGTGTAATTATGCAAATGTTTGTAAATGTAATCGTGTATTGTCAAGGCAAGGATCAAGAATCGACATACTAAAGAATGTTACGGTATGTACCGGTAATCGTAGTCACTTGCATGTGACGAGGTAAAACGGTAACAAATTTTCATGAACTCTTTTGAAATGTTTGTGTACCTGAAAGACTTTGAAATTTTTAAGTTACTATGGTAACTAAAGACTCTTGTGCTATGAAAGAAAGTTGTTATTCTTGTTGTTGTATAGTTATCAAATTGTTATTCATATTGTGTGGTTATTAACATTGTTAAAAAGTTGTTCATTTTTGAAAATTAACCTTGTTATATGATATTGTGAATTTGTTGCATTTATGCACGATAATATTGAGTTGTTCTTCACTAGTAACTGTCAAGGTATGATAGTAGATATACTGATATCCTATGTTGTTCGATATGACCTTTGATATTGTTTATATTATTTAGTAATACTTGGTAATTAGTTTCTTTGTAGTACGAGTGTTAAGGGGGGGGGGCGATTGTCAGCATACTCACTACCCTTAACACTCTATGGGCATATATATACATATTGAATAGGATAATATAGCATGACTTACAGGTTTTTATTTTATTCCAATCTTATCTTATTTCCAATCTCTTTATTTTGTTTTCCTGGTTCCATGGCATATTCCATTTTTAAATCGGTTACTTATTTGTTTACTTTCGATTTGAACACTTACATGTGCGTTCATGATCGTTTTCTTCCGTCTGATCGCGATTTGCGATCTTCGCAAATCGCAACTTACGAGTAGCCGTATCTCCCTTTCGCAAAGCAGGAACGCATTCGCTCAACTCGGCAGACGCAAAGGGGGCGTTGCACTCTGGCAATGTATAGAACGGCGAGGGGTATTTAAATCAGTCGGTTTGTTTTGACTGCCTGTGGTCTGACGATGTTTTGGTCTAGTAAAGGCCGTACATTATTTTAAGTTCCAGTTATGGAAGTTTATATTTGTAGTTTGTTTATGTTCTGAAAGATGTTGTTTTAAGGATGAATCCAGTCTATAGATAGTGAAAATATCTTTGCTAAACATCTGTTGTGATGAGTTGCTATGATATCCAAGGTTTCTATTTCTTTTGGACATTTGCTGGACTTTGTTTTTTCAGCATCATCCGATTTGAAAAATCTGTTTTTCTTCAAGTTATGCTGTGGTGAGTAGTTCGTTTTGCAGCCTGTACAGGTCTTCTAAACTTTACCTTATGTCATGCTGTTTCAATTAATTAAGTGTTTTTATTGTGTTAAAGTATGACTTTAATTTTATAGATAATATAATTTCAGAAATTATTTTTTTTGGTTGATTTTACCAGATATAATTTCTCTTTGTTTATTATTTCATATATACATATATTTTTATTTTGAATATCTTTTTTTTGAAAAATAAACGTTAGCTTAACTTTTAATTAAATGCTTCTTTACTGACTTTATTACACTACCACAGATTGCCAATATTTATTTCAGGTCACCAATTTTAATTTCTCTATCTCTGCTTAAGTTTTATTTAATTTTAGAACGGTTCTGGCTTCAGAACCGATCAATTACTACCCAGGCGCTACCACCAGTGCGAAAACAAGAACACATTCCGGAAATGGACATTGTTCGATCACCACATGTAATTTGATCTTTCGGAGAAAAACTCTCCCGTTATTCCAATCCAAGTTTGGTGGTCCTCGACAGGGTCATCTGACCTTAACTATTTTAACTACCTTCTTATGTCCTTCCTTGTGTGAAGTTAGATAATTTCCTTTTTAATATAATCATGCGTAAAGGGGACCGTTCCTATTAAAAATTCGTTATACAGAAAAATTCGATGTATGGAGTTTCGTTATAGAGAGACTCGACTGTATTTTCCTTTGGTTAAGCATGTTCTTAAAGTACAATGTATATATTTCTGACGCAATTGTGAGTTCGTTTATTATCATTGCTATTATTAGTAGAAAACAATCGAATAGCATTCTCAGTTTTCAGGTAAATTTAAGTTTTAATGATTTTTATTATTTATTTCCTAAACAGATAGCTATTTTTTTTTATTAATGGTGATTTCTGAAACTTTTACATCATTAATAATCGACCTAGTTTTAACCCAGGACTGGACAGGAATGAAACTTTCCCCAAAATTAAAAGAAATATATGTTTAAGGGTGTGCTCGAAAACATGCTTTTCCGCCTTCTACACCTCGAAATTTTTTGATAGAATACCAGACTCATTTTTAAAAATAGAAACATGAAACTTGCTACAGTGATTTTCGAAGAAATGTACAAAGTGCCGTATGATCTTATTTTTCGTTCAATTTATTAGAATTTGATTGATAAACAATCTTTGCTTCAGCATGGTCCTTTTTTTCGTCCCCAGCTCTTTTGCTTCGCAAAATTCGGTTCACAACGCCCACTTTGGCAGCATTTTTCACACTATTTTCTGCCTTTATCAAAATATCGAGCTTTACGGCACCTTGTATAGTTTCTGAATAAGAGAATCTGTCAGTTTGATACATTTGAGAGCAAAAATGAATTCTAAATTAAATGCGAAAATAAGCAGTTTGGATCGAAATACACCCTTACCTGCAAATGTTTTTCGAAAAAGCAATCAAAAATAGTAAGATGCAATCGAATAGAACCAAGCAAATATTCAGTTTTAGATGATTTTTTTTAAAATTTAGGTTTTTGGTATCCACATATTGCATTTTCACAGATTTTATTGTATAAAACCCTGTATTTAAAATTGTAACATTATAATTAAAAATGCATTGTTACTGATCAAGTGGCACTGATTCCATTATTCCATTCTTGCAAGGGTTACCGATCAAGTGGTAAAAAAAAAAAAAAAAATGTTTTTAACTGAGCAATAGATTTTTTTGGGGCTCTATTTTTGTTTTATAATATAATTCCTAAATATAATTTTGTCATGTTTTATCAATTGTACATATACATTTCAAGTTATTGTCACTCTTCTGATGGGTCTTTTTTTTGCCTTGCGGTGGACTTTACAGCTTAAATTTGATTTATCTGAAAAATACCAGTTTTCAATTAACTCTATAAACATCACGATGTACCGACGGTGCAAATTGAACTCTTCTATCTGAAATTCCAAAATATATGTGTATATGTCTTTATTTTAAATCCAGATTGAAATATTCTATGCATCTGAGTTTTTTGCGTCGCTAATTGCTATTGTGATAAATTACTTTTGACGAAATTTAATGATATCCGGTATTCAGCATACTATTGCTAAATTGAACATGTTGCTTAAGGGGTTAAATAAGTTTTTATTCTAGTGATTGGATAAAGGGATTTGGAAATAATTGATTTTTGCTTTTAAAATAGCCATTGTCAAAAGAATCAAATTAAATTTACTTTGAATGACTGTCTTTTAATGTTAAAAAGTGACAGGAAAAAAAGTATTCGTTAATGTACTGTGTAATTAATAGAATAATCGTGCGACCGATTTAAAAAATGCACATTAGAAAAAATAATTACTTTATAGTTTTGTGTTATAATTGCAGTACGATACAGATTTTTTTTTTTTTTACTTTTATGTATTTACTGGGGAACTAAGATAATAAAAGGGAAAATATGTTATTCCATTTTACAGAAACTGGAATATTCAGTATCTTTGGTGTATAGACCACCGTTACTTCCTTGAAAAGGGGTCGAATGTTCATCTAGAGATTTAACATTCCTTTTTTACATTGGTGGGAGTGACAGTAGTGGGCCCGATCTCGGAGGATCTCACCAGAAAAAATTGAAGGCTAAATTCAATTATATTGACCAGCAAGTTTCGTGCGGGAGCTGCGGCTTTGAAACCACTATAACTCTATTGTAATTAACTTTGCGTTCTGTATTTTTATTTTTCTTCCAAATACAATTGTTCTTTTCATGACAGGAAAATGAATTTAAGGATCCAGGATTCGGATTCTTTTCAAACATTCTACATTGCTTTTTAGACCTTGGAAAAACAAGAGCTAGGAGAGACATTTTATCAGCACATGTGCATGCACGCTTAAATTGGAAATTTAACCATGGCTGCATCACTTATGTAACCTAAATATATGCCATTGCCATGAATAAATAACTGATAAAAAGTAGCATAACCCCCCCCCCCCCCCGTCAATCTCCTAAAAAATGTGCAAATAATTCAAGGTCGGCAAAACATTAAAAGGCGCCAAATTTTGGTTTCCCCCCCCCCAATAAAAATTTCAAGCTACGCCCCTGCCTGTCAGTGTCAAAACTAATGTAGCAAAAGCGCTCAAACTGTAGATTATGATTAAATGGCTTATTGCAATACTGTGTTTATTTTTATGTGGATATCATGCATACTCATACAAAAATTAAGGTTTTTATAAAAACAGTTAAAAAGTTTTCTAATTTTTTTGCTTATAATTTGCAGAGTTCGTAATATAAAATAATATTATTTTCTGAAAATACGACAAACAACATTGTACACAATATCCTGTCATCAGAATTAAAAAATAATAAAAATTGTATGAAAAATGAGCAAGTTTAATAAATAATTTTTCATTGCGCATGCGTCAATGATATCACAATTTCATTTTCTGTAAATATTTCAAAAAAAAAAAAAAAAAAAAAAAAAAAAAGCTTAAAAATTTTGAAAGTGATCATCTATAGAATCAACTCAAAATCCGTTATTCCCAAAATAAAGCCAAAAAAAAAAAAAAAAAAAAAAAAAAAAAGCTTAAAAATTCTGAAAGTGATCATCTATTGAATCAACTCAAAATCCGTTATTCCCAAAATAAATCCCCCCCCCCCCCCCAAAAAAAAAAAAAAAAAAAAAAAAAAAAAAAAAAAAAACGAGTTTTATTTAAATGTAGTAGTACATGCCACATAGCGTATTCAATATTGTCATTAATCAATGGCAATATTGAATACGCAAATGGCTTCACTTTGGGAATAACGGATTTTTAGCTGATTTTATAGACGATCACTTTTAACAATTTTCAAGCTATGTTTTTGAAATATTTACTAAAGTTGCTCTATACATTTAGCTAACACAATATGCAAATGAAATTTTGATATCGTTGACGCATGCGCAATGAAAAATTATTTAGTAAACCAGCTCATTTTTCATACAATTTTTATTATTTTTTTAATTCTGATGACAGGGTATTGTGTACAATGTTGTTTGTCATATTTTCAGAAATAACATTATTTTACATTACGAACTCTGCAAATTATAAGCAAAAAAATTAGAAAACTTTGGAACTGTTTTTATAAAAATCTTAATTTTTATATGAGTATACATGTTATCTACATAAAAAGGAACACAGTATATTACAATAAGCCACTTAATCATAATCTATAGTTATAGCGCTTTTGCTACATTAGTTTTGACAGGGTTATCCAAAAGTTATTTGTTCTTTTTCAATTTGTTGACAATCCCATATAGAGTTTCGGGAAAAAAATCTTCATAGAAATGTGTGACCTGTACTATTACATTTACACGTTTAGAGTTTCAGGACAATTCTCCGTGTAATTTTCCAGCTATTTAACAAATTATCTAAAATCGCAAGTGGTTAGTCATCTTTGGCATATAGTGCATTAAGTTAAGACTAGTCAGATATGGAAATCCTAAAACTTTCTTCTGTCTTATGCATGTTAAAACTTCCTGAAAAATGCAGCATAGCAGCACCATCTGTTGAGCGATATTCACCAAAAGCTAATCAGATCTAGTTTATATCAAGGTGTGACAGAATCTAAAGTTTTGGAAAAATTCCGTGCATTAGTTCTTGAAATGAGCGCCCACAAAATTTTTATCACATACAGACACAGACAGACATTTTGTAAAAAACATGTTTCACCGGTTCTCTGACCTCTAAAACGTGTAAATCCGTCGAAAATTGGATTTCGAAGATTATCACGAATCCAATACGCCCAATCACGAATCCAATTTTTCTTGTAAAGATAGAAAAAAGTAATAATTTATACTTTATTAAACATCTGATATTATCTTTAAACTTCTGTAGATTCTTTTAAAAAATATTTTTTTTATCTTTCAAAAAAAGGTAAAAAAAAAAAGTAATATTTATTATTATTATTATTTAATTTTAGGTTCACCTGATAAAAAGCGTCGACCAATTTTGTTGCAACAAATGAGACTAAGGAAGATCGTAGATATGAATTGAATTGAATTCTTACGTAAATCTTTGATATGTATATTTTTTTTTCAAAATTACCTCTGGCAGAAGAGTGGACATCAGTCATCCTTAGACTATTACATATTTCAGTATTTATACAGATTGTGAATTTCATTATTCTTATTTATTTATTTATTTGTTTGTTTTTCAGTTTGACTGTTTTAGTTTATCTAGAAATTTGTAATAAAATTTCTGAAAATCTGTGAATATACTATATTAATGCATAGATAAAATAGATTTAAAAATCTCTTTTAAACTAATCATTGATTTACTAAATGGTGTCTTCTATTATGCATTAAAAAGTTACCAATTCCCTCCAAAGAGAGAGAGAGGGAGAGAGAGAGAGAGAGAAAAGGCAAAAATAAATAAATTACGGAAAATAGTTAAAAATAATTAGAAGATTTTTCAAATACTAATTGTATTAAATCCGTGTATAACACCAAACAAAAAAGAAATAAAAATAATATTGCCCAGTTAAACTGATGACATTGAGCTCACAGGCTACGCATACTAATTGTACATTACAGCCTTGTATTTTCAAGGATTATTTCCGCTCGAAAAAAAAAATTAAGGGGAAACATCTCTTCCCTTTCCCCTTTTTTACACTTAATCATTGAACCTCCTAAACTATCAAGGACATGCTTCATCATATAAAAAATTTGTATTCAAAATTCACAGCAAATCGGATAATTCTTAATAAAAACCCATTTAGCATTTATATAATTTAAGAGGAGTTATACCCCTCTTTTATACTTAACCATTAAACTTCCAACACTATTCAGAGATTTGAACAAAATCTGACAATTCTGCTTGAAAAACCCATTTATATGAATAAAGGGGAGGGGTATTAGAACCCCCGTTCCCCCTGTTTATACTTATTCAATGAACACCTAATAACAGTCACGGAATCGCCTCATCAGAATGATCCTATATCTAAATTTTGAACGAAAACTGTTAATTCTGCATGAAAATCCCATTTATATCAATTAAGGGGAGGGGCATGAACCCCCCCGTTCCCCCTGTTTATACTTATTCAATGAACACCTAATAACAGTCACGGAATCGCCTCATCAGAATGATCCTATATCTAAATTTTTTGAACGAAAATTGTTAATTCTGCATGAAAATCCCATTTATATCAATTAAGGGGAGGGGCATGAACCCCCCCGTTCCCCCTGTTTATACTTATTCAATGAACACCTAATAACAGTCACGGAATCGCCTCATCAGAATGATCCTATATCTAAATTTTGAACGAAACTGTTAATTCTGCATGAAAATCCCATTTCTATCAATTAAGGGAAGGGGCAAGAGCCCCCCCCCCCGTCCTCCCTCTTATACATATCGAATGAACTTCAAGAACTAATCAGGGAAGCGGCTTATCAGGATATACCTATATACAAAATTTCAAGTGGATCCGATATTTTTATCATGAGTTATCGCGTTAAGCACGTACATACAAAACGGGTGGGCACATAAACTCTCAGGCTATGATAGCCTGTGAGCTAAAAATCATGCGTCAAGTATGCATTATAAAATATTTTCCGTGACATTCAGACATTAAAACTGCACCGTTTTAATAAGTTAATACATTATATCTAATGCGACAATATGGTAACGCATTTTCTATTACATATAGTGTAATTTTTAGCAAACTTAAGCAACGCATATCAATTTTATTACATGTGAAATAGTTCGATTTAATTAAAATATGTTAGTGCCTTTCATAAATGTATACCATTTTCAATACGTCATTATGTTTCTACGCGTGTAACACCATTAAAAATACTTGAAACTATTTTATTCTATCGGTCGTAATGTAACGGAATACTTTTGAACTATATATCCGATTTTACTAAAATTTGAAATGACTCGGCAATTTTTGCAACAAATATATATTTAAACTTTCAAACGATTCGGTTAAGTAATTTTTATGCTATTATATGCGGACAGACAGACTGACGGACAGACCCACCTGAAAACTAGTCGTTGGGGGCCACCGTAATACTTACCCATCATGGATATGTATATGAAAATAAAACATGTGAAAACTATTTATACAATTCATTGCAATTCATAAACAAAATTTAAATATTGTTAATACACATAGTAATGCTATATTAAAGAACAGTTGATGTACCAATTTCGACAAATTATATAAAACGACAAACTATTCAAGTAGTACCGAACTGCGTAAAAGAAACATCCTTATAACTCCAAAAATAATAATTCTATTAACTAACAATTTATTGCGTCGGATTAAGCGTCTCTTTTCCAATTTAAATATAAATTGAAATTTGAATGAAATATAGGGTCATGAAAAATCGAAGAATGTGGAAGACAGGATTACACATATCTCAGCAACTAATATTCCGATCGACTTCGTTCTATATGCAAAATGTGTGTTATTTTATTGCCTTTTATGTCCATTCCTTAGAACAAAAAAATTCGAAAATTTTTATATACCTTTCATCAGAACGAGGTTTTCGAGAGTCCGAAAAAAATAGTTCCGGATAATCGAGGTTGCTGATATTAAATAGGCTTCGTCCCATTCTTACATACTAACTACATGCAAAATTTCAAGTTTCTACCTCAATTTGTTCGGGAGATAGAGTGTTTACAGTCAGACAGACGGACGGCAATTTTTTTTTCTAAAAATATGTTTTTCGGAATCTCCACTATCTAAAACGTGTAAATCCGTCAAAAAATTTTTCGATTTTTAAAACGATTGCAAGACTTACCCTATACTACGTATGATGGGTAAGTGAAAAGAAAAAAAAAACAGTTAAATTTAGAAGTGGCTGCCGAAATTAAAAACGTATTTCCAGCAAATATTACTCAAAGACAGTATTGTAAACTATTTCTTTTGTAATAACATTCTTATAAACTTACCATTGGCGTTTTCGTTTGGAGCTTATGAGTTGCGATCTTTTCTTCTTCTTTTTAACTCTTCCCAACAAAGTTGAAAAGTATTTATACATTCAATTTGTCTGTCCATCTGTCTACGCTCTAACTCACGAAAATATATTTGGAGTTTCGTGTAACTGGTAAACCTTATATAAGGTCGCCTAGGCATATTTGGTAAGCATTATGAAATATGCGGGATTACTAACAGTGGCGCAGCCAGAATTCGGTTCTAAGGGGGGTTTTGAGTTTCTGATAAAGGTTATTTGAATCGCCGGTTAATAGAATCAGTACTAATTAGAATATTTACTGTATAAAACTTAAACTCAAAGAGCGTCTGTGTGGCTGGATTTTTTTTTTTTTTTTTTTTTTTTTTTAGCATGAAGCATCTAAGAAAAGTAATTTAGTTCAAATAACCAATTTTTACTTAACTGATTCAACTCACTTTCACAATTTTAAGTAGAATTTTCGCCATTTAATTGAATCACTTTATTAAATGAAATCTGATTCAATAAAGTGGCGGATTCCGAAATGCGCCAAAACATTTAAATATTAAGTTTGGATTTCATTCATATAAGCAGCAATTATAGCGATCTTTCTCAGCTCTGGGAGGGGTTTTAATCCTAAAACCACCCCCTTGGCTGTGCCACTGCGGGATCAATTAGCGACTGTTTGAGTATTAAAAGGGATATTTTTACGTTATTCTTATGAAAACAATGTTCAAGGGACTCAAAAAAATCTGCCCCATCGCATCGTAAACGGTTCCGACTCTAAAGAGTTCTTCAAATAAAGTGCATGTCCGGAAGGCATTTTCAGAAAGAATCACGTTTTGAGCACCAGCCTTGGCGAGTTGGCGAATGTGAGAACGTTCAGCTAGCTGCATCGCCAAACACAAAATAAACTAACAAGGAAGGTCTCCATTTTGGGCATACTCAGAATTTTATGAAAAAAATACTAATTAAAGTACTTATGTATGTAATAAAGGATCAGTCAAAATTAGCGGCGGAATCACAGAAGAAAATGTGTAAAAAAAATAAAATATTTTCAAATATTTGGCGTGAAAAGACGAAAGAGTCACTCGATTTGGCGAGCAGATCTTTTCCTCGCCAAAAGCAAATGATTATAATGCAACTGAAAATTGTTGGATTTTTAGAATGCGTGTAAATGGTACTTAATGAATTTAACCATAAACAATGAGATACTTTAATATATTATCCTGTCAAAAACATGAATGTGAAACGATGCCAAGTTCGTTAAAGGTTTCGCTAATAAAAGAAGTGAGATCTAACTGCGAACCAAGTTCTTTCGGAGCTCCTTCAATCATAACTCCTGTCATGTATATTATTATTCAATTGCTTAAAATGATTTGTTATGTTACTTGTTATTCAATAGAGCGACTTAGCAAGTTTTCTTTTATTCAATTTTTTCTATTTAGTTGATCAGAAATTAAAGCTGATCCCTCCCTTAACTTATCAGTACTCTAACTTCAATATACTTATTCGAACACTCGATTGACTAGATCTTTGCCAATCAGATTCTAGATTAAATTATAATCCGACTCAAAGATTAAAGTTGGTAGCTGAAAACTTGCCAAGTCGCTCTATTGAATAACAAGTAACATAACAAATCATTTTAAGCAATTGAATAATATTATACATGACAGGGAGTTATGATTGAAGGAGCTCCGAAAGAACTTGGTTTGCAGTTAGATCTCACTTCTTTTATTAGCGAAACCTTTAACGAACTTGGCATCGTTTCACATTCATGTTTTTGACAGGATATCATTATTTTTTGTCAAATCACTTCTTTTATGAGCGAAACCTTTAACGAACTTGGCATTTTTTCACATTCATGTTTTTGGTAGGATATCATTATTTTTTGTCAAATAAGTAGGTATTTGTTTCCTTTTTGAAATAAATAGGTTAAATTAGTTTTATTTAATATTAATTAATCTTTCAGCTTTTTCCTGCATTTATTCACTGTTTTTTTTCAGTCAAATTTAAAAATTTAACATTAGAACTGCTTATGTTCCTTTAAATTCCACTAATAAGGATGTTTCTTTTACCTGATTGGGTACTACTTGATTATTTCGTCGACCAAAAATGTTTGTAGCCAACTTGGCGAAATATCGCTATATTGACGACAAAAATTACGCACCAAAAGTCATGCTAACATGGCGCTATTTCTGATATTTTGCCAAATTCCCATAGATCCCCATTGTAATCTGGTAATTTATCCAATAATTTTATTAGAGCAAGAACTGTCGCCGTCATTTTGGCATCTTTTTTTTCTCTTTAAATCGGTTCGCTAATTACCCAAGATTGCTTAAATATTGCTATTTAGAAAGTTTTTAGAACGCTTTTCGCGCATTTTTACCCCTTTTAAATTTTGTATTTGTTAACAAATGCTCTTAGTGATCATTTATATCTTATAATTAATGAACATGCCAGATTTTATGTTTTTAGGCCCCATACAGACATCGCATTTTTAGAACGTTTTTTGCTGTTTTACCCCCTTTGGATTAGTGGAATCGACATAAGATATAGCCTATATTGGAGCAAGGACTATCACCATCATTTTGATATCATTACTTTTAAGATCGGTTTGTTGCTTGCTGAAATTGCTTTAAAATTCCAATTTAGAACATTTTTAGAACGCTTTTCGCACATTTTCAGCCCTTTTGAATTCCGTATTTTTTATCAAATGCCCTTAGAGATCATTTATATCTTATAAATAATTAACATGCCAAATCTTATAGTTCTAGGTCCTTCAGTAACACAAACGTTGCATTTTTAGAATGTTTTTTTTGCTTCGTCACCCTCTTTTGGTTAATGGTATACTCATAAAATATAGCCTATGTTTAAACAGGGGCGAATACCATCATTTTGGTATCATTAATTTTGAAATCGGTTCGGTGGTTTCAGAGATTAGCCCCGATACTCGCCAAAAGTGTCGCCAATTTGGCACTATTTCTGATATTTCGCGAAATTCCCATAAACTCTAAAATGCCAAACTTTGTTTCCAGTCCTGTCCCTTAATATACAGACATCGCATTTTTAGAATGTTTTTTGCTCTTTTACCTCCTTTGGGTTAGTGTAATCGACATAAGATATATCCTATGTCGGAGTAAAGATTGTCATCATCATTTTGATATCATTACTTTTAACATCGGTTTGTTGTTTGCTGAGATTGTTTTAAAATGGGTATTTCGAACTTTTTTAGAACGCTCTTCGCGGATTTTCACCCATTTAAATTTGACATTTTTTAGCAAATGTCATTAGTGACCATTTATATCTTATAAATAATTAACATGCCAAATTTTGTGCTTCTAGGGCCTTCAGTAAAACAAAAATCACATTTTTAGAATGTTTTTCGCTTCTGAACCCTCTTTTGGTTAGTGGCACAGACATAAGATATAGTCTATGTTTGAACCGGGGCACCATCATTTTGGTACCATTAATTTTGAAATCGGTTCGGTAGCTTCAGAGATTAGCCCTGATACTCGCCAAAAGTGTCGCCAACTTGGCACTATTTCTGGTATTTTGTGAAACTCTCATAAACTTCCATTGTAATCCAATAATTTATCCTCTAACCAACCATTAATGTTTAATTAATGGTGATTTCTGATTTTTTCCTATTTATATATCCAATAACCTACCTCCACACCAAATTTCAACTTCCTAAGTCACCTGGTTGTAGTCAAACATTTCTATGAGTGAGTGAGTGAATCAGTGAGTCAGTGGTAAAAACAGTGGTTTTCAGACGTCAATTCCTCGTGAACGGTAAAAGATTTTTAAAAACAATTTTAGGATTCGGAAATTAGAAGATGGTCTTACACAACACAAAAAATTGCAAGTGTGTAGGTCAAATAGAATTTAAGTTATTGAGGGGTCAAAAGTGGCTCGAAATGGTTCGGGTAATATAACCCACGGCCGGTGTGTCGCCTTTTACTTTGTGAACTTGGCTGACACACTGCCGTGTGTCTAGATATGCATAAATATACATATTGTATTAGATATATATATTATTTGTTGAAATAGTTAAGTAATTAATGGAAAAAATGTTTTCATTGATAATAAAAAATCATATTGAAAAAAATTATCTTTATATATTTAAGTGTATTCAAAAATTAAAAGCCAGTGGTTTCCATAGCAACAAAATCTAATCGACATTTTTCAATTGGACTTTGAGTTTGAAAAAAAATTAATTATTTAATTCATGAATTTCGTTTTAAATCTCAAATTTTTATGATTAAATTTGAATATAAATACATATAAATATCGATATAACGAAATTATACTTAAAACAAACTAAAACTTACAAAACTAAAGTTATTTAAATTAAATTTATCAAAACAAGTTCAACATGAAACTTTTTTTTTTCTTAAAGTGTATTTGACATAAAGTATTTTCTTGAATTTACATTCCAACGCCAACCGGCGATAAATCGCCAAATAACGAAATTTTCATTATTTTTTTATGGTTACTGAATGGAAGTTCCGCCGAAATTTTTTTTATAAACGTATATATCCACACGAGAAGAACATTATGTAATTTTTTCAGATTTTTCGGGGTATGCCCGTATGAAGACCTTCCCTGTAAGTTTAAATGTGTCATAAAACATATGATTAATAGAATTATATGTATTACAAATCAATCTTTACTACTGTTTTTAATTAACTTCTGAATTTCTTCGAACATAGCGAGTTCAGGAAATAATATTTTTAAATTGAAAAAAAAATGTTTATATGTTCTGTGAAATTTAAAGCATTTTAATCTGAAAAAGCTCTTTGTTTAAACAATGTTTTAATCGTAAACAACGGTGAATAACATTTTCTCATATTATACTCTTTGGTTTATAACATTTACGGAAAAAACAAATGAACAATAAGCGCGATCTCTTTGCAGAAGGAAGGGTTACTATTCGCTAGGCGTTTGACGTCTCAAACAAGAAATGTGCGTAGCATTGACTTCATCTCCGCGCCAATCATTGTTCTGGCGATAAGGTGCTCAAAACGTGATTCTTTCTGAAAATGCGTCCGGAAGTTGCCTGCTTGAATTTAAACGCGTTACAAATTTAACTTTTCTTTACTGGTTAATATATTTACTGGTTAATATATTCTTTTAACGTTTAGGGGGTCTGATACACATTTCAAAGTAATTTTTATTTATTGAGTTAAAATTTTGAATTTTTTTGTTATGGTTAACCATATTATTTTTAAACAAAATCACATTAATAAAACTTCTCATATATATTTATAAAAAAGTTTTTAATTTAAAATTTATTAAAAATGTGGGATAATTTAAAATCGTTATAACTCGAAATATTATAAGTAGATTTTTTTTGTGTTATTTAAATGAACAGAAATACATGAGCAATCTTGATTCAGCATTTTTAAAAATATTAATTTACATAAAAATTAAAAATCCTTCTATAGTAAAAAAAAACTAGCCTTAAAAGGAATGACTCCTGGAATGATGCTGATGTGGAAGATTTCCGGAACTAACGAATCCGGGTTGTCCACTCCTTCCATGAGTCGAATAGACCAATCAGGAAAGGGCCCCATCTATGCATCGCCGTATGGGTTACCATAAAGAGAGGAAAGGTTACCATCGCCAACAATCGCCAAGTTTGTCGCCAACTTGGCGATATATCGCCAAATTTGGCGACCAAAATTAGTTGTCAAAAGTGACGCCAACTTGGCAATAACTGTAATATTTCGCCAAATTTTTAAGTTCTTTACAACACTAGTCGTTTGATACATCATTTGAGAGGTTTGCAACTGCTTATTCATATAATGGATGTCTTGTGTGTTATCCCCCATTCTGCCCCCCAGGGGGGGCACATTTTTAATTTCTTTGCAACACCAATCGTGTTACACAAGATTTGAAAGATCTGCAACTGCTTATTCATATTATGGATGTCTTGTGTGTTACCCCCACACTCTGCTTTCCCCAGGGGGGTCACATTTTTAATTTCTTTACAACACCAGTTGTGTGACACATCATTTGAAAGGTCTGCAACTGCTTATTCATGTTATGGATGTGTTGTGTGTCATCCCCCACTCTGCCCCCCAGGGGGGCACATTTTTATTTTCTTTACAACACCAATTGTGTGACACATCATTTGAGAGGTCTGCAACTGCTTATTCATATTATGGATATCTTGTGTGTAACCCCCTCCCTCTGCCCTCAGAGGGGCGCATTTTGTAATTTCTTTACAACACCAGTCGTGTTACACAAGATTTGAAAGGTCTGCAACTGCTTATTCATATTATGGATGTCTTGTGTGTCACCCCCACACTCTGCTCTCCCCAGGGGGGGGGGGGGGGTCACGTTTTTAATTTCTTTACAACACCAGTTGTGTGACACATCATTTGAAAGGTCTGCAGCTGCTTATTCATATTATGGATGTCTTTTGTGTCGCCTCCCACTCTGCCCCCCAGGGAGGCACATTTTTAATTTCTTTACAACACCAGTCGTGTGACACATCATTTGAAAGGTCTGCAACTGCTTATTCATACCATGGGGTATTGGCGAGCGCAGCAAGCAGGGGTAGCCAATAATTTGGAATCGCGAAGCGATTACGCGGGGGGTTGGCGAGCATAGCGAGCAGGGGGGCGGGGCCCCCCTAGTATTTAAAATAAAAAAGTTTTAAATACATTGATGTATCATTTTTAATCATATTTTCAAATTTGCTGAATGGAAATTAAAGTAAAATAATGTCTTTTGTTTACTTTAGGGCAATTATGAGACCATAGTCGTATAAACAGGAAGGAAAATCACCGGGAAACGACTTTCTAGCCCAATAAAAGCGCTGCCACGTGATGAAAATCGTTGAAAATAATATAGTTTAAAGTTTGTACCTACTCTTTAAATCAGACACAGGAAAAAAAAAAAAAAAGATAAAAAAGTATAAATGAAAAGGAACAACTCTTTTGCTATAAAAGTTGTCTTTGTATATTAAAAAGATTACTTAAATAAAAATCACGAAAGTCGCATTCCTTAAATATTAAGTTCGATGCAAATTATGCGATTATCTTATAATTTTGTCAAATTTTGTTTTTTCGACTAATGAGATTAATTAATTTCTATATAAGCGCTAGAGGTCTGAATGGACCGGAATTAACAGACCCGGGCCCGTATGAAGTTTCTTTCGGCCCGACCCGTTACAAATTCTACTATTTATTAAAAAAAAATTCAGATTTTTATCATATAATTAAGATACTTTTAAAGAATACTGCTTACATGTCTATGGGATGATTTTACAGTATATTTTACAGGAAATACATATAAGCAACATTAATGATTACTTAAATTCTAAGGCCCGCCACACACCAGTGAAATATTGAACAAAACAAGTAAGAAAAATCATGCGTTAAGAATAGATTATGAAGCACTTTTCAACGCTTCATGAAATCTTTAAAAAACTTCGTTATTTAGATAAATAAGGATATAAATCCAAATATAACCAAATATGTATTCCAGTATTTTGAACAGCCCTGTATTTGATTTGACAGCTAATATACATACTATATAATGGGAAAATTTAGTTTAGATGCAATGAAAAAATGCCTAGTAGCTTGAAATTTCGCTTTTAGCAATTCATACTAATAGATGGAAACATACTTGAATATTTTGTTCAGCCCTGTAGTTTGCCTGGTACCTTTATTATACACCAGTGTTACGCTAAAATTTATTTTAAAACACTCCTTAAACAACTGAAATCACTTTCTGATAAATTATCGTTCATAGGCTCCATGTACCCAATTTTTTGCGTGGCCCTGTATATCATTTTATCTATATTCTGCAAACATTTTTTAGTAAATTTAATGCAGTTCAGTGTAAAAATGCATAATTTATTTAAGGACCACCTTTAAGTAATTTACGCTCATATAATCATAAGCAGTAACGTTGGCGAACTCTTTTGGGTAGCCCTGTATATCAACTATAGCATTTATACACATCATATAATGTGCATAGATTTAATGAAACTTAAATGCGCATATCATACTTAAAATGCATTTTATCCATCATCGGATACATATACAGTACTTCGGAAAGAATGTACTATTTGAAATCTTTTGCATGTCCCTGTAAATGCTATTGTACATTATATTAGGGAAGGCAGTATTGTATAATTTATACTAAGCCTCATTGACATAAATCAATTTTATTATACATGAAACAGTTTAATATATTTAAAATATGTCACACACAATTCCCCCTTTTACCACTATTTAATGGAATTCTTTTGTGTGGCCCTATAAATGAATAATAGCTACATTTTCACCTCATATTTTATAGAATGCATATTTTAATGCACCTCGTAGAAGCATATAAATTTTAATATGCTGTAAAATCTGTGGTACAAAATATATTTGTTATTAATTTACAGGGACAACCAAAAGTATTACATTGCATAACGGTATGGGAGGAACAATGTTTGGGGCGCGTTTTAATTATATTAATCTTCTTCGCATTTTATGAAATTGATATACGTTGCTGAAGATTACTATAAGTTACTTCCTGTATAATAGAAATCAGATAGCATTTACAGGGACACATAAAATATTTCTTCTATTGCATTATATACTATTGCATCAAGATCTGAATAGTTTAAATATTTCGTTATAGTAAGAACGCACCTCATTTGCTACGCTAGACGTGCAATTTCCAATTTCTTATTCTGATTATATGTATTTCAAACTATTAGATAACAAATGTAAAAAGTATTATATCTTGTTGTTTTTTTTCTTTTTAATACTCTCCAACAAAATTGAAAAATGTTCATGCTTTCGATTTGTCAGGCCATCTGGCTGCGCTCTAACTCTCGTAAATATATTCGGATTGCCATGAAATATTCGGAATTTATTGATATTTACCTTAGCACTTACCCTATTCCAAATGTAGTTTCTGTCATGGTTAGTTTGTTTACAGGGACAGTCAAAAGATTTTTGTTACATTACGGCTTATGGGAAAAAATCGTTTCAAATGAATTTTAAAGATCTCACACCCTGTCATACTCAAACTTATATGCATTTACGAAGCGCACTAAAATATACCTGTTGTAAAAAGGTATTTTTGTCAAAGGTATTTTGCATTGAAAAAAATAAGGTGGTCTGGTGTAATAACGCCAGGCGGGGTAATAACGCCAAGTGCTAATATTATGCATAATTATGAACTAATCCGGTAAATGACACCCATGTGCTCTGCGCAGAAGGGTTTTAAATCATATAAATCGCAAAAAACAGCTTAAAGTTCATTTGTTCCATTTGTAGGTCTTATTGCTTCTACAGGCAACTAAAATTTACACTTGATCTAAAATTTGCGAGATAAGTTTTGTGATGTGGATACTATTTTTTTATCCGGAAATACTTTATTTATTACATAAATTTGTAGTGCATTTCATGTACTTTCAAAATATTGTAGAAGATTTCGGATATCTTCTCGAGATAATTTGTAGTTTAAAATGTACTGCGCATTAACTATACCGGGGTAATAACGCCAATCCTTGGCATTAATACCCCTGTTGATTCCCAACAGTGGCTGAACTACATCCTAAATACTGATTCAAATAAACACAGTTAAAACCGTGAAATGTTTCTAATAATCCTATTTAAACGGTCTTTTTTAAGCAAAAAGAAGCTCACGGTCTGATATTCTTTTGCCTCCCCCCCCCCCCCCCACACCACACCTTTATTTTTCTTACACTTTCACAAAAAAATGAACATTTTCAACAACTTAGAATGCAATTTGTCAATTTCTAAGTTTGCATTTTTAGAATTGGGCAATCTACATGCCATTATTCCATCTTATTTCATGGTTTTGTTTGCATGGCGTTGTTACCCATATAGCTGGGTAATAATGCCAAATGGTATTAGTCAAGAAATCACGCCATTATATTTTATGAATACATATCTGTTAAATTACTTTTTTATATATAGATAGTCAATGAGTTGCTGTATCAAATCCTATATTTGTTTGAAAAATACAATCTAAAACTAAGCCGTGAAAATTGGTAGAACCTTAACGTGGCGTTATTACCCCAGGGTACCTTAGTTATTATTCATTTTCAGGACCACCCAATAATTCAATTATATAATGGTAAAAGGGGGAATTGTTTGTGACACATTTTAATTATGTTATACTATTTCATTCATAATAAAATTGATATACGTCGCTGAAGTTATCACATGCATAATACGAAGTACATAGCATTTACAGGAACACACAAAATATTTCAAATAGTATATTCTATCAGAAGTACTGTATATTATCGATGATGGTTGATGGATGGATGAAATGCATTTTTTAAATTATGATATGTATTTTTAAGTTTCACTAAATGTATGCATATTATTTGACGTGTACAAATGCTATACTTGATCTACAGGGCTACACAATGGAGTTCGTAAAAGTTACTGAATATGAGCGTAATTTACTTAAAGGTGGTTTAAAATAAGCAATGAATTTTTACGCTGAATTGCATACAGTTTTGTAAGAAATGTTCGTAGAATATAGATAAAGTCATATACAGTGTCACGCAAAGAATTGGATACATGGTATCCTGTGAATGATAATTTCCGGAAATGTGATTTAAGCAGTTTTAAGAATATCTTAATTTGAACTAAACTTTAGCTGAATATTGGACGTGTAATAATGGCACTAAGCCACAATACTAAACAAAAGCTTTCAAGTACATTTCCATCTATTAATATAAATTGGTAAAAAAGAAATTTCAACTTTTTTTTTTTTTTTGGTTAATTTAAATTTTTCCACTATATATTCCAACATATACCAAATACAGGATTGTTCAAAAGTATTGGAATGCATATTTTGCTATAAACAGTAACACCTAATTTCCCTAAATAACGACATCTTGTTAAAGATTTCAGGTAGTGTTAGAAAATGTTTCATAATCTATGTTTAACACATGTTTTTCTTACTTTTTTCACGATAAATGTTTTGATGTGGTTGTTGCGATCTTCAACATTTGTTGCCACATTTTGATCACTTGAATGCTATTAAAAGATCAGTAACAGTTTTGTATGCATATTTTTTTATAATTAATAATGTTGAATTTATAATTTTTCTTGAGAATTTTTAAACGATATTTTTATGCAGGTTTAATATTACGTACATATATTTTTGTGCATTTTTATCCGTTTTAAGATCTATGTAACATTAACCTTTATAATATAATGTTATGTTTCGATTTTACCAGTATAATAAATATATAAAATATGAAGCAAACTAAAATAGAAAAAAATATATATTTATTTATATGCACATATAATATTTATTTACATATGTACATCTATCACTACATATATAATTATGCACATAATAAATACTTAAATAATACAAATATAATGTTTGTAATATAAAAGTATATATTTATAAAAATTTAAAAATCATTCGTTATCATTCGTGTCATTTCGTTATCTTGAAAAATTCGGTAAGATACTAAAACAGCCTTTTGGCGCTGTTTTAGATTCCGTCGCCAATCGCGCCACCAGAACAGGATACGAAATTCTCACCTAATCTTTTATTTTATTTTATTTCTTTCTTTCTTTATTTATTTATTATGGAATTGCAATTTTGCAGTTTTGTTTTGTTTTTTAATTTATATTCCTTTTAGAAAAATCAAGGCTATTGATTTTTTTAATGCAATGTACGAAAACGAAAGTCCTATTGCAAGAATTTAGCAACTTTAAAATACACTTTTTGTTTGAATTATATTTAATTACTATCATAATTACAGCTATAATAAGCTTTAAATGAGTATATTTATTTTACTTCATATCATGGGGTAAAATAGATAATTCACAGTATTATTTAAAATAGCATTATTAGTACTAATTTGCATGTTTGTTTCCTTTGTGTGTGTGAAATATTTTTTTTTAATTTTGTGACTGAAGTTCCATTTGCATATTCTATGTCCTTATTTTACCAATTCAATTAGTAATTTTCTTCCAAATTAAATTTGAATGAAAAATAAATTGTTTTTATAACACTTTTGCTCCAACAGAGCCTAGTTAGATAAGATAAAATTTATTACTTCATTATTTTTCTTATAATACAATGCTATACCATTCTTTTAAAAGTGTAAACACTTCATTATGACGGATAGTTTTCTAATATGAAATAAATCTCTTGTGTACATGTAAAAATATTTTTTTAATTTGAAATATTTGACAATGTTATTATTTGAGCATTTGAAGTTAGACGTAATTTACCATATTTACAGCTTTTAGCATATATTAAATACTTCTTTATTTTGTAGTCTCTTTCCTTTTTAGTACCCATGTATAAAAACAATTTTTACGACATAGTCTTTAATATTTTCCTCCTTATAACACGTAATCCTGAAATTCTACTTTGAAAGGGAGGTTTTATTGCTCATAATAGTCACGCGTAAATAAGTTTTTAATTTAAAGGAAATATATTTTTCGCTGTTTTTACAATTAGCAACAGTGTAAAATAATAAGCTTTTCTAAAATATATAAAAAATATCTGTGGAAATGCTGAAAATTTGAATCAAACATTAAAATAAACCCTCAAAAAAATATTCAAATTAAAAAGAACAAGTTGGAAATTGCACGTGAAGCGTAGCAAATTAGGTGCGTTCGTACGATAACGAAGTTTTAAAAATATTACTTTCATATATCAATCTCATAAAATTGTAAATAGTGAATTACAATTAAAACGCTCATCAAACAATGTTCTCCCTATACCATTATGTAATGGAATACTTTTGTGTGGCCTTGTAAATCAATAACAAATGTTCTTTGCACCACAAATTATGTATGATGTATATTATAATATGTACTTTATAGTTGTATATAAATTTTATTAAGTTCGCATGAGTGTAACACCATTAAAATGCATTTGAAACATTTTTTCCCATTGACCGTAATGTAACGGAATACTTTTGATTGTCCCTGTAATTGATCTATGCATCCGATTTTCATAAAATTTGAAATAACTCGACAAATTATGTAATAATTATGTATTTTAAATTTCATACGTGTAGAATATATTTGAAACTTTTCCCCATTGACCATAATGTAATTGAATACTTTTGATTGCCCCTGTAATTGATCTATGCACACGATTCTCAAAATATTTGAAATAACTCGACAGAATTATGTAATAATTACCTATTTTAAATTTCAAACGATTAAAATGCATTTGAAACTTTTTTCCCCATTGACCGTAATGTAACGGAATACTTTTGATTGTCCCTGTAATTGATCTATGCATCCGATTTTCATAAAATTTGAAATAACTCGACAAAATTATGTAATAATTATGTATTTTAAATTTCAAACGTATAGAATATATTTGAAACTTTTTCCCCATTGACCATAATGTAATTGAATACTTTTGATTGCCCCTGTAATTGATCTATGCACACGATTATCAAAATATTTGAAATAGCTCGACAGAATTATGTAATAATTGCGTATTTTAAATTTCAAACGATTAAAATGCATTTGAAATTTTTTCCCCATTGACCGTAATGTAATGGAATAATTTTGATTGCCCCTGTAATTGATCTATGCATCCGAGTTTCATAAAATTTGAAATGACTCGACAAAATTATGTAGTAATTATGTATTTTAAATTTCAAACGATTCAGATAGGTAGTTTTTGCGTTGTTATATGCGGACGGACAGACGGACGGACTGAACGACCATTATAGGTGCTACGTATTATATAATTACGAACGCACCTAAAAAGAAAAAAAAAACGCAGTCTGCTCACCGTTAGTTTCTAAGAGTTACCCTAAAAAAAAAATTAATAAATTTCTATATAATATTTTTTGCTTCTATCGCACTTTTCTAATGGAAGGATTTTGATCAAATATAACATTAAATCTTTCTTTAAAATAACTAGCATACCCAGCCCGCTTCGCCGGGCTTAATTTGAAGGTTTATTTAATAATTTATGTGTATGGTACGCTTCCCGGACCATCGGCACTCCACGTGCGTCGGGTGAGCGTCAGAACAAACTTTCAGCATATACATATGGGTGGTTGTACTTGAATGCACAGACCTGCGCGTTTTTTTCTATCTTGCTTTTATACCTCTGGACCGAGTTGGCGCATTGCCAAGATTTGCTTCCTCTGGACCGAGTTGGCGCATTGCCAAGATTTGCTTTCCCCTGTGCCTCAATTAATTAATTAATTAATTATCCTCGGAATTCCTTTTATTTATAGAGATTCATCGATTTAAAACCTATCTGTTTTAGCATGTTTATCAAATATTTCTCTATAATACTACCTTTTTTATGCAGTTAGTTTTCTTCATATTTGCAAAGAAATAAATTTACTGCAATTGTGATAACGTTCGTTACCTTTTTTTTTTTTTTTTTTTTTTTTTTTTTAGAATATAGAGATTTTGTAAAATAATTTTTAAAAAATCCTACATTTAAAAGTGTGCAACCTCCTTGGTACTGGAATAATTTGTACTTGCAAACACTCAGTGTTGCCAGTGGGCTACTTTTTTTTTAATTAAGATTTCTTGATTAGCACCACTTTTTTGAAATAGTAAAATTCCTTTTTTTTTTTCGCATTTATTAATCCATCATTAAATAAGATGCATTTTAGCATTACAAAAAAGGGTGCCAATCAAGCATCTCAATTTAAAAGAAGTAGCCCATCTGGCAACGCTGCACACACTGAGAAAAAAAGTATGTGGTTCTGGAATCTTGAATCTAAATTGTGGCTGTAGAAAAAAAAAAAAAAATCCGTGTCATCTCTATAAATTTTAGCTCTATTTACTATTCTAGAATCTCCTACTGGAGTTCAAGAGAGTTTTTCTATATTCTTATGGTCACACTTATCGATGCGAGGTTCGTTTTAGTAATTATTATTCTAGTTTATGAAATTATTCACGAAATAAAGCAATGTTTTCCCGCTAACTGAAATGATTCCTTGTCGTTTCGTCATGTATAGAAAACAAGAGGCTACAAATTCTAGATGATTTCGTCTATTCAGTATAGATGTTTAAATAATTCGCATAACTCTGAAATTTATATTTCTCGTTGAAGGATTTGAAAAATGAACTAATCTGTTTATTCTAGGTGAAGGTGGTATATTTTTTAGGTGCGTTCGTAAATATGTGAATACATAGCACCTGTAGCCGTCGTTCAGTCCGTCCGTCTGTCCGCATATAATAGAACAAAAACTACTCAACCGAATAATTTGAAATTTAAAATGCATAATTGTTGCAAAATTTCGTTGAGTCATTTCAAAAATTTATGAAAATCGGATGTATAGTTTAACTATAAGGCAATTCAAAAGTCTTTCGTTACATTACCATTAATGCTGGGAAAGAATAATTTGAAGTGCATTTTCATGATAATATACTCTTTGGAATGTAATAAAATTGATATCTATCTATGAAGTATGCACTAAAATATACATTCTGTACAATCTGTAGTGCAAAGAATGTTTGTTTTTAATTTACAGGTCCACACAAAAATATTCTATTACATAATGGTATAGGGGGAGCATTGGATTGGAGCGCGTTTTAATTATATTAAACTACTTCACATTTTATGAAATTGATATACGTTGCTGGGTTTTACAACAAGTTACTTCTTGTATAATAGAAGGAAGACAGTGGATACACAAAAGATTTTGGCTACTATAATGTATCTGAAATGCCGTATACAATTACATCAAGATCTGAATATTTTTAAAATTTCACTACAGTACGAACGCACCTCATTTGCTACGCTTGACGTGCAATTTACGACTTGTTTTCTCAGTGCAATATTTTATCTTTACTAAATGTAGAAGTGTTTCGCTTTTTCATAAAAACTTTATTTTTATTCCTCAGTAAAATTTGTTAATAGCTGGTACATAACTAAGCGGGTCAAGCATGTCCATAAAAGTATTCATAAACGAAATTTAAATGTATTTGACATTGAAGATTTTGTTGCATCGACTTAAAGCTATTCGAGAAAACTTTCAGTAGCAGACAAATTAAAAAAAGAAATCGTAAGTGAAATTTAATTTTGGGCAGCATTGTATATATGTTCGGATGTTATACAGTCGAGTCTCTATATAACAAAATCCACTGCTCCAATAAAAAATTCGTTATATAGAGAAATTCGATGTATAGAGAATGATATTAAAATTCGTATTTAATGTGTGAAATTTGAACAAATATTATTTTTGATCTTTTGAATTAAGAATTTGAAGTGTTTAAAAGTAAATATTAACCTAACATTTTATTTCTTAATCATTTAAGCAGTTTCAAAAAAGAGAACAGACATTTATTTGAAAGCTTAATGAAAATCAAATAAGGAAGACTTGCATTAATTTCAAACGAAGAAATCTGTGATTTTTTTTTTTTTTTTTTTTTTTTTTTTAATTGTTACGCTCTCAAAAAATACTCAATTTTTAGCAAGGAATGAAAAATTGTACTTAACATTTTCCTCCATCTGAAGGCCTCTCTTGTGTGCCTCTCATTGATTCCTCTCTTACATGTGTATTAATGCAATTGACACTGTTTTGAGAAAGATGTGGAAAGGTGTGTGGGAGGTGGGATGTATTCGTTGGATTTAAAGAACAAGAAGAAAAGTAATAAAAAAAACTCAGCATTGACGATAAATTAAAAATAAGTGATGGAAAATTGATTCCATATGATTTCGAAGCTTTTTAAAAATGTTTTTTATGACCAATTTGTGAAAAAATTCTTTATATTGAGATAGATATAGAGACTGTTTTTAAAGTAATCATGCGAAAAGGGGACCGTTCCTACGAAAAATTCGTTATATAGAGAAATTCGATGTATGGAGTTTCGTTGTAGAGAGACTCGACTGTATTTTAGAATTGTAATAGTGCATTAAGTAATTTGAGCAAATGAAGTTACGAATCCTCGGATGTCATAGATTATACAATTATAAGATAATGCTATATACGACGGAGAAATAGAAGTCAAAATGTTAACCTGAAAAATTTTTCCTCGTTCAAATTCAATTGACAGGCGCATCAATTAGTATGTCTTGTCTAGTCTATTACAAAAATATATAATTGCATACCATTAGATGAAAATCAATATCAGATAAGGAAACATTCACCGCAATTTCAGAATTCCGGGTTGTCCAAATTGTACCAAAGATAGACTCGTTTTCAATGCTAATTTTCTTTTCTCATTAAAGGATGCTACGGAGTACGAACGATGAAACAGAAAGGCAGGAAAAATTATGCAATTATGACATAACCATTATCAAATGATTTAGTTTTCTTAATGAACATGCATATTTTCTTTTGAGCATGGACGTCTTTTCACAAACTAAAATTTTTCGCACGTACTCTACTTAAGGCATAGAAATACATCCGGAATTTCTCATCTTTCTTAATTACGTAAAAAAAAAAGAAAAAAAAAGCTTTCAGGTTTTGAATATACTAATTATTCCTTTAACCCTTTCCGGCACACTGTGCCCGGTCAGGGATACTTAATTTTAATTCCAAACTTGCAAACGGCACCAATAATATTTTAGTAAAATTTTGCCTTTACAATAAAAGTTTAAATTAAGGAATTCAAAATATCTCCAAATTTTTTTTTGTGAATTCCGGTGTCAGTCGATAATTTCTTATTTTACTAACAGATTTTGCCCGTACCGGAAAGGGTTAAGAGGCCACTCGACTCGCTCAAAAAAAACTCGGATGATAATGTAAAGTCTATAAGGGCGTTATTTTCAAATAAATTGCTCAAATTTTAATATTTTCCCATGATTTTTTTTTTTTTTTCGATGAAATAGCTGAGGACGATCTCGGGCTAGTTTTTACTTTTTCGATTTTGGTTTCGGATTTTAAAACAAGTTGGAAATTGCATGTGAAGCGTAGCAAATGAGGTGCGTTCGTACGATAACGAAATTTTTAAAATATCACTCTCATATATCAATCTCATAAAATTGTAAATAGTTAATTACAATTAAAATGCGCAACAAACAATGTTCTCTCTATACTCATTATGTAATGGAATACTTTTGTGTGGCCTTGTAAATAAATAACAAAAGTTCTTTGCACAACCGATGATGCAAAATCTATATTATAATATGTACTTTATGATGCATATCAATATTATTATGTTCGAATGAGTGTAATATTATTAAAATGCATTTGAAACTTTTTTTTTTCCATTGACTGTAATGTAACGGAGTACTTTTGATTGTCCCTGTATTTGACCTATGCATCCTATTTTCAAAAAAAATGAAATGACTAGACAAAATTATGTAATAAGTATGTAATTTAAATTTCAAACGATTAAAATGCAATTGCGACATTTTCCCCCATTGACCGTAATGTAAAGGAATACTTTTGATCGTCCCTGTAATTGATCTATCCATCCGATTCTCATAAAATTTGAAATGGCTCGACAAAATTATGTAATAATTATGTATTTTAAATTTCAAAAGATTCGGTTGGGTAGTTTTTGCGTTGTTATATGCGGACAGAGGGACAGACAGATGGACAGACGGACGGACTGAACGACAACTATAGGTGCTACGTATTTACATAATTACGAACGCACCTAAAAACGAGGTAGGACCCGTCAAAATTCGACGAAAGAAAATGTTTAAGAAAAGAACTGTTTCATTGATTTATAACTAAACCTGCAAAATTAGTTACAGCGAAAAAGCATCTTATATTGATCAGTCTAAACTTTCAAACAAATATTACTTTAAAGCAAAGATTAACAAAATACTATAAAGGTCAGCTGTCCAAATTTTAAAATTAAACTTTAATCATATATGTAATCAGTAAAATATAATAAAGATTAGTTTTTATATTGAAGTTATCAATTTGGTCTTAAATTTGGTATGAATGCGAATGAAAAAAACAAAAATTATTCTAAATTCATATGATCATAGAATTTCATGCGAAATTAAAACCCGTCATCATTTTCATCTTCTCAACATTTACCCACGCACTTCTCATATCCGTATTCACCACGTTTAAAAAAAATGATATTTTAATATCACTTAAACTCGAAATTGAAGTAGGGTAATTGATGAATAAAAACGAAATAAAACCGAAATCACCGAAGTTTATTACAGACGACATTTTTGACAAAATATACGCATTTTAATTTCTATTTTTTTTTTTTTTTTTTTTAATTTTAAGAGAGAATGGAGTGATTCTGTTGCCACAATTACAAAATTGGTACTAAAACTATAAAAAATTAATATCTCGAAAACTAATTAAGATACAGCTTTCAAACAAATTGCATTTAAAAGTAATTTTTTTTCTATACGACGGTGTAAAAATTTTAAAATTTCGATGTTTAGAAATGTAAAATTTGCAAGGAAAAGTGTTGCCATTCACAAAAAGACGTATGTGTTACGCACAGATACGTTTGGCCTTTATAAAATAGATACTTTAATTTTCGGAACCGGTTGAAAACGGTTCTGAAATTGAAACTATCTTAATATTTAAAAAAATATAACCAAAATCGAAAAAGTAAAAACCAGCCCGGTTGTAGATCGTCCTCAACTATCCTATGCCCAAAAAAAAAAAAAAAAAAAAAAAAAATCAAGTAAAAATATTAAAATTTGGGCGAGATATAAGAAAATAACGTCCCCATAGACTTAACATTATCATCCGGGTCTTTTTTGAGCGGTTTCTTGAGGCTGCAATCAGTTAGTCCCCTGGTCGTGGATTGCATCCGTACACATATATTTAAAAATGGGTACACAACATTTCAGTTTTTATGTTTCGGTCTCTAGCTATGTCGATACCCACAACCTTATAGCTCGAACTCCTGTACTAGACCAGTCAGACATTGCATGGTTCAATATCTTGTGGGGTCTTTTATAACTCGTGATAATGATATCACACAGTGCAGAAATTTTGTGTGACTAAACGTCTTTTTTTAAATTTATTTATTTTATTATTTATTTATTTTAAAGAAAATCCATCACTGAAAAAAAAAGGTTTCTGGAAATTGAGTAAAAAGTACTCAATTTTAAGTATTTCACATACTCAAAATAGCTCCGATCCAAATATACTCGAAACACATTTACTTATTTTTGATTCCATGGTTGTATTCAAATGTAAATTGCTATTAACTACCCCCTTGACTTACAAATTAAGGGTGTATTCGAAAAAACGCTTTTCCACCTTCAGCAGCTCGAAATTTTCCGATACAATTTCAGACACATTTTTAAAAGTAGAATCATGAAACTTGCTGAGGGGATTCTTGAAGGGACGTATGAGGTGCCGAGTAAAGTCTTTTTACGCTCAATGCATTAGAATTTGATTTATAAGCAATTAACTTCTCTGGAAGACCCTTTTTTTCGTTCCCTTATCTCCCATTTCGGAAAAATCGGTTCAAATTGCCGTTTTTGATAGCTTTTTTTGCAATATTTTGTACACTTATCAAAGAATTGACCTTTACGGCACCTTGTGCACTTTCTAAATAAGAGAATCTGCAAGTTTCATGTGTTTGAGAGCAAAAGTTAATTCAAAAATAAATCGGAAAACAAGCAGTTTGAATCGAAATACACCCTTAAAGTAAAAATATGCTATCATTTATTTCTTGATCAAAATCATTAACAATAAAAGATTAATTGATTGTTTATTAAGAAAAATAGCAAAAATTATTAGCAAAATTTCGAAATCGAATATTATTGTGGCAAGTGCACACTATTTGCAAGTACTTTTAAATTATTTCAAAATAATGTACATAATTTAATATTTGCATTAATAAGCATCTTTTATGGCCTATTGCTAGTTTGGAATTGATAACAAGTGACGTTTCAAAATTGAGAAAGCAATGTGGTCATTTTTTATCCAAACATACTCAATTTAGTATGAGTACATCAATGTACTTATTTTTAAGCATTTCTTTTTTTAGGTGCGTTCGTAATTATGTAAATACGTAGCACCTATTGTTGTCGCTCAGTCCGTCCGTCTGTCTGTCTGTCCGTCTGTCTGTCCGCATATAACAACGCAAAAACTACCCAGTCGAATCGTTTGAAATTTAAAATACATAATTATTACATAATTTTGTCGAGTCATTTCAAATTTTATGAAAATCGGATGGATAGATCAATTACAGGGACAATCAAAAGGATTCCGTTACATTACGGTCAATGGGGAAAAAAGTTTCAAATGAATTTTAATCGTTTGAAATTTAAAACGTATACTTATTACATAATTTTGTCGAGTCATTTCAAATGTTATGAAAATCGGATGCATTGATTAATTACAGGGACAATCAAAAGGATTCCGTTACATTACGGTCAATGGGGAAAAAAGTTTCAAATGCATTTTAATCGTTTGAAATTTAAAACGTATACTTATTACATAATTTTGTCGAGTCATTTCAAATGTTATGAAAATCGGATGCATTGATCAATTACAGAGATAATCAAAAGTATTCCGTTACATTACGGTCAATGGGGAAAAAAGTTTCAAATGCATTTTAATGGTGTTACACTCATTTGAATATAACAGAATTGACATGAATCTATGAAATGTGTACTAAAAAATACATTTTGTACAATCTGTGATGGAAAGAATATTTATTATTAAATTACAGGGCCACACAAATGTATTCCACTAAATAATGTTATACGGGGAAACAATGTTTGGGGGGTGTTTTAATTATATTAAACTACTTCACATTTTATGAATAAGATATACGTTAATGAAGTATTATAAAAAATACTCCCTGCATATTTACAGGAACACAAAGATTTCGACCACTATACTCTATCCAAAGTACGCTCTACTATATCAGCAAGATCTGAATATTTTAAAACTTCGTTATCAACGAACGCACCTCATTTGCTACGCTTTACGCGCAATTTCCAACTTGTTTCAGTGATGTTTTCAGTGTTATTAACTATTACTTACCCATCATACGTAGTATAGGATAAGTCTTGCAATCGTTTTGAAAATCGAAAAAAAAGTTTGACGGATTTACACGTTTCAGATACTGAAAATTACGAAAAACATATTTTTAGAAAAGAAAAATTGTCATCCGTTCGTCTGTGTGTCTGTCTATCTGTCTGTAAACGCTCTATCTCTCGAACAAATTGAGATAAAGACTTGAAATTTTGCATGTACTTAGTATGTAAGGATGGGAAGAAGCCTATTTAATATCAGTAACCTCGATTATCCGGAACTATATTTTTCGGATTCTCGAAAAATTCGTTCTGATGAAAAGTAGATAAAAATTTTCGAATTTTTTTTATTTCAAGGAGCGGACATGAAAGGCAATAAAATAACACAAATTTTGAATAAAGAACGAAGTTCATCGGATTATTAGTTACCGAGATATGTGTAATCCTGTTTTCCATATACTTTGATTTCTCATGACCCTGTATTTCATTCAAATTTATATTCAAAGATATATTTTAATTGGAAATAAAACGCTTAATCCGACGCAGTAAATTGTTAGATAATAATTTTTTTGGAGTTATTAGGATGTTTCTTTTATTTAATCCGGTACTACTTGAGTGTTTTGCTGTTTTATATAATTTGTCGAAATTGGTTCATCAGCAATTCATTAATAGAGCGTTGCTATGTGTATTAATACTATTTAAATATGAGTTTACATTTTGTTTTGGAATTGCGATGCATTTTATAAATAGTTTACACATGTTTTATTTTCATATTTTATAGTATGCATATCCATGATGGGTAAGTATTACGATGGTCCCCCAACGACTAGTTTTATATATCACTCAAAACCCTTTGTTAAAATATAAACTTTGCGAATGAGTGAGTAATACTTAGCTTTACTCCAGAATACCAGTGAAATAAACAGTTGACGAAAATCACTTATAAGCAAAACAAAGGCTGTTAACAATCTGTGTGACAAAACTAATTGTTATAAAGGAAATCAATGTTCGCGTGTATTTATCTAGATTTACGAGAACCATACGAGCAAAGAAAAGTTATTATTATTTTTCTTTTTTACGTCACTTATTACTTACCCATCATACGTAGTATAGGGTAAGTCTTGCAATCCTTTTGAAACATCGGAAAAAAAAATTTTTGACGAATTTACACGTTTCAGATAGTGGAGATTCCGAAAAACATATTTTTACAAAAAAAAAAAAAAAAAAAAAAAAAAAAAAAAAAAAATGCCGGCCATCTAAATGCCGGCCATATCTCAAGGACAAACTGAGATAGAGACTTGAAACTTTTTGTGTACTTAGTATGTAAGAATTGGGACAAAGCCTATTTAATATCAGTAACCTCGATTATCCGGAACTATTTTTTTCAAACTCTCGAAAAATTCATTCTGATGAAAGATACATAAAAATTTTCGAAATTTTTTATTTTAAGGGGTGGACGTGAAAGGCAGTAAAATAACACATATTTTGCGTAAAGAAAAAAGTCGATCGGATTATTAGTTGCCGAGACATGTGTAATCCTGTTTTCCACATTATTCGATTTTTCATGACCCTGTATTTTATTCAAATTTCAACTCAGATATATATTTTAATTGTAAGTAAGACGCTTAATCCAACGAAGTGAACTGTTAGATAATATGATTATTATTTTTGGAGTTATAAGGAAGTTTCTTTTACGCACTTCAGTACTACTTGAGTAGTTTGGCATTTTATATAATTAGTCGAAATTAGTTCATCATCAATTCATTAACAGAGCATTACTATGTATATTAACAATATTTAGATATACGTTTAAATTTCGTTTTGGAATTGCGATGCATTTTATAAATAGTTTACACATGTATTATTTTCATATATTATATTATGCATATCGATAATTGTTAAGTATTATGGTGGCCCCTAACGACTAGTTTTAAAATGTACAAAATTAATCAAGTTTCCAATAAAGAAAAACAAATGATGCTGAGATAAACTTAATCAATGTCAAAAATATCGGTATTTTATTCTTTACAGAAAAGTTTGCTGTGCATTCATGGAATAATAAATAAATAGCTCCGTTACTTTGGAGAGTTAAAGCCCTTTAAAACTAGTTTTTATAACCTTTTAGTCGAGAATTCAAAATAACGCGTGGGGTTTTCTAAGTTTCCGAACTCCACCTAAAAGTTGTGCTGTTTTAAATTAACCTCTCAAACAGAGAATACCATTACACCGAGTTTCTAATGTCGTGGTATTCTGTAAAAATTTTCAATAAACCTGATGGGATTGCGCAAATCACTCTTTACAGATGCACTCGTAATTATGAAAATACGTAGCACCCACAGTAGTCGTTCAATCCGTCCGTCCGTCTGTCTGCATATAACAGACCAAAAACTACCCAATCGAATGCTTTGAAATTTAAATATATAATTGTTACATAATTTTGTCGAGTCCCTTAAAATTTTATGAAAATCGGATGCATAGTTCAATTGCAGGGACAATCAAAAATATTAAGTTACATTACGGTCGATGGAAAAAAATAGTTTCAAATGCATTTTAACGGTGTTACACTCTTTCGAACATGATAAAATTGATATGCATCTAAGAAGTATGTACTAAAATATACATTCTGTACAATCTGTGGTGTAAAGAATATTTGTTATTAATTTACAGGACTATACAAAAGTATTGTTTACATAATGGTATAGGGAGGAACATTGTTTGGGCCACATCTTAATAATATTAAACTATTTCACATTTTATGAAATTGATATACATTGCTGAAGTTAATTGCAATTTACTTCCTGTACAATAGAAAACAGATAATATTGACAGGGATACTCAAAAGATTTCAGAACCTCTACTGTATTCAAAGTACTGTTTACTAATACATCAAGATCTGAATATTTTTAAAACTTTCGATTAGTAAGAAAGCTTCACGTGTAGTTTCAAACTTTATTATTATTATTTAACTATTACGGGAAAGTATGATACGTTTTCAGTGAATTTGTGTACAAATATAATGGTTAACCATCACAAAAAATCTCAAAATTTTACTCAATAAATATAGTTATTTTAAAGCATATGTCTTGGACCCCTTTAAAGCATTCTCAGCCGGGATGTAGTGGAGGGTATATGGCAGGTATACGCCGAATATGTTCTGGATTTTTCGAAAGATCACCGTATACCCTCTATTTCTCAAGAAAGCTATTGTATATACACAGTTTACTTTGAACATACACTATATGGCCAAAGATGACCGACCACTTGCCATTTTAGGCATGTTGTTAAATATCTAGAGAAATATAGAAGGAATTATTCTGAAACTCTAAGTGCGTAAATATGATAATACAAGTCATACATTTCCGTAAAGATTTTTTTTTTCCGAAACTTCATAAGGGACCGTCAACAAATTAAAAGAGATCGAATATCTTTTGGATAACCCCGTCAAAACTAATGTAACAAAAGCGCTCAAACTGTAGATTATGATTACGTAGCTAATTGTAATAAATTGTGTTCATTTTTATGGGGAAAGAATGTATACTGGCAGAGAAGTTTAGGTTTTTATAAAAACAGTCCCAAAGTGTTTTGCTTATAATTTGCAGAGTTCTTAATATAAAAGGATGTTCCTTTTTGAAATAATGACAAACAACATTGCACATAATACCTGTAATCAGAATTAAAGATAATAAAAATTGCATGAAAAATGAGTAGGTTTACTAAATAATTTTTCACTGTGCATGCGTCAAAAATATCAAAATTTCATTTGCATGTTATGTTAACTAAATGTATAGAGCAACTTTTGTGAAAATTTCAAAATCATAGCTTGAAAATTCTAAAAAGAATCGTTGAATGAATAAGCTAAAAATTCGCTATTCCCAAAATGAAACCAAAAAATGAAGGATTGTATCCATATATCCATTGATTAGTTTCAATATGGAATACACAATAGGGCACGTACTACTAAACATATATTTGGATAAAATCCCACATTTTTTTTTTTTTTTTCATTTTGGGAACAACGGATTTTGAGCTTATTCTATAGACGACCACATTCAGAATTTTCAAGCTATAATTTTGAGATGTTCACAAAAGTTGCTTTATTCATTTAGCTAACACAATATGCAAATGAAATTGTGTTATCGTTGAAGCATGCGCAGTGTTATTTAGTAAACCTGCTCATTTTCATGCAATTTCTATTTTTTTAATTATGATTACTGGATATTGTGTACAATTTTGTTTGTCATATTTTCAGAAAAGAGCATTGTCTTATATTAAATTATAAGCAAAAAACTTGGAAAAATTTAGGATTGTTTTTATAAAAACCTTAATTTCTCTGCGAGTGTACATGCTATCCACATAAAAATGAAAACTGTTTATTACAATAAGTCACTTAATCATAATCTACAGTTTAGGCGCTTTTTCTACATCAGTTTTGAAATGGTTATCCAAAAGATTTTCGTTCTTTTTCAATTTGTTGACAGTCCCCTATGGAATTTCGGGAAAAAATCTTCATGAAAATGTATGATTTGCATTATTATACTTACACGCTTAGAGTTTCAGGATAATTCCTCACAATTCTTTCTAGAGATTTTAGAAAAAAAAGTCTAAAATTGCAAGTCACCGGTCACCTTTGGCCGTATAGTGTATATCCTCTGCTTAAAAAATAGACCTTTTTTTTTAACTACACCATTAACTTTTTGTTTGTCACATAAACATAATGTTATCTTATCTAACTAACGATGAAAACTGTCTGATTTTGGTAGAGACTGGTCAGATTATATCCGACCCGAACCCATAAAAATCATTTAAAATCGACCCGCAACTCGATCCGAACGCGGCAAAATATTTCTCGCTGAACCGAAATTTACAATAAAGGAAAATAGACCAAAAATTTAATATAGTTAAGAAAAGGTAGTCTGTAATCATATTTCGAATATCAAGCTTATATATTATGTCGAAAAATAAACATGTAAAGAATCATTCAAATTCAGATATATAATTTTTCCTCTGGAAAAAAAAAAAAAAAATCGAACTTTGTCGATAAAATCAGATTACTCGACGAATAGTGTTTGTTAGATGTCTGTACAAGACAAAATTTCCAGACCAGGGAAAGGTTCTAACTGTATTTAAAAAAATTACCCCACCCGGTATAAAAATTAAAAATTTGACTGGCCCGGTCCATACTAAAATGTATTGATTCGGCCTGCCCCTATTTGGACTTAAAACTAAATGTTCGGCCCGTACAAAAATTTAATTGACACGGCCGTCTGAATTTCTACGAAACATGCTGATAATTCTGAAACAACATCATCCGACAATTAAAGTTTTTTTTTTTTTTTTTTTTTTTTTTTTTTTAAGCACGTAGGTTTTTAATTAATATTATAAAAAGTTGGTGTGGGGATGCAGTGAAATCCAATAGAACTTCTTAAATCAGTACATAAAAATACAGAAATTAGCTAGTGCAAAGAGTATGTGTTTCTATACTGAAAGCAAAAGCAGGGCACATTCTTGCTCATATTTTCAAAGTAGGAGTGCGTGTTTTTTGCGGCTGATTAAGAAAGGTTAACTTTAATTGAAAGGGCTTGCGAATTTCTGTCTAATTATGGTTTGGTAAGAAATTCTTTTGGATTTTACCTATATTTTATTTTCAGGATGTATTCTAAATTCATGCAGTACGCAATAACGGCAATATTAATGACCAATTACACAATTTCGTACATAAAGAATGATTTTAAAAAAATCGGTTAGACAATTACGTTCAAACAAAAATTCCGTATTTTTTTTTTAAAAAAATCGTTATTTTAAAAGAAAAGAAAAACATTATAAAATAAAATTCTAATTTTAAATTTCTACAAATCAAAAAGGAATATCTTAAGAAATATATGTATAATTTAATAAACCGAATTAATTTCTAAGACTTCGCTGAATAAATAAATATACAACAACATATCTTATAATTTTTACGACAGTAAATAAGTAAAATGCTAAACCAACGTGTGCTCCGAAAAAGTTTAGACGTCTAGATGAGTTCGGCCCGGCCCGAGTTTCACGAATGAAAATTAGCCCGAGCCCAGCTTGCGGTCCTAGACGGGAACGGGACTCAAGCTGGCTTCTCGAAGGCCTGACCTTTAGTATGGGTGTTTGAAATGCGAAAGATCCCACTTTGCGGCTTCATAATATCTATGATCAAAATATGAGTTACTGGAAAATAAAAAAGAATTAAAAACATTTACGTGATATAATTTAAATATTCTTATAACTCCATGCTTTTGTCATCAATATGATCAGGCACGGTCACTGAACACATTGAACTCTAAACGATCTTTTTGACATTTAAATCTATACTCGTAAATGACATCGCATCAGATGTAAATCACACATCATTAAACCGATTTCGAGGTTCAACGATTATTGATATCTACGTCTGAAACTGCAGTAAAGCTAATCTTACGATCTGATCATCGGAACAATTTATCAAAGTTTCGACACAGTCTGAAATATGGTTCAGAAAACTATTCCGTTGAATGTTATTATGAGTATTACTTTATGAACGAGATATTTACTTAAGTAGCTTGCTCTAAAAAACATATACATATGACCTAATACCAGAAATACAAAAATAGTAAAATTTTCCCTATATTAAATATAGAACCCTGAAAGATGCTTCTGACACTGACATTTGACATAAATTATGTGGATTCTTTCTAACGAAAAAATAAATAGTTAGTAGAATATTAATAAAAATATGAATAAAAAGTCAAAATAAAAATCCCTTAATGACATTTTAAACACGTGAATCGTATTTAATGTCATTGAATGTGACATTCACAATCATCTATTATTGGAATTTAATCTTATAGTTTGGCGATAATTTTTAGGTCGACGGGTTAACCTAGTAGTACCTAATTTTTTTATGTTATTCTGCGAAAAAATAATATTTTGTAAATCTACAGATTATAATTTATTTTTATGTTTAATTACAAGTCAAAATACGGAATAGTTTTTTTAAAGTGTACGACAAAATGTAATTTGTGTGGCCTAGTAGAGGACTCGCTTTGCTCATCCTAATAACGTTATCAACATTTTGCTAATTGTGGATCTCCCGCCCCCCTTACGCTATCATGTGTTATCATTTGTCGAACACCCCCCCCCCCCTCACCTGATGATATCGTTATCAATATCTAACAAATTTGTTTATATTTATATACTTTTTTTCTTCCTTTTTATACGCTTGCAGTGATATACACATATAGTTATAGTATATTTATTAATCGCATATTTTATGAATTAAGAAATTAATAAAATATCAAAACATAAAATAAATTTATACAAAAAAAAAATCTAAAAGAGTTAGTTACTATTTAAAAGAATTTAATAATAATTTATTGTTAAATAATGCATTCAAAATAATATTGTCTTCTTGCAATTGTCTTCTTACTCCTCGTGGATATAAGAGAAATTATCAACAAATACAACATTCATACTTTTTCTTTACTATTAAACCGCAAGCATCATTTCCTATATATTATGCTCCTTATTTCTCTAACAACGAATTATATGCCATATAGCAGAAGAGCAGGAATACCAAACGTTGGAGCATTGAAAATTTTGGAATGAAATGATTTTATAAAAATTTAATGGCTTTAAAAATAGCTTTGTATTTTCGTAAAAACATATAGTAACTAGTCGGATGAGGCAATCCCAAAACTTTCTTCTATCTCATGCACGTTAATACGTTAATACTTCCAGAAAAATAAAGCATGGCAACGTCACCGATTAGGTAATTTACACCAAAATCTAAACTGTAACAACTTGTTTCAAATTCTGACTGAATCTGAAGCTCGATGAAAATCCGTGTAACAGTATCTGAGATAGAAGCATCGCAAAAATCATTAAAAAAACTGGATAGAAGCGCCCCTGTTGACAGATTTAATTCAAAAACTATAAAGAATACTAATTTATGTCAGGGACTAACTGAATCTGAAGTTTGATGAAAATTCGCGCATTACTTCCTGAATAGAGAGCTATTGCAATAATCATGAATAATACCGCAAGCAGCACCATCTGTTTGGCGATATGTACCAAAATGAATAAAAACCATATATATCAAGTACTAACGGAATCTGAAATTTTAGTAAAATCCGTCCGTTAGTTCTTGAAATATAGCTATTATGGAAATCGTGAAAAAGGCAGCATAGCAACAGCACCTGTTGGGCGATATACAACAAAAGCTAATCAAATCCAGTTTATAATCAAACTGAATCTAAAGTTTTGTGAAATAGTTCTTAAAATAGAGCGCCCACAAAATTTATGTCACATAGAGACAGACAAACATTTTGTAAAAACAGGTTTTTTTTTTTTTTTTTTTTTTTGAATTTTTGACCTCTAAAACGTATAAATCCTTCGAAAATTTTCACGAATACAATATTCTCTTTTTGTAAAGATAGAAGAAAGTAATAACAATAATCGTAACAGATTATTTGGCTATAAAGGGGAAATTGCTGAAAAAAGAAAGGTTTTTTTTTCGATAAAAAATGATAATGATAACAATATCAAATCAACCCCCCTCTCCCCAAAGATATCTTCGGTATCAAGTACGAGATCCGCCAATCCCACGGCCCTCATTAAAGTAATAACGTTAAATATGCACGGCCTCAGTGGAAACATTTACAGACGATATGGAGAGAAAACATGCATCTACTAAATATTTTAAAAATATCCATATCTGTCGATACATTGATAAATAATCCAGCCCCTACTTCTGCAACCTGTAAACCTGTTTTTGCAAAAATAACTCCAGAAAAAAAAGCAAGAAATAATTAAAGGAAAAAGGTTTTGTGGGGATTTTGTAGTAAGATTCGAAAACATATTCTTATTTTTTGTGAAATTTCCGCGAAAAGAAATATAAGTATCGACAGCCTTGATGACATGTCCCTCAATTATGGAAACTTAAATATTTTTCTTGCTCTTTCATTATGATAAGAATTTTGGAAATCACGTGAGACTGTTTGGAAAAGAGTAAATTTACTCAACTATTTTAGTGATGTTAGACTACTAAAGCGATTATTTTCTAGTTTGATTTCTATAAAAGCCTTTTCTTGTTCAATTTCAGTTCCGCATGTTAATAATGTATCAACTCATTTTTTCTTAAAGAGGCAACACATACCTTTTTACTCCTATCCCTGCCCACTGTTTGATTGTCTTTATCAGTGTATTTTAACAAGCAATTTTATTTTTCGCTTGTATATTCAACTAGCAAGACTTCGCCCGCTTCGCTGGTCAGTTTTTCTAAAGAAACTTTGAATCAAACGAAATTTTTATATCATATTAATTTTTAGTTTTATATCATATTTTAGACTGTCTGTCATGGGTGAAAAGTCAGTCATCTAAACGAAAAGTCCAATTTAGTCACCGATGAATGTCGTAACGCTCAACGTGTTAACACTTTTAATCTCATAAAAATTCATTCAGCGGAACCTTTAGCCAAACTTTTGTGATTGGGTTCATCTGATTTAAAACCTCTCCATAACTAAAATATGTTATCAGTTGAAAAATAACTACAAAATTGGATTTTTAAGGAATTTTTTTAAAGTTCGTTCCTTTTTTTTAGCCCCCTTAGGCGTGGAATTTTCGAAAATCCCTTCTTAGCGGCACTCGACGTTATAAGAAGTATTTTTACCCCAATTTTCAAGTTCTTTGGTTCAACAGATTTTTTTGTGATGTGATTAATACGAAATCCAGACTTTCTTTTATATTTATAGATTACTGCAGTAATATGCAGTGCTTTTGTAAAAAAAAACAATTGTTGTATGATCTTTAATTTTCAAAAAACGTATTTTCATATGGAAAATTTTTTTTTATATTAGGTATAAATACTTTTTGAATGAAAGTTTGTAATTTGAATTTTGTGTCTGCGTACGTGATAAGAGAAACTTCTTGGGAGATCAAATTTAATCACAGTAATATTAAGTCTATGGGTGTTTGTTGCATTCTTATATTCAGAATATCTCCTCAGGGAATTAATATTTTTAACTTCTTTTTTCAGTATTCTCTTCTTAAAGGATGTCACTTTTTAACACTTTCTAACAAAGTTGAAAAGTGTTTATCATTCGGTTTGTCTGGCCGTCTGGCCGTCTGGCCGCGCTCTAACTCCCGTAAATATACTCCGATTGCTCTGAAATTTTTATATGTTATTGATGTTTACCCTAGCACGAACCCTATTGAAAATGAAGTTTCTACTATGATTAGTTTATTTACAGGGATAGTCAAAAGTTTTCCGATACATTACGGCCAATGGGAAAAAATCGTTTCAAATGAATTTTAAAGGTGTTACACCCTGTTAAACTTATTCAAATTTACATGGATTCACAAAGTGAACTAATTTACGCATTCTGTAAAATATGCTGTCAAAATAATAATTATTTATTTACAGGGTCACTCAAAAGAATTCCATTACACAATAATAAAGGAGGGAATTGTTTGCGACACATTTTAATGATGTTAAACGATTTCAAGTATCATAAAATGGATATGCGCCGCTGAGACTTAATATTTAACACATAATATGAAGTGGATAGCTTTCACAGGGACACACAAAATATTTCAAACCTTATATTTTTATCCGAAATACTGTGTATTATCGATGATAGCTGATGGATGGTTGAAATGCATTTTCAATTATGATATGCGTATTTAAGTTTTACAAAATGTTTGCAAGTTATATGGTGTAATAAATGTTATAGTTGATATACCGGCTTACACCAAAGAGCTCATAAAGGTTACTGAATATGAGAGTAATTAACTTAAAGATGGTAGTAATGCATTTTTAGGTTAAACTGCTTGCAGTTTACTAAGAAATGTTTGTAGAATATAGATGAAATGATATACAGGGTCACACAAAGTATTAGCTACATGGTCACCCATATATAATAATTTCTAGAAGTGTGATTTAAGTAGCTTTAAGAATGTGTTTGTTTGAACTAAATTTTAACAAAATACTGGCGTATAGTAAAGATACTGGATAAATTACAGGGCTGAACAAAAGTATTGAAGCATTTTCCATCTATTAGAATAAAGTGATGCAAGAGATACTTTAGCCAGTTAGGCATTTTCTTGCTAAACTAAATTTTCCCATTATATTGTATATATATATATATATATATATTAACCGACGAATCAAATACAGGGCTATTCAAAAGTATTTCAAAACATATTTGGCTATGGACAGTAGCATCTTATTTCCCTGAATAACAAAGTTTTGTTAAAGATTTCAGGAAGCGTTGGAAAGTGTTTCATAATCTATGCTTAACGCATGATTTTTCTTACCTGTGTTCTTTGTTTTCAAAATATTTCTAAAAGTTAAATTTTAACACTTCATATAAAATTATACATAGATTTTATAAATGTTTTGAAAACTAAGGGGGGGGGGGGGAAGATGTATCCTATAAGAAGAGTGAAAAAAAGTTTAAAATATTAATTTCCCGAAAATATTTTTTTTATTGTAAAATAAATAAAATTTAAAGAATACTTTGAAGTACCATTTAAGACTTGTATTTGAGCTATTCAAGACTTTCAAAACGAACTTGAATATCCAAAATTTTTGAGTTGCATTTCATTGTTAAATTAATTTATTTCGCAATTTTTCACGCCTACTTTCTGAGAACATTCTAATTATATTACTTACCCTATCAGAGGCAAAGCACTTCTGCCGCTAAAATATTGAAATTAAAAAGAACAAGTTTTACGTACAATCAAAATAAGTAAAAGTTTCTTCGCACATTGTAAAAGCAAAACTTTATGCTACAAAACTCTGGTGTCGTTTTTTTCACATATCAAAGGAAAAGTATAGTTTCAAATGGTTAAATAGCACATTAAGGGTGCATTGGAAAAAATATTTTTCCATCTTCAACAGCTCAAACTTTTCTGATACATTTTTAGAGTCATTTTTTAAAGTAAAAACATGAAATTGCTGGGGTGATTTTAGATGTATAAGATGCCATGTGATTTCATTTTTCGCTCAACTAATTTGAATTTGATTTATAAACAATTGTTCTCTCAGTGCGACCATTTTTTTTTTCTTCCAGATCTCACACTTCAGAAAATTTAGCTCCTGTGCCAACTTTGATTGCATTTTTTGTAATATTTTCTGGCTTTATCGAAAAATCGACGAACATGGCACTTTATGTAGTTTCTAAATAAGAGAATTTTCCATTTTGATGCATTTGAGAGCAAAAGTTAACTTAAAAATAAGTCTGAAAATAAGCAGTTTAGATCGGAATACACCCTTAATCGCTTATTTTCTATTTAACAGCATCCTGGTTACAGGGTTCTCGAAACCGCGTTTGCCAGTGCGCCAAATTGCGACACAATTCTTACATTTGGCGAATAAATGGGTGATTAGACTCGCCAAATTGAGAGTTCTAGTTCTCAATTTTAATTTAATTTTGTTTTTATTTCCTTTTTTATGCGTGTATGTGTGTGTGCCAATACAGACGACATTCTTATTTAAAAACTCTGATACAGATACAACCAGTAAAGTGTGAGAAAAACTTCAGTGTGATAAACACAACAAAAACTTAATATAGAAATTGAAAATTAAAACAAAATCTCCTAAATTCAGAAATCAATTGCATGTAGGTAATGTCAATATCATCTCAGCATGTGTTTTAATGGATACAATACGCAACAATACAATTTTGAAACAGCAGAATTGACCAACTGAATTTGAAGAATGGGCTTCAATGAAAAGCAGAAGAATTCTGAAAAAATTAAAAATTTTTGGCACTTATTGTGTTGTCTTCATTTAGAATTTTTCAGAATTGATCGAATGTAATATCTAAATATTCTAAGTTAACTGGGACTAGAAGTTATATTTCATAGCACTTTATAAAGTTAAATCGTAGTTAAGAAAAAAATTGAGAATTTTTTTTTTCTGACTGTGCAAAATATTTAGAGTGGAATTTTTTTTTCTTTTTTTTTAAGTTTTTGAAGGGGTTAAGGAAAAAATTTTCAATGTTTTACTACATATTTTGCTGTTTTTTCCCTTTTCATTGCCTGGTATATAATATTATAGAAGTTTTTTGCTTGAAAATGATATAGAAGATATGAGCCTTCAATCTCTCAACAAAATCGATTCTAGATTGTACTACATTCTCATGACCTAACCGCTCAAATGCCTAAGAGATCGGTGACTCTTACCCTTTAAGACTATGGAGGTACTCTTGAGATCTCTTAAAGTAGTATTTGAATGTCAGAAAGAAAAAGGAATTATATTTTCCCAGAAGGGTTCAGGTGCGTCCATCGACATCATGACGTCAATGCGGTTTGGGAAAACCACGCTTTAATCGACAATCTCCGTCAATTAAAATTTGCCTTTTGAAATTCCATTCCAGCAACATCTTTCAATCAAGTGGAACCAGTATATTAGACAGGGAGAGTTTTAGCGTACATCGTTTTTTTGATATGGAGAAAATATAGGGTGTCCCCAATTATTGTTGACCAAAAGCTAATTCCTAAGCCGTCAATTTTAGAGGTTTAGCTTCAGTTGCAGAATTGTTTCAAATGATGTTCTTCGTCAGACAGAAGTCCATTTATGCACTTACATAGTTGTTTTTACACTCTTTTATTAGATGCGTTCGTAATTATATAAACAAGGTAAAACCCGTCGAATTTCGACGAAAGAAAATATTTATGAAGAAACTGTTTCATTGACTTATAATAAACCTACGGAATTAGTTACAATAAAAAATGCATCTAATATTGGTTTGTTTAACTCTCATACACATATTATTTTAACCTAAATTTAACAAAATAATATTTCTATGAAACTCAGTTGTCCGGATTATTAAAATTAAATTTTAATCGTAATGTAAGCATTAAAATATAATAAAGATCTGTTATTATGACAAAGTTATTAATTAAGGCTCTTATGCTTGGTATTCCAAAATGAAAAATTGCAAAATTTATTCCATTTTGACTTAATCACAGAATTTTTTTCCCTTGAAATGTAAATCCCACATGTGAAAAGGAATAGTTAATGAGAAAATGGCGACATAAAAATACAGTAATCTGCTTTCATGGACTTTTTCCTCTTTGCTTTTAATAGAAATGGAGTTCTTCTGTTGCCACAATTATAAGAAAAGGTATTAAAAACTACAAAAAAATTAATATCTCAAAAATAAATTAAGATACAATTTTCAAACAAATTGCATTTAAAAAGCACATTTTTTTTTTCCCTATATACGATGATGTAAAAATTTAAATTGTGGGATGTTTAGAAGCTTAAAAACTTCCAGTAGCAAAAATTTCAAACCGAAATATTATTTCAACTTTCAAGTTGCCATTCGCAAAATGACGTATGCGTTACGCACAGATACGTTTGGCCTTTATAATATAGATACGTAGCACCTATATAGTCATCGTTCAGTCCGCCCGTCTGTTCGTCCGTCCGCATATAACAGAACAACAACTATTCAGTCAAATCATTTGAAATTTAAAATATATAACTGTTGCATAATTTTGTCGAATCATTTCAAATTTTATGAACATCGGATGTATTGTTTAATTACAGGGACAATCAAAAGTATTCCGTAATAATTTTACACTCTTACGAACATAATAAAATTGATATACATCGATGAAGTATGTACTAAAATATATATTCTGTACAATCTGTAGGGCAAAAAATATTTGTGATTAATTTACAGGGCCACACAAAAGTATTCCATTATACAATGGTATAGGGGGTAAACGCTATTTAAGCGCGTTCTAATACTATTAAATAGTTAAAATTTTATGGAATTGATATACGTTGCTGATGTTTCTACAAGCTACTTTCTGTGTAACAGAAAGCATATAGTATTTATAGGGACACACAAAAAATTTCAGTCACTATACAGAATCCAATGTACTGTATATTATTACACCAAGATCTGAATATTTTAAAAACTTCGTTATAGTGCGTATATATAGTACGAACGCACCACCTTTGCAACGTTTGATGTGCAATTTCCAACTTGTTTAAATCAACCTAGTTTTTAGTACTTCCCAACACAGTTGAAAAGTATTTATGAATTGGTTTTGTCTGTCTGTTTGTCCGTGCTGTAACACGTGTAAATATAGCGAGATTAGCATGAAATTAATCCACCTTAGGGATTACAATGGCATGTTCGATATTTGAAAGGAAGCGTTTAGCATATACCGTTCATTTACAGGGACGCTCAAAAGAATTCCGCCGTACTTTTCTTTTTGGGAAAAATTAATTTGTGTAGTGTTTTAAACTTTTTTAAATTTATATATATCACTGATGTGTGCTATAAAGTGTTTATTGTAGAATCTGGTCTGCATATAATTTATTATTCTTTGGCAGGAACGCATAAAAGTATTTGGTTACAGTACTGCCTATAAACAATAATTGCTCGCAGCGTGTTTCGGTGCGTTTGTAATTATGCAAATACGTAGCACCCATAGTCGTAGTTCAATCCGTCCGTCTGTCTGTCCGTTTTGAAACGCGAAAACTACCCAACGGAATCGTTTGAAATTTAAAATATAAAGAACTGTTGCATATTTTTGTCTTGTAATTTCAAATTTTATAAAAATCGGATCTATAGTTCATATACAGGGACAATCAAAAGTATTCCGTTACATTACGAAAAATGGGAAAAAATAGTTTCAAGTGCATTTTAACGATGTTACACTCTTCCATACATAATAAAATTAGTATGCACTTATGAAGTAAGTACTAAAATATACATTCTATGCATTCTGTACTTCAAGGAATATTTATTACTAATTTACAGGGGCACACAAAAGTATTCCACTGAATAATGGTATAGGGGGAAACATTGTTTGGGACGCGTTTTAATTACAATAAACTAATTCATATTTTATGAAATTGATATACGTCTTTAAGGTTTGTTACAAGCTACTTCCTGTATAAAAGAAAACAGGTAGTATTTACAGGGACACACAAAAGATTTCAGATATTACACTGTATCCGAAGAACTGTATACTGTTACACCAAGATCTGAATATTTTAAGAACTTCGTTATAGTACGAACGCATCTCATTAGCTACGTTTGATGTGCAAATTCAGTTTTGATACTGCTTTTAAAATTTAACCATTTTTTGCATAGGAATCGTTGAGTATAAATTTTATAGATCTTATACAGTGAAACACAAATGATTTAAAGTACATTTCCGTTTATTGAAAGAAATTGCAGAGTGCGAATTTTAAACTGTGCTATGTGTTTAATTGACGTAACATTTTAGTATTCGATGCATGTATAAATGCCAGTCCATAGATCAAATACAGCGATGAACAAAAAAATTCTGATGTTTTACAACTAATGACATATAGCAAAGATGTCCAATGCGATACCCTTTGCGGGTTTTCTAGGCGCCGCCCTTTTCAAAGTATGCCGTTACTAGTCTTTTTTTTTTTTTTTTTTTTTTTTTTGATAAAAAGATCTTTGATATTTTCATGAGAAATGTTTTAAAACTCTCTAAAAGTGTATTTCACATATCAACAATTATAATGTATTCAACGTATTAAAAGAAAAGAAAGAGCACTTAATTAGTTAACATATAAATATTCTGTAAAAAATATTCGTTAATATACACAAATTTTCCGTAAAATTCTACGGAATAGTTTCATTTTTCCGAAAAAACAGTAACACTTCCGTTATTGACATTTTGAGATTATAAATACAGTTAGTTTTCCGTAAATTTATTTGGAAACAGAGAAGTTCCTTATTAAAACAGCATAAATTCCATAAATAACTCTAGTGGCGCCATCTATATATGGGATAGAAAAACATTATAGAGTTGTTTTATGAAGAACTTTCTATAATAATTTCCTTTATTTCTTTCTGTTTTAATAATATAAAGCTAACATATTTTTACAATATTAAAAAAATAATAAAAATTACAAGATTTTATTAATTTTTTTTAACTTTGAGATTAGTTAGTTAGTTTATTTTCAGTTACTTTATTTCCATTATGATTTTTAAACAATGTTTAACTCATTTATAGCACTTTTTTTTTTAATTAGGTAGGATATTTTAAAATGGAAAAAATTATTACTTTTAATTTTGATATATTTTTTTAATCTATTCACTTTAAGAAAATTTAAAATATAAAATTTAAAACATTGGAATTGTATTAAAGAGATTTTTATAAAGTTGACGATTATCTCTATAAAAAACAATAAAGGAAATTTATTTTAATAACCCGTAATAACTATCTTTAACGAGGTTAAAATTGATCGTCATACAAATACTTTGTTAAAATAGATATTTTTTCAAAAAGTATGTTACTATCCATTCAAAAATAAATAAGTAAATAAATATGAATAAAATTACAATAAACTTTTAAAAATCTCCTTAAAATGAAAGAAACAAAACTGTTTAATGCATTCAACTCTTAATACATGCAATATTTTAAAGTCTAAAATTTATGTTTTATAGAACTGAAATTAAAAACTAAATATTCGAAATTATGGAAATAAAATCTGTTAAACATTTAGAACTGTACACGCAATAGAAAATATTTCTCTACAAAAATTAATGCCTCGTTCAACATAAGGCCTTTCCTCTATATAATCATTCGAAATAAGTAAAGATATTTTTAAGCTCTGCATGCGTAACTATGACGTAATGGTATTACACTACTGCAAGCTGCCATAGGACAGGTCCCTGGTTCGATCCCCATCGAGGGTAAATGACATTTCCTCGCTGTTGTTTAAATTAAACGTATGTGCTCTAACCTGATGTGTCTTTGTCTAAAGAATAAAAATCATAAAGATGCCAGTTCGTCCGTGAAAATTCTTTCAAGCGAAAATTTTTGTATAAAAAAATATGGGAAAAAAACGGAAATATTTTATGAAAAAAACGGAAATATTTTATGAAAAAAACGGAAATATTTCTGGAAAAAATAGAAATTTTTTCCGTTAAAGAACGGAAATAGTACTAGCATCTAGATTACCAGTTCTATTTCCGTTATTTAACGGAATTTCTTTTTACAGTGTACATATCATGTGCTGTTGCATTTCTTCACTAATTTATAGTTATACTTTACAAATCTTTTCATGGAAATTTTGACGATAGGAATTAATAAATGTCAGCAATAACTTTTTTAATAGTTAAATACAAAAGAAAAAAAGAGAAAAAAACAAAAATACTAATTCAAAAATGTTTAAGATGACGACTCGCAGAAAAATGCATTATTCAAAACTTATTACAATTTACGGATTTTTTTTTTTTTTTTTTTTTTTTTTTTTTTTTTTTATCATGGCGTTTTAAACCTATAAGTGCATTATGTCTCATTTGTATATTTTTGCAATACAAAGTTTCTTGCAATACAAAGTTTGCAATACAATGGTTCAAAACTTGCAAGGTTCTTGCAAGTTTTGAACCATGTTATAATTGGCGTCTTTCATTGCTTGCCAAAAGCTCAAATGCGCCCCTGCTTAGTAAAAGGTCCTACAGGCCTGATATACAGTATTCTAAATGCGTTGGAAAGTGTTTCATAATCTATGTTGACTACATGGCTTTTCGGTCTTGTTTCATAAGTAAAAATGAAATTTTGTAATCCATATTACTCAATTTCTGATATGATTGATTCATTGAAATAATCTGTACAAAGGCGTGTTTCCGATGAAAGTACAACATATTAATATTTTTAAGAACTTAACATAAATTAATAATTTAAGACATTTTTTCCGTTTAAATGATAAATCGCGTCTTCAGTGTTACACAACTGCATATGTATGAATTACAACAAGAATGCATTTAATGAACCACACTCTCCGAAAAGGCCAACGGGATGTGAAGTTGCAACAACGAAATATTTTAAACACTATAAAATAGAAAATGTACATAAAAAATAGAGAGCAATATATTTTTTAACAAAATAATGCTTTAATCAGTTAGTAGTTTCATATTAATTGAATTGTGATTAAAGGTAAAGAAAATACAGTAATAGCCTCGATTTTCATTGATTTCGGTTATCATCGGTTTCGGTTTTCGTCGATTTATTCCTTGAAACATTTTTCTCGGTTTTTGTCAGTTGCCTCGAATTCCGTAGATGTGCCTTGGTGATCATACTTCATTTTCTATAAATAAAGGGGGGGGGGCGACCACTTGTACATTTGTTATCAGTCTAGCGCTATTTCTCATCGTATGTGCATCAGCAAAGCGTCTAGGCCAATAATTTCGTTTATTTCAAGGGTATTTTGGGGCACTTTTCATTGATTGCGATTGGTCTATTATGGGACCGAATACAATATTCATTTCTTATTGTGTTTAGTATTAAACGCTGTATTCTCTATAAAATGTGTTTTTAGCGTGTATATTTTGTAGTGTTTAGAACGAATTAATTAGATTTACATAGGTTCACATAGAAATAATTTCGTCGGTTTCGGATTTTGCCGATTGTTTTCTGACAGATTACCGATTACACTCCGAAGTATCACTGTACACTGTAAAAAAGAATTCAAGAGGTTACTAAAAATTTTTTAGTAAATTTGTATTCCACAGAATTTTTTAGTAACCATTACAAACTTTTTTTTCTTTGCAAGTGAAACAAACATTACTTTTGTAAACGTAACAAAAGAGTTTTTTGTATAACTAATTTAAAACTTTTTAGTATGAGCCACCAAGCAAATTTTAGTAATAGCTTTAATTTTTTTTTTAATAACAAGCGGCAATAGATGGCAGCACCAAACATTGCTACCTGCTCCGCTAGGACTTTCATAATCCCTTTATTTAAAGAGTACTTACACTGCATGTAATTCTTAGAGATTTTCTAGTGACCGAGTAAGATTACAAAAGAAATTAGTAATTACAAGGATCACTAAGATTTTTTTAGTAGATCGACCATTTCTTTTTTTACAGTGTAGGTAATACCGCGAGGTGTACTGCAAATTTTAAATCTTCTAAATATCATACTTTTACATTTTTATTCTGTAGAATAGAGAAAAAAAAAAACGCTTGCAAATGCAATTTTTTTAAAAACTGTATCAAAATTTCTTTGACAACTATACCGGCATTTATTTATTTTATATGGTTTTAAGTTCCTGGTATCAAAGCCAGAGAGCTAATGCGCGTACAAGTTTTGTATATATCTACGTATGTATATAAGCAACGCGATAACTCATGATAAAAATGTCCGATTTTCTTTAAATTTAGCAAATGGATTCATTCTGATAAAGGCTTCTTTATTTTCGAGGGTTATTGGTTAAGTATAAATGGGGGGGACGCAGGGGTTTAACCCACTCCTTAATTTACATAAATAGACTTTTCATGCGAAATTACCCGATTTGCTTCAAATTTGATACATATTTGGTATTTATTCATTATATTTTTGATATACCGGTTTATTTTGATAAGGCACATCCCTGATTAGATCAGAAGGTTTATTGGTTAGCCATAGAAAAGGTGGAGGGGAGCTAATTTCTCCGTCCTTAATTAAGATACATGGGTTTTTCATGCTGAAATATTAGATTTGTTGCAATTTCCTATACCCATTTATTCTGATAAGGCTCTTTTCTGATTGTTTATCTTTTTTTCCAAAAAGAGTGAGTTCTATTTTATGAATAATTGACATAAATACTATAAAATTAGAGTGAATAGCTTTTAAGCTCAATGCCATCAGTCTAACAGGCCACTTTTTACTTTTATTTAAATCATTTTCAAACATGACTTTTTTTTAAATCTATCTCTATGGGGTGCAGACGATTATGAAAGAGGAATCCGTTTCCATTTAAATTTATATAAATAGTTCGGCATTTCTTTTCGGTCTGCTATTCCATAGCGAAATAAAAATTTCATCAGTAAAACAAAATAGTATAAATAAAACAGAAATTTAATAAAACATGTAATGGAACTACGCGCTTGAACAACTGAAATGATCAAAATAAAAAAGGATCGCTGTCAGTAAACAAATTTTCGGAGGTTTCTTTGGTTATTAACAAAAATATCGTTACGAAAATACACACAAAAATACATTTTTTATGCATTTCAAAACTTTATTTGATTACAAAATGGATACTTTCCAAATGAAAATGATTGTCAGTGTTGTTAGTGGACAATCTAAAATAATTTATTAATCTTAAAAAAAAAAAAAATAATAATTGTAATTTAAGAAATTACCCCAACCATTTGAAAAATGTTTCACTCGATACATTCATCTATCATTTTAAGCTAAATACCAGTTGTTTTATTGTGTATTATCCGTGCCACTGCTATAAATGACTTTATACATGCTGCAATTTGAAGGTACGGTTCGTTTAAGTTATATCACTCTATTGTCGCCAAGCATAAAAGTTGGCGACGAAAGAAACATTTCAAACTATTTAACATTGTTGGTGCAAAAGTAATCATTATTAAAATACAGCTTTGGCATATACTGTTATACTTGTAAGACTTTGGCATATATTGTTTGATTTTACAGAGCAGAATTTTGGTGATGGAGGTTTTAAACCAAAATCGATCGCAGCACATGCATCTGTGAATGGGTCCATCAGACATCGAATCAAAAAAGTTTTTTCCCAGTTTTTCCCAAGCCGATTGCTTTTTAGTTTTCTTTTTAGGTGGTGGAAAATCAAGAGTAATAGCTATAACATTTTCCGGCTTGTTAGAATCACTATTGGCACTCAAATTTTCCTGGTTAGAACCGACCGATAGTAAAACGCCATGGCTAGTGGATTGGTCGCCCTGGCGACATGATGTTTTACAATTAATCGGTTCGGCATTAAATTGCTTCCTTTTTCGTGATCGCCTTTCAACACGTAATTGGTTTTCAGCGGCTCAATAATCTTTTGATTTTATCATTTTCTGCATTGAAAGACGTTTTTGCGCCAAACCAAATACAGTATTACTCAGTTATCCCGTCGACCAATTTCGCCAAATGATACGAATCGCCAAACTAATAAGCAACTTATACATGTTGACTGTGTTTAATATCATTGAATGCGATATTCACGTTCATTCATTTCTTTGGCTTCGGCTTTTTCCGTATCTGTTAATTTCCGTCTACCCATTTTTAAATTTGTTAGTTTTCTCCTTTATTACAATGATTTTAACCATTTTAATTTACTATTCAAATAAAAATTCTTCTAAAAGTAAAGAATTTAATTTAAATTCAAATAAAAATTCTTCTAAAAATAAAGAATTTAATTTAAATTCAAAAGTGGTAACATCATTCAAAAGTGGTAACATCATTCAAAAGTGGTAACATCATCGGGTCCATTCTCCCGAAAACAACAACCATTTTTCAAATGGTTAAAAAAAAAATGTCGGGGGTCGGGGTTTCCCTAGTCTGTAACCAGGGAGATCTGTGGCAAATACCCTAGTGCTTATACAAAAGAGTTCTTATTTTAAACTATTTTTGTTTTTATACAAGTTTTTATACGGTTTCTAGGAAGCTTTTAAGTCACATTTTGTACAGCTTTCCTATTTAGAAAACAAAATTGCACTTTTGTATGACCAAAACTTACAGGCTTGTAATACTTTAAATAAAAAAAAAATTCAGCGCTCATTGGTATTAAAAAAGTGTTTTTATCCGTTTTTAGAACTAGACTTGTTGAAAATTCATAACATTCAAAACTCGATAAGTTTTGGTCGTAGAAAAATTTAATTTTTACTGTTTTACTTAGATTTAGAATGTTTTCCGAATGTAATTTTTAGAGTCCAACAGGAAAACTTAATAATTAATTCAATTACGTAACTGTAGAAAAACTTAGCTATTTTGACCTAAATAGATTTTCACATTAGGAACTGTGCCTCTAAGCGGTTGAGAAATCAGCTATTGGTCAATGATAAGAAGTAACACCGGGTATTTATCACAAATGTGAAGAAAAAAAAACTTTAGATTATAAATTATTAAAATAATCATGCTTGGAAGTATCATATTTTTTAGTTTAAATATAAAACAGGTAAAAATGAATGTCTTAGAATGTTTAGCTTTGGAGATTTGGTCCCTTTGAAACGTGTTTTTTAATTTAAGCATTTTAAGGTGCACTTTTGTCTTAATCACAAAGGACTCAATGAATGAAAAAAATTTTATCAAGAAATTGTTCGATTCCCTTGGCAAAATTTGAAAAAAAAATAAAAAATACTTATTATTAAGTAGGGGGAACTGGACACACTGATACAGTTTTTTTATAAGATTTTGTGTGTGTGTGTCCAGAAAGTAGAAATTTTAAGTTGTTTTTCCATGTAGTGTCAGCAAAACTTGTGCAATAGGTTATAAAAATGTACAGTTGTTGTTTTATATAGTACTTTAGCATGCCATTAAGATTTAAAAAAAAATCGTTTGTATTAATGTGCCCTATCTCCGGGGCAGATTGATACACCTCATGGGGCACTTTGATACGTTTAGGAAAAATGGAGACAAAATAACAGCAATGCATATTTTTCTTAGAAAATTAGCTAGCAAACCATTTCATATGTATTTATAGAAATTCAAATCACAAACAATTTATTTGTAAGTAATATTAAAGCAATCAAAATTAAATGAATAATGACTTAATGTTTTGACTGTTCCTTGTCTGATTGTTGGCTGTGGTAACTTTGTCATATCTGGCACTTTACCCAGCATTATTTTCTTTCTTAGAAAAGAGGAAAAAATGACCAGGTTTTCTGTTTATAAATCGGTTTATAAACAGGAAATAAAGGATAATTATATTAAAAATTCTGTTTATAATGTAATTATCATTTGCTGTTCTGCAGCTTGTTTCTCTTGCTTAAAATTTCTCATGTTGAAAATACGTTTTTCTCTGGAGAATCGATATAAAATCGAGATTTACCAGGCTGCCGTCCTTTTCTTTTATTAGTGCTACTAGCACTAGATGTTGGGTAAATTTATACGGCTACTGTTTGCAGAAATACTATAAATTGTTCCAATATAATTATTTTACCTTGTTGATTATTTTACCTTAATTATGATTCGGCAAATTTAAACAAAATATTTACTTTTGGAAAAATGATTTTTCTAATAAAAACTACATATTTTTTTTCAAATTTTTACTATAAATATTTTTAATTAAAAAAATAATATATTTAAAAAAATGATGAATCAAAATTAAAATTTAAATTATTTTTGCTCGTTTAAATTAAAAAAAAATTGATATTCTATAAATAATATTTTGAGTTACAACGATTTTAAACTTCCCCACTTTTTTAATATATTTTTCAAATTTATATATATATATATATATATATATATATTAACTATAAGAAGTTTTATCATGCGATTTTGTTTACAAATAAATGGTTAACCATCACAAAAAATTTCAAAATTTTTACTCATTAAATAAAAATTATTTAAAAATGTGTCCCGAAGCTTTTTAAACGCTCGTTTAAAATATTACATTTTAAAGATTTTTTTTTTCAATTTTTCATACAAAAGAGCATAATTCCACTATAAATGAACGATAAATGCTATGTGTCCCTATTCTATAGAAAAGTCTAGTTTTCCCAATAGACCACAATGCAACGACATTCTTTTGAGTGCTCTTGTAAACGAACTATAAATTCTAGATTGTGTCCCAAAAATATGGACAAAATAATAAAATATAATTCACAGTAAAAATAAGAATGGAATGGGAACTATTTTACAAGTATCTAATTACAAACACTACATGGAGCAAAAGTTAAGATTAATTTATATTAGAAAATACAGCAAGTGCTGAATTTATTTAGAAAATAGAAAATGTGTGTACCATAATTATAGACAATTTTTGTTTTATGAATTATTTGACGGATTGAGGAACACATTTGCAATTAGTATTTAATCATGTTTCCATTAACTTTAATCACCTCACATACATTTTTTTTTAAATCGAAAGTACTCAATTTTGAATTTTCTCTTGGGACAGTTCATATCATGAGTGCAGGGGCGTAAACCACTCTAGTCGCGTAGGGGGGGGGGGGAGTGTAGGCTCATAAATTTCCGACTTTCAAGAAGGAAAATTTCCGAGTACTATGGCCAAAATCAGGACTAATATATATATATATATATATATATATAATACCATTAAAAGTAGACAAAATTCACCAATAGATTTTATCAATAAAACAATAAACCAAAACGAAGGATTTGATATATATATATATATATATATATATATATATATATAGATATAGATATAGATATTATTATTAATAATAATATTACTATTATTATTATTTTTTTTAAATATTTATTTATTTTTATTTTATTTTTTTTTATTTTTATTTTATTTTATTTTTTAATATTTTATTATCCTATATTAAGATAATGAGTTTTTACCATGTAAAGTCAAAATAAATGTTACTGATTAAGTAATAAATGGTATTTTAAGTTATATGTTAATATGAATGTTATTACTTAATTCTACTTTTAATTATTTTATTAATTTAATTTAATGTTATGATCGATTATTAATTATTTTCTCCGGTTCAATTATATTTCCATTCAGCTTTTTCTTTTTTGTTTGTTATGGATACTTCTTAGTCTACATGTGGATTTAACTATTGATTTTACTTACTTCCAACTCCTTTTTGTAAAATAACAATATATATACTGCTACTATTATTAAGTTTCTTTATTGTCTTCAACATCTTGTATCATTTTAAATCATAGCAAGTTTTTTTTCAACTCATTTATCTAGCTGTTTGGCGCGCTTGGCATTCTTTATTTCTTGGTGGGGGTCAGGGGGAGGGGAGAAAGGTTTATAATATGAAAGAGTGATTGAGTGAAAAAATGAGAGGCTCTCTTATGATACGCCACATGGTCCAAAAAGTATGGAATTTTCCACCCCCACTTTAATCCCCTCGGGAGTGGAAATTTATAAATATTGCTGAAACACTTATTTAATTAGTTTTTAATAATTTTATTTTCTGCCGTTTCATGCTATTATTAAAAAAGACTGCTGAGATGTGCCAAATGTCCTAAGCTTTTCGACCCCCCCCTTTTAACTCCTTGAGGGGGGGATTTCAAAAATCGTTGGATTTAATTTGGTTTAATAATATTTTTAGTAGATTTATTTTCTGGAATTTCACGCTCCTACCTTAAATGTTTGTGGAGATATGGTAAGTTGTTCCAAAATTTTTGACCCCGTCCCCCCGCTTGTCCCTCTTAGGAGGGGGGTGGGTAATTTCAAAAATTCCATCTTAGTGGACACGTACATCATAAGAAGTATTTTCTCTCCAATTTTCATGGTTCTACATTCAATATTTTGGGCCGAACGTTGATTATCAGTCAGTCAGAACAAACTATTATATATATATATATATATAGATATAGATATCTCTACTAGTTGACCCGCCCGCCGTTGCCCAGCCATTAGATAAAATATATACTAGATGTATCATATAAATATATTATATGCATTATATAGATAAATAACAAATTATTAAAGCAAAGTATGTAAGTTTTCAGGTGCGAATTCATTGTGTTTTCAAATTATACTCAAATTATTCTTAAACAAGTAAGAAAATCATGCGTTAAGCATAGATTATGAAGCACTTTCCAACACTTAATGAAATCTTTAATAAAACTTTGTTATTTAGGGAAATAATAGTATATAGCCAATTATACCCAAATATGTATTCCAGTTAGAGATGGGAATGCTCGGAAAAAAATCGGAAAAATTGGGAAAAAAACTGGTTTTTTTCGGTTTTTTCCGAAAGCTTATTTTTCAATTTTTCCGAACTGGAAAAATTGAAATAGCATTTATGAAATAATGTAGTGAAAATTTTGTAATAGCTACATTTTCATACTTTTTATTTTATTTATTTTCATGTTGAAAGTCTCACATGAAAATTTTAATGTGGGTAATCTGATCTCTGAGAAGAAATCTGTTTGAGAAGACTTGAAAGGATCCTTGACATTTTTTTCTTGTTTGAAACACAAGACACTTCGCAAAATTTCTCTTGAAAATAGACATTTTAGAAAAAAGTTTAATCTACAAATTGAATCTTTCGCAAATGCAGTGATTGAAGAAAAAAAAAATCTCATGCCATATAGCAGCTGAATCTTATCAAGTTGTATGTAGTCATAAATAACCTTATTAAAAATGTCTAAATAGGACTCTAAAAATAGTAATAATTTCTTATTCACAAATTCTGAATATATTTTGTATAAGTATATATACAAGAAATTCACAATTTCACAAAAGCAGGATTACATGAAAAAAATCTAGATATATAATTAAATGCAACTTCTCTTTTTAAAAATTAATTCATGTGCAAAATTATTTCAATAATATGCCGATTAATGGAAATGATAAAATTAAAAATTCAACATAAAATTTTGAAGTATGCATTTATTACTTTAATCTATCTTTTCAAGAAGTAAGTATTGAATTCGCGAAAAATTTGACTTCTAGTTCTTGGTGTACATAAATGTTTTAGAAGGTCCTGAACATGTTTTGATGGTTTTTGGAAAATATCTGTCACTCTGTGAATCTGTATGTGACAAATTTTATGGGCACTCCATCTGAAGAACTGATGCACATAATTTCACAAAACTTTAGATTCAGTTACACTTTGATATAAACTCGAGGTGTTTAGTTATTAGTGTATATCGCCAAACCGATGGCGCTGCTATGCTGCATTATTCGTAATTTCAATAATAATTCTATCTCAAACTAATGTATGTATTTTTATAAAATTTCAGATTAAGTTAATCTTTGACATAACTTCGTGCTCATTACTTTTTAGTGTAAATTGCTCAACAGATGACGCTGCTATGCTGCATTATTCATGATTATCGCAATAGCTTTACCTCAGGGACTTTTTTTTTTATATATAAATCAAACTACAGCTTCAGACAGTTTCTGATATATATTAATGTTGTTTACTTTTTGGTGTAAATTGCCCTATAGGTGGCACTACTATGCTGCATTTTTCAAGATTTTGTTATAGCTGATTAACTGAATGTTTTTTCAAGGTGTTGAATCTAAAACTGACCTCCATAATGTACAGTAATGTTGCAAAAACATGGACAGTTTGCATTAGAAAACTACAATTGTGATGAAAAAAAACCCCATATTTTATTACAAGTAACTATGTTCCAAATTATACTTTGCCTCTTGATTAAACTTTGAATTTTTGTAGTTTTCTAACGCACAGTAGAAGTTTATCTCTGTATGTAACTGCTTTTGTTAATTCCTCAAATAGTGAGCATTTTCTATTTGTAGTGTTCTGTTTTCATAACTTTTGAGTTTCACTCTTAGAAATATAAAATTACCATGTGTGGAAACATTATTGAATATGGTTTCTTACTAAGAACAGAATACCAGATTTCAGGGTAAAAAGAAAAAAATTACATTTAATTAAACTTAAATATATATGGGACATTTTAAAGTTAGGAGCCAGAAACATCATCGCCAGGGTCCCCGTTCTTTGCACAGAAGTCATGGCCAGCGAGGGAAAAAATAAAAAATAAATAAATGTAGAATATCCAATAAATCACTCATTGGTGGCTGTAAGTTTATTTATTCAACTGTAGTCATTATAGAGGGAAAAACTCCTTTTTGCAAACGATCTTTTACCGAAATGTCCAAAAAATATTCCATCATTTACTTCAACCAGCCTTACTCATCGACGAAAAGACTCCAGAATCTCTCCCCTTCTCATCTCGAGACTTCCACCTTTTGAAACTAAAAAGAAAATTCTAGAACTTTCTGTAATCTCAAACCATCATCCTTTTATGTAAACAGAATTCTTGTCCAGATACGAGACTATTTTACACAGACGATAAATTTATTTAAAAAAAAAATATTATTTAACCAATTTATAATCGACTCATAATTTCTTAGGCAGACGATTTTTATAAATGATTAATTTTAAGAGAAAAAGAAAAGAAATGAATTTATTCGCGTTTGTAATGACCGAAAGGTGGCGTTGTATAGACCTGATAATCGTTTGTTTACGTAGTGCTTGCTGTTTGTTCCATGCTGTAGCACAGCGAAACCCGTTTAAAGAGCTATTTAAAGTGCAGTTTTTTTTATCTTTTTTATTTAATTATGGGAGATAAATTACAAATATCGACAATTTTAGAATTTCTAGATGCTGGAAAATCTAGTAATTGCTTTAGAGAAGCTGAAGCAATTATTGATTCAAAGAGATTAGTAATGTGCGGCATTAAAGAATGCAAAGAAGAAGAAATAGATATTGTAGGTTTGTGTTTACAAACAAGCCAAACAAAAGGAAATCCCCATATTATTTCAGGTTTGCTAGTAAAGGAAAACAAAAATTTGAAAATAAAAAATTTTTCTTGCTCTTGCAAAGCTGGGGCAAGCGAATCATGCAAGCATTGTGTTGCTGTCATGTTATTTTGCCATGAGTAAGTCAAATGTACTTTTTTATATTATAGATCTAAACTTTGTGTATAAAATTTTGATTTTAGATAATTTTAATACAAAGAACCCAACGTTGCATGCGTTATAGTACTGTTTATTTATTTATTTATTATAGAATTGTTTATTTATTTATCGGCCTTTTAAACACTGATTTCAGCGGAACATGCTCACGGTATCAGTTCTATTTCGTTTCAGACTTTGTCCGCGAGAGGGCGTCTATTTCATTTCAAACGCGAATTAATGCACACATCAAAGGTTGACGGCGGAAAAATAAATAAATAGATAAAATAAAATAATGATATTTTTTGAAAGGTATGGTTTTGGAATAAATTTAACAAGATTTTCTTAAAAAGGGTTGATAAAAACATAGAAGAAATCAGTTTTATTTGGAATATTAAGAAATAAAGTTTTAATTAAGAATATTTTTAATTTAGAGCCATCTTTTTAAATTTACGCATACTGGAATAATGTTTTTTAAGGCAAATTAAGAATTTATATCGTCTGCATACAGATTAACAGATTAGATCTAGAAACAAGATTTTAATTTAATAATTTGAAGTAAGTACGGAACATTATTATAAGAAAATTAAGGTAGTATAAAGGTTAGTTTTGGCGAAAAAATTTTAAATTTGTAATATATATATATATATATTTCTGGTTTCAGTGAGTAAAAATCTAACAGTCAATACTTACGCTATTTTTTAGTTGCAGACCCGAGTAAGCCAAAGTAAAACTTAGTTTTGTTTGAATTTAGATTATAAAACTAAATCAAAACTTTTTTGAGTTGAGATTGGAAAGCCATACCAAAACTAAACATATTTTATAAAGGAAATAAAATTATAATTCTAAGAAAAAAAAGTAACAATGTAAAACTATACATTTTTTAAACAAACAATGGAATTTTTGAATACTGATATTCATAATAGTGACAAAACTGCAATAATTTCTTTAAGCTAGTATCATTTACTTAAAAACTATATTTATGTAAATGGAATGCATAATTTTTTTCATTCCAAACTGCAGTCATATTGGCTCAGGTTTAACATTAGGTCAATTGATAGTTAAACATGTAACTGAAAAATCATTTCAACAGAGATATGATATAACAAACAATAACGTTTAATAAAAATTCTTTGGCTGTGGGAAAAAAAACTAAGCTTTTAAAAGCAGGCTTTGCTACTTTCTTTTTATTTTGTAATATAAAGTGAAAATAATTTTCATTTAATACATATAAATGGGAAAAATGCTTATTATTTAATATTCTCTAAGAAATTATATTTATTTGGGAGAAACAGTCATAAAAAATCAATTTTTCCGTTTTTTTCCGAAAAAAACCGGTAAAAAACCAGTTTTTTTCCGCCACTTATATTTTTCCGGAAAATTTACATCTCTAATTCCAGTATGTAGATAAACTAATCATGGTAGAAACTTCATTTCCGATAGGACTTGTGCTAGGGTAAACGTCAATAACGTCCTAAAATTCCATGGCAATCCGAGTATATTAACGATTTTTCCCCGTAGGCCGCAATGTAATGGGAAAATTTTGATTCTCCCTGTAGATAAACTAATCATGGTGGATACTTCATTTTCAGTAGGGTTCGTGCTAGGGTAAACCTCAATAACGTTCTAAAATTTCATGGCAATCCGAGTATATTAACGATTTTTCCCCATAGGCCGTAATGTAATGGGGAACTTTTGATTCGCCTTGTAGATAAACTAATCATGGTAGAAATCTCATTTTCAATAGGGTTCGTGCTAGGGTAAACCTCAATAACGTATAAAAATTTCATAGCAATCCGAGTATATTTACGGGATTTAGAGCGCGGACAGACGGCCATCCGGACAGACGGACAGACGGCCAGACAAACCGAATGCATAAGCACTTTTCAACTTTGTTGGAAAATGCTAAAAACGAAATGCATAAGTCAAAAGTAAAATTCTTGTTTCTCTACAACCCCCCTTCCCCTACACACACACACAGGCTAGAGGTCTGCATGGGCCCGGGCTTGGCCCGTGGCCCGTACCCGGCGGAATCGTTTCAAATTTTCTAACGGGCCGGGCCGGCAAAAAAAATTGAACGGGCCATACGGGCCGGGCCGGGCCGATAAAAAAATTTTCGGGCCTGCCGGCCCGTTCTGAAGATTTAAGCAGAAACGATAAAATATGATCTATTTTCAACACAAATGTTTTTAGCGAGAATAAATATAAATGTGCGTCACGAGACATACTAGTTTGACAGCATCAATATAAAAATGTAACTTGTACAGTGTGAGATCGGCATCGGACAGTTAAATTGCGTGTAACCCGTTTTAATATTTTTTTAGCTGACTCATACCGGGCCGAGATCAAGCTTGCATTATTTTTCTACATATAGACTTGCCGGACCTGAACAAGACTTAATTGTTCTCAAGATCTGTAGGGCAGACAACATGATTTGTAAAATTATTAACAGCGATAAAGAACTTATGTTAGATTATTCTTTGGATATATATTTCTTGGTGGTTTTTAATTTAATTTCTCAATAACGCGAAAGTTTGACACATTTTCAGATTAGTTTTTAATTGTAAAAATATAAAAATGATAAGCCTGACTATTGAAGGCATTTGGAATCGAATAGCATTTTCCATTTTTGATGAATAAAATACTTGCATAAATTTGTTCAGATACAATAGTTTCTCAAATGGTTGCAGGTTTTTCTCCCTTCCCATGCTATCGCTTCCGGAAATTCTGTTGAAAATGCTAACTATAACAATAATTTATTTCCTTTCAGTATTCTTAAATTGCTTGTATCAAAAAACGGATAATGCCACTTGATTATATAGTTTCTGAATAAAGATACCTGCTGTGCTTTCTGGGAAAAAAATGAATTTAGAAATGAATCAGAAAGGCGCATATTTGAGTTAACGAATGGATTTGGATTTAAAATCTTTTATAAAATGATATAGAAATATTTTTATAAATCTTCTTTTATTAAACAGCTTCAAAAGTTACGATGTTTTTAACTTTCTTTCTTTTTACTTTTATTCTAAGCCATATTAATTTTTTGATGAATCTTTATTTGATTGTTGAAAGACTAAGAATCTTAGTAATCACTAATGTTGCTAATGTGTATTTCCTGTAAAATATACTGTAAAATCATTCCATAGTATGCAGTATTCTTTAAAAAAATCTTAATTATATGAAAAAAATCTGAATTTTTTAGAAATCGTAGAAATTGTAACGGTCCAAAACGGGCCGGGCCTGTTTTCACTGATTTCTGTTCGGGCCGGGCCTAAAATATAAAAATTTAAACGGGCCGGGCCGGGCCTGGAAATTCCGGCCCGTGCAGACCTCTAACACAGGCACACCAGGCTTAAAAAAAAAAAAAAAGTATCAGTAAAAAATTTTAAATTGCAAAAGAGGTTTAAAGATCGATTTAATCATCAATTAGCTTTAAACAATCAAAAGTTGCGCGATTTTATCTTCTCCCAAGACCGAAATTATTTTCAAGTTTCAAATGATTAAATTTTGTTTCTTATCTATGCACACACACACACACACACACACAAAAAATCTATGTACAAAATAATAATCAAATTATTGTTATGCAGTGAGACAAAATTATTGTATCTGGTTCTATAACAAAGTTTTAAAAATATAGAATATTTTACATATATTGACATTTGAACTTCAAAAAATAAATTAACTTTCTTAGTATTAATGAAATAATACTGATAAAATATAAAAAGATCCATAGTACAGTTTTAACTTCATGCACAATACTAAATACATGGACTTGCGAATCGTAAAATGGTTGGCAAAAAAGAAGGCAAATATATTGAAAGAAAAAATTTAGTTAAAAATAATAATAACTTCATAAAATTTAAATAATAACTAGCTTGTCATCTCCAGTTTGAAACAAACCTAGCAAATAGTTCGGGAATTGCGATACTAGCTGTTAAAAAAAAGTTAATATATATCGAATAGCAGTACATTTTTACAAGTTATTAAATAATTTATCTCTCCCCTCAATAAATAAATAAATCTATTATTAAATATGAAAACAATAGTTATTTACACATTTTATATATCTAAAATATTCTGTAATAAAGTAGCTTACTTACTTCAAAAGGTTTTTTTGGAACTCCAGCAATGCAAAACGTTGTATGTATATGGGCTGAAATGCTGAAATTTTATCAGCATGTTTTTGTTTATTATGTATGTTCCGGTAATCATTATCGAAAATGGAATTACGTAGCGCAGATTGTACTTTTTGTCTCTTACATTTAGGTGAGGACATAACAGATGCAAAAATATTGAATTATTAACCAAATACCAAAATATTCTCGCATCAACATTTTGTAATTGAATGATTTCGTACTATCAGCTTGAATACTAACGGTTTAAACAAAGAGTTAATGCAGGTGCTGCTTGTTTTGTAATTGACACATAGGACAGGAAGTTCAGCGCCCAGTTGTCTAGGTGCCCAAGCTTTACTTTGAAGAGAAAAAAAAAATTCTATCTTTCTATTTTTCAGAAGTCAGTTAAAATCTCTAGCTGTTTTTTTTTTTTTCTTTCGTTTGCTTAAGAGACAAAAATTTGTCAAAAATACGGGATTTCTTGTATAAGTTTTAATTCTTTCTAACGACAAACTTTAAAACAGCGTAACAACTTGATGTTACCCCTTATTTTTCGGACTAAACAAAATGCAATAGTATTAATAAAAATATTAAAAAAAAAAAAATAAATACAATTGATTCAGGAAAAAAAAAAAAAAAAAAAAAAACGAACGTATTATTTCTGGGAGAAATATACTCGTATATTGTAAAATATTCATATTATTTCGAGATAAAAATTCAAAGTATTTGAGTATTTTCAATTTTCATCCTATATCATATATATTTCTTAAGCACTTTTTTAAATCAATCCAAAATTACATAAAAAGGTAAATAAAAACAGTTTCACATTTTTAATTATATATTTTTTTAATAAAATAAAAAGAAAACACAATATTAGTTAGTAGGAAAAAATAAAACCATAATTATTTTCAATTAAAGGTAAAATTTGTATAGAGTGGAAAACATCCAGATTTTGATATGGAAAAATATTAAATATTTGTATTTCAGTTTTGAATTTTCATCGGATACCATTTAAATTCCGTGATACATATTTCTAACTAAATTTAAAGTTTAGATAAAAAAAAATAGGAGTTTCTTCACTTCAATCAGTATAGCTTAAAATTTCGAGACTAAACTAAAAACTTTCCTGTAGTAAATAAATACAGGTAGATTTCGATATTTCGAAGTCAAAAGGCACAGAAAAAAAAAAAAAAAAAAAAAAAAAAAAAATCGGAATATTATGTTTTTACTCAAAATACCACAGTTACAAATAACATTAACATTGCTACAATATGTACATAAATATTTTTTTTTTCGTCATATCGAGGTTTCCGATTACACAATATTTGACAAATCAAAAATTTTCTGAATAGTTTTATCAAAAAAAAAAAAAAAAAAAAAATCCTATATATCGATAAGTTATATTAATTAGTAAATTAAACTAATTAATAACTTACCAATTAGTTAAATTAATTAATTCCGGTTAAGAATAAGTTTATATTTTCTTCGTTATAAATTGTTTTTTCGTATTAGAAACTACAAGAGGAAATAAATCCGACTAAGAAGAAAATTTTACAGGTTTTCTTCGATCTAACTTGTTTTTCTTATTTAATTAAAAACTACAAAAATATTTCTCCAATTCATAAATATTTATAGATTAATAACTTTTTTTTTCGGCTAAACATACTTTTTTTCCGATCGAACAAGAATTTTTCCGTCTGACTTTTCCGTTTTTCCAATTTATAAATTTTTATGGGTTAATACGTAATATTATTTTTTCTGACTAAACACGCCTTTTCTGATGGAACGGAAAAATTTCCGAATGATATTTTTGTTTTTTCAATTTATAAGTTTTTATAGGTTAATACCATTTTTTTCCGATCGGACAAGAAATTTTCCGACTGATTTTTCCGCTTTTCCAATTTATAAGCTTTTAGAGGTTAATAAGTAATACTGTTTTTTCCGACTAAACATGCCTTTTCCAATGGAACGGGACATTTTCCGAATGATATTTTCGTTTTTCCAATTTAGAAGTTTTAATAGGTTAACACCAGTTTTTCCTATTGACTTTTCCGTTTTTCCAATTTATAAATTTTTATAGTTTAATACGTAATACTGTTTTTTTTTTTCGACTAAACATGCTTTTTTTCCGATGGAAACGAAAAATTTTCCAAATGATATTTTAGTTTTTCCAATTTATAAGTTTTTATAAATTAATGCCATTTTTTCCAATCGAACAAGAGTTTTTCCGACTGATTTTTCCATTTTTCTAATTTATAAGTTTTATAGGGTAATACACAATACTATTTTTTTCTGACTTTCCGATTAAACGGTAAATTTTCCGAATGATATTTCCGTTTTTCCAGTTTATAAGTTTTTATAGGTTAATACTATTTTTTTTTTTCGACTGAAGATACTTTCTCCGAGCGATCTGGTAATTTTCCGACTGATTTCTTCTGGGGGGGGGGGTGCTGCACCCCCCCAAACCCCCCCCCCCCAGGGATTTACGCCCCTGCATGAGTGCTCAATTACTCTTGTGTTGTACTTGTAATATAGTGTTATACTGTGTTGAAAAATATTAGACTTCATTTTCATATATTTTCGTACTAGATATCCCCACGAGATTTAAATCCTGACCTGACTAAAGTATGGCTAGTCTATGACATTCACATTCACAGCCGTCAGAGAAGTCGAATTCATAAACATTTTTCAATTGTAACGGAAATTGATAAGTGAAAATGTAATAAAGATAACAAAATAAGAGTAAAATATTTTCGTGAATTTAGCTGGCTTTATTTCTTAGTCAACTGATGTATTTTATTTTTTATTTTTTAATAAAGGCGATCTTTACATTAACATTTGATAAATTAACTGGCTTCAAATTCAAACTTTTTACAAGAAGTTATTCCCCATTGTTACTCACCATTCTGATATTTACGAAACACACTACCTTTTTCGATTAAATAAAATACCTCCAAATATGTTAATAAAAATAGATGAGTAAAAATTGCAGTTTTTATAAATGCCTTAGCTTAACTTTCCATAGTTGAATAAGTAAAACGAAATTCTATTATGTATTTTACATTAAAAAAATGTTTATTTTAATCATGGAAATGGAAAATCTATTATTAAATAAAATACTGATATTGAGGAATTCTTACAGGTTTTTTACATAAAAAACGTGGCCACAAAATCCTGCAACTTCCAGGAATAAAATCCCTGATGCATTTCTCTCAATTGTAGAAATTTAAAAATTTCCAAATTATGGGAAGAGAATGGTGAGAAAAGTAAATGTAGTAAATTATTTTAGTGACTTTAGGCGATAAGAAAGCGAATTTTGTGATGCATTTTTTGTAGAAATCTTTTAGCAATTAAGTATAAATTTAGCATTTTATGGATAAACAAAGTCATTATTTAAGATACAAAATGCATCTTTCTACAAGATGACTCGAAAAAGTAATTGCTGCGAAATTGTAACAGAAGTTAAATTTATCTCATTTTTAACTAACTGATAACTATTCTTATTACTATAAAAAAAATGTACTTAAAAAAAAAAAGATTGAAGATTTTCGCAGCATTGCAGCAACTCTATTTGGCAACCAGAGAAAAAAAAAACCTTCTTGGGTTTTCTACCATCTTCCAGTGCATCAACGTAGATAAATGGAATGAAAGTGGTTACCCCAAACTGATTCCGTTAAAAAAAGTCATAAAAAATCTTTGTGAACTAATAACAGACGGGATATAATGTCAAATATTGTGTATAAATTATGCTTTCAAAATCATCTATATTTAAAAAATTGTACCAACTTTGAATTTTCAAACAGTAACACCCATTTTTGACATCTTAATTGAGTTTATTGTATTCAAACGGCCAGGAAATGGCATTGTTTATTCATATTATCTTAAATCTTGATGGAGTTGGAAGAGTATGGATTTGACGATGATAAAGGTAAACCCAACTGAAAAACACTAACTTATATCTTAATAAAAGTCATCTAATTCTTACACCGAATACATGAATAGATCCAAAGATATTACAAGCTTTTTTCATTATTAAAAAAAAAAAATTAATTCTTAAAACAATTAATAATTTTTTTGTGGAATCTTCTTCAATGCAAAGCAAGTTTATTACAAATTCAAAATTATCTTATAATTTTACTGGTGACTAATTGATTTTTTTTGGTAATTTTTCTTCAATATATTCATTTTATTTCCCGAAATTTATGGAAAAACTCCTAACACTGTTTGCTTTATAATTGTATTTAGTTTTAAGAAATGTATGTAAATTATATCTCTTTCTTGGCTGGACAGGATTCAAATAAGGTGTCAAAAATGAAAAATTTGAAAGACCAACTTTCGTGCATTTATTAATACATAGACAATCCCCAAAGAAAATTTATAAATAGAATCTTATAGTCGATATTAATGCCAATCAATTGTTACATTTGTCTTTTCTAATTAAGACAAAGTAAAGGTGTATGGTTTCTGATTGTACACTGATTGTAGTATGATTTTGATTGTAATATTTCTGATTGTAGTATTCTACAATCAGGGGTGTAGTCTTAAAATAACAGAGGATATACGCTAAAAGCAGAGGGTATACGCCCAAAGCAGAGAGTATACCCAAGAATGTGTATACTATAGCTTTCTTGAGAAACTGATTGTATAGGGTGTGTTTTTAAAAAATCCAGAATGTATACGGCGTATACCCCTTACACCCACCACTACATTCCAGAATACAATAGCAGAAAACAAAATTGACGTGAGTTTGTGATTAGTTTTGCGCCCTCTGAAAATGCAAGGTCTGCGCCCTTTTCTCTGACCCAGTCCGACCCTGATTCAAGCATTCGAATACACCATCTTGTAGAAAATGTCGAACCCTTACGAAAATGTCTTTCGGAACGCTATAAAAAACGTTTTATAAAACCCTATAGGATTATGGCCTGTTTTCGATAAACTAGTTTAAAAGTTCTAGAAATACCTGGAGAAGTTTAATAGAAATATCTGTAGAAAGAAAATGTTTAATAGATGTTTAATATAAATATCTGCTCTACAGACATTTCTATTGAACTTCATATCCAGATATTTCTATAGCTTTTAAACAAGCTTATAGAAAAACGGACCATAATTATGTTGGATTCTAATAAAACTATTTTGTGCAATTCTAAAAGACGTTTTTGTAATGGAAATCTATTACATCTACTAAACCAGGATATGTTTAAGAATATAGAAAAATGATATATAGGGCTACATAAAAAATTAGATACATGGCTGTCTGTGGAATATAACCTCTGGAAGTGTGATTTCATTCGATTTAAGCTTGTTTTGGTCTTAAATAAAATTTAGCTAAATAGTAGCATATTCGTATATAAAAATAGTAGACAAAATACACTACTGTACAAAAGAATTAAAACATGCTACGGTTTATTGGATATAAATTTCTGAAAGCCAAATTTCAACCTATAAGGAAAGGGCAGCTGACGTCACTGTGGGCTCATATTAGTGTGGGCAAGCTGTTTTCGACCGTGCTTCGTTATAGCACAGACTCTACATATGAATTCAGGCATTCTGATTGGTCTACAAATTTTATGATGGTTGTCTGCTTGCTATGAATGGGCTATGTCGTCAAGATGAATCCTACAATGATCGCAATGGCAAAAATGTAGCGGTAGATTGGTTGACAGAAATGTTTGTTTGTAAACATGCCCTTTCCTTATTAGGCGTTTTAAAACTTTACGACATAGTTGAAAATATTTAAGAATTCGGTTTGTCTCTCCGTACTCTAACTTGCGTTTATATAGTTGGATTTCTCTGCAATTGATATATAATTTTATCATATTTTGTATTCATACATTTTTTGCATAAGAATTTAACAATTATTGCATTAATCTATTTATAAAATGAACGCATTTACCATGTTTGACGTGCAATTTACACTTTGTTTTAATGTAAATAGATGAGTAACTGAATTTATTTCTTCTCTTTTAGATGCTGGCGTTCAATACACAGGAGATAATGGGAGGCAAAAGATACGAAATTAGTCCCGAGGATTATGTTTACGCTGCAATTCAACTCTACGTTGATATTATCTACATTTTTCTTTTTCTTCTTCAGTTACTTGGTATAGGTGGAGAATCATAACTTATTTCATAGTATGTTCCGTTATACGTTCCATAATTGTAGTTTGACATTCCTTGTCCATTCTAAATAAGCACAAAACATTACCAATCAGTTAAAAAGAAAAAAAAAATTCTTAGGAAACAATTTTCCCTTATACTTTTTTTTCTTTTTTTTTTTTTAATATGGTTCAAATTGTGAACTCACAACATTTCAATGTTCAACTAAAAGTACATTTTGAAAATAATAATAATTTAGCTGCTTTTTTAATCAAAAAAATTTTAAAATTTTAAGAAATGGAATTTTTAAAAATCTTTACTGTTTTTCAATTACTGATATTTTGTCCTTTTTTTTTTAATTTTTAAATGTGTAATACACAAAACTGTCAAAGGATTTTTAGCTACACCTAATATTGCATTTAATATGGTTTTTTTGCCTGATTTTTATAACATAAAACGATAAAATTTAACGCATTTTCTTATACTTTTATTTTAACAACAACAACAACAACAAAGAACCTGAAGGATAATTCTACGTGCATGCATATTTATCACACTCATAATAACATATACAAAAATGTTTAAATATCTGTCTCAAATATAAAAAAAAAGGATTAGCATTTTAAAACAAGACAGTGAAGAAAGTATGAACATTGGAAAAAAATAAATTAAATTAAATTTTTTAACTTGTGCGGGTAATTCCGCTGGGTGTATTATCAAAATTTACAATAAATCGCGTTATAATTGCAGTATCGATAAAAATGAGGAGCTAAAATATTCATAATTAAACTAGCTTTCATTTAATTTTTTTTATTAAAAAATCGACTTTTTGAACAATTTTGAGGTAAATTGTTTGCTTTAAGATTTTTTCTTTCTTTCGATCAGGCAAAAGCGGAATTTCAGTTTGAACAAAAATAAGGTTTTATCTCATTTTAGGCAATTAAATAAAAAAAAAAATCTGTGTTTTAGTGTTTATTAGTCATCCAATAGATTGATTCCGAAATCATGGGAGAAACTTCAAATTAAGGTAGAACACGATGATAAGAAAATAAAAATAACTAGTTGGATGTGCCAATCCCAAAACTTTCTCCTATCTCATACGTACATTTTAATATTTAAAAAAAAATAATTACTCATTTTAATGCTGCAATAATTTTAATTCAATACAATACCAACTTTGATTTTCATCTTAAATTTCTGCTTCAATCAATTAGTCGGAGTAAAAAGGAATTTCCGTCTCTGCACGAGCCGGTAGACAGTAGAATGATAGGCGGATTTTTTTTTAATTCAGGGAGGACTCACTTGCCTTACCAAAAAAATAATCATATACAAAAAATTTGGTTCAGTTCGAGAACTAACTTCATACACTATTAAGTGATGCAATATTGAAAATGGCATAAAATTCGCTATTGTAGCGCCCCTTCCGGCGGATGTTTTTCAAATTCAGGGGGACCAACTAGCCATAGTCATACACATACACAAAAAATTTGGTTCAGTTCGAGAACTAACTTCATACACTATTAAGTGATGCAATATTGAAAATGGCATAAAATTCGCTATTGTAGCGCCCCCTTCCGGTGGATGTTTTTCAAATTCAGGGGGACCAACTAGCCATAGTCATACACATACACAAAAAATTTGGTTCAGTTCGAGAACTAACTTCATACACTATTAAGTGATGCAATATTGAAAATGGCATAAAATTCGCTATTGTAGCGCCCCCTTCCGGCGGATGTTTTTCAAATTCAGGGGGACCAACTAGCCATAGTCATACACATACACAAAAAATTTGGTTCAGTTCGAGAACTAGCTTCATACACTATTAAGTGATGCAATATTGAAAATGGCATAAAATTCGCTATTGTAGCGCCCCCTTCCGGCGGATGTTTTTCAAATTCAGGGGGACCAACTAGCCATAGTCATACACATACACAAAAAATTTGGTTCAGTTCGAGAACTAACTTCATACACTATTAAGTGATGCAATATTGAAAATGGCATAAAATTCGCTATTGTAGCGCCCCCTTCCGGCGGATGTTTTTTAAATTCAGGGGGACCAACTAGCCATAGTCATACACATACACAAAAAATTTGATTAAATTCGATGCATAACTTCATATATTTTTGGTCGGTACAATATTGAAAATGGCTCAAAATCGCGATTGCAGCGCCCCCTTCCGGCGGAATATTTCAAAACTGAAAAAGGACCTGCTTGCTACAGCCAAAAACATTCACAAAAAACGGGAGTTTTAATTTCACACGTTCAATCATCAATACGTATTTTTAGAAAAATAAATGAAACAAATTACTTTACCTTATTGCAGTGATACGAGGATTACTATTTATGTATCCGGAATTGATATCAATATTTTTTCTGGACAACATTTCACATATGCATCGTAAAGTTGATATTGTTGATTATATACCTACTCGGAGAGTTTTGTCATATTAAAGTTATTTGTGTTGTTTAGTAACTTGAAACTTTCATCTCAGTCAAAAATTGGTATTGAATAGTGAGAATTTTTGTGTGATAATTTGCTTCGACTTTTGACGTGGATTATATCAACAACAATGCATCGATAAACTAACTTCCACTTTAAGCAATGAAGCAACATCTAAAAACATCGCATGTCATTGGTTTGATAAATTCGATCAGAGACGTCGTTCTCTCAAGAAACATTGTTAAAAAGATAGTCCTAAATCGAGTGTTGTGTAAAAAAAAAAAGATATCGATGCCGTATACAAATTGATAAAGCAAGATTGCCATGAGCCGTACCATATGATTGAGATATCATTTGGAATTAGTATGATAAGAATATAAAAAATTTTACATGAACATTTAGCTGTGAAAAATGATTTGTGTGTCTTTGATTCCGCATAATTTGGTGATTAATAAAAAAAAAGCCTGCATCAATTGATGCAAAAAAAAAAAAATGCTCAAAAAATACAATCGTTGTGTGTCTAAAGCCATGTTTAACATCTTCAGAGATGATGAGATCTTGATCTATGTGTATGAGCCCTAAAGTAAACAGCAAGCGACTTTATCTGTCTTTTAAGATCAGTCAAGTTGTTGCCAGCGAAATAATCATAAAAGCCAGATGACACGAGGTGTGACGTCATCACTAATCTACCGACATCTTTTTAGTGTTGGAATTTACACATGAAATATTTGAATAGAAATTTTCTTTTCTTTTATTTGTATAATATCTGTCATCGCATAGAACAATAACTATTTAAACTTAGATGTTAAAATCTGGAATTCCCCATTAAAAAAACAGCCATATTCTGTAACACTCTGGCACTCCAGATCTAGCTGCATTTTTATTTAGGGATTCCGAATTCTCAAGTTTAAATAGTTATTATTATTTTATAAAATAGATGTTCCACAAATAAAATAAAAGAGAATTGCTGTTCAAAAATTTCTGGTGTGAATTCCAACATTAGTGGGAAGTCGGTCGATTAATCATGGCATCACATTTCGTGTCCTCTAGCCTTGAATATTTCGATGGCAGCGGTCAAGCTCAATAAAAATTGTTCACACAAGAAGCATATCGAAGTAAATAGTAGCCTGTTCTTGGGATAAAACAGCATGCGGCTACATGCGCTTTAAGAATTATAAAATAGTCAATTCTGAATGGAGAAATAATAAAAAAGCAACATTGCACACTGTTAAAAATTTCGTGCTACTTTGAACCAAGATTTGGTGCTCGCAGCTATTACCAGCTGCCACCATAGGATGGTTCAATCGAAGGTTCAAATCTTGGAACGAGTTTACACCATATTATTTGAAAAAATGGTACTATGGTTCAACCGAAGTTCCAAATCTTGGAACAAGATTTTACCATCTTATGGTGGCAGCTACTAAGCACCAAATTTCGGTTCAAAGTAGCACAAAATTTTTAACAGTGCAGGATCATTCTTCACCATGACAACTCGAAATACACGACTCTCGCACATCGACCAAAAAACTCAATATTTGACCGGGCAAAACATTGAATCGATTGTTCACCATTCGTAGGGGAGACTTGGAAGAGTTATCCCCAAAGAGACTTGATCCCTTGGTATAAAACAGAGAAAAAATACAATTAAGACTCAAATTGGAAACACTAATAAAGTTATCTCTTATCAACAGTTCTAACAATAGAGCTTCATTCGGCCATTTTTATTAAATTCTGTTTTCTTACAATCAAACTTCTTTTTAAATAGGTAGTTTAAATTTCCTATTTTCTGCTAAATATAAATAAATTACTTACAAGGAAGGTCTCTATAAGGGCATACTCTGAAAAATCTGAAAAAATTACAGAATGTTCTTCTCATGAGGATATATACATTTATAAAAAAAATTTCGGCGGAACCTCCGTTCCCTGCACGTAAAAAAAAATGAAAATTTCGTTATTTGGCGATTTATCATCGGTTGGCGATGAAAAGCAATTTCAAAAAGTTTTTGTTTTTTTAATGTCAAATGCATCTTAAAGGAAAAAAGTTTCATGTTCAACGTGTTTAGATAAATTAAATATCTTTGTTTTTGTCAGTTTTAGTTTGTTTTAAGTATAATTTCGTTATACTGATATTTATATGTATTTAATTCAAATTTAACCATCAAAATTCGAGATTTCAAATTCAAATTTTAATTAATTAAAATTGTTTCAAATTCAAAGTCCAGTTGAGCATTGTCAATTCGATTTTGTTGCTATGGAAACATCTAACTTTTATTTTTGAATACGCTTAAATGTATAAAAATAATTTTACTGAATAATAATTTTTTACACATGAAAATATTTTTTCCAGAGGTAAATTAAATAACTACAACAACAAATAATATATACATATGTAATTTTATATATATATATGTATTATATATATGTATTATATATGTGGAATATATATATGTGGAATTCTTCTTAAAATTCTTCCGAAATCATCATTATATCAAAGACATGTAATTGAGTCTGACACCGTTTAAACTTTTTAAAAACTTATATTAACTGTTAAATTATTTACAAAAAAATATATTTACATAAGACTATTTACAATTCAAACATTATAAACTGTTAATTAATTACATCTTATGCGGGAAATCGTCTTAATCTCACATTCTTCTTACAACAACCAACTGAAAAAATATTCCATCATCTCCCAATTCCACATTCTGATGTGTCCCGGCTTTCGTCTGGCTGGTAGGAATTATCGCTGCTGCTTGAATCGTCTGCTTTGCTGGAGAGCCTTTTTTCACAGAGTAATGAAAAGAAAAAGCTACAAGGCACGCTGCTAGTTTGCTGTAGGAGAAAGATCGCTCCTACAACGGCCTTCCTGACTATGCCTTCGTCCTCGAATGCACGTCCGTTTGGAGATATCAGCAGTTGGATCATCTGGAAAGATAAAGAAAAAAGCAGCAGCATCCAAAGTCTTATTTGAAAAAAAAAAGAAGTCATCATGATGAAAATTTAAATAATTTCTTTTAAAATAGATTCGTATTCTTTTTTTCTCTTCACGTCTTTTCATCATCTTTTTTCTTACGTCTTTTCGTCTTCTTTTTTTACGTCCTTTCGTCTTCTTTTTCCTTGCGTCTTTTTGTCTTCTTTTTCTTACGTCTTTTCGTCTTTCTTACCTTACGTCTTTTCGTCTTCTTCTTTCTTACGTCTTTTCGTCTTCTTCTTTCTTACGTCTTTTCGTCTTCTTTTTTCTTACGTCTTTTCATCTTCATTCTCTTATGTTTTTTCGTCTTCTTCTTTCTTACGTCTTTCCGTCTTCTTTTTACTTATATCTTTTCGTCTTCTTTCTTACTTCTTTTCGTCTTCTTTTTACCTTTCGTCTTTTTGTCTTCTTCTTTTTAGCGTCTCTTCGTCTTCTTTTTACTTACGTCTTTTCGTCTTCATTTTCTTACGTCTTTTCGGGAATAATTAAGTTAAAATTCTTTTAGTTGTCAGTCCAGTGGTGTATCATAGTCGGTATAGTGTCACAATCGGAGAAATTTTTTTTTTTTTTTTTTTTTTTTTTTTTTTTTTTTTTTTTTGGGTCAAGCTTTGTTCGTCTACGGCTTCATGTACTCTGCGCAAGTACTGGTGACAATGGGACCTTCATTAAATCCAAGTTTCTTTACAGCGTAGGTGTCATTATTTTTTACTTTTATGTTTGCGTTTTATAGCGTTTTAATGTGTGCGTTTTATAGCAACCACATCATTAACACTAGAACGCCGGGAAGGTGTCAATTTGACACCGATCACTTAACTGATTGTCGATTCAAACCAGAATAATTTCAAAGAAATAAATTATATATTAGTTGCAATGAAATGAGCTAAACAATTGAAGTAAATAATTTGAAATTATTTTTCTGGTTTTAAATATATTTTATAAAACTTGCGTAAAATTCCCCGGCGTTCTAGTGTTAAGCTTAAATTTGTTAGATTTCTTTCGTCTGAGATTGTAAGTTTTACGGTTCTCTTCTTGGACTTTTAAAATTTGTTTTTTAGCATTTTTTCTCATATCTTCGCGATTATTAGTAAAATCAGATTGTATTTCAGCATTCAGAAAGCTAGTAATCTCAATGTTATTGTTTAGTTTCATTTTAGAACCAAACATCAATTCAAAAGGGGTTGTGCTAATACTTCTTTGAAAAAACGAATTTATCACCTGTTGGACGTCATTTACATGTGTATACCATTTTTTAGGATTATCGACAGATAATTTAGACAGAACAGATATTATGACAGAATTTAGACGCTCAACTTGGCCGTTAGACCTGGTCAATCCAGTGGTAATCGGGATAATGTTTTCTTTGATGCAATAATCTTCGAAAGCTTTCGAGGTAAATGCAGGACCTTTATCTGATATTATGCGAACTGGATTTCCAAAGACAGATTTTTGGATTTCTAATTTAGAAATTACTTCGGCAGTATCGATAGATTTTGTGGGATACAACCAAACAAATTTTGTGAATGCGTCAATGACCGAAAGGATATGTTTGTAATTTTTATTCGTGCCGTCCAATGGACCTAAGTGATCAACATGGTACGTATGTAACGGAGTTTCTTCTTTTTCTATTGGGTGAAGTAAGCCTTCTTGTTTACCACATTTTCTAATAATTAAAATACAGGGAACACAATTTGCTATACATTTCTCAATTTTATGTTTAACTTTGGGGATGTAAAAATCATTTTCTAAATTTTTCTCTGTTCTTGCAACTGCATAATGACCTTTTTCGTGAGCGGCCTTGTTATATTCATTTGCATGTCCTCTGGTACAACTAATAAATCATTACCATTAACACATTTATAAAGAACATTATTTTTAACTAAATAATCATCATAAGATTTTACTTTTAGGATTTCTTTTATTGTTTTAATATGCTCATCGGTTTCTTGAGCTTGGATAATTTTTAAAGTTAAGCTATCTTGGATTACCATACAAATAGGATGTCTGCTTAATGCATCGACATGATTCATACTACTACCGTGTCTATGTTCAATAATAATATAATCAAAATCGGATAACATTATTGCCCATCTAGCTATTTTTGTACTCATTTCTTTTTTATCCATAGTCATTTTAAATGCATTACAATCGGTTACAATTTTAAATAAAATACCTAGAACATATACTCTAAACTTTTTCAGGGCTTCAATTACAGCTAAAACTTCTAATTCGTAGTTAGTGTACTTTCGTTCAGCTTCGGAGGTTTTTTTTACTGGCGAAATAAACTGGATGAAATTGATTATCCACCGTAGATTATTGCATTAAAACAGATCCATAGCCATCAATACTGGCATCAAAATGGATTTCGGTCGCACTTTTGAGATTGTAAATCAAAAATACTGGTTCTGACGACAAAATATGTTTGGGTTCATTAAAAGCTTTTTGTTCTTCTATACCAAATTTAAATTTGGAATCTTTTCTTAACAGGTCACTTAACGGTTTAGCTATATCCGAATAATTTCGAAAGTATCCTGTTAATCCTAAATAACTTTGAGCATCTTTGATACACTTTGGTTCGGGAAAATTTATTACTGGTTTAGTCTTCAGTGGAGAGGGATACAATTTACCATTTATGATTCTATACCCCAAGAAATCAATTTCACGCTTCAAAAAATTACATTTTTTAAGATTTAATTCTAATCCATATTCCGATGCAGTTTCGAGAACAAGTTTTAATTTTTCTAGACCTTCAGCTTCGTTTTTGGCAGGTATTATTAGGTCATCCATATAAATGACTAAAATGTGATCTTTTAATAGGTTTCGAAATGCATTATAAATATACTTTTGAAAAACACTAGGGCTATTGGTCAACCCGAATGGACATTTTAAAAATTCGTATTGTCTTTCATGAGTGACAAAAGAGGTGTATTTCCGCGAGTCTTCTTCAACATCTACATGAAAGAAACCGTTTTTCAAATCAATGGTGGTAAGTACTTCGGTAGAATGTAATTGGTCTATTACCTCATCGATAACTGGCAAGGGGAAATGCTCACGCACTGTCTTTTTGTTAAGACGTCTGTAATCAACACAAAGTCTCATTGTGTTATCTTTTTTCTTAACTAACACAGCCAGCGAAGAAAAATTAGAAGAACTTTTCCGAATGATTCGGTGAGCTAGTCACTCCTCAATTTGGTCTTCGACTATTTTTTTCTCGCATGGCGGTAATCTTCCAGAGGAAGAACAAACTGGGATTTCATCAGTTAGATTAATTTTTATTTTAACATCTACTGTTTTAGTTTTAATTGGCACATAATTCTCAATTAAAGAGGATAACTCTGAACGTAAATTTTTGTCAGCAATGTGACTTAAATTAATTTTAGGCTCATCCAAAACATTTACAATATTAACTAAAAAGTCATTAGACTGAACTTCCGCTTTAAACAGTTTCACTTCATTCTCAGAAATGGTTAATGTACCTTGATGAATAACATCAGTGCCAATAATTAAATCGAAATAAATGCAACTGTCCTTAACGACAAAAATAGTAACTTTAAATTTTGAACCATCTACTTCGATTTCTGAATTGAAATAACCTTCTGGTTTAATTGAGGCTTTTCCTAGACCGGTCAAAGTGATACTCGTAAGTTTTAATTCAACAAAGTTTTTCAAGTTATCATAAATACTTTTCTTTAACAGAGTCTTTTGGCTACCAGTATCTATTAAAGAGGTTAAACTCAAAGAATAAAGCTTTATCTCTTTCAGAGTTAAATCTTGGGATGTTTACTTGTGACTGAGTTTACTGAGTACTTGTGACAATGTTTACTTGTGACTGAGCATTTTTAACATTTGTATCTTTAGATTTATTATAGTGAAATGATTTATGACCATAAGCATTACAAGCAAATCAAAGAGGCCCTTTATCCTTATTCACACAGCTCTTATGATTATTCCCGCCATAATTATAACAACGCATATTTGGCTTTACAGGCTTAAATTTGTTCTTAACTTCAACTTCGGATTTAATTTTAGGCTTAGCTCCTTCATATTTATGAGATTTTGCATTTTCATATTCCGACCTTATTTTTTCGTAGATCTTTAATTTTTGTTTAAATTCAGCAATATTGGGGCAACCGTACAAAAAAGATTTTTTTGAAAATGGGATCGTTGATTCCATTTATTACATATTGAATAAGTGCAGAATCTTCAATATTGCCTTTTGAGCATAACTGTTTCATATTTAAAAAATATTCGTCTAATGATTCATGTGGTCTAATTTTTCTTTTGGATAGCAATTCATGTAATTCAGCTGAATTGCACGTTTGACCGAATTCAGAAATGAGTAGGGTTTTCAATTTAGACCACGAATTAATTTTCGTTTCACTTTCAATAAATAATTTAGCTTTGCCTGTCATACGGCGTTTAACCAAAATCAATTTATGCAAATCACTAACATTAAATAATGAAACAATATCTTCAAAATCGGCAATCCATTTTTGAATGTTTTGTAATTCAGTACCTTCAAACATTGTGAGCATACTTTCTATATCGTTAATTGAAATAGTAGGTTTAATAACATAATCAGGAATTAGAATTTTCTGATTTTCATTACTTTCACAACTAGAACTACCAGAATCATTTCTCACATTATTCTCAAAAACTTTTGAAATATTTCTAGTTTTACGTAAATCATCATTAAATTCATCGGCACTCTCGTCATCACTAAAAGTACCTTCATAGGCATTATATTAATATTCAAATTACTAAAATCACATGAACTAGAAATTATTCTGGCAGCAATTTCATCAAAAGTTCCCGAATTATTTATACAAAAACATTGCAAATGGTTATCAAATCGTTGACAGAAAAATTATCTTTGATTTTTTTCAATTTGGATTGATATTCAATGGAATCTACTTCAAACGCAAACCCAGTAAATTTCCGAATTCTACGTCTGTTATTTCTGTCACCAATTTCTCCAAAAATTAATTTATGCAATGGCCTAATACTAGATGATTTTTCTCTTTTCAATATAATGTCTAATTCCTTTAAATCTACTAATTTTGACATTGTTGAAAGAAAAATAAAATAATAAACTCACTTCATAATCAGATGTTCAGCTTCACACTGAGACAGCACTTTCGTGGCAAAATTTTACCTCTTCTCAATTAGCTTTGTGGGCTTAGCATTCCGTCACAGTTCTAAAAAATAACGGCTTCCAGAATATTTAAAAAATATTTCCATCTCTGTGGGCGTTCGTCTATTATCCCAACTTCTGTGCACAGGGTTGCAAAAAACCCGGTTTTTTTTTTTTTTTTTTTTTTTTTTTTTTTTTTTTTTTATAAAAAACCCAACCCAGGTGGTTTTTTTCGGGTTTTATTGGGTTTTTTTTGGGCTTTATTGAGTTTTTTCGGGTTTTATTGGGGTTTTTTTTTGTTTTTTTTAAGAGGTGATAGCAGGGGAAGTCTCTTATTTGAAGAAAGTATGTATTATATTTAAAAATCTTTTGATATTTTTATTAATTAATTTAATATACAATAAATTTTTATTGAAATAACACAAATAAATCAATGTAAAATGTTGTAAAAAATGCTTTTACTTCTGATATTATATGATATAATATAATAACCACATAGCACATATTTGAAAGCTACTTTAATAAATTACTTTTTATCAATATTCCCCACTTGAAATCATTTTAAACAAATGTTTTATTCTTTATCAATCAAAGGATGCTTGATAATATTTTCAAGATATCTATGGCTCATTGTATAGAGCAGTTTATTCTCTGAACATAATACAGAGCTATTACTAAAAATATTTTACAAAGGAATTTCAATTATCTACATAACTAATTATAATTATTTAATTTGAATATTTTGAAATGAATTTATAATACTTATATAATAAACAATGATGTTTATTTTTTATAAACAAGCATAGATGCTACAATATATATTAGGAAATAAAATTTAGGGTAAAAATCCTGATTTAAATAAACAAAATATATATATTAGAGTGTTTTGAAAAAAGTCCCGTCCTTTCCTTTTAACCAATACTGGCCAAAAAGGAATTAGTCAAATTTGTATCTGGTTGGGACATTATGAAATTTTACATTGTTAAATCTTGATATAAAAGATCTTGTCATTTTTCATTATGCGAAAATGTTATAATTAGTTACATATATTGATTTTGGCACTTTTTTTCATAATATTAACAAGTTTTTAAAAGAATTAAGCATATTTTATTTTGGCAATTTTGGCTTTATCATATCTAGCAGTACATTCACAATCTATTTTGATAGGATAGTGTAACTTTTTAAGAACAAAAGTTAAAAAACTAATATAAAACCTGCTGAATATTAAACATTTAGACCACAGATATTAAAAAACCCAATAAAACCCGCTTTAACGTGGGTTTTATTGGGTTTTTTTAGAGTGGGTTTTACTCAATAAAACCCACCCGGGTTTTTTTTGGGGCAGGTGGGTTTTTTGCAACCCTGACTGTGCACCATTTTTGTGGAATTCTTAAAGTTCTTTCGAAATCATCATTAACTCAAAGACATGTAATGGAGTCTGACACCGTTTAAACTTTTTAAAAACTTATATTAACTGTTAAATTATTTACAAAAAGATATATTTACATAAGACTATTTACAATTCAAACATCATAAATTGTTAATTAATTACATCTTATGCGGGAAGTCGTCTTAATCTTACATTCTTCTTACAACAACCAACAAAAAAAATATTCCATCATCTCCCAATTCCACATTCTGAAGTGCCCCGACTTTCTTCGGGCTGGTAGGAATTATCGCTTCTGCTTGAACCGTCTGCTTTGCTGGAGAGCCTTTTTTCACAGAGTAATGAAATGAAAAAGCTACAAGGCACGCTGCTAGTCTGCTGTAGGAGAAAGATCGCTCCTACATATTTATATGTATATTTAATATATATATATATGTATAAATTATATTAAATTCTCTCATTGTTTATGTTTAAATTCATCAAAAACCATTTACGCGGATTCTAAAAATCCAAAAGTTTTCAGTTGCATTAAAATCGTTTGCTTTTGGCGGGGAAAAGTGCTGCTCGCCAAATCGTGTGACACTTTTGTCTTTTCACGCCAAATATTCGAAAGTATTTTATTTTTTTACACGTTTTCTTCTGCAATTCCGCCGCTAATTTTGACTGATCCTTTATTACATAATTAGTATTAATTTGTATTAATTAGTATTTTTTTCAAAAAAAAATCTGAGTATGCCCAGTATGGAGACCTTCCTTGTTAGTTTTATTGATAGAATGCAATAACATTCCTTACTGCTTAAAAGCTGTTATTAAATCCAATAGTTTCTTTACTTTTGATTTAGCAATTCTTTTTTTCCACGCATGCACATTAGGGACACATGATCCCCATTGTATGGGGAGACTTGTTCCTGAGGATCAAAGAGTCCCCAAAATTAAGCTAAACTAATGTTGAATTTTGTAACCCACTACCCTTCATTAATGTATTTATATAATATAAGTATTAGCAGAAATGTAGTGGAACTCCGTGTATCCCCTGTTTTTTTTTGGGGGGGGGGTTTAAGAGCTCCGTATACTTTCTGTTTCTCAAATTTAGTATTAGCGTATTCCCTATCTATGAAAGTCCATGTTGTTAGCGCATACCCTCTGCCTATACCGTATACTCTCTGCTTTTCTTATGACTACAACACTGAGTATTAGTTAGAATATGGTTGCCTTAATTATAATTGGTTGACACAGATAGAAAGTTAATATGTAACTGCAGAAATTGATTAGAAAGCACATGATAGATTAATGCATATAAATTTGTAGAATTTTTGCAGCATTTCTTAAGGAGTGTAAGATATAATCAAAACTCAAAACAATAAAGTGCTAATCATTAATGGGTAATCATGATAGCCATACAAGCATTAACAGTTTGAATAACGAAAATGAAATAGTTTTGTTAAAACAGTACTGCTCATTTCTCATATAGTGCAGCATCGGAATCGCACTATATATGGATCATTTAAAAGATATTTTAATGTAGCTACTCGAGACTGGATGACTAATCATCCTGCTCAAAGAATAACAATTTATCAAATTGTTGAATTGATTTGAACTGCCAAACCTAAAGCCATGGCGCCAACTAATACAATAAATGGGTTTTAAATGTTTGGCATTTATATCTTATTCCGTTTGGGACCATGGGTGCATATATGACCCATCAAAAACAGCACACATAATTTGTTTTCGCCACCAGCAAAAAAGAAAAGGAAAATTTTCTTTCTTTAACTGAAGCATTTTCTTGATTTAAGTAAAGGTAACTTAAAAAATAATGCCAATTGAATAAAAAATGCGTAAAACCCATCAGTCCAGAAAAGGTTAAATGGGAATATTTTTTTCAGAACATGATTTTTTATCATCTTTCGTCACAGACTTTCTTTCTTTCTAACCGATGACCAGGCCCCTTCCTGCCGAGTTACCTCAGCTTAACGGGTTAGATACCTGGTATCGGGGCGGGTGACCCGATTGATTGAGTGAAACATGATTCCTTCGCTTCGCGCTTCATCACATCTGCAGAACTGGCTTCTCAGTCTAGCATACTTTGTTTTGACGGTTGCTTAACGTTATATCCTGATGTATGTATTGCAAACGGCTACTCTATTTGGTCTCGTAATTTAGAACCTTGATCAGATGACGAGAACTTCACCTGGCAAGGCACCTCCAGAGGTATAATTCACAGGTAACTTGGAGGACTTTGCACCCACGACGGATTTTACATGCACCAGGCGCCATTAGCGTACATGACGGAATTTTAGCCGGCAGATAGCCTGAGTCCTGTAACCAGATGCTATGAGTAAAATGTTCTGCCAACTTGGACACCGTTGCCCAACCTACTCGGGAGTCTGGAGCCTAATAGTTGATGCGTACTTGTCAAATGAAAATGGTAATTTAGAGGGGAGGGGGGGGGGGAGAAAAACAAAAGAGGGGACTTCGCAAACAGACAATTTGCACCGTAATTAATTTTTGAGCTGAACTGAAAGGCAAACTTAACTTTGCAAGGGGGATAAGTTTCCGCCATTCTACCGTACCAAACCGGGTTAAAAAAATAATTAAATTAAATTAAATTAAATTTAACTGGCTCCGTGGGCTTTCCCATTGGAGCCGGTCCGCTACCTCGTACAGAAAGCACATATATAAAGAGAGGCGGTTGTCAAAGAGAAGATATAAATAATAGAACCCTAATAAAAAGATATTTAAAGAAAAAAAAGAGAAATAATAATTAGAAATTGAAAGTCATAACATTAATTAACAATGCTTTATAAACTTAAAAACTTAGAACAAAAAACTTTTTTTTTTATTTTTTTTTTTTTAAAGCCGTTGGGGAATTCCTAGGCCTTTTAATATTTTTAATTTTTTTTTTTAATTACACATCACAAGGAACGGACAAGCAGTGCCGGAGACGGTTGAAGCTTCTTACTATGTCATATTGCACAACTTGCTGAACCGATTGTGAAGTTTTTCTGTGCTTGCAATTCATATGTTGCGGGCCATGGTTACAGCTGATGTTGTGCGACTACCGCACACTGCTGAATGACATAATACAAAAACAAACAGATTTATTTTTTTTAATTTGGCGATAAGAAAAAATCCTAAACCTTTTTTTTTTTTTTTTTTTTTTTTTTTTTTTTTTTTTTTTTAAACATACAACATTTAACATATGACAATTCCTGAAAATAAGACAGTTAATTAGTTGGGGTAGTGCTGTCTACTGGGGTGGTGTGTTTTTAACTTTATTCGTGTTTCATTGTGATATTGTATCTATGTTTTCTGTTAACCATCTTATGACTACTTTGCTTTTGTTTTGTATGTATTTATTGTTTGCTAGTTGCTTATGCCAGAGTTCTTTATTGTTTGGCGTGATTTTTGCCAATGTTTGTGTTAGCGGGCAGGCCGTCAGGTAGTGTTTTGAGGTTCCCAATTCTCCGCATGCACAATATGGCGTGTTTTTGCACTTGAATCTTTTTAAGTATGGGAAAGCTCCATGTCCTGTATAAATCTGACTTAGAAGTTTGCAGTTAACTAATCAATCTGTACTTACTTTCGGGAAGTATTTATGTGTTGTCCTGCCCGTGTCCCCGTAATCCCATTCGAACTGCCACTGTTTTATTATCAGCTCTTTTATTGTTCTTTTAAGATTTGATATAGACCTTACCAGATCGTATGGTAATTGTTTTATTTTGTTTTCTGCTGCTTGTTTGGCTAATTCGTCGGCATTCTCATTGCCTCTGATGCTTACATGAGCTTTAACCCAGCTAATCTTAAATTTGTTGTCTGAGCGTTTAATCATTTCTAGTATATCATTTACTAATTGTGTTGTGTTGAATGGTTTACTCAGTGCTTGAATTGCTGACATGCAGTCCGAACGGATGCTATAATCCAACCCTGTACTGTTACCCCATTTCGCTGCTTCCAATATAGCCAGCTGTTCGGCTTGAAAGACACTGTTGAACTTCCTTAGAGGTGCTGACCATGTATGAATTTTTTTGTCATTTCTAAAAGCTACGAATGCCGAACCCGTAGCGCCTGATTCCAATTTTGAGCCATCTGTGTAGATATTTATGTCTTTTGGGTTTTGTCCTAATCTTGGTTCAACTGTGTCTGCTGGGTTTGTGGTCCACGCGTTTATTTATTTATTTATTTTTTTTTTTTCGTAGTCTATGTGGTTGATTATTGACCTGTATAAGTTAACTGATTCCCTCAGTCTTGATACTGTACCATATGTAGCCTCGTATTTTATTTGTAGATGGATTGGAATCAGGCCCGCTAGTACCTGGAGGTCCGCGGTGGGGGCTGTTTTATATGACTTAACAATCGGTAGCAGGAAGTGTCTTTGGCAAGAGGTCAGCACCTCCTTGCTCCTTGTGTTTAGATTGTGACCCCATATTAGGGCAGCATAAGTTAGTGTCTTTTCAACTACTGTCCTATACCAAATCTTAATAATTTCTGGTTTAAGTCCCCAGCTCCTCGAGGCCATTTGTCCCTATCTTCAACAGGCAGAAATACAATTACTGTTAATGAAATATAGTGACACCAAAAGACCTACTAGCCTTTCATATTATTTTTATCATCCAAAATGGGAAAGTCTAACGAAAGGAAAAAAGGATCTTCAAAAATTTTGACAAGCACACCAAATAAACGACAGATTGAAGAAGAAATACAAGATCACCAACTGAATAAAAAACAGGAATCAAGAAAAACTTCTTTCATCCCAAGAAAGAAAAGTAAAAACACTAAAAATGAAAGTTCAGAATCTTCAAAAAGTGAGAGCAGTTACAGTGAACATGATTAAATTGAGCCAGATTCATTTGGCTCAATTTAATCATTAAATATTCTGATAAACAATTGAAGATCCACAAAATTTGTCTATTGATGAAAATGATTTTGTCAGTGGGCGATTTCTAGGAATGAAGAAAATTAATCTTTTCGTACGAAAAGTTCAAAACTAGATTTCATCCTCTGAATGCGAGATCAATTTTCTAATAAAAAGAGGGCTTAGTTCCGATCAATTTATTTATCCAGAAAATGTTGACATTAATGTTGTAAACAATGATGACATTGTCAAAATTCAACCTAAACCAACCATACTTGGTGTATATCTTCGAAATGCAACAACTTTATTATTTGATTTTTCAAGCATTGAAAATGTTTTTTGATCATTAATTTCTGGAATAACAATCATTTATATAAAAACAGGGATTGTCACTAAATGAAGATTTTTTTTTTTTGTGTGTGTGTGTGTGTATGTTTCTCTCGTTTTTTTTAATGTGTTAGTCAACAATAAATTCGATTTCTACTACTTGATCCCTTTGTAATTGTTTAGAAAACAATTTATTTTTATTTTAAAAATAGTTTTTCAAAAATAAAAAAAATGTTACAACAAGAAAGACACATAAGCCTTTAACAATAATTGAAAACAATTTAAAAAAAAAATTGTTTTTCTAAAATAAAAATTACAAATTGAAAAAGAGAT